>JAOWBP010001760.1:53583717-53602618 GCA_028571105.1 Tragopan temminckii | reverse complement strand
AGTGCTTTAGGGGAACTTGTATGATGCTTATGTTGCTCATTCATTGCTTCATGTTGTTGTTCGTGTGACAACAGCAGCAATGACCTGAGCTGCTGCTGGAGCAGTGCGGTGCTGCACACCATGGGATCTCCATTGGTTTGATGACTTTGGGTTTCACTGTTTGGTGGCAAATGAGTGACAAGAAATTAGTTGCAAGGCCAAGTCCTTCGTGTCAGGCTAAGAGATGGTTTCAGAGGGTTGTTTCGTGTCTAATTGACCATGACTGCTAGCCCTAAGGAGGCTGTGAGCTCCTGGAAGCCATGTAATCCTGCCAGGAGTCCGTGTACAGCCCTGTCTGAGTTGTTTCAGAGGTGGAGCTGTGACATTTTTCTCCGACACCTTGCAGTTTTGTCCATGTTGAGGCAATATCCCTTCTGTACAGTTCTCACCAGGGCTGGGTGATTAAGCACTTAAATTGATTAATCAAATTTCTTGTGATGAGAACTACAGTCATTCATTAATCTGAATGGGATTATAAATAAGAGTTGGCAGATACAGGAGACAAACATGTTGACAGCTAGACCTGCTGGTTGGAATACAAATTGCACTGTTGCATCTGGAGGGTTTAACTCCTGGCAGCTCCAGGATACGGCTTCCCTAAAGGTAAAATTAGGCTGAGATTAAGGTATCCCCATACTTGTAAAGGAATGTGCATTTGTGAACAGATAGCTACTACAGGTAGATATGTGGGATTGCATACCAATTATCCTGCATCAGGACCAGGCTGTGGATTTTGTTTCCTATTTAATTTAAGAAAGATGTTATGAGATTAGCTTCAGTCAAAATTCAGGGATAACCCAATTGCAGTGTGTGGCTAATACCAATTTGAGCAGTAAATGAGCAGGCTAGCGGGGGCGGTTCCTATGAAATTGTCTTGGAATTGACAGCTCTGCAAATAAAATGCATATCAAATTTTGCTCTTGAAGAAATGCTGTCTAATGTTCCCTTTTTGGAGCAGCAGAGCCTTGTGCTTTTAATATTGTGACAGAGCACGGACGTTGTTTAGGTGACTTGTAAAGAAGGATGTTGAAACTCTCACCACGTTGAAATCGTTGGCAAAATTCCCATCAACTGCAGCAAGACTGGAATTTCATCTTCAGGGGATTAGGTGACTCTGCAAGTTGTTTCTGCTGTCTCTGGAGTCAGGCAAGAATGCTGCAGAGCATGCCGAGATTAAAGCAGTCGTGTCTTGTTGAACCGGCCTCATGCTTTTCTTCTCATAAATATTTGAAGAATTCTTATTAAAAGAAGTACCAGCATAAAAAAAGTTTGGTAGTGCATAACATGCTGCTGTGTTGTTTCAGCTTGCCGTAGGAGGTCAGGGAGCTGACATGCTTCTTGCTGTCTGAGGAAGGTGCAGTGATGTCTCCCATCGCTGCTGCCCACATCTGTGCATTGGGCTGGCTGCTGAGATCTCAGCATGTTGCCTCTTCAGGCTTTTAGGCTGGCTCTGGGTTCCTCTCTCCTCCTGAAAGGAAGGACTGCAGCTCCTCAGCCCTCATCCCATGTCTGCAGCTCCGGACCCGGTGCCTTGGGTCTCAGCCCTGCAGCGATTGCTCCCCTCGCCCTGCCCTCACCTTGCAGGAGAGGCTTTCACCTTTTGTTTCAGAAACCCCCTCCCCGCTCATCTTTCTGCAGGTGGCACAAATAGAAACTTTATTCCTTTGGCTGCCTGTTCCTGTGGATCAAAGCCCTTCCCCTCTGGCTGATACAATCAAAACTGGTAATGGTGAATGGATCAGCAGCCAATGTCCACTTCCAGGCTTCCTCAGAGAGAGACAAGGACTTGCACTGAATGTAAACAGCCTGCTCAAAAAGGCCTGACCTTGGACTTTAATTTACTATTGAGCTGCAGGTAAGAGATCAATGGGTGAGTGCCAGAGGATTCAATAGTGAATGGATAGTACCAGAAAACACGCAGGCCACCAGCATAAAGAAAAGGTGTAGAAAAGAGAGCTTGGGGCATGCTGGAAAATATGCAGGTACTGAGTCTTTATTATTATTATTATTATTACAATAATTTATCATTTCCTTCAGTGTTACATAGTGCAGTTTGGCATATCTCATTTTTCCTGTGCAGTGATGTGGCACATAGACACGGCCTTTGTCAGAAGATCAGATTGAAAGGAAGTGGTAATCACTGGGAAAACCCGAGAAAGTGCTGGGAGCTGCTGGGCTGCACGGGCAGAGAAGGGATGGTGGAGGGACATCATCACAAGAGTAGTGATAACAGTTAGAAAATGGAAACCTGCTGTCCTGGTGATCACAGAATTCCACGGAGGGGGGAAAAAAGGTTTGGAAAATGACCCATGAAGTGTTGAAGTACTCCATTCAATATTGAATGCTTCAAAAATTGTTTCCTAACAAGTCATGAGGTAACTAGAAAAATCCTTGATAACAAAAGCTCCCCGAGTGGGCATGGCTGCTGTGGGAATACAGCTTGGCTTCAGGTCCTGAGGGCGCAGTGAGCTTTGGCAGAGTCTGCTACTCTGCTGAGTGGCACGAAGTAGAAATGTTGTGGGGGGAAAAAACTCAACTCTGCTGTCTGCTTCTCTAAGGGCAGTAGTGAGAAAACTTGTTCAGCAGTGGTTTAGTGGAAGACTTGCTGCAGTGGAGATGGCACAGCAGGAGATGTTGGATGCCTCCCTATGTCGTGACGCATTTTTTCCTGTTAGATCAAAATAAACCCCCGAGTGTCACCCATCTGCCCTCCTGCATGGCTGTGCAAAGCTGCTGGGTTCAGCCGCTGTTACGTGTCCGTGTTTGCGAAGGCTGAGCTGGGGCTGATGTGCACAAAGGGCTGCTTAGGTTTCCCCTTTGATACCCATCAACTCAGTATCATTTTGAGAGTTGTCAAAAAAAAAAACAATCTTCTCCTGGCTCTGCTCCTTTGGCCAAGCCTCCGTCATTGCTCTCTCCCTCCCCAGCTGCATCTTACTGCTCGGGGAGAAAAAGGAAGATTGATGGCATTAGGATCCCTGTGCGGGGTGCTGGCATCGAGTCAGGAGATTTTAGAGCGGCATGTTGGCTTTTCTCGCTGAATTTTGATTAATGGAGCAGGCTGGAGCTGCTGCTGTCTCCCAGCTCCTTCAGCTGACAGGGGCGAGTGTAATCTGATGTTTAAATGGATTTGGAACGTGTCTGTGGCTTTAGCATTCGTGTCCTGAAGGAAAGACCATCTGCTACACGATAACCTGATCTCAGAGGGCACTTCCTTCGGATTTGTTTGAGAGGAGAGATGACACACGCTGAGGCTGAGGGTTTTCCCTGCCGCTTACTCATTCGGTGGCAAATAGGCAGCTCACCTTACAGAATAAAGCCCAAAGCTGCCCTGCTCTTCTCACCACGCTCTGCCCCTCCGGAGAAAATTGGCAGAGAATGTTGTGGGTGTTGCAGATGCAGGTGGAAAATGGCTCCTACATGTTAAACAAATATGCTAACACAAGCAGCCAGCAAACTTTTGCACGTGGCGTTTATGTTTTGTATGGAATTCAGACATTGTTTTCAAGAAGATTGGGCAGAGCATCTGCTGGAATGTGGAAGAGTCAGGGTAAAGAATAGGATAGCAGCAGTGTCCATATGGAGAAAGAATGGAGGTGTCAATGATAGAGAGGACAGAGTTCTTGTCAATGTGTACTGAGTGCTGTCTCTGACACACAGCTTACAGTGCTGGAAGGATGACCCTCTCAGGGAGGAGTGCTGGGCTGTCCTTTACACCTTCCACTGCATTGTCCTCAAATGTGGCACAGCTCTGGATCGCAGACTTCTGCATGGCCGTGAGACTCAGTGCTGCTGGTGTGCTGGGCAGTGCTCCCTTGGTGTGCACCCGTATTTCAAAGTAGTGGAAGGCAACAGAAAGCTTGTTTCTTCTACATCTGCATTTCTCAGACGTATAGCATGCGTGGCTTAAATTACTGTTCTACTTCTTCTGTGGTGTGTGTGAGGAGATAATGTGGAGGCTGAGGTTGAGAGCAGAACTTGATTGGGCTCAGGTAGCACAGTTAATTTAGGAGACCTGTATCTTATCTTTAGAATGCAAAGAATGAAGCTAAAACCTCATTTGTCTTTCCTGGGAGGTCTGATCCACAGCAGCAGTAGATTCTGCTGCAAGCTCTGTTATTCCCTGTGGAAAAGGAGAGGCACCAGGACAGCAGAGTTGTGCAAGAAGCCAGGGCTGTCCCTTGCCTCCCCACAGGCCTGGAGACAGAGGACCTGATCTGTTCCCTCTAACATGGACGGGGCACACGTAGTGTGTGAGAGCTGCTGGAAGGTGAATGATGCCTTATGCCATAAAATGACTAGAGTATATTTTAATAATTTAGAGCCACAGGTCTTACTTGGTTTGTTCTCTAAAGATTGATTTAGCTTCTTATTAAGGGAATTGGGAATTCAGTGTGAAAATCTGAACAAAATCTAGACTTTTTTTATATAAATATCCACTAGTGTAACTCACTGGGGAGAAGAATTTCAAAGCCTGACCAACCCCATCTTGAATTTTTGATTCCTTGCTCTCCTACTTCCATTCCCAAGGTGTTCTTGTTAAGGAAGAACACCTCAGCGTTATTGTATTATTTTTAAATAAGCTGCAATCACTTTAAGGAGCTCAGGATGAAAAATCCACTAATACTTTGATTTTTTTCCTCCAGTTTTCAGGAGTTTGATAATGCAAGACGTGAACTGCATATAAATGGAAGAGCAGGCAGTTCTAATTGCTCAGCTATCCCTCTCTGTCCAGAAAAAGCCCTTTCTTGTTCAATTATCAGTCAATTTTAGAAAGGTATGAGACGAAGTGGAGCTCATCCCTACTCTGTAGGCTCCTTCACTTGACCGTTGCCTCCCAGCAAACATCCTTATGGTGTTTTTGGCCAAGGACTTCATCCTGCTTGCAGTCTGCCAGAGGGTTGGGGGGATATAAAGCTGTGACTTAAACCTCTGAATGCCATATAATCTGTGAAGCCAAGCACATCCCTTCCCTGGAAGGTGGCTGTGGCTCCCCAGAGCTGTCCTGTGGTGCCCAGCGCTCACCCGTGGGGTGACACAAACCTGTGGGCTCTGTTTTCAATGTGGAACCCATAACCCATCACCCACTCTCTTCCAGTTGCTCAGAAATGCTCTTTCTTTACTCCCGGAGATTTTGGAAATTTAGAAAGAGAATTGGGAAAAAACGGCTCTCCTCTGTCCAGGCCATTAATTCAGCATGCTCAGGACAGAATTAACCTTGGCAAGCCTTGTAGAGGAGAGAGTAATTCTAACCTTAAAAATCTGCTGATTAAAGCTGGTTTCAGGAATTCGATTTCACTTAATGTGTTGGCTGAGAGCCCAGCCGGCATTAACATAGCCACAGACGCACAGGCTTCGGCATTTTTTACCTCCCCCATTAAAAAAAAAAAAAAGGGAAAAGAAGAAAAAAAAGACCCAACTAATGAAGCCCCTTTTGTCTGTTTTGAGCAAGAAATCGTTTTAAAGACCCCTTTAACTAAAAGCATTAAGCATGCCACAGCATCCTGGAGTGGAGGAGGTATCCAAGGGGCTGGGCAATGCGCAGAGCGCGGCACCTACCAGCGTGAGGAGGAGATCTCCTCTTCCACCACGCTGCACGCAATTGTCCCTTCTGGGATCTGTCACTTGTTTCACTTTAGCTTTTCCTAAGGTTGATGTCCTTTAACTTCTGCCGCGGGCTCCGTGTCAGGCGGGCAGCAGCACGGCATGCACGTGTTGGGAAGGCCCGGAGCTGCACTGCTTGCCAGGTCCTTGCTGGGAAGCTGCTGGGACTCGGTGACCCCGCAGCTCCCAGACTGCTTTCCAACATGGGAGGCAGCTCTGAGTCAGCACAGCCGCACGGTGCAGACCTTCGGTGGAGCCAAGGGTTGCTGTCAGGGATTATGTTAAGCAAACAGTCTGCTTTTTTCCCATGCTGAATGGCGGGATTAAGATGTTAAGCTTTTCTTTGAATTGTTTTTTTTCCTCTCTTTTTTCCTCTTTGGTTTTTCTTTTTTCTTGCATGTGAACTACACCTTTGACTTATTTGAAAACACTGTTAATCTTTGCCATCTATATTTTTGAAGCAGCTCCGTGATAGAAGCTGGCAGACCTTAACACCCTTAATATTCAAGCTGACCTTGCAGGTGGTGATCTCGTTCATGCCTTTACCCACACACCTGCGGGCAGCACTCTTCCCATTATGCCATCCTATTGGGGCACCCTGGTGGTGCTGGGGAGGTTCAGGTTGGGTACTGGGGGCAATTTCTTGTCTGACAGTGGTGATGCACGGTGGGGTCACCGTCCCTGGAGGTGTTCAAGGAAGGGCAGTTACTTAAGGATGTGGAATTGTGGGCAAAATCCCCCTCAGATTCTTTTTTTCCTTCTGTAATTGCAGAATCCTGGTATGCATAAACCACTGTGTTCAAGGAAAACTAATCACCTTTGGCAAAGGGGAATATGTGATCGTGTGCACACCTGTCCCCATCCCCACATATTAAAAGCCAGTGGAGTCAGAAAATAATATTGCTTTCTTAGCAATAAACTTATTTTGTGAACAGGAACCGTACTGGGATCCTTTAAATTAATAATGGTTCAGTGTGGTTGGTTTGTAACGGGCACAGCTTCCGCCTGACAGTGCTGTTTTACGGTTTTAACACACTGGAAATTTGATTTTTGCTACAGAAAGAATTCTTTACCCTTACTCCTTTTGGGCAAGCCAAGTTCATTTAACATAAAGAATAAGAAAAAAATGCATTTTCTTATTTTCCTGCATGAAGCAGTGGGCAGGGTTTATGTGCCCTCTGCTTTCAGTTCACATAGCTAGGTGGTAAACCAAGAGGTGTTGGGTTGTCATATTAAAAGCAAAGAAGGGTGCTGAGTTGTTTGGATGCAGTGCAGGCAGACCCTGTTTGTTCTGTTCTGCCCTGCCCCGGATCAGGTGCTGGGTGGTTTCTCTGCTCGGAGGGGGACGTGGTCTAGTGTGGGACTGCAGAGAGCTGGGAGAGCTCCACCACTGCTCTCAGGGCTGGCCAAGGGCTGAGAATGATCTGGGGGTCAGCAGCTGGAGTTTACACCTGCATATAAACCAGAGAAACGTGTAAAGTCTGTCTGTTGGGTCTTTAACCTGTAGCAGTGTTCAAAATGTATTATCCTAAAATTTTGGCTTGATGTGAGCTGCCATTCTGTTCTACCAGCAGAGCTGAAGCCCTGGAATGACTGCAGCAAATACTGGCGTGACAGCAGATGCCGTTCTCTCCTTCCTGTCTCTGGGTGCTGCCTTGTAAACCTGCTCATCATGAGCCCAAATAATGATTTCCTTCCCTAACTTTGTCTCTGCTTTCTCTGTTTCTGTCCTTAGTGCTTGTACGGCTGTTACGTCCATTCCTCCATCATCCCCACGTTTCACAGAAGGTGCTACTGGCTTCTTCAGGTAGGATGATGCTGGATTCCTTCCTCCTGCTATTGTTCCAAGTGAAGCTGCATGGCTGGGCATTGGATGGTTTGGGGATTTTCTTGTCTGCAGGTGATACGGATTTCCTTAAGGCGGTACGTCTTTCCTTTTTCTAGATAAATTTCTAGCAAACACCGAGCTGCTGCCAGCTTATGTGTGTCCTAAACAGGGTCAGCTGAAATGAGACCTTTTCCAGGTTTTTAGTTGTGTTTTTCCATTTTGGAGCCAGCCATGCAGCAGGACTCGGGAAGCCAGCTGCTGTGTATGCGTGCAGAGTTGTGGGGAGAGAAAGCAGCACTGGGGACTGGTGTGAATTGTGTGAACCTGGTGGCACACGGCTCCATCAGGAACGGGCGGCAGAATGGTTGGTGTGGAGGAGCCCTGTTGAGTTACTCACTGACTTGTGTCCTCACTGCTGTGAGCACAGCAAAGCCCTTCCAGCCTTCTGAGCTCTGCAGCGTGCAGTGCAGGCCCTGGGATGTGCTGGTGTGTTCAGGGATCCCTTGGCTGCGCTCTGCCTGGGGTGGGCTGAAGCTGAAGGTGCTGAGCTCCCTGTACTGATCCTTACTGTTGGTTACAAATGCTGAGCGCGCAGAGGCAAAATGGAAAACATCCCTGTGTTTTCTCCTTGGTTTGCAATCACACTTCCATGTTAAAATAGAGCTGTTGTTGCCTGCCGCATGAAAGGACCTCCCACAACACAGTGATGGTGGCTGTGCTGTGCAGTCCCCAGAGGGGCTATGCACACAGCATCACTGTCCTCTCTTATGTGTATCCCTTCCCCTGCTGCAGTCGGACTGGTATTTTACCTCCGTGGAGGGAAGCAGTGCTGTGTGATTGCTGAAAGCAGAGCGCAGACACGCCAAATCCACCACCTCAAGGCCCTTTCTTGCAGCAGCAGCTTTTTCCCCACCACCTGCAGGTTGCTGACCTGACCTGTGGTTGGATGGAGCAGGCAGTGAGATGGGGAGCTGTGCAAAGGCATGACTAAAGAAGCCATTAAAAGTAGAAGTTCACAGTTCAGCACACTGAACTGAACAAAATCTCTAAACTTAGAGTCCAGTTTGCCTTGGGCAGCAGACAGCTGTTTGTTTTATTATTTAGCGTCTGTCTGCTGGTGATGGATGATGTGACACGAGAATTCAGAGGATATTCTAAATTCATCCCCAGCTGCACAGCGCTTCTCGCGGCTGTCCCTGCTGAAGGCCGTGGGTGGAAGAGCAGACAATTAGCACCCCTGTATCTAATTACTTGCACTGCAGTATCAGAGGATCTTGCCTATATCCTGAGGTCTGGCTCATCCATGTTCAACACTGAGGCCATGTCCCGTGCTAATTGATTGCGATTGAGATGGGTGGACCTGGAAGCGCATTCCTTGTGAGCCTATTTGTGCGGGATGTTTGGTTGTGAATGCAGTGTGTTTTTATTTAGCAACAAGGACGCGTTGTGTCTCTGCTGTGTGAGGAACATGAGCCTGTGATTCATGAGTGCGTCTTCCAAGCTAAGTGGACATCCTTCAGTCACGCTCTCAAGGTTATGCAGCTGGAGAGAGAAGAACTAACAACAGATGATGTTTCTCTAAGGTCTGCACAGTGCTTCTGCTCAGCTCCATGGCGGCCCTCCACCTCCTGGAAGGGCTCAGCACGCAGGCAGTGCTGCGGGGCACAGCTAGGAGCAGTCCTTCCAAACAGCACCAGATTTTCTGTTGCTGGGAAGGAAAAATGTTTGTACCCATAATGACTAACGCAGAAAAAATGTGGATTCTCAGAGAGAGTCTATTTTCAAACACTGGCACAGCTGAATACCAAATGCAGAGTTCCCTTCTGTGTGTGGTAATTGGCATCCCAGGAATCTCAGATGGATCCAATGCCAGGCTCCTGGAGCGGCTGCTGTGTGCGATGGCTGCTGGCAGCAGCTCTGTGCCCGCTCACAACTCTGTTCTTGTGCAGTACAGCTGTGGGGCAGTGGGACAGGAGTGATGCCAGCAGTTGGCATGGTTTGTTATGACCCATCCGGTCCTGTCCTTGGCAGAGCACTGCCAGCAGATCAGGGCATCCTCTGCTCAGCTCCCACTGCCCTGGGACAGCTTGAAGAGTCAGGCTTTTTAAAACATGTATTGGAAATATTGCAGTCTTAAAAATCTCTTAAAAATCTTCAGACTTTGCTCAGTGACATTCTTTATTTGGGTACAACAGAACTGACGGCGATGAAGCATTGACACTCGTGCAGTGTGTGGCACATGCAGGTGCTGCAGTGCTGAAGGAGAGCGGTGGGCATCGGGCACTCAGTGCCTGTTCTGACAGGGGATGTGGGGCTGGTGGGCACCCCAACGGCCAGCTCTGTGCCGACATGTTCTACTCAAGAGAGGTGGATGTAGACATACCTTAGGGCATCTGTATCCATTGAAGCCCACCTTCAGCCTTTTAAATAACGCAGATGTGAGCAGAGATGCTTCCACACGCATGTACTCTTAGGATCTGTTCAAGTCAAAGGCTATTTTTGCTTTACTTCTCCTCCTTCAGGTTTTACTTCTTATAGGGTCCTTGCCTTCACTAAAATTGAGTTCCATCTGGTGGAGTTCATCACAAGCTGTCTTCAGTGAGCTCCTTCTCTTTAAGAACAAAGCTGTCCCTCCATCGTTAGAGGAAGGACAGAGCACTGAAGGAGCAGCACCTGTGAGCCCTCCCTTTGGGGTGAAAAACGTTTTTCGTGACAAAAATCTATAGTATATAAAATTGAACTTGCAACTCAGATCGGGCTGCACCATTGTATCAGTCTGGATGCCTTCAGAACCAAGATGTGCTTTGACACCTACAGGTTGAGTAGAGTGGGGCTGTGCAGAAGTGCAGCAATAACCTTCTTCCAATCCTCCAGCAAAGGGGGAAGGAGAGGATTACAAACGAACTGGTATCGAGGAGGCTGGAAACGGGTTAGCAGGAGTGCTTTATCTCTTGTAATGTTTTTATAAATTATTTATTAACACACTTGCTGCATTTTCCTTAGAAATTGGATAGAAAAGCAAAACGTATGGCCAGCAGATTATATTCCAGAAGAAGAATGGCAGTGATTAAAAAACAATTTCCAACTATTTCAAACGTATAACTTTATTTTAGACGAGTACTCTGCTATTTTTGTATTGCTCTCCACCATTTTAAAGAAAATCCTGGACTCATTCTTGAGATATACGAGAAGACTGACAGTAATGCAAGCAAAGGAAAAAGCAGTCGGAGTGCTTTAGCTGTTGTTTAAATAATCTGTTGTCATTTATAGAAGAGATGCATTTCCCAAACTGCTCTGGGACGTGCTTTGGTTGCTAATCAGGAGGAGTTATTATAGGGGCGACATAACAAAGTCCAAAACATGGCCGACTGCTGCAGAAATGGAAAGCAGGTTTTATGCTTTTGGCTCTTTGTGAAAATGATGCACCATTTGCACTTTACATCTGACTTGGGGGGATTGAAAGCGGCGGATCCATCGCTTTATGGTTGCTGTAATCCTGCCATGTGCTATTGGTGCAGTAATGCAGGGGGAGAGCAGCACGCCGTGCCAGCTGTGTTACCAGGCAGTGCTTTGTGCATCCTTCGGGCAGCACAGCACCAGCGTGGCACTGCCTGTATGCAAACCGCCTGCTCTCTGCCTGCTCCCAGCAGCTCCTTCTGACAGCGTCTGCATTACCAGGGCTGTATTTTACCCCTGTGGTTACAAAAACAACAAACTGGCATTTCAGGGATGCTTGGGATCCCTGCTGGGGTGTTACAGAACCATAGGATGGCTTAGGTTGGAGGGGACCTTAAAGCCCACCCAGTTCCAACACAAGGCTGTGGGCTGGGTGCCCTCCAGCAGCTCAAGCTGCTCGGGGCCCGTCCATGGCCTGGGGCACCTCCAGGCATGTGGCACCCACAGCTCTCTGGGCAGTCCTGCTGCTCACCCAGGAGGGTCCCACCAGGGCTGTGTTAGACCCATGGGTTACCACCAAGAGATCCTCACTGCAGGGATCACAACCACACGACAGCACAGCTCAGCAGGAAATTAAATCAAACCACCAACTCCAAGTCACTGATTAACATTCTCTGTGTTCTGGGGATTAGGCTTTTGGTGACACTTAAATTGAATTCTAATACTATTTTGGAATGTATAATGGGCTGAATTTACTTCACCTCAGGTTTGAGTTAATGGCTTATTAAATTACACACCTTGCATTAGCAGAGCTGTTTGCTGGTGTAGGATGCTCGGCCTTACAGAAGGGATGCAGCAATGTGCTGATCTCATCTCGTATTCCCTGGTCAATTATGAGGTCTGCAGGTGCCCAGGAACGTGTTAAACTGTCAACTGAAGTTTCACCCTCATTGCAAAGGCATTGTGAGGTGAGCTTAGAAGTTCCATAGTGAAGCAAATTTTGATTTGAGTTTAGAGATTTGGAGCAGTGCAGGGAAGGTCTCTTGCTCTTACATAGGATGTCTTTGTTGTTTTAATATGTGGTGTTGGGCCCTGCTGCGAGTCCCCTCCTTTTGCATTCTGTCTGTTCAGGCACTCTTCTCCAAGCGTTGTGGGTAAACCTGCAGTTTTGATGCTGTTCTGCTTGTGTGAACTCCCCTGTCCTTACCCAGGCTGCTTTCATTCTCAAAATCATCTTTTGTTTCTGAAGGAGTATCTGTCTACCCCTCTTCTGATCAGTGACCACCTTCAGTCACCTGCTTAAGGCACTGACCCTCAGAAGGCTCTTGCTCACACAGGCAGGCTCCAGCATGGCACTGGGCTGGCTCTGGTGCGGTGTCCAGGACTCACCAGGGGCATGCAGCACTCTGTGTCCATCATTATTGCTAATCTCTTCCTGCCCTCTGTCACACATCAGGTGCTCAGTAATCTCATTGTTCACATTTGTTTCTCCTCGTATCCTCTATCTGTGTCTTCTTTCAGGATTTAAGACACAACACTAGTGTCTTAGTGCTGAATGTCACCACATGCATAAACCTCTGTGTTCCAGTACAGAGGTGCATGTGAGGTCTTTGGTGAATTGTGAAGACATTATGGTATCCACATTTGGTGTTTAATACATTGGAGAATTGCTGCCTTTCTGAAATGCATCAGTCAGGTTTTGCTCAGCTCAAGCTTTCTTTTTTTTAGAGAAAGAAAGAAAGAGGAAAAACACAAAATTAAAAACCCACCACCACCACCCAGGGATGGCAAACTGAAAAGTTGCATCTGCCCTGCTAGGAATTTGCCTTATGTATGTAATATGAAAACTGGAAGGAAAAGGAATTCAGGTGGAAAATAAATCCCCTTCTCAGCCTACACGAAAGAGAATGGAGCTACTACATCAGCTTTGATGTGAATGGGTTGAGTAAGGTACAGAAATCAGCTCTGAACTCTTTCTGCAGTGCTTGGCACTTGCACAAATAGCTTGAGCCTGAAAAGCTGTTATTCTTTCAATTTTATTGAACATTAAATCCATCACAAAAATATGCAGAAAGAAGAATGAATGCAACGCCTTTCAAGGTCACTTATGTGGATTGTTTCTTTGGAGGTAATGTAGCTGCATTGGGCTTTCTGTAATAGAGCAGCGTCGGTGTAAGAAGCCATACATTTCATAGCATGAGCTCCTGACTGTACAGCAGTGCTCCTCTCTTTGTAGGAGGATACAGGAGAGATGAGGTGTAACCTGCTACCTGTGCAGCAAGGCACTGATTAACTGTAATTATAATTATTACAGGATCTTGTGTCCTAACTGCCATTCGTTGACCTTTTCTTCAGCATCATTTTCTTCTTGGGAGCCCACATGCTGCACATCCCAAGGAGCCCAGGAGCTGTGGGACAGCACAGCAGCTGAGGCCTGTTTGAGTCCTGAAAGACTCTTTGTTTTAAACCCTTTTAGTATTTGCACGCTGCTGATAAATCTGGGTACGTTTGAGAAAAAC
Source organism: Tragopan temminckii (assembly GCA_028571105.1). Classification (NCBI taxonomy): domain Eukaryota; kingdom Metazoa; phylum Chordata; class Aves; order Galliformes; family Phasianidae; genus Tragopan; species Tragopan temminckii. The sequence goes on along the minus strand of JAOWBP010001760.1, from coordinate 53,589,232 downwards.
GTCTTTTCCTGAGTTCACCTCATGGTGGAAGAGGACAAGAAGAACGTTTGATAGATGCTGGGAAGCTGCTAGAAGCAGCTATCTTGAACAGCTTTTCTGGGTGTAATGTCGCTCTGGAGAAGAGTCTTCCCAAGCTGAGAGGGGCCCATCGTTGTGCTGAAAGACGCACCGCCGTCCCCAGGACCTGACCTGGGTTTGTGGAATGGCCGATCAGGAGATCTGCAACCCGTGACAAAGCGTGAAATCTGCAGTCCAGTGTGTGGGCTGCGTGGTGTTGGGAAGGCAGCTCTGAGCTTGAGGAAGGAAGCAGCAGTGAGCTTCACAGCGCCTTCCTGGAACTGCGTGGATCATGGTGAGGTTGGGATGAGAGGAGCGGTGCCATTCCTCCCAGCGTGCAGCCGCACTGCACGTGAGGTGGGCTGAAGCACCATCTTTAGGCATGGTGATGAATAAACCAACCCGTCCCCTGCTGTGACCTTCAGCAGTGCCTTTGTCTCAGTGCTGCCTCTGGTGCTTCGGCGACCAGAGCTGCACAAGGCTCCATTTCCAGCTCGTGTAGCAGGGACAGGGAGGAGAGGCAATGGAATGGGTTTGATTAAAAAGTGCTTTTGCTCTTTCTCGAGAAGGATATTTGCAGTGAAAACTGTACGTGAAATTTATACCCCTCTCGTATGATTTTGACTGGTTTTAGTGCACAAATTCTCAGTAGAAAATGTATTCAATAAAAATTTGATGTGGAACTATAGCTCAGCAGAATCTTTTTTTTAAGGAATCCAACTCTGGAATATTTATTTTGTATCTGGTTTCAGTTTTAGTGCCTATTCCTTCTGCAGATGCCCTCGTTAGCCTGCTAACAGCTTATGAAGAGCGAAGTCATCAGCGCCTCTCGCCCTGATCTTTGCACCGTGGTTCTTCAGTGCCTGCCAGGGAGGTTTGGGAGGAAGCACAGCTGTGCAGTGCTGCTGGAGGCTTTGCTTGTTGGCTTTTTAAGCAAGTGAATCACTGCTTGTTGTTAATGAAGAGAGCAGAGGGCTTACGGCTCGCTGGCGTGGAGCGGCTAGGCCTGCGGTATGTTGCCACGCTTGTGGGTGGTGATGGAGCTGACAGGAACATGGGGAGCTTGATTTAATGTGAGTATACCATGATGCAGTTTTAGCAAAGAGAGTGCAATAAATTGGGATTTATTTTCTTTTGATGCCAAGCATGCAAAAGGAGACTACTTAGGAGAAGTACAAAAGGGATCTGGGATGGCCGCGATGGAAGTTTGTCTGAACCTGACAGCTGTGAGCTGCTGAAGTGTTATTTCTTGCTGTGGAATAACATGTCTTCAGCGTGAGGAAGTGGAAGAGCCCCAGCATTTGGGATGAGCCAACTCGGAGGTGGTGGGAAGAAGTGATATTTCCAGCTCTGTGCCAAAAGGTTCCCATTTGTTTCCATGCTTGGAAGCAAGCACTACGTCATTAACCCACAAGTGATGGCTGTGGCAGTGTGGTGGGAATTCGGCCTTCCAGCCCCAAAGGAAGGAGCAGGATGACCGTCCTCCTGAATCGGATTTGGGGCAGAACTGCTGCAGTGCTGGGAGAGGTGGGAGTGCAAGGAAAGGCGTCCAGGGGAAGTGGTGACCGAAAAGCACGAAGTGAGCAGCCTCCAAATGTAACTCTGAGGGTTGCAGTCTGTGTTCAGCATTTCAGGGGTCACAGCAAAGGTTCCTAACAAGTTTCTGGCCCAGCAGACTGCAGAAAAGCGGATTCTGAGTAGTGAGATGGAGCGCTGCCTCTGTGAATTATTGTTTTTTCAATACGTTTTTACACAGAGCTGGAGGCTCAGAACACTGAAAGCTTTTTCGTAATGTTTAGTGATAAACTTTTGTCTCCTGTGAGTAAACAATCTGCTTTCTTAGCCACTTTTTTTCAATTTAAACGGGAGTACATTGAAGCCCTCTTGCAAAAACATCTATTATGTCAAAGCAAAACCGGAGGTTTGGGGTTGTGTTTCACTGTGCTTTTTTTCTCTCCTTCTAGTGCTCTTATATCAAATTCTCACTCTAGAAATACTGCCCCGAGGCAGATGAAATGGCACACGGCTTTATGAAATACATCCGCGTCCGGTGATGTGCCATGTTTTTATTTTGTGACAGTCCAGGATTCAGTGCGCGGCCTAAATATTGTGGCATCCTATTTGATTTTTGGATTGTTAGATGGACGAGGTGCCATAGCTCATGGGCACTGTGGCCATTTTTCCTTGTAGTTTACTCTTTTTGCAGATTACTGTCTGTAAGTTTCAAAATGGAACAGGATCCCTCAGTGCTTTATAAATTAGGGCCATATTACAGCAGCACCCAATAGTGCTGCTATATTTTAGAGGGTGTCAGAGTTTCTATTATAAACCTCATTTTTCAGAGGTTTATGGCTTAGCCATAAAAATTTGCTGTATGCTGGGACTCAGAATGTAGGAGCTGCATCTTAGCTACACAGAGGGTTGGTTTGCATGTGTTCGTTTTACACGGTGGTCCATGCAGTGATATTAGGAATCAATCTCTGGAGGTGCTGCCTCTTGATTTCAAAGTGAATCACTTGAAAGGCAGAGAACGCCTCATTCTTGGCCACCTCCACTACTTTAATTCTTCCCATTCTGTGTGCTGACGGGTGTGACCTTCGTAAGAGTAGAATCTAACATCTCATGGCTTCAGCTAACTCAGAGCCACCAGTACAGCAGAAGCAGTATGAGTTCTAAGTGCCATTCTTGCTTGCAGGGGTGCCTGGCCTACACCATAACCATTGTCCATAAAGATTTCCACTCTATGCAAAACAGACTGAAAATACACAGCACAGGATGTACTGCCAGCATTACCTGCATGCCTAAGGGTCTTTTAATATATATCACCTATAGGATTTCTTGTATCCCTGAGATGCCACAACTTCCTTTCAGTGCCTTGCACAACACTTACACCTGCTGTCAGAGAATTTGCTGCATGTCAGCAAATAAGCGAACAGATGAATTGAGAATATCTTTGCACAGTGCTGCAAGCACTTGTGTTAAAAGAAAACCAAAAAGTGGCTGTGTCACTGTGCTATATGCATCTGTCACAAGACTGTGAATATGTCTTCATGCCCATAATTCAAACATTTTCATCAACGCAGCAACAGTGCTGTACCTACAGTCAAATGGTGAAGGAGAAACGCAGATTCTACAAGTTGGGCTGCAGCTCAGTGTGTCTTTTATGGCGTTTCAGCATGCGTGGGGTGCTGGCTCCAAGCAGCACAGTGGTGCACCAGAAGGACAGGGTTCCTCCCAGGAGCTCTCTCCTTCCATGTGGGTTTGATTTTCAGCATCAAGCAGGTCTGTCTCTAAACTTTTTGATTTTGCTGCCTGTAACACATTTTAACCCTAATGCTGTCATCCTGTGTTAATTCTGACCATTAGATTTCCTTTCAGGGAGCAGAAATCATTGAGAACTGCTTTGGTTTTAGAAGTCACGTTGAGTTACCGCAGGAGCTGATTTGTGCCACTCTTTCCCAGGTGCTCCTCAGTACTTCTCTGAATTCAAATCCGAGTGCACAGCGCTGTTCCACGCATGGTGTGCAATGGCAGCACATTTCTGGCTGTGCAGCAATACAGGGCTGTTCTGCTGCAGCTAACCCTTCGTCTAGCTCCCTTCAGTGTGCACTGAGCTCAGACTCTTTCCTGAGCACACCTGCATTCCCTCGTTAACTAATGCCATGTTTTACATTTCTTTCTAATAAGTTCCTTTCATTATGGAGTTTGTTCCCGCAGCAGGAAAAATTGAAATTCTTTGCAAGAATATTATAATTAAGACGTAGCACAACAGGGAAGGATGCATCTTACTTTGAAAGTGTCTCTCTCTAAACTGTGTCATTAAAGGGGAAATCTGTGTGCAAACACTTTCTGATAGTGTGCATTTGGTGTGTACTTCTGACAGCTTTCAGTCTGAGGCGGTGCGTTGGCCTCATGCTGTGCACCTTTGTGTAGAACCATTAAGGTTGGGAAAGACCTCCAAGAGCCCCAGCCCAAACCACCGTGCCCACTGACCACGTCCCCACGTGCTCCATCTCTGCGTTGCACTCCTCCAGGTCTGGGGATTCCACTTTCTCCATGGGCAGCTGTGCCAGTGCGTCCGTGTTTCATGGGATGGAGAGTTGGAAAACCATCTCTAAAACATCAGTTCCCAAACGTTCTGTCTCAGTGGGCCAATAACAGCTCTCAGATGTGCTCGCGGCCGAGCAGTGTCTCTACAGCAAGGCGGGTTTCTTTCATTTGGTTCCACAGGTCATTCAGAGGCCTATGAGCCACAGTTGTCTCTGGGAACTGCTCCCAGCTAGCACAGAGGCCGTGTTGACGGCATCAGAGGTCTGGCAGATGGAGCTGCAGGAAAACCAGCAGTGTGACAAACTCTCTGAAGGTGAGAACTGCACTTAGGGATTTGGTATTTGGAGCTCAACTCTTAGAAGCACTGAGAAGTTTGGGATAGGTTTGTTTGGTTTAGTATAAAATAGCATGAGTGGGAACAAGAGCTGAAATATGTTATAGTTTTAGGTGTGTTTTGTGTGTTGTTCTGTAGTTTAAAAATAAATACACCTTGGGTATACAGAGCTGTTGGTAACAGGGAGGTTAGTTCTGATGAACTCAGGGAGCTGGGGTGTGAGGCAAGATGAAAGCAGTGCTGTGTAAGTAAGAGGCCCAGCAAAGAGGAGCTAATTGTCGTTTCAGAACTTGGAAATGGTTTTCATTTTCTTTGACAAAAAGTGGTGGTGATGTAATCAGACAAAGCCTGCCCAAGAGGAGCCATTCTGCCCCTGCGTGCTCCTGTCTCTGACCTTAGGAATGCTTATTTATGGGCCATATAGCAATAAGATTGAAGTGCTTGGTTAGCAAGCAGTGTTGCACCTTATCTGGAGAAGATCCTAATGGAGTAAATTAGGAGAGAAACGTCTGTTGCTTCCTGTCTCTGTTATGTGTCTGGTCTGGTGGTAGTTTTGGCCTTTTGTGACCTTTTTATACATCCCCTCATCCTTAAACATGTTTTGTCCATTAACTTTGAAAGCGTGTTGAAACTTTGTACTGAATTCCTTCTGAGTTCACTTCTACCATCCAGGAGAGATTTGCTCCTGCCTTCTTTCCCTTCATTTTGGACATTCTTGGAGATAAAGTTGAAGGGAACAGAGGATGCTAAGGGGCAGCAACATCTGAGCCAAGGAGGGGAAGATGAGTGTGTGCACGTGCAGAGTTCAGCCCTCTTACCTTTTCTGTGATGAGTTTATTGTATAACAGCAGTGCTGCATGTCCAGTGGTGGCCATGGGCACGTGGAGCAGTGTTTAAGGCTTAAAGCCTTGCTGAAATTTACAGCCCAATGTGACAAATGTGTTCACAGCTAATTATTTATTAGATGTATGATTAGCGTGAGATTATCACAATGTTTTAATGTTATTAGTTTTTACACTCTAATAGGAATAAGCCTGTGATTGCAGCGCACTGGTTTGTACTCTGCACTGGAGA
>JAOWBP010001760.1:53532358-53578128 GCA_028571105.1 Tragopan temminckii | reverse complement strand
CCATTTTCATCTGGAGACTTCTGGACATAAATGCCCTTTTAGAGAGGCTCAGATATCTTTTTTAGAACAAAGTACGATCTGTATTTGCATGTATTAAAGCAGTCCCACTTAACTGATACTGCTATAAAATTGATAAGAGAAGGGCAGCAGTAATGGTGGCAGAAGGGTGTAAGCTGTCCATGGAAGCACCATGGATTGCGCTAAGCAGAGCATGCCGCCTGCAGCTCTACTCAGACACAGTGTTTGTTAAACACAGAAAAAAAATGAGGAGGAAAGAGGAGCCCCAGGGGTTCCAGCACGTCTCTCCCCAGGCTGTGTCATCCCTTCCTGGTGACCGTTCACATACGCTGAGCTCTGAGCAGGGCAGCACTGTGAGTGCCTCTGCAGAGGCTCAGTGGTTTCTTTGCAGGAATAGTTGGACAGAACAGAAACACCTTCAGCGCAGTGCTGTGAGTATCTGCTGATCTCCATCGCTTCGCTTTGCATCTGAAAGCGTTTTGAAGTTGAGCTGTCGATAAAAAGAAAGCTTCATAAAAACAATGCCAACAAAAATAAATGAAATCCTTTTATCTGATTCCCAGCCGGCCCCCCGAGGTCTGTGTGACATGGGGCATGGGGACTGCAAGGTCGTGTGCAAGCAGGGAGCTGAAAAGGCTGCTTTATATCTGCATGAGCAGTTAACTGGAGCACACCGCAGAATGTTTACGGCAGGATTTGGGCTTTACAGTGGATTAAAAAGATCTTAAAATCCATCTGCAAAATATCTTGAACTTTAGAGGTGGTGCGTGCTCAAAAAATTGTTTGTCTTTTAATGTTTGATGCCGTGGGAGTCTCAGGGGGAATCAGAGGGCTCCGAAATGGGGCGAGGAGAGAGGGCAGCTCTTGGCATTATCGGGCACTTGTAGGGCTGTGAAATGGGAGCGCCCGTGCCCTGCCAGGCAGGGCCAGCAGCAGCAGCAGCCCCTGGGACGGCACAGCCCACAGGCAGTCTGGCAACCCCGTACAAACTGTACTCTGCTTACTCTGTTATTTAACTTCATTTTTAAGGTTATTCCTTAGAATCAAGTCTCTTAGCACTCGCATATTTGCAAGCAGAGGAAATCTTGCTAATATTTACACTTATAATAGAGTACAACTGTTCAAATTTCAGCAAGTGATTCCAGTTTAGCATCCAACCTGTAACACAAAATACTTCTCTGGTCACAGTTCTTTCTTCTTGTGGGACCAATAAATGAATTCTCATTTGCAAGTTAGATAAATCTTTTGAATGTATTATTGATGCAAACAAATGAGGGTTTGGGCTCTAGACAGTACCTAATGAAGCTGATTCGACACAGGCTGTTCCCACTGAAGGGTGCCAGGTTCCAGCACACAAAGATTGATGCCCGTTTCATCCTGTAATTATCCTGTGCCTTGCATTCTCTTTATATGTTCCGTGCCTAGACACAAAACGAAGGGCACCACAATAAGTAATTAATTACTGGGGCTCCACTGGCAGTTATTGTAAAGAAGCTCATGCTCAACTAATAGTTTGTGACTGTATCTTCACTTGGATCTCCATGTAGACTCCGGGTGTTGACTCTCAATTATTTTTCCTAGTGAACATTGCTGATCAGATCCTTTGGAATAGGGCTGTGCTGTTACCTTTTCTGCATTTTATTGCCTTTTTCAGCTGTGGATTCCAATGGGTGCTAACAAACTTAGTTTAAAAGCCTTCTTTTATGCATCTGACTTATAAGTAAGATCAGCATTGAATTAAATGCCAGAATGCCAGCTCAAAGGCTGCAGCAGTACACAGGGAAAAGCACCTTTAACCTGTTGAAGAACTGAGCATTTCCTTTTCCTGACAAGAGAATCACCTGAGAGCAGGAGGTCACTCTCCTTTTATATCTCTAAGGAAGGCGTTTCCAGCTTCAGGACTTTATCCAGAAAACGAATCAGATGTTTTATGCTATAGGGTAGGGCAAATCTGCTGCATATGCTTTAAAACTGCATCCACAGGATATAGAACCAACAACACCTACGTTGAAAATGAATGCTTGTGATATTGTAAAATGGATTCAGCCCAAGTTAATAGGATCCTGTTTTCTCTCCAGGCATTTCTGATCTTGGCTCAGTTCTCCAGACCACATACGTATGCATGCAGTATCTGCAAGCATCCTGCAGAACGCAGAGCGCAGCACGCATCCATCAGCGCTGTCATGTTGGTGCAGTGGGCTGGGGCTCCAGCCTCAGGTCACGGCTCTCACCCTGCTCATGGACCTTTGGTACTCCTTTGAACATGTTATTTAATTTCCCCATCTCTCAGAGCTGTAGCTGCAGAAGAACCTGGTCTGTCCATACAGCGGTTGGATGCAGATCTTCGGAGCCTGTGGTGGCACAGGTGTAGCAGCACTGGGTGTGAGAGATGTATGTGTACAGTGAGTGCAGACAGCCTGGTGGGATTGCAAATTTTATTTTCGCTGATTGGAGATAAGTGCAACACTGTGGAAACCTTCACAACTTCCAGAGTTCTTTGTTGGTCCTCCGTAAGCGTGCAAGTGAGACTCCAGCAGATGACATTCTGTAACATGGTTTAGAAGGCAGCCTTCATGCCCATCAAAGCAGTCTAGCACCCTGTCTGAAGTGCTGGGGGAACGTTTGTACGTGTACCTTAACGACTCTCCACTTCTCAGCGCCTGCTTTTCAGCGCCACAGCTCACATGTTTCACAGAGATGACATCCCAAAATACCATCCCTTAGTGGGCCACAGTGGTGCTTCTCCTACATACAGGATGTGCTGCGTGGAACGTCATTAATTGTAGAAAGACAGCAGTGTTACGGTGAGGGAGGGGTGGTGCTGGGTTAACAGGAGCCCACGTGCAGCTCCGTTCCCTGACTTATCCCTTGCACAGTGTTGTCATTGTGCTCCTGTGTGTGAGGACCTGTCAGCAGGAAGGTGTCCCTGTGGAAGTAAACGCAGTGTGAGAGTTCAGGGGGCTGCTGGCATGACCTGCAGAAATGTCTCCAGGAAGACAAGTTAAGTGGCACTGAGCTGGCCTTGTGTTCCCCAGAGACAAGGGAGAAAAGCTTCTGAAGTTTGCCTTGAACACCTCATTTGAGAAGTGGCAGCTGGAGTTTTCCTGTTTCTCAGCTTTAAGCCTCACTGGCAGCAACTTGAATTCATAGATGTGATTGCTGGTGCTCTCTGCAGTGCAGGTGGTGACCAACCAGCCAGTTGGTAATGCGTAATGCAGCGGGTCGAGGGCTGCAGGCGGATGGTGATGTGGTCAGAGAGGTCGCAGAAAGTATTGTCAGGGCCCAAACACTGAATAGAGCTATAGCAACTTGATTAATTGACCGAATTAGAGAGGCTTTGACCTGCCTCTTGGAAGCTTAATGAATTAGTTGATTAGTGATGGAAAGTTGTTTCACGCAGAAAAGCTGAGAAGGTCAGCAGTCTCCAGAAAATGACCTGCACTGAAAAGTGCGAGAACAATGCTTTTGGGCAAACTGTTTTTCTCACTCATGTGGTGAATGAGATTTCCAGATCCTGTGCAAAGCAAGTGAAGAAAGAATGCATTAAAATCCTGCAGATCCTGCCATGCATGCCACTTCTTTTCTAGCATCCCAATGGTGGCGAGACTTGCTTACTCACTCGGGACTCATGCATTCCTATTTCCAGCCTTCTTCCTTCCTAAAAAAGAAAAGAAACTCTTCATTTGCTGTGCTGATGTGTTTGAAGAACTTGCTGCCCTCCAAAAAGTGGAGGCCCACTCTGTCATCTTCTTGGTAAGTGCTGCTGGGCAGGAATTTCAGAGCTGAGGTTGGAGGAAGGTTGCTGTAACAGCCCTCAAACCCAGATAAGTTAATAAAGCAAAATTCCCTAAACTGAAAATAGAATAGAAAATAGATAAAGTAACTGCAGTCTGCTGTACCTTGTCAGCGCACGCTCATGGCAATCGGACCTTCACTCAGAGCTGCCCCATAGTGCGTGTCTGGGTTTGGAAGCTTTGGAGCAGACGATGCTGCAGGTCTGCCTTTCGTTTGGCACTCTGCTGTGGAGCGCTCACAGCTTTGGGTTATTCGTGCTGAAGAGATAACGGTTCTCTGCAGGGATGCTGAAGTGCAACAGTGTGCGTTTGGGCTCTTGCTTGCGTTGGGAATTTTGGGGGATAAAAAGTGCAGCTGAGATTCAGTGCAGGATGGCTGCTTCAGATCAGAGCTTCGGTGTCACTCAGACAGATGGAAGAAAGCCATGGGAAACGTGCCTGGGTGAGGCTGCTGGCTCTGGGAGGGTGCTCAGAATGGAACTGTTCTGTGGGAGGGCTGGAGGTGACCCAGCAGCACCGCTCTGCCTCCCATTTGGTTTCAGGGATGTGCGGGGAAGCCCGCTGTGCCCGAAGCACAGGGAAACACTGCCGGTTCCCCTCGAGACACTCAGGTGTGGTTTCTAATCAGGCACTGAGGAAAAAGGGACCGCTGCTATTAGCATTTTGGAGCTTGCTAATTACAAGCAGTTGCACTTTTAAAATGAGTTTCCATTTACATTTTTGCCAAAAGGCAGCTGTGAAAAAAGCCCTTGGACTAAAATATCTCCTTAGGGGGTAAAGCTACCTCCAGGATATTTTAATGGATTCTTGTCAAATTACGGATCAGAATAAATCCAGGCACTCCTGGAGACCGAATGTTTCTTCTTAAACTCTCCAATAAAGAACAGGATTGATCCGGAAATGCCACTTGTGATTTAAAAGCTTAAAGGTAGGGACGTCAGGATGTAATTAGGAACCGATGATTTTTCTTTTATTTATTCTTTGTTGCTGGAGTGACAGCGTGGCACCTCTGAGTGCCTTTTGCCGTCGCTGGTAGCTCACTGCAGGCTCTGCTTACCTGCACGTATGGGAAACCTGAGCCAGGGACACCCTCACACTGCCTGCTTCTGCACTGCTTGCTGTCTGTGCGCTGCCACAGCCTCCTCAAGGTGACTGCTGCTCCCCTCTGTGCATTGGGAAAGTTATGGAGCAGATTATCCCGGGTGCTCTCGGCTGGGCTGGCACAGGAACTTAAGGCAGCGGTGGAAGGAGCCTGCTGTGTCCCAGGGGACTCCCCCTCCACCAGTCCCACGCCCTGGGCTTTGTGTTGTTTTTCCTTCCGAGAAAATGCAGGCACTGAGAAGTAATGAATTGCAGTAACTCCCTACCGAGCCACAGAGATGAGTTCAGCCCTCACCGAATCTTGATGCTGGGCTGCCTTCCCCTCCTGCACCAAGCCTCATTAGAATGTATTTAGGGACACTCGCTTCTCACCAACCTGCACACACATTGTTAACTCTATCCTTGCCGACACAGAGCACGGCACAGGGACTGCCTTTGTCCACGCTGCTCTCTCCCCCAGGAGGCAAAACCCTTTTGGAGAAAGCTGTGTATTCTCTTTTCTCCTCTAACGCAGGTTGTTCAAATCAGGACTTGCCACTTGCTGTCCTGTGGTGGGATCGGTGTTCTCCCAAGGAAAGCCACCAGAAACACAGTGCAGTTTTCAGAGTAAAAGTAGTAGCCGAAGCCAGTCTGGTAAGTCAGTCCAGCATGGGCTGCTGCCGACTTTCTGAACTCAGATGTATGGGCGTGAAAAGTCCAGAGCTGCTACTGTGACTTGAAGAGGCCTTTTAAGGGGATCTCCTTTGGAAGGCAGTCTTGCAGCAGTTGTAAAATTAAATTTCAGGCAAACTGCATCCATTGTGTTCGAGATGAATTCTTCTGGAAATTCCATCTTCCAGTGTCCGGGGTATTGCTTTGGAAGTTAACTCCTTTATTTCTCAAACAGAATGTGAGCCTATGAATAGAAACAGTACTGTGAGTTCAGATTTCAGCTGAAGTCGCTGATGTGAAGTATGGGAGAGGCAATCTTTGAAAATGATAATGCTCATCCCACAGCTGAAAGAATGACACTGTGCACACGGAGGTCTAAGAAGGCCCAGACTTTTTTTTTAATGCATTGCAGCTCTTTTTAAGGACCCCCTGCTCCATTCTCCATCCCAGCCTTGCACTGAGGTTGCGCATTTCTTCTGTTCAAACTTTCTATGTTGAATGTGAGTAGCATTTCATTTCTCGATGCCTGAGGCTCTCTGCACCTTGCAGATTGTTATTTCTCATTAGCAAAGAGGTGCTTCCATTCTGCTCTCTGATAACTGTGGACAGAGATACGCCTTTGTTGTTGACATGATGCTGACGTGGTGCGTTGTGTGCTTTACGTGGGCACGCACAGCTTTAGCTGCTGCTGGGACAGTTAGAACATCGTGGTGCAGTGAATGGGTTTCCTTAGAGGTGAGAGGCAAAGAAAATGTGTCAGCATTTCAATCTGAACTGCACTGAAGGACTTTGCTGAGGTCGTGGAGGGGTTACATGAGCATAATGCCCAGCGCCACTCGGATTTCACTTTTAATGGAGTGAGAAACATCTGCACTGGGAGATCCATCAGTGTCAAGGAGAGGAGCAGAAACCAGGTCAGGATAAGTGGTCCCCCGCTTCCCATACTTCAGCTCAGTGATTCCATGTAAATTTTCATTTTTGTCAGGATGCTGAAAATGTCTGTGAATGCTGTTCATGGTAGCAGCGGTCACGGAAGTACGATGCGTCCCTACAGGAGCTCTTCATTTCCCACAGTGAAGCTGTGGGTGCACAGTGCAGCCCATCCTGTCCCACAGGCCCTCACATCCCTCCTGCCCTGCAGCACATCGCCTGCAGTTTCCTTCCCGGCCTGGCAGCACTGAGTGTCCTTGCGGAGTCCTTCGTCCATCACTGTTTTTGTAATGCTCCTCTGGTGGCACAAGGAGCCTTTGCCAAGGAGTAAATGAGTTCAAAGAAAGAAAGGATTACATGACCCAATGCTTTGGAAGGGATTAGCAGGGACCGCTGCTGCCCGGAAAGGAGCATGGAGCCCATTGGTACCAGCAGAGCAGCCTTTGCTGGAGTGGCTGGAGTGCCTCTGCTGTCTGCCTGCTGTCCTGAGCGCTGCTGCGCTCCCCATTTCATTACTGGCTTTGTTAGCAGCTTCCCAGAGCTGTGGAGGAGGCAAACTCTTGGTGCTCGTGCTCTTAGTTTGTGCTGCCTTGGCAAGTTTTTAAAAGAGAGATCCGCATTAGGCAGCTGTTACTCAGCATATCCTATGGTATTTTGCCCGGGATTGAATGCATCAAGGTACGAAGATATTTAATTCAGCACTTTTCCTGCGTAGTTTGAAGGCATTGCCCCTTGCCCAGCACCACCGCTGCCCCCTCCCACAGGAAGCCGGGAGAGAAAACGTGGTTTTCTTTCCCACCGGGCACTGCAGAGGGACGCGGTGACCCTGGTGGCAAAGCTGCCACCTTTGGGAAGGATCTTCATAAGGCCCTTCCCCTGCCCTGCCCAAGCTTCCCCCGCAGGATCTCCCCGCTCACAGTCTTGAAGAGTGAGCATTGAGATGCCCTGATTAAAATTTAATGAGGCTCGATATTACTGAGGGCCCTTTGGTGTCGGTCCTGCATTCATCAGCAAATAAATATCTCAGCTGGCGGTGCGGGGCTGAGCCCCATCCCCCGCAGCACCGAGCCCGGCTCTGCAGGATCCAAACGTGGGGAGCGGCTCAGGCCAAGGTGGGGAGCTCAGAGCTGTTCATTTTCCCTCCGGCATCTGCTGGAGCAGGGGTTCCCTTTTATTTGTTATTTGCATACTTTAGCCATTGGAATTGAATTTGTGCCCATTAAAACTAAATTAGCGCTGCCTGGAATTTTAAGTAGGCTCTGGCAGAGCAGCCCATTAACTCTGTCGGAGCTTCTGCAGATCCTGGCTCTGAACCGGGTGCACAACTGGCGCTGGAAACTGCAGGCAAAGGAGATGTATGTGTTCTTGGGGCCATAGGAGAGCTGATACCAGAGGTGGTGCGTTGTGGTTTCCGCAAGCAGTCAGTGTGGCACAGAGCTGGGCTTAACTTCATAAAAGGTGTGGTGTAAAATTGTAACCAAATTACTCACAATCCCTTCCTTTTAGCACCACGTTGTCTTTCATGTTTTTCCAGTTCTTTTCGTATCTCTATTCCTGGCCTCAGCTCCTTCATTCCTGTCACCTCATTCCTGCTGAGCTGAACAGCAAAGCCCAGCAGCTGTGACCTGTGCTAAAGCTGTACCACATGCATTGTGCAGAAAACTAAACACAGTTTTGGAGAAAATTCTCTTAAGTTAAAGAATACTTCGTTGTGTTCATTTTTATTTAAAATTTCTGCTGTTTATTGCTCAGCTGACATCTGTTGTGTGTTCAGTGTCAGCGTTGGAAGCCCCCTGGAATGATGGTGTGATTTCCAAACTGGGTGCCAGGCGCACTGAACAGCCCCACGCGGCCCCGGGGTCCCCTCATGTCGGTCACTGTGTGGCAGATGTGGGCTTTGCCCATCACCGCTGCACTCCTGTGGGCTTCCATTCCCGCTTCCTCCCACCCCGTGTCCCCATCCCAGCCACCAGAGGCCCCTGTAGGGTTGTTCATTCCTCTCCTGGGAAGCATTCAGGACCCAGGTGGCCTTGCCAGCTCGGGCAGCACTCCTTGCCCAGCAGCTCTGTGAGTAGGTAGATGCTAGATGTAAGATTTGCTATTAAAATCATTGCTTTCGTTCAGGAGTCTTTAATGAGAAAAGAGCAGATACACCTGAACGAAGCAGCGCGTCTTGATTACAAAGTGTAGAATTCAATTTAAAGCTAATTTTTCGCTGAAAAAAACCTGTATGTTCAACCAGCCGAAGATAGAGCACAGTTTATAAGGCAAAGCTTGGCTGCCTGTTCCCAGCAGCAGCCAGGATCCCCGGATTCTATTGGATTATATATTGGATGTTCTTCCTGATTATTAAATAAGTGAATGGAGCATCACACTGGTGTTCTTCCAATGTTCCATCCTTCTCAGCAGTCCCTGCTCCAGACGTTTCCCAGGCACGCTTCCATCAGGCCCTCATGTTGGCTTTATTTTGCTTGGCTCTGTGCACAGGTCCGTACATCAGCAAAATAACTGGGCAGTGTCCTCGTTTGAGCCCTGAGAAATGGGTCAGCAGCATATAGAGGCAGCCATCCGCTTTTTTAGATTTCTTTGCCAGATCTGGGCTTCTCTGTTCCTGGAGTGTCCAAAGAAGCGCTGTGCAGAGTTGATGTGGGTCTGGTGCTGCCGTGGGGCAGAGGCTGGGAAGCGGCGCTGGGACACAGGGCAGTATGGAACAGAATGCTCCGCAACGTGATGGAAAGTGGCCAACACCACTCCTGTGCAATTGCTTTGAATCCAATTAATGCTGCCTGAGTAGATGTTAGGAATTATAAAGAGGAATAAGGAGTCTGAGCTTGTCACTGAAACTATGATAATATTCCTTCAAAGGAGGCATATTTGCAAACATTATTAATTACCTGGGGAACAGCTCAGTGTTTAAACTGAATTAAGGGGGAATGCTTTTCTGTGATTTCGGATTTGATTGAGAGATTACAGTACCCTCCAATAATGGAGCCTTTCTTCGTTATAGACCTGCCAGCAAAATGCAGAGATTGTCTGCACGGAGTCCCCACCCCCAAAACCGATTTACCAGAAAGGATATTAGCAGTCAATTACCTGGGGCCAAAAGAGCTTTCAGAAATGTTTAGCACAGGCTCCTCTAATCAGAAAAACACAGGAGCGTGTAACAAAAATCTGTCTGTCTCAGTTTGGATGAACATTTGGCTTTAAGATGAGTTAGAGCCTTTGTGGCTTTGATTATTCTTGGTGTTGCTTTGTGGGGTTCTGCAGGGCCACTGCAAAAAGGGAACGCTGAGCTGGGAGAGGCAGCAGAGACATGCATAGAACAGTCCCAGTGACCACAGTGCCCTCCTCAGCCACGGAGCTCAGTGGTTCACTGCAGTTGGACTAGATAACCCTTAAGGGTCCCTTCCAACTCCAGTGGTGCTACGTTTCTATAAACTAGTGCAATGTTTTCTGCTTGGAGAGGGCAGATACCTCCAGCTTTGCAAGGACCTCCACACCTGAATGCGTTTAGAGCTCTAATTGCTCCAATACAGAGCCCAGCTGTGGGACTCCTTTTATAAGCCCTGACCTTGATTAGCACCCAGCTCTGAGGGGAGGGCTGGGCAGATGGAATGTCCTTTGTTCTGGAGCGTGGGCTTCGTGTCTCTGTGTGGGGCTGAGATGAAGGGCTTTTTCTTAAAGAAATATGGTGTTTCTTTAGCAGTAACGTTAGTTCTCATGCTAACTGCATTTGAAAATACTCTAAGAAGGTATTTGCCACTTTGTTCAGCTGCGAGCTGGTGATGTGGCAGAAAAGGATTTCAGCGAACTTAGCATGAAAATAACATCTTCCTTTGGCTGTGGAGTTGCTGCTGTCACCAGAAGGTAAGTTTTATTTTAATTTTGAAGAGGTAAAAAAGGCAGCAAGTTGGGTAGTGTTTGTAGCTGTGTGTGAGGAGGCTGCAATAATGTTCCCTGGATTGCTAAGCAACTGTGGCCTATTTGCTCACATGGAGCAAATTGAAACTTTGATTTATCTATTTGTTTTGCAACTAATGCTGGGGCTTCATTACTCCCTTCCCTTGGGGCATACTCCCACATGCTCAGGCTGGAAATTAACTCTTCTTACCAAAAAACGTGTATGGTTTTCTTCTTCATTTTGAAGGAAAATCCAGAGGCTTAATGTCGTGCTTGCTAGCTGTGTTTGCATGTGGCTGTGGGCTGTTTCAGGAGGAAAACATGGAGTCTGCCTACCTTGGGCTGCTAAATGATGGTATTGCAGGTCTGATCCAGGATGTCATTTGAGCTTCATATGCCATCTATAGGTCTGTGATGTATTCTGCTTGTAGCTGTACCAAAGCCAGTTACTGGGAGATTCGCCATTAGTTGCAGGCAGAAAGTTGAATTCAGCAGCAAAGCAGACAAACTTTAAATGCTTCTCAAATGCAAGTGAGAAAATGAAGTGGTATCCCCCAAAGCTAGCAAACAGCGGGTGACCAGAGCAATGCAAGTATTAAAAGAAAGCAGAAATCTGCTTGAGAAGAGCCAGATCTTGTGCACAGTTGCCACCCATGTACAAATTTCTGTCATAGAGGTAAAACAGTGGTCTTACTCTTGCAAAACTGCATAAATATTTGGTCACAACAGCCCTGGTGAATGAAGCTGTTGCTTCCCTGTGCTGTGCTCGCCAGACACATATAAACCCAGATTAGTGAAGCAGGATTACTTTCAGATGTAAGTAAACATGGTCGTGGCACAACTGTTTTGTTTCTTTAGTGAGTCTGTGGGCTATCCTGCAGCTTGCTGGAGGTGCGAAGCCCTGTGACTCGAACTGTGATTTGCTGCAAGTGGGAACCTCCAAGCATCCCTGGGTGGGTTCAGTGTTTAAACTCTGGTGAGCTGAGATGCGTGGTCACTATTGTTAGCATTCATAGGCATCCCCTAACCCAGACAATACTGTCTGTTTAAATTTTCTTAAACTGGAAATATATGCATCTAAAATTAGCTGATCTGCTTCCTGTGTTGAAAAGAAAAAATAATAGTAATGCAATATAATGCTTAATTTGAATGAATATTTTGTTACAAGCTTGGGCGTGTTCCCATATGGAGCCTAGGTAAGGTTTGAACATGAGATTTTGTTTTTTTTTTTTTTAGCTAAAGAAATACCCGATACTAAAATGCAGGAGATCTCCTAATTCCAGGATGCTCCTCTTCTCCTACACCCTCCTCCTATATCCAAATGATCTTAATGAGGTGATCTGTTAACCCACTGCTTGTGATAGGAACTTGTTGAGTCAGTTTCTGGCCAGAATCTGGACACTTCTCCATTGGTGGCTGATGTTTTCCATAGGCAGATGGGAATCAGACTGTAGCAAATCTATAGGCAAACTGATTTTGTTTGAGCTGAGGCTGTGGGTTGTGGCAGCTGTGGGATCCTCTTCTCATAGGAAATGAAGCTGGGGCTCTCTCACAGCTGCTTCAAATGCCATCTTATTTTTAGTTGTCATCTGGACTTCGATCTTAGCTCCAAAAATACCTACAGCAAAATAGCTTTAGGACTTCTTTTTGCCTTTTCCCTTAGAAATGTAATAGCTGAACTTTTCTGCATCTGTTCTGTTTTGCCAGTCCCTCACAGTGCTGCTCACTGCTCCCCCAGCTCACAATGCAAAATAAAACTTCTGTGTTTCTGAGGTCCTGTGCCATGCACAAGCTGCAGTCCCACAGGTAGCTGA
This sequence comes from Tragopan temminckii, assembly GCA_028571105.1. Taxonomy (NCBI): domain Eukaryota; kingdom Metazoa; phylum Chordata; class Aves; order Galliformes; family Phasianidae; genus Tragopan; species Tragopan temminckii. The sequence goes on along the minus strand of JAOWBP010001760.1, from coordinate 53,565,920 downwards.
TCTTGGGCTGCATTTTTCTGTGCCTTTCAGGTAGTTTTGCTCTTCAAAATTTCTCCTTTAGGCTTAAAGGAAATGCAAATAGGAAATCTGAATAGAAGGAGCAAAGAAGATGCATCAGGTTTGAGGTTTCTGGCATAATAAATTAAGTAATAGAGGCAATTGATTTGATTGTCTAGAACTTCCATCATGTCAACAAACAAAAAGAAATATTTGTTCATTTAGGCAAAACTGTGTACATGATTGTTTTTTCTTTAAAATTCATGTAAGTGCTGCTCATCCTGAGGTTTCCTTTTGGACTAACTGTGCAATCAAGCTGCTAGACTGTGCTTCAAATAGCCATCCCTCACACGCAAAATGCATTATTAACATGCACTTAAGCAAAACCCAGCAAATGGCTCCTCTTCTCAGAGCTGGCTGCCTCTGCTTGTATCAAAGGCAGCTAGCTGCTAAAATAAAGGAAGTAAAATATGAGGTTATTTAAGGCTCAGTTAACTGTCTCCTGCTTGCTGTACCTCGATGTGAAAATAATATAAGAAAGCAAAGGTGCCACGTTTCTTGGCTCATCTAAGAGAGCAATGCATAGTTCTTCTGTGAAGCAGGTGTGATGTAATTTGAAGAACACTTTATCCAGTGACTAACTGATGTCTGGTACCTCATTTGAATGTTCCAGAGTCTGGGAGGATGTGATATTGCAGTATGGGACTGGGGCATCCCATGTGTGGAGTTCTCAACTGACGCATCCAGCAACACTTGCAAGGAGTTAGCGGTCATCATTTTTCTGTATTCAATCAAAACATATAGAAAATTATCACTTGGGTTTATTTAAGTAAAAACAGAGCTGTTCTTATAGCTTTACCAACAGTACGTTGTCACAAAGGACATTTTAGCAAAAACATTACAATCTTTGGAGGACCCCCCCCACGTTCAGTTGGCAATCCTGAAGAACCTTCTTATAGTCCAAAGCTTCAGTAGTGTCTGAGTATGACTTTGTATTTTGTGGGAAAGGTGAGCTTGCTTCTTGCCTGTCACATTACTTTAAAGAAACATCAGTTATTCCATAATGGGAATTAATAACCCATATTCTGTTTAATGTTATGTCCTGTTAGTACATGAGTATTACGTGTGCTGCGTATCCCAGGGCAGCTCTTATGAGTTGATAAATGGTGGCATAGTTCTGTTTGCTTTCCTTTCCCATGAGGATGTCTCAGTGCTGGTGGAGATGCTCTAATCCCTTTGTGTTTTGGTCACAGCATCCAGGATCCCATCTGTCCTGGAGGTGCTTCTCAGAGCTACCCAGTGGAACACACACCTCCCTGTGCAGTGTGTACAGCTGGCAGTTGTTGTGTGCTCCTTCCCTTCTCAGGGGAGAAAAAAAAAAAAAAAAGCAGGAAGTTGGACTGGTTTTCCATCACATTGAGTCTGTTACCCGTTAATTCCACCTGCAAAACCAGGGCAAGGAACATACATTGATGCTGTACTCTTTCTAAATCACAATCAAGTTTAAATTCTTTTTATTCTTCTCTGTAAACCTGTCCTACAGTGGGTTAGTGGATCAGAGCAGATTTGCTGTGTATTATTTATAGGTTATTTCCTTTTGGTTCTTGCTGCTTGGCTGGATGCTGCTAAAGAGGACTCCATGTTCCAACAGTCTTTTTTTGCTGTAACTTTTAAACTATTTTTGTCCACAGGAGTCCCGTCTCCCTAGTTCCTTTCTCTGCTAAAATCAGCACACTGGTGCTGCTGAAATGCTTTCAGGGTGTGCAATGCTAAGAGCTAACTATGATGAAGAACACCAAGCTGCTTTGTTAGTGTGTGAGCCCAGCAGTGCTGCAGCCCCAGCTCTGCCCATGCAGAATGAGCAGCCATCCAGCACAGACATCATCCTGCTCTTCTCCCAGGCCCAGAATGCTTCAGAGGACATACTGCAACAAAAAGGCTGTTTTCCTCTGCTAAGAGGATGGCCAGAGTACTGCTACAAAGCACTGCTCCCCTTTGAGCCAGGTGACCATTGGGACACCAGAAACATTTGTGGCAGAAGCAATGGACAACTTTGGCTACAAAGGAGTTTGAATTCTGCAGGCTCCAGCATCCAAACCAAGCTGTCCTCTCAGCAGTGTATGGCAGGAGTCCTCAGGATGTCCAAGGAGCTGAGGATTCTTCCTAATTTAAAACCCCTGTCAGGTGAGGAGACTCTATGCAGCAGCCAGGTGACAGGCAGGGTAGGGCTGCATCAGTTATGGATCTCCACTTCTTTTGGTAGTCTCAGTGTGAGGCAGCACAGCTCCTCCAGCCCACAGCTGAGTGCCTACAGAGCACGGAGGCAGCGCACACATGGCCTGCAGAAAGTCATTGTGAAAGGCCTGTGAATGGATGTTGAGCAAAAATTAACGCATCAGCCCTACTAATGCTGCTTTTCCACTCCAGACTCGTGTGCCTGATGTCTGGGGTGTTGGAGGTAGGCTGCTTTTGATCCAAGGGTTCTCTTTTCGAGGAGATAATTCTGAGTGATGGTGTCTGAAGTCAGAGTGGCTGAGATCAGCTGCTCCTGGGGCAGCCGTTGTGCCGTCCCCACTGCCTCAGAGCCGGGTGGGAAATGGCCGCCCCAGCACTGGTGCTTGAGTGCTGGGCTGGGCTCTGTGCTCCTCAGGGCTTCTGTTGTGCCAGAGAGGGGTTGGATTCTGATCTCCTTCTGCCAGGTCTGACACCTGTGTGCAGTTTTCCTGAACCGGAACCAAAAAGCAGCTGCAGTGCTCTTCCCTCACACCATCCCTCCAAAGCAGACAGGGCAGACAACTCCCCCGGCACTGCAAAGATCACATTTTCCTCGAGATAAGTATTTCTTTGAAATATTTTGGCAAGCTGACTGCCACCGGTACTCTTTCCTTTTAAGCCGAAGTGTTGCTGCCTCCTGTGCTACGGTTGGAGTGGTTTGTGGTCTCGGAGTTCTTGTGGTGATGCCTCCTGTAGGGCTGTGTGAATGCAGATTGGGATCGTTTGCAGCTCCGAGGTGCAGGTTCAGGCTGCCTGTTCTGCCGAGCAGCAGTTGGAGGATAAAGGCTTCCAGATCTGATGGCTTTTGGTTATCAGACAGCGAGGTAATAGCTAACACTCAGTGCAAAGCCTAAATCTGGCCTATGAAAATAAATGAGTTCTTTCTAAAGTGCCTCAGTGCTGAGACGCATCTAAATCAGATTGTTCGGCATGGGGTGGTTCTCTGCCACTGGGCTAGGAGCTCCTCTAAAACATTAACTCTGTGCGATGCCTGAGCTGAATACCCTTCAGAGCTATTTAAGATGTTCTCTTTTCCATTTTGGTGATATCTTTCTAAATTGTACATTAAACTTAGCAGGGTGAGTAATGCATCACAGCTTCTCCATGTCAGGCTTAATGTTACTTACTCAGCTGCAGCTTCATGTTTATGGGGAGGAGACAAATGCAGTCCCTCCTCCTCCATTTACCCTGGGCTGTGTGCTGAGGGGAGCAGCCCTGGGTTCAACCCAGGCTGCTGAAGCACTCTGTGCTCCAACATGTGTTCAGCTCTGTCTCCTCTTCACGGTGAGCTCATTTGCCACAGTATAACTTTGAGTCTGAGAGGGGAGTGCTGCCTCTGATGAAGGCAACACTGCTTTGTAAGACCAAGGCACACCATGCTCTGATGTCTGTGAAAGAGTTTTCCAGGTGAAAGATACCTAGAAAATGATGTTTTCCATCAAAACCACCTTTCTTTTCTGTGGATTTTGGGTGCTTTGCTGATTCTGTGTGCAAATAAATCAGCCAAGCCATCCAAAGAACTTCAGATGCCTCCCCGAAAGGCAGCACGCAGGCAGGATGTTCAAAGCGATTTATCAGCGTTGACTTGTAGGTAACGAGGGACCAGTCAGATGGCTGCTGTGATTTGAGGTGCTCCGGGAAAAACAGGTAATTTGCTGCTCTTCCTTGCCAATAGGGCCAAAGACTGATAGTATTTGGTTAAGTGCAGCTTTAAAATTGAAAACCAAGCAATTTTATTTCAGTGGCTTTTCAGCGTGTTGTGCAGCAAGAGATAGCTATAAAGAAATGCATCTGTTTCACATGCTATGTGTAAGGTGGAGGCACTTTTTGGTGAAATTACTGGGTTTTGTTGTAATTCTGCTCTCATTTCTCTCCTCAGATGAGCAGCGCTGTGTCTTTAGGTGCTGGTGATGAGGCTCTTTCTAGAACTGCTGTAGTTCTTCTGAAATGTTGATGTTATGCAGGGAAGACAAAAAAAAATTTTGGTTTGCTTTTCTCTCTCTTGCCATCACTTCATTTCCTTTAAGTAATTGGCTCCCAGGAAAGCAGTGAGAACATCCATTGATGCTGCCACTGCCTTTATCTCCACTGGTCTTAATGCACTGCCCCACTTGATCTTCCTGTTTCTTTGGTCAATCCCGGCAATGAACATGCAGATGGTCTGCACCACTGGTGCTTCTTCCAGCTGTCCTTCTACAGTGTTCCATTTTGTTCTGTTCTGACATATATATAAATAACTTGATGCATTCAGTAGGTTGCAGCTGTATTCCTGAGTCCTTCTTCCACCATTTTTTTTCTCTGCTTTCGTTACAGCTATTAGTAAGCAGATGTGACTGTCAGTGTTGCTCTTTTAATACACACAGTCACTCACGTTTTTAGCACCTGAGCATTTTATTCTGAGCAGCAGTCAGCTTTTTCATCCTTTCACCTGCTTATGTTTATACTTCTATAGCAAAATGCTGCATGTTTTCAGCAAATTTAATCAGTGTAATTATATGTGATTTCCAATCTCAGGTTCAGCTGAAGCACCCATTTAGGGTGGTGATTAGCCCTACCAGGATCAGCAAGGATGGAGACCTTACCTGTGCCTAGAACTTTGAAATATGCCATTAAAACTCTATTCATAAATTGAATATTTCCTCCGAACCACCACCTCCAGCCAATTTGAACAGAAAATTGAATAGGAACTAATTGGCAGTGCACCTTGTTTGTTATAGATTGCCTCTTTGCTGTTGTTGGCAGAGGCTGCCATTATTCAGATGGCAGGAGGGCACTGAGCTAGATGTGGGTATTTAGGAATGAGACCTCTGAACCTTTACTTGGCTTTAGCAAATCATTTCAGCCATGCAGCTTTTCAGAGCGTTTTAAGGACGTTTAGCTCCAAGCAATTAATACACAATTTTAGCTCTTTAGAAAGTGTGGTTATATACAAACCAAGTTCCTGCCTTGTGTTCAAAAAAAAAAAAAAAGTTCAGATCAATTAAAACAATTTACTTTGTTGTTAATGATTTCAGACTGTTGTAATTTATAGGTAAATAAGTGACTTCAAAAGCTCATTCATTCAGTGAGTATACAGAGGAAATGTTAACAAGCTCTTGGATGGATTAAGTCTGGAGTTTGGTAACAGACTGCAAAACATTTAGAGTGGGCTCACCACACAGACTGAAGGATTCCGACTTTCAGTGGGTAACTAAAGCTTCTCATCAGGTTTTCAGCATTCAGAGAAATGCAGATAATGAGAACAGTCACCTGTGGAATTTAACAGTTTTGTTAAGGTCTCACTTACCCTATAGACAAGTCTGATGCAACTTTGGTTTGCCTGCATGGTAAAAGAGGCTGTCACATGCCAGGGACAGCTAAATCTGTCAAGCTCCACACCGTTTTCCTTTATTAGTTTTATTGGTTTTATTGCCTGCCTTGTGCTCTGAGGGATGATGGTTGTTCAGTGTCAAGAACCTGGAAAATCATTCAAGCTGACAATGCTTTCTAGATTTCATTTTTCCTTGTGTCTCTATCTTAAAAAAAAAAAAAAAAAAAAAAAGGAAAAAAATATTTAGAAATTACATAAAAATAATTGGGCCTGCTTTTTTTGCAACCCATAAAAAAAAAAAAAAAAAAAAAAAAAAAAGGAAAAAAAGATTGAGAACTTACCTTCAAATTCTTGGGCCTGCTTTTGTTGCCACCCAAATATCACAAAATTACAATGATGTGCTCGCCTGTAATCCTTATAACCCTGCTCGGTGCGATGAATCCCTGCCATGCGAGAAGCTGTGCTTTGCTTTTCAGTGAGCACTGCTGAGATCACCTTGATGAGATAAGTCCTCCCCACTTGTTTAGCCGAAGGGCTGCCAGTGGGGCTGCAGGGGCTGGCAGCAGATGGAGTGTGCAAGTCAGGTGGGAAGAAAAAGCAGTAAATTTGGAAATGCAGAGAGCTCACAGTCTGGGTAGCAGAGGACATTTCTGGTCCTGGGATTTCAATGAATCTTCTCCATAAGCTCTTCATTCCTCAGAGTTACCACTTTCTTAGATACTGCTTTGGATGCATGAATGCCTAAGCTGAAAAAATCCCTTTGATCCGTGCTCACTTTCCCCAGCATTTACAAGCTTAAAAGCACTTGAGTTAAACTTTAATTATTCCCATGTCTGGCACTGGATGTTCTGACAACTGCTTCTTTTTTGGGATGTCTCGGAAGGTACCGGTCTGTGTGTGTGTAGCTGAGACGAGCAGCAGGTAGGTGAGATATTCATGCCTTGCCATGTGAATGGTCTGTGTCTGTTAGTGAAGCTTAGAGGAAAGCCATGGGGGGCTGAGAAGCAGAGACCCACATCCCAGCCCTGCACACTGCTCCCCATCCCCAGCACCTGGCCAGCACGAAGCTGGTGACACCGGTGTGCCACAGCCCCCGATGCTCCATACCTGATGAATGTGCTCTCACTGCTTAAAAATCTAATTGGTCGCAGCTTTGACATCTGTCATCCGTTCAACCTGAGCCCAAGGGCTAAACAAAGCTTGCTTTCTTCTGTTTAAATAATGCGGCTTTTGAGGTTATCGGTGTCCTGTCATCTGCTAGAAAGTCACCAGGCTGCTCCCATGCAGTGGATTTGAGACTGATGTATTACACTGAAGGGTGACCTACTCTGCTGTAGTCGGGTTGTAGCACCCCTTCTGCTCACTGCAAATAATAGCAACAGTATCTTTGGCAGCCAAGTTCCTTGCTCTACCTTGAGAGTTTGAGGCAGGACAGGGCTTGATATCCAGCGTACCATTCACTTCTCACGGTGTCTGACAGTCCTCTACATCTGGGAAAGATCTGATTGCAGGCAGAAAAGAGTTGGGAAGCAAATCTCTGAGTGCAGCACTGTGAGGTGTGGGCTGGAGCTGTTTGTCCACCTGGGAACTGCCAGTAGGTCACAGAACCATAGAATTGTATTCCTGGAAGGGAGCACAGGGACACTGTAGCTTTATGAAAATGTTAGTATTCCTTACCATACAGTTTGTATTAATATTCTGTATCACCTGTATTCTGTGATAAAGCTTCTGTGATAAAGGAGTGTTCTAGCTCTTCTGATGAAAGAAATGCATTGAGGACCAAAACTTCCTTATCCTCACAGTTCTTGAACCTGCTCGTGGCCCAGGAGGCACAGCTCCCTGCAGAGCTGAGCGTTTGACTGCTGGAAGCGTTTGCTGAGAGCTGCGTTCCTGCAGGCACACTTTGTCCTGCTCGCACCCCTGAGAGTTCAGCACCTGCACTGTGATCAGTAGATGGCCCAAACCACTGCTAGGTGCCTGTTGGTGAGTTCAGCAGCTGAAGCCCAAAGGTTTCCCTGGGACATCAGGGAACCCCTCGCACCAGAAGCTCCAGCACATGGTGCATGAGCAGCATTCAGCTTAATGTGCAAGCGTGGTGTTGGGTAACTTTGTATTCCCAACTAATCACCAAGTATAAGGGGAGAATCTAGAACAAATTGTCTCCTGGATTATTTATCTTCCTTTGAAAGTAACTCCAGTGACTTTTTGTATCGTTTGGAGCAGGACTCTCCTTATTTAATTACAGTAGTATATGCTTTCCAGTGCTCAGGGGCTTACTCTCCGCCCTTGATGAAACTGGCAGATGCGTGAGGCCCACAGGCAGAACCCATGGCTGATCTTGCTGCTGAGTGTTTTAGCATTATGTGATCGTGAGTGTTCCCTGCTTGGCAAGCATAGCTGTCAGTGGACTATGCATGGGAACTGGAAGCCTGTGCTGGGAATTCCACAGTATACTCCTGTAGCCTAGGATGCTACGCTTAGATAATTCTTCATGTTTGCTCTCTTAAATGGAATAGAGAAACAAAATCTGATCAGAAAGTACTGGAGATCTTCCTAAAGGAAACCCCAAAGGCCAAGAGACAATGCGATTACAGAGGACTCAAAGTCCTTGAAAAGGTACGATAAGGAGATAACTGCTCACCTTAACAGGTCAGAGCAGCATAACAAAGCTTTGATGAGGTTCACATTTCCTTTTAAGATTTCAAGGCATCCACTTGGGAGTCTTAGAAATATGTACAGGAAGCCTGGAGAGCTAGATTCAGTCTAACAGCCTACAGCAGGAGCTCTTAGATGCTAATCTCTGTTTGTTAATCTCTTCAGTCTAGGGAAATGCAAGGCTTCTGAGTGATACTGAAGAAGAAGGAAGGGTATCTAATAGTTTTTCTCTTGCAATTCAGAAGAAATTGAAGTCTGATACTTCTTTGTCCTAGGATTCAATGTTTCCAATCTAAATACTCCATCAGTTCCCTCCTGGTTGCTGTGAGTCCTTTTAGGACATCATGCCTAACAAGTAAAAGCCAGCAATTGGAATGACTTCCACCTTGAGGGAGGTGACAGCGCCTCTTTGGCATTGCAGTTTGGCACATCGCTGCCACCTGTCCTGGCCTTGCTCTCTGGTGACACCTCCAATCTGGGTAGCACATTGCTGGGCTCCCTGTGCATCTCTGATTTAACTCTTTATTTACCTGGACCTTCGATGCAAAGTGAAGTTGGACTCTAAAATGGAAAATATGTACCACAAAGGAGAACTTCAGACTCCTTGACACTGGGTGTTACTTTTGTCTAGAAAGATTACAAAGGCACAACAGAACTTTCAATGAACGAACTCTGTTATATAGCAGTGCCATAAGGGCTATGCCACAGGAACAAAAATATCACAGGACAATTAAAGCAAACATTATGAAAGTGCTCTGAACATTACTGATGCTCTTCCCCTGGGAATTGTATTACCAGTCACTGATATCAAAAGTAACAAATTTAAAGAAGCTATAAATGGCAGAGCCCTCAGAGCCTGACCAAAGTATAAAAATAAAAAGGACTCGTCGGCTACTATGTACCATGCAGGCAACATGGAGCATTAAATGCATTTATCTGCCGTTGCTCCAGGCAGGCATTGAGGTAATGCATCCTATTCTGCAGAGCTGCGTGGGCAGGGAGTCCATGGCACCCTGTGAAATGTGGAGCTGCTTGCTTTCTGCCATCCAACCCCCACACAGACCCTTGGGCAAATCCTTCATCTTACCTCTTCTCCTGTGCACTGAAACTCTTGTGCTGCTGCTGCAGAGCATATGCAGTTTTGGAGGGGCAATTGGCTTCCAAATACTTTTGAAATATTTGCATACATACAAAAACAGCTTTTAGCTCAGTGATGCTTTAGGAACGGCGCTGGGGGACAGCATTTCTCTGGAGGGAAATCTTTATTGTGAGCTCTGGGTGCTCCTCCTGAGGTTTTCTCTTTTGGTATTTTGAAATGTCAGCTTCCTATTTCTTGGTCTGCCTACGACAGTACCATTTACAATGTGTATATATATCTTCAGGTACACATTGAACTGCTCTTAATTCATAGAAATGCATTAATATTTAAAAGTTTATAGAGTTATTGAGGCAAATGAGACCATCAGAGAAAAAACTGCACTATCTGCATTCAAAACAGAATTGGAAGCAGTGCATTCTGTGGTTAAAAACTTGTTTAAAAAGTGCTCAGTGAATGTCAGTAGAGCTTTGAAATCAAAATTTTTTATTTCAGAACAGCTATGGTTGCATCTCTGGATTGGGTTAGCTGGGAAAGGGTGGGAGCCACTGGAGACACGTGTCGTAGTGCTGGCATTTCTGGAAGGTGAGGATGGAAACATTTTGAGTTTAGTTCTGTCTAAGCCTGTTTGAAATGTGGTGACTGAATTCACGTGCAAAGATTGCTTCAGGAGCAGAGGGAGGAGGAGGAGATTCTGTGCTGCTGAATGATGGAAATAAAGTCCTTAGAAATGCCAGCACAGGGATCCCTGTCTCATGTTCCTCGTTTAAAAGGAGAAATACAGTCTGAATACAGGAGTGAATCTTCAGCAGGGTAAGAGTCTAAAAAGAAGTTGGCACTGCTAAATCATATTTGCCGTCTGAATATTTACGTTTTTATACACTGGGCTGACAGGCCTTGGTTGGTGCTGTTGTGCTGGGAAGCTGCTTCTGCAGCAGCAGAACTGAGCTGCATCTCCCAGTTCCCGGAGGCAGAACATGGGGAGCCCTGCCCAGAGGCGTGGGGAATCCCTGCGAGTTGGCTTCGCTTCTGAGGATCTGCAGTGCCCTGACTGCAGCCACAGCCTGGGGTTGAGGTATTTCTCATAGGATCATAGAATGTCTCAGATTGGAGGGGACCTTAAAGATCTCGGCAGAGTTCTGCTGTCCCCATCGGCTGCCCATGGCAGTTACAGCTCTGGACGGGTAATACCTGTGTGACAAAATGAAGTGCCTTTTGTTTTCTGTTGCTTCGCACTTCTGTTGTACTTCGTAATAGCACAGGAGATGTTCTTCTGAAAGGGTCCAGACAACTCAGAAATTACTTCTGCTGGGAACTTTGGAGGCTGTGGAATTACAGCACTCCATTTTCCTACATTCAAAGTGCATATTAAAGAAATGTGATCCCCAGGAGAACTCAAAGGCAGCTTTTTGTGTATAAAATACTTTAAAATATATCACAGTTGATGATGTGTTAGTGAGCGTTTGGGAAAAGCTGTGTTTTTCTAATCCAGCTCTGCTCTGCAGTGGCTCTGTGCCCCCTACTCATTCTTTTGAGACATAAATTGCAGAACAGTGCAATTACTTTCCTGATTACACTTTATCTTCCCTTACCAAGGTATTAAAGAGGAACCAGGGAGCATATTATAAAACATACAGCCTTACGAAATCTTGATTCCCTTAAAACAGTTGCAGGGAAACTCAGTCTTACAATTACCTGAGTGTCCAAAATCACTTGTCAGACCTCCCAAGCCCTTCACAGTTTGTTTCCTTGTCTGTGGTGCCTGGAGTTGCATCAGCCCATTGCCAGTTTCTCATCTCAGAAATGAGTTGATTTAAACAAAATATCTCCAAAGGTTTTGATGTGAGGGACTTGGAGGAGTGCTGGGATGGGAGTTCTGGGCAGTTCTGTTGGAATGTTTTCAGTTGTGCTGTTGCAATGAAAGATCGATGTATTCTAATGCATCAACTGCCAGGTTGCCTTCCGTAGCAAGACCTCAACTAGAAATTAGTTCAAGGAGGAAGAAAATGGTGTATTAAAACCAGTAGTCTTGCCTAAAGCCAGCATGCCAGCCTCTTTATGTTCCTTGTATGCCTGTTGTGCTCAGTGCCCTGTGTGCCTTAAGCTCCAGCTGTCCCCAGCTCCTCCTGCGAAGCTTTGAGAGGAGACTCTCCTAATAGATAGCAGAAGAATCTATCATCTGTATCTTGGTATTTCTGGAAATTGTTTCATTTGTTTGTTTTTAGGTTCTATAGAGAAGATAAGCAGGTTTTCTCAGTATCTCTGGGGTTGATGAAGCATCGTGTAACGGCTGCCTCTCAAACTGCAGAAACCTTCTGCATTGAATCTCCTGGGTGATAATCTGTTCAGTGGTGATCCGGTCTGTCCCACAGTGATGGATGAGAGTTGTCTTCCCTGCAAGTTGGGAATACTTTGTGTATTTTCAGGAATACGGAGCAAACTTCACAAACAGCCATCAGTACAGAAAAACCCTCTTTATAATTTCGGAGGTGAAACCAATGAGAAGTTATAATACTTGAATTCACTCAAAGCAGGCAATTATGCAACAAATTCCATGAACGTTGTTCTCTTTTAGTTTCTGCTTTAGGAAGTGGTGGTTGTATTACATAGGAACCAGAACTCCAGAAGGGAGTTTTTCCTCCCTTCCATTTTTCTAGCAGGGAGTACAGTTGTAAAACTTTCCCTCAGCTCAGAGGTGTTTCTCCAAATGAAGTATTTTCAGTTGTGGTCATTGGTGGTTTGGAAGGCACTGCCATTGAGATTTAGCCTTGAGCTGTTGGTTCCTGTCCTCTCTTCGTCCTGGTGTTACCCAGCCCCTTAGGAGCTGGAAATGCTTTTCTTTGCATTTCTGTGCTGCTCGTCTGCCACAATATTGGAGCTAGAAAAGCCTTTCTTGTTTCAGCTCTGTGTTTCTGCTAATTCCAAAAGCAGTCATGAAAAGGGCTGGTGGAACAAACAATAGCTGATTTACTTGGTTAATTTAAATGGCACAGAGTGGGTAGCACAGGGAGGCTGCCTCTGTGCTCCAGCAATCATGCTGGGAGGTCTGCAGCACCATTACATGCTATTATTACTTTCTGGATAATGTATACATTTTCTCTATAACATATTTTTTCTCCTTCATTTTTCATAAGAACTGGCACTAGATTAATGGTTAAGGCATAGAAGAAAGGTAACGCCACGCCAGTCTGATTTATTGACCACTTAGTGCTGATGAAGCTGCAAACTAGAGTCAGACAGATGTTACAGCGGCATTTTTCTTTTTCAAAACTAGCAGCTTTTTGTGTTTTTAACCATTTCTTGCACTGACTTCTGCCTGTCCTATAATGCCAGGAGTACTGGGACAAGTCCTTCCATGACCCTAAGGAGAACCTCCTCAGGACAGGATGCCTTGGGGCTCAGTGTGCCAAGCAGACTTGCCCAGTTTGGGGACAGATGGCCACAACTTTGCTTCTGACTTGAGGGAAGCCAAGTAGCTCTGCTGAGGCTGTGTGAATGAAATCACTGACAGCCTTCTGACGGGCACATTTCCAGCCTGCAGTGTCTGTCTGAGGGCTCCCTGCAAGGCTTCCCTGCCGCCCAGCTGCAGGGTTTCTGCGATGCATATCCAGCGTGCTGGCACGTTTCTGGTATGGCAGTTACCTTCACTACGGGCAGAGCAGGTTTGGTGTACCCAGAGCAAGCCAGTTCAACAGGGACAAGCGTGAGGCTTGACTCAGAGCATAATTGTAAGTAATAAGAAGTCTCATCAGTTTCTGATTTACAGGCATGCGTGCACACAGGCAAATGTGGGGACTGCATATAGTAAAAACCATAATCTATAGAATCATCGGATGGCTTATGTTGGAAGGAACTTTAAAGATCATCCAGTTCCAACCCCCTTGCCACGGGCGCCAGACCAGACCCCACCCAGCCTGGCCACGAGCACCTCCAGGGACGGTAACAGGAACGTGTTGAGTTTACTGCTGAGAGTTTTCAAAAATGTATATCCTCTTAATTTCTGTCAGAACACTTTAGTTTACTGCATAGAGTGGCATTTGAGACAGCCTTGCCATGCCAACCTTGCAGTCAAGTTTTAGATATAGACACTGTGAACAAACCTGTTGGCTCTGTGTTTATTTTATATGCTTTTAATGTCTCGTTATACAAAGTCAAGCGCCAATCCACTGCTGCAGCAGGTTGGAAAGCTTTGCCCCCTGAACTAGTGATGAAAACTCCCTCTCACCTGAAATAAGGCTGGCTGCACAGAGCTGCACAGCCCGGCTGCAGCATGTCCTTCTGCTCTTCTTCACAACTTCCCTGAGTGCAAAGAGATGTCTTTCCATGAAATCTCTGAAGTGTATTACTTTTTATTACTTCATCATCTAAATCACTAATTAAGTTAAATTAGCTGATGGAGACTATTTGGGTGTATAGGTAATGGCTTTTATTATCTGGATCTTTTCTGGATTGCACATGAGGACAGTCGTGCACTGAGGCTTCCTGCTGTGCTCCAGTGCTGCTCAGGCTCTCCTTGGCCGGGTGCCTCCACACCGAGCTCCATCTCTGTGGGTTTCAGAACTGAGTGCTCTCGTCAGCTCACCCTCTGCAAGCAAACGATGGATCATGTTCCCAGCGCTGCTCAGAATGGGGCTCTAACATAATTAATGAAACATTAGAGTTTTAATTACACCATTATCCTATTTATTTTTATAAATAATTCCAAAGCAGTCATTTAAGTTTGTGAACTTAGGAGTAAATGACTTAAGGGAAAGAAATCAGTTTCTCAATCTCATTATTATCTATTGCACAGCATCCCAGGGATGCTGTTGGGAAGCTGGCTGAGCTGTGTCTGTTGATGTGACGATGGTTACAGGCACTGTGGTCACGCAGTGCTGAGCTCCTGCTGGAATCTCCCCTGTCAGTGGGACAGTGCTGCAGTGCATCAAAGCAGCGCTGCGTTTCTGTTCTTTCCCTCAGCTCCTGTAAGAAGTGTATTGGGAAGGAGAGTGGAGCATTAAAGAACTTTGTGGGAGGAACTGCACTGGTCCCAGAATTGGTTTGCAGCAGTCCTGCTAAGGATACTGTCCCCTCCAGTCCCAACCTTCTGCAGATTGCTGTTTTCATCACAAACCTGCAAATTCTTCAAAAGACAAGGAATTACAGGCTGGTCTGAGAAGGACCTTGGGGGCACTCTGCCATACTGTAGCCCCTTTAGCTGACCTCTTCCCTCCCTCTTTCTGCGGCTGTACTGAGAAGTGTGGCTCTTACTGATGCTCTCAGGTGAAATTCCATGTATCTGAAATAATCTGATGTGGACTGGAACTTTTTCCATATCTTTTGCAAGAACAGCTCTGACCTCAAGGGAACCTGGTACATCATGCAGTCTAACCATGATGCTCTCTGTCCTCATTTTCATTAGGAAGTAAGTCCGGAGAGCACTGAGTCAGGTAGAGGTCCAACTACATAACCTGTGTTCTCTGCTCTCCCTGTAGAACCCAGACATCGTGTTGGTGCACTACCTGAACGTTCCTGCCATTGAGGACTGTGGAAAACCCTGCGGCCCTATCTTGTGCTCAATAAATACAGACAAGAAAGAATGGGCAAAATGGACAAAAGAGGAACTCATTGGACAGCTCAAACCCATGTGTGAGTATCTGGGTTATATTTTTCTTTTCCTTGGATGATTAATTTAGAGTACAGTGCCTCTCCCTGCCACTGACCTCTCTGAAGGAGTTATTTGTCACTATCAAACTCGACTTGCATCTGCATGCACTTTCTTCCTGGTGTATCTTATCCATGTATCAGCTGTCAATTCTTTCCGCATTAAGGTTTTTACTGAGCACCCATTTATGTACTATGAGAGCTGCCTAGACTGTCCCAAAAGGGATTATGGTTAAGCTCCCCTCAGCACACTCCATGCTATGGGAAAAGTATACTTGCAGTCTTACGTTTTTCACATGCCATTTCTAGGTATCTACTCGCTCACAAAGGGCCTTTACTACAGTATCAGCAGGTAGAGTTCCCTGAAGGGCCCTCTGTGTTTGTGTTATTCTATGTCAGATCAGAATTGGTTGCTGCCATTTACAGAAGGGCTCTGTGGAGCTGAGTATCTTTTTATCAGCAAGGCGTACCTGCTGTGAGATGCCTTTCAAGTGCCAACTGTCAAAGGGAAATTCCTGTTAAAATAAATCTACATCCTATCCGCTACACAACAAAACTGGAGTCAGATGGCTTGGTGATGCAGAACTTCAGTGCAGTCACCCACAGATGAGTTTTTGTTATAATCTACTGTCCAGCTCCCTTGTTCAGTGTGGTTTGAAGCTCAGGCTTGTTCTTGAAAGCCCAGTTTTGGATTTCAGGAATTTCTCCTAATCCCATTTGAAAAAGCAGTGGATAGGATGTATTTCAGGATGGATATCATTTACTACTGTTCTAAACTCTGCAGTGTAAAAAGAAGGCTGCTAAGGTGTGTAGAGTGACCGGAAAATGTGTCCTGCACACTGCAAATCTGTGCACCTCATGCATCCACCTTGAAGCACAGTATTTTCTAAAACATCAATGATATTGTATGGATATTTTTTCCCTTGGAAAATGTGTCTGAAAGTGTATGTGGAGTTGTGCAATGAAAGATAGACCCCCCTTTATGCCTAGTCTCTAATCAAGAGAGCATTAATTGCAGGAGCTGCAGTACCAAATCTAGGTGCTTACATCTGAAGCAACAGTACCAAGTCTGCTTCTGTCCCTCACCCCTTCCCCAGTGGATATTGGTTTTGTGCCCACTGCTGTAAATGCCACTCACCTCCCCAACCAATTCCACTTTCTCATAGTTGCCCGAGGTACAGAAGCAAGGTAATTTCCTCGTGCAAACAACAACCCCATTTCTTTTTTGCTCCCCTGTATTTCTTTTCCATGAAAAGTTGAAGTAGAGAAAATAAGCAGAAAAGAAGAAAAAAAGAAAAAAAAAAAAACCAACACGTTTGCTAAACAGAATATTGCCCTGGGACCGATAAACCTTAGGCAGAAATCCAAGATGTTGAAAGGTTAGCTGAGACCAAACAAGAGCCTCAACATTAAACAGGAGGGGAAGCAGCAGCCTGTTTGGGGGAGAGGAAGAAAAAAAAGGAAGCTTGTAGTGCATCAAGAAAATTATGTGAAAACTATAGCAAACTAGCTGTAAATTTAATAACACTTGGCTTTTTTATGTCTCTGGAGGGAAGAGTGAAATTCTGCACAATTATTCAGAGTATGTATGCAAGTACACGTCTCTGCTTATGGATACGTATCCAGGGAAGCACATCCTTAGAAATGCAGCTACTATAAAAGCATTATATTCTGATCAGGCTTAGAGAGGACACACACAACCATGTTCAGGGAACACAGAGGGACACTGCTTGCCAAGAAGCCATCAGATTTCTTTCCACTATTGGGTGTGCCATGAAATTATGGAGCCAAGCATATTGGTTTCATTGCATTTTCACATCAATCACATTCTTTCAGAGTTCAGTTTGATTGCCCAGTGTTTCCAAATGTCCCTGCCTTAAAGCTCATCTGTCAGTGACCTTGTGAGCACTCGCCTTTCCCACACATCCCATGTTGTGGCTCAGTTAGTTTTATTCCCCCAGACTTTGAAGTTGTGTGAGATTTCCTGTTGATTTGTTTTCTTAAGAATTTCACGCTCAGTACAAGGTAGTGATGGAGTAGCCAGGCTGTGCTCAAAGTGCTGAGGCTCAGTGCTGTATCTGCAGGGAGATTTCTGCATCCTGATTCAGGCAATGTATGTCCCAGAATTAGGAGAAGCTGATACTGGGTCTGCCTTTAGGCACAGTGCTTCTTCCCTGTCCAAGGTCAGTGACAGCATTCAGTTCTTAATTTGGGAGGCACCCTTCAGGACGTTTGTGCAAAATGAATAGTTGACAATATGTGAAAATTCTATGGGAGCTTTGTCAGAGGCACATGTGAGTCGTTCAGTGTGCCTGATGGGAGGAGTGGGCCTCCATGTGGGACTGCTTTCCTGTTTCCCTCCTCTCTTGTGCCCCGCTGTAGTCTTGCTTTGAGATTTCTCTGAACAGATCAGCAGATGTCCTTTCAGGCATCTGGTGGAAAAAGCCAAATGCGGAGTTCAGCACAGCTGAATTCAGTATATAAACTCCATGTGATCAGCAGGTTGTCAGCCAGCTCATACTGAGGGTTCTCCAAATCATCCCCTTCTGCCTTTCTCGTCCCTCAGCTGGCAAAGTGCGTTACAGACTTGCAGCCAGTGCTACCTTGCCATCCTCATTTCACATCCACTATTGTAAGAGCTGTCTTTCCTTCCAAAAAAACCCAACAACAACAAAAAGCCTTTTTTTCATTTCTCTGCTGCTTGCAAATGAATTGCCCCCGCCCTGCACGCAGCCACAGCTGAGGCAGTGGAGGTTCCTCACGGTACTGGTTGAACTTTAATGCCTTTGGGCATTTCACGTCTCACAGAGTCCCCAGAGGCTGTTCTGCGTGCGTCAATGAAGCAGCAGAGATTCATGGAGGTGACCTGAAACCGCATCCCTGCTGCAGACGGGAGGGAGGGCACTGAGAGCCCAGTGTGGGCTCTGAGTAGGGATAATTGGCGCAGATGGGATGTGAAGAATTGAGTTGTTGGGTTCTTGTTGCGCGGTTGGTTTTTTCTAGGCTGACTTAAATTTATATTCAATTTCATGAGCAGTTTAGGATCATTTCTGCTTAAAGGATTAATTGTTCTATCAAGGATGATTTTCACCATTTCCCATCCATTTGTCGGAGCTATGAAGTGACCCCCGATGGAAGCTGAAGCTTCCCACGACCTCTTTACCAACCACTGCTTCTCCCAGAGCGCACCCAGACGGGCTTTACCGACAGAGCTGGAGATCGGCGTGGAGAAGCCAAAGAACCCTCAAATGCGCCGTGGGTGGAGGAGCCCCATGTGCGCCTCGGCGCCTCCCGTGGGCCGGGCCGCCCCGTTCCTTGTCGCGTGCTGCCACCTGGCGGCCGGCGGGAGCGCTGCGGCTCCGCGCGGGGAGCATCCGGATCTTGAGGCGGCTGCGCGTGCAAATTTGCGTGTGCAAATGTCGGTGTGAGTGTGCGCAGAGCGGCGGCCCGGCGGTTCTCTCGGAGGGTAACAGAACCGCGTGGGCGAAACCTGGTGGGTGGCAGCCCAGCAGGCAGTGGGGTTGGACTTGGCGACCTCTGAGGTTCTGTGATTCTGTGCCGCTTCCCATTAGCTGTTAAATATCTGCGTGTGAGCGGGCGCTCAAGGAGAGGTTTCATTCTGGAAGAAGGACTAAGGAACGGCTAAGAGTGAAGCTTCTGTGCAGAGACAGGCAAATTCAGTGAGCAATGTTAAGAAATGGCAAACGCGAGTTCACCCGCATCCCCAGCAATGAGGCTCAGGAAATCTTGCCATGCAAGCAATGAATTGGGAAGAGGAGGGCTGGAAAATCAAACCTGGATTGTATGTGGGTGTCCAGATGTGAAGAGAGAAATCTAATGAAATAAATCTGATGAAATGTTTTCCTGCTCCATGCAGGCAGCAGCATCGTTATTCAAAAAACAGATGACAGACCCTTGTTGTCCAAAAGAGGTGAAGGATCAGCAGCTGAGCTGTAGGGAACAGAGAGCTGTGCACAGCATGGAGACCGTGAAAAAGACTGAGTAAGGAATAGAGTATTCTCAAGAAGACTCACTGTTTGGAGAACTTCTTTGTGAATATTACTGATAGGTTCAGGAAGATCAGAAGCTTTAGTTTCTGCTTGATTCTTGCAGTAGGCCCACGATGGAGCTTTGTTACAGTGGAAGGACCTGAAAATAATAGGCATGGCACTGTAGATATCCAGCCATAAAACTGTCTGTTGCTTCTTAGCTTCCAGCTCACGGCTTGATTCAGGTCCAGCAGGAACCATCGTGAATACACAAACCACGAGATACGATCATTGATCAGATTTGCTCTCTTTAATGCAGTGCTCATCACTGGATTTAGTCATAGTGGGAAGCAAGCTCTGATATACTGCTGTGAAACAGAACTTCAGTATGCAGCAGTGTCTGAGATTACTTCTGCAGCAGATGATTTCTGAAGTAACCAGAGATAACATTGCTAAGTTTCTCAGTAGTGACTACAGTTCAGTAACTTTGTATAGCCAAAAAAATGCTCCAAAAACTTTAGTGCAGTTTAATCTCATTTTCAGTGTTTTTAATTTTTTTTGCAAAGCTGCTGTTTGAACATTTCTTGTTAAGCCTTGCATCACATGTGACAGAATAATGTATTGAGAATAATGAAATGGATTTGAGTGGAGGAACTGGAGCAGGAAGCATGTATAAACTGAACCTTCCACTTCATAACAGACACTGAGCATTACGAGGAAAGGCAAAATGTGAGTGTATTATAAAGCAAAATCTGGTGGGTACAGTAACGATAAATGTGATTGTCAAGCAAGCATAGAGGGACTCATTACTAAACCGAGAGCAACACTTTAAATAGTGATAGGAGGAAAAATACTTGTAAACCTTATTTACAGCATTTCTGCAAGTTTCTCAACTCAGCCAATAAAAATACAAACTCTAATGTAGAACTGGAGTGAGGTGAGATGCTGCGAGGCATTGTAACATCAGTGGGTGATGAGGAAGTGTGGCAACAGGTGATTAAAAAGGCAGACCCAGAAACCCTGTCCCACTGGCTGCTTATGACGTACGGAAGGGCCAAGGAGGAGAACAGGACATTTCACATGCCATCTTTACTCTCTGACAGTGTGGTCAGTAAGTGTCATGAACAGCCCCTCGTTTGCTTCTGACTTTCTTGCATGAAGCAGTTTGCTGATGGAGAGCCTGTAGGTCTTCCTGGCTGTGAGGTGAGGATCAGCCCTGCGTGCTGTCAGCATTTCATGTCATTGGTTTGTGGACGTCACCATGCAGGGATCTGTGAATTGAAAGGTGAAGTCAGTGGGACTCACCTTTGGCAGGACTTTATGCTTAAGGATTTTAGAAGAAATCTGCTTTTCTAGAGTATGACAAAGGCAGTGAAAAGAAGCTTTTCAAGCCTAAACTGTCAGGAAGGGGGACACCATGGGAACAGTGCTGCCAACAGCCAGCACGTGGCAAAGTCTTCACTGAGCCCTACTGCACATGCAGGGTGTGCACACAGTGTGCCCCTAACATTGCTTAGAGAAAGACAAAAAAAGGATCTAAAGTGTTCCTTAGAATGCATTTTTTTTACTTCAGTGAAGCACAAGTACTCTGTTGTTGCTTTTGGGTTTTTTAATGCATTTGGTAAGTCTATGGATAGGAAACCAAGAGAGTGGTAAACCAGTAACCATTGCTGTTACTCTACGTAGGTCTCATCAGCTCTGAGTGAAATCAGCAGGAAAGGCGGTCTGCTGTTCTTTTGGGATGACTTTTGACATTTCCTTCTGTGTTTTTGAAGTTTCTGATGAGTTTTCTTGTTCCCTCTCTAGTTCATGGTATTAAGTGGACGTGCAGCAATGGAAACAGCAGTTCAGGGTTCTCAGTGGAGCAGCTGGTGCAGCAGATCCTCGATAGTCACCAGACCAAACCGCAGCCTCGGACACACAACTGTCTCTGCACTGGTACCTTGGGTGAGTACCATGGGAATGCACAACACGCTTGCAGCTTAACCCAGGCTTGGAATAGGATTTGCAGTGCTAAAATGCTAAAAATGCTATATTGTGAAATGTTGAGACCCAATGAATGCAGAGGCAATAGAAGATTAAGAAAAAAAAATGCATCTGAAATTAAAAAAAAAAAGAAAAAGAAAAAAGCCAACAGCAACACTTTGTACTGTGCCCTCTGTATGTGATCCGCTTAGAAAGCGCGTTCTCTTCTGCATGCTTCATGATTTATTTTTCTGCCAGCATTACCCTCAGAAACCATTGCCCTGCAGCCCACTTTGCTGGAGAAGATGGGCTCAGGTGGTTACTTACAAGGCTGCACTGGAATAAGACAGGTTTTATTTAATTACCATGAAGACATGAGAGATTTCTCTCCTGTTGAAGAAGATGGTTTTGTCTGGAGACTAGAATGGCAGGAAACAGCATCCTGAGTGTTAGAGCTTTGCACAGCAAGTAGGAAGCAGAATTATTCTTTTTTCCATCTCATCTGCTTTATAGCCAGCCCTTCCTACTACTTTGGTCAAGTAAAATATATCATATATTAATTAGTCTTCAGAGAAATTTAAAAAGGAAAGCTGTCTGAGCTTCAAAGGGTTTATTTTTTTCTGCTTTTCTGGGCAGTTGTGTTATACTATTGAGATTTTAAGTAAGAATTATGACCTCTGAAATACCTGGGTTTGGATTAAAATTCAAGCCTGAAGGCTCAGCATTTGATCCAGGCTTGCAGATCTGAACACGAATCCTTTTATGCTTCCCTTTGATGTTTTGTCTTGTGCTAAGTCTGCCGCCTGGTTTTTAACATAACAGTATCACTTTGTTTTGTAAAGGCTGGCACATTGACACACACATCCCCAGTTCCTTGCAGTCATAGGCAAAGACTGCAGTGTGAAAGCTTCTCATGTTCCTGTTGGTCTCTATACCTAGGAGAATAGAGAGATTTAATACTGCATTTAGTCTCAAAAGCGCTGTCCTGAACTACTTTGAGTGACCTGATTCAAATCTTGAGTGCATAAAAGAGAATTTCCCCTTCAAGGGCAAGGAACAAAAAGGGTTGGCAAATTAGAGCGCCTATGCAGACACTTTGTGTTGCCCAGAAGATGGCATTCATAATTATAGCCATTAGCTACAGGGAGCTTCTTTTCCCCATTAGTCATTATACAGTACGATAATTGTTGTTCTTACCTCATTCTAGGGAAAACGAATCCATTAAAGAAACACACCTCAATGGCTGGGCTGTTCTTTAAGCAACAAATGCCATTCTTGCACTGGAGTTTGTGGGTAGGCCGCTTTCCAGAAAGAACAGGGCCCGCAAGGCAGAAACCATCTGCCATAGCTGACAGACTTGCTTTGCAGACTTTGCCCACGTTGAATAACTCTGAAACTTGGCGCAGATGCTGATACCTTTCCTCTTTATTTGTTATCAGGGCAGAAGGAGGTAAGGTGAGGGTAGGTGCTATGTGTGGTGAAGCTAAGTGTGCACGTGTTCATGTTTCGAGGTTTGTTGTTGTGCACAACGGATCTACTTGTTAGATGGAGAGGGAGCTGTACATGTGGCATAAGCAAGAAATTACTTTTACTTCCACGGTGCCTCTTGCTCTCTAGTATGTGTGCTTGCTCTCTCCGTCCCTCACAGAAGAACTTAAGCATTGCTTTTCTTTACTACAGCCGTAAGATATGCAACCAACATGGGTTTAATTTTGTGCTTACTGAATGACCAGTGTTGTTTTCTGGCACAGGGGCAGGAAGCAGTGTGCATCACAAGTGTAACAGTGCCAAACATCGCATCATATCACCAAAGGTCGAACCAAGGACAGGTGGGTACAGCACTCATTCGGAGGTACAAAATAACGATGTCTCTGAAGGCAAGAACGAGCACAGTCATGGCAAGGCCTCCAGCCGGGAGAAGAGGAATGGCAAAGTGGCAAAACCAGTGTTGCTCCATCAAAACAGTACCGAGGTTTCTTCCACCAACCAGGTTGAAGTCCCTGACACAACCCAGAATTCTCCTGTGTCCATCAGCAGTGGATTAAATAGCGATCCGGATATGGCGGATAGCCCAGCAGTCACTGGTGTGTCCAGCATGGCTGTAGCATCAGTTATGGGAAGCCTGTCACAAAGTGCCACAGTATTTATGTCAGAAGTCACCAGTGAAGCTGTGTATACCATGTCACCCACCTCCGGCCCGAATCAACACCTTCTGTCCTCAGATGCGGCTGCACAAGGACTGGTACTTGCTGTGAGTTCTGATGGACACAAATTTGCTTTTCCAACAACAGCCAGTTCAGAGAGCTTGTCCATGCTACCCAGCACCGTCTCCGAGGAACTTGTGCTCTCCACAACTTTAGATGGAAATAGAAAAATTCCAGAAACCACCATGAATTTTGACCCAGACTGTTTTCTTAATAATCCCAAGCAAGGGCAGACTTATGGTGGAGGGGGTATGAAAGGTGACAGCATCAGTACCAACATAAGGCAGTCACCCACCACAGAACGTAGCTTCAACTTCAGTACAACCCTCACAAAAGAAATTAAAACGGAGGACACATCTTTTGAACAACAGATGTCCAAAGAAGCATTTTCCTCCACTTCTGCATCTAACACTCTCACCCTCACTACTGGTTCAGGTTTGCTTCCATCTGGAGGAGGTCTGAGCCCAAGTACCACCTTGGAGCAGATGGACTTCAGTGCCATTGACTCCAACAAGGACTATTCTTCCAGCTTCAATCAGACAGTCCAGAGCCCTCACGTTCATCAGACCCCTTCCCCCAGCTTCTTTCTGCAGGATGCCAGCAAACCTCTTCCCCTTGAGCAAAACACCCACAACAACCTGAATGACACAAGTGGCTCATTTGTGAATACAATAGGAATCCCCAGTGTGAAAACAGAGTCCCCATCCCAAACCACTTCCAACTGCAATGGCACAGTGGAAACCAGAATAGAGTCCACCTCTTCTCTCCAGCTCATGCAGTTCCAAGCAAACTTCCAGGCTATGACTGCAGAAGCTGAAGTTCCCATGGAGACCTCCCAGCAGGCAGAAGGGAATGAAAATCTACTTAAATCAGGGGATCTTCAAGCCTGCAGCACAGAACACTACTTGCAACCTGAGACCAATGGAGGTATCAGGAATGGGAACAATCTCCCTATTCTCCAAGGAAACATGGTACAAGGACTCTATCCTGTGGCCCATCCCAGCTTAAATAACTCCTCCAACATGGAGCTTAATTTGGACCACTTTGACATCTCCTTCAGCAACCAGTTTTCTGATCTAATTAACGATTTCATATCTGTAGAAGGTGGGAGCAATGCCCTCTATGGACACCAGTTGGTGTCAGGTGACAGTGCCGGACTCTCTCAGCCTGAAGACAGTAACAGAACAACCTACAACCAGGCTGAAATGTGCATTCCTTGCTGCAGTCCTCAGCAAGCCAACATGCAGCTCAGCAGCACAGAGAATGGAGCCAGCACGATGGCATACATGCATGTGGCTGAGGTGGTCTCGGCAGCTGCAGCACAAGGCACTTTGGGGTTGCTACAGCAGAGTGGGCGCCTGTTCATGGTGACAGATTATTCACCAGAATGGTCTTACCCTGAGGTAAGTTAGGGCTTTTACTCCTTAACATTTACTGCCTTATCCTTACTTGCCTTGTTAATAACAGCGCCAATAACTGTTTTGTTAAAGCTTTGACAAGGTTTTTAAAACATTTCTCTTAGAAGAAAGAGCATCCGAGGCCATTTGCATGTCTCAGTGTACTTTTAATTAAGCACTCTGTCACCCTGACAGGGTCCTTTCTTCATCTAGAAATGTCTGAACAGAAATGTTTTGTTTTGTTGAAAGGCCAAGTGTTTCCATGTGATGGCCTCACACACTACTGTGCACAGCCTTACTGCACTGAACTGCGTGTGATGGATCTTGCTAATGATGCAAAGTAGTATTTATCCATGTCAGGTGTATGTCCTGTCACAGCTTTGCAGTGTCTTGCTCATGTGTGTGAGAAGAGGAGCACTCCCATCACTGCATGGTGAATGTCCTGGTGGTGCCCAGCTCCACGCTGGGCCTCAGGGAGGAGGCACGAGGACTGCGGGAGGAACTTAACTGTACTTCTGGAGATCCATGCTGGGTGCAGCTGGTACCTTTCCCACCAGCAGGAGAGGCAGATGCCAAAGCCTTGTACTCGTGTGGCTGACTCAGCACTACTGAGACCCATGTCACGGCAGGCAGAGAGATCTAGGACAGGCTCAAGTTGCTAAAATTGGGATTGAAGGACCCCTTTGTAGCCCTGCTTTTGCACAGCCCCTTCAGGGTCACCCCTGTGTGACCATGCTTCCTTTTTTAACCAATTTCTCAATACCCAGTAAAGTGCAAGGTCTATCGCTGCCAGCAGGAGGACGGAACAGAGTAAGGGAAGAGAAACAGAGATGCTCTGTTATGGAATACTGTTTGCGTTTCTCCTACAGTGTAAGGTTTGGTGGCCAAAGAATGGCACACCACGAGGTGTCCCAAAGGCTGCAGCAGCTGCTGTGAGCAGAGCAGTTCTGGCAGGGCAGGTGGATGGAGATATTCAAGCTCTGCAGAGCGCTGGGATGTTGGTGACTGGTGCCAAAGATCTGTATTTGCCCTCATGATTTTATTTGCTGTTCAACCATTTCAGTGCATGGTCCTCTCTGCATAGGGCTTTTTTCATGATGCTTCCTTTTTTTTCCCCTCTGCTCATTGTAGGGAGGAGTGAAAGTTCTAATCACTGGTCCATGGCAAGAAGCCAGCAATAATTACAGCTGTCTGTTTGATCAGATCTCAGTGCCTGCATCTTTAATTCAGCCAGGAGTACTGCGCTGCTACTGCCCAGG
Source organism: Tragopan temminckii (assembly GCA_028571105.1). Lineage (NCBI taxonomy): Eukaryota > Metazoa > Chordata > Aves > Galliformes > Phasianidae > Tragopan > Tragopan temminckii. The sequence continues at coordinate 53,540,131 of JAOWBP010001760.1, read as the reverse complement.
TAACGAATGGCTCTCCTACAGCTGGAGGCTTCAGAGGAAGTTCTTGACTTTCAGTATATGCAGAATAACTGATCCTCATTGTTGGGCCCAAGCTTGCTACTTGAAATGCTGTGAAGTTGGTTAATTTTGGGGCACATGCAATCCTACCTCATGCCAAAAGAACCTATTGTATGGCTCCTAAATGTGTTTTAAAGCCTGCCTGTTTTAAAATGCAGGTTGACATTTTGGACTCTTCAGTTGTATAGTCACAAAAATATTGCTGAGTGCTCCCTCTGCTCTCGTTGCATCTGCTGTCAGGCTGCCCGTGGGGAGTTCACCAACAGGATCGTACTTTGGCATTTCTGCAGGGAGGTCACTGTCTCACCACTTGTTCTTCTCTTTTAGCTCATGACACTGGGCTCGTGACTTTGCAAGTTGCCTTCAACAATCAGATCATCTCCAATTCTGTGGTGTTTGAATACAAAGCCAGAGCTCTGCCAACCCTGCCTTCCTCCCAGCATGACTGGCTGTCTTTGGATGGTAAGAAGTGCATGATACTCTTTAACTGAGCTCACCAAATGGTAGAACTGTGAATGAAAGGAGCAGCCCCTGGTGTGGGAGAGGGATGCAGAGGGCTGAGGCTGTGTTGTGGGGAAGGTCTGTCGCTCAGCTCTCCATTAATCAAAGCCCTCTTCCTGTTGGCAGAAAAAAAACAGGAGTGATCAGAACAGAACTCTGTTAACTTGATGTCAGCACAGAGGGATGGGAATGTGGGCTTTAGATTTATGTGATAGCTGTGCTTGCAAGTGTTACATTTGGGCATACCCCTGAAATGCATTGTGTAGAGGAGAGATGGGAAGAAAGATAGTAGAAGAACATGGCAGCCTGGAACAGCGGGCTGGAGGAACTGAATATCCCCGCTTACCTGTGCCCACTGGTGCTCCTTCTAAAAGCTATTGGAGAAAATGAGAAGTCAGTACGGCCTGCAAGGAGGCAACAGATCTGCTGGCAGGTCTGTTATTTCTATACTACTGCATGAAATTCATTGATTTTCTGTCTGAGAAGTTGCCAAGGTGACAATTTGAACAAGATGGGCAGGGCCTTCATTTCCCTTCCTGAGTGTGATTGCTGGAGCAGCTTCCAACTCGGAGCAAGGAGATCTGAGGAAAAGAGCTGGTTTGTGTTAACGGACGTGATAGGATGGAAAAGAACAAGCAATACTGCTTTTATCTCTTTTCACCAGAGAGTCAGCTGCTGCAGCACTGCATTTTATGCAGTCTTAGCAAAGTCCTTGTATGTTCGTGTTAGGTGACCCATTTGTTAAGTGCCTGCTTTCTCTGCTCTGTACAGGAGACAAATATGGTAGGGTCAGATCCTAAGTCTTCAGATTTCATTGCTGAGAAACTAATATTAGTGTTGCAAAGTGTTACACAAAAGAAATCACAGGAGCAGTTGTTTGCACAGGGCCGTACTAAAGACGAGCAGCAATGAGCTAATATACTGATTCTGTTTGTTGCTCAGTCAATTAACCTCATCTAATTTTGTCTGTGAGCTGCCAACGTAGTAACTGCAATTCAGTCACAGGATCATCACAGAATTGCATGCTTTGGGAAATCTACTGTGGATATATTACTTTAATATGAGCTTAATTTCAAAATGTTGCTGTAATCACAAAGATTTGAAATGTGTTACTGTGTTATTATTGCTGCATATACTTGGACAGACTTGGCAAATATGTAGAACTGATTGATGTCAACAGGAGAAATACTGAATAGTTTTGAGCTTAATGCAGGCTAGCAGTGTGTAAATGTTGGCAGGCGGTGTTTGAAGGGATTTTGGTGGGCTCCCTCCTTCTGTCTGGGAAGCCTAGGCAGAAAAAGCTTATTTCATTAAGACATCAATTAGACGCTTCCTCTGTGCCGTCAGCAGCTGTGAGTCTGGGGACCATCACACAGCCCAGCAGTCCCTGCTCATCGGTGCGTGTGGATCATCGTGCGATCTCTCCAGCGCAGCATGCAAAGGGGCTGCATCTTAAAGCTGCTCTTTGGTCGTTCCCTCAGTGCTGGTGGGTTTGGAGGAGCTGCAGAAGGTGGCTGAGTGCTGCCTGCTTGTGCTGTGTGCTGGGGAGGGGACAGGCTTTCCATGAGTGCTGTGATGTGGTGGAAGGGAGAGGGACTGCAGCAGTGAACAAAGTAGGGCATCGCTAACGGGGGGGAAAAAAAAGGAAAAGGACCGCTGCAATGCAGAGGCCCTTCAGGGAAAAAGACTGAATAATTCTATGAACCATGAGCTATCAGAAGGCTCTGTCATGGTGCACAGTGCTCTGAAAGCAGCAAATGACATTCTTTTTAATGGACAAGCAACATCTTCGCTTTTATTCTGAGAGTACAGATGTTAGTTTAGCTATAAGCTAATGTGAATTGATTCCACCAGTAGAATAAATACACAAATCCTCATCTTCTCTGTTTGCTTCCAATTGTGCTGCATTAAATCCTTGTCCTACTGCCGGTTCTGTCGTCTCGAGGGAAGGATGCCAAGGACTCTCCGTAGTCCCAAAATACAGACCAGGATTTTAATATCCTTTCTACTTAATCCAAAGGAACGCTCTGAGTTCCTTTGTGTTTAAATATTTCAGCTATGTGAGCACTACAGGGTTAACAAACTCCACCGTACTGCAGAAATGGTGTCATCCCCAAATCCCTTTAAAATAAGGACAAAGACATGCTGTGTAGGAGAGGTGTATGCTGAGGTGACAATAAATCAGCTGTCTTTTCTCAGCTCTGCAGATACCCGGCACCCTTTAGCTTCAGCTTCTTTTCTGCAGGAGGAATCACAGCTCTGTAGAAGTTTCCAAGTTTTCAGCAGCAGGAAAAAAAGGAGCATGAAGGGATCTGTCTGCTCACTGGGGTGCCTTGGTGCCCCTCCTGCCCCGAGCAGTGCCAGCAGATCCCCCTGTGCCCACACAGCACCTCAGCACGATCTGCTGCTTCCTCTCATTTGCTGTTGGTAGAGAAGCGCTCTCGAGAGAAATGAAAAGCAAACAAAACCCCTTCTGACCTGAAGGAAAGAGATCTTACAGTGACAGCTAGCAAATGAGAAAGTCTTTTTAGTACAGGCTTCCAGTGTGTTTGCTCCCCACTGCAGAATTTGCTGCTTTCAAAAGGCGCCCGCAGAGACGGCGTTTGCTTGGCATGGGGTGTGATGAGGCATTTGGAGGAGGCCACAATGAGTGCTCCTTGGGGCTGTGCTTATGCACCTGCAGGAAAGAAGTTGTGAAGGAATAAGTTAAATTGTCAAAGAGAATGTAAAAATCTGGGAGGGGAACGTGAGGGAGCTGAAGGTTCGGGTGTGCGTAGGATGGGCAGAGCTGTGGTGGGAACTGAATGGCACGGATAGGAGGGAACATCACAGGCAGCTCTCCCAGCCTGCTGGTGCTCAGCGAGTTCTAGCCGCCTTTCCCAGGTGGAAGATGCAGAAGTGTGGTGGCTCGGTGCTGTTGGTGTGACACGGATGTGTGCGTGGCACCCAGGCGGCCCCCAGGCTCTGTGTGTGGAGCTGATGGCATCCTGTTCACCTGGACCTAATGTCTGTTTCTAGCATGGGAGTATGTGAGATGGAGACCACGCGACCTCGCAGGCACCGCGTGCTCGTACTGGTGAGGTCTGAAGACGCATGGAGGCTCAATCTGTTCCGTATTTTCATTGCAATTTGGTCCCTTTACGTACAGCCAGGCAGCTGCCATACGCCTGTTTCTGAAGGCTGCGTTCTGGTGCTCCGACTGCGTTTCCCAGGCGCTGTTTTCTGCTTCGCCGCGGTGGAGGCGTGGAGATGGGAGCGCCGCGGCTGCCGCCCGTCCCGGGGCTCCGACCGCTGCCGGCGGACGCGCCGCAGCGCCCGCACGGCTCCGGACGGCGGGACCGCACGGCGCTCCTCGGGGGTTTCACGCTGGCTTTTAACGACGCGAAGAAACCGTTCACGTTTGTTAGCTCCGCACATCGGCCTCGGGGCGCCCAGGGGCACAGAGCCGCAACCTCCCCAGCATTCTCCTATTATTAATGTAAACAGAAACGAGAGCAGCTCTTTCAGCATCACACTGAGATGCACTCAGCTGCTTCTCTGCAATGACCCAAAATCCATTTCACAGCCATTGTTTTCTATACAGTGGACGCTGCTTAGATTCTTTGTTCCCATACGCAACATCACACTGTTGGAACATCCAAACTTTAGAAAGTGATTTCCATAACTACGTGCTACTGCTGCAATTTTTCTCTTCAATTTTACCTTCCTCAAATTCTAAGAACTTTATGCATTATTGATACAAATTAATTACACTGTAAACCTGTATCAGAACAGTTTATTCTACATAAATACAATATGGAGTAGCTTCTTGTGGGAACAGTGAGAAATATTTATGCTCCTTTAAGGGACTTTTAAAAGTTAAATTTTCCTAAAAAACTCCAGCTCTTACTCTGCAACCACATCTTATAATTCAAAGCACATGAAAGCATACAGTACCAGGTGATATGCTCCGAGTTATCAGAGAACTGCTACTTTGAATTCTGTACAACACAGTGAGCATTTTTTTAAATTACTGAGCACTCTTCAGTGTCTTTATACTCAATAAATTAACTTTCTTTAGTATTATTATACGAACAATACATAAGTGTTGTTCACCAGGGCAGAAACAACCAAAATACATATTCTTCACAGAACATGGCTCCAGAACAATAAAACTGCGACAAAACAAACAAACAGTGGAAAAATAAAAACATAAAAATGCATCAATTACAATATCAAGAACGCGTGCAAAAGCGTGCAAAAAAAAAAAAACCCCAACCTTTTACCATAGAAGGCAAAAAGAATAAACTGAATGCGTCATATGTTGTATATTAAAAAAGATAATGATAATTTCTAACTATATATGCTATATGAGGGCTGCTCTGAAAGTAATGCCTACTTGATTACGTTGATTATGACAACAGAGGGGGAGGTGGTGGTGGTGGTATGGCTGTAGAGGTTGAACCTTCCCACCAATGTGCTGTTACACCTTGTCACCGTGTGACAGATGGCAGCAGGGGCACAGTCTGATTAAATGGCATCTGTATGGGAACTGTTGATAATGGCCTGAACCTCTGATTGACCAGCTGAGGCAAGCAATTGAGTCAGCTGCAGGAACACAGGTGACGGCAATTCACCTGCGCTACTGGAAGGGGTGGAGCCTGGCTCCACCTCTCCTAGATCCCATTTAAGTGCTGACTACCACTGAGGAAGGATTTCTTTCTGGAGATTGCTCCTTGTGGAGTTTACTGTGAGCCTACAACACTGGTGAGCATTCCTGTTTAGTTTGATTATCTTTCCATTGCAATAATCTTACTAAGCCTAACCTTTGTACCCCTACTGATTGTACAGCATCTGATGTGGAACTGGGTATGAAACAAATGTGTGTCACTGAATTCCTCCATGCAAAAAAAAAAAAATGGCACCCACTGACATTCATTAATGCTTGCTAAATGTTTATGGAAATTAAACAGTGGATGTGAGCACAGCAAGGTGCTGGGTGGTGTATTTCAGCAGTGGTGACAGCTGGTCTCCTCCATTGGTGCAGACTTTCATGAGTGCAGCATGCATGCTCTTGGTCATTGTTGACTAAAACGCATAACAAACGGGGTTGAAAAATAGTATTTTGTAGCTGAGAATTTCTCTATCAAAAAGTATTGTTGTGCTCTTACTATCTTTGTAGTTTCCACAGGGGAAAAAAAAATGAGGCATTACTTTTGGAGCAACCCACATAAATATGGCAGCTGTGCATGCATTCAAAAGAGGAACACTGCAGCTGAAATGCCTGCAGTCTGGAATTTTACATGGAGGACTAAGAGAATACTGTCACGCCCTGTGTTTTTACACTTGCACCAAAGTATTCCTAGTTTTAAATCCTTCGGTACTCACTGCAATCACCAGAACTGACAAATGAAAATCTGCTAAAGGGACAGTCTCTATGCTAAGTGAGCTGTAAAATGCCAAAAATCAAGCGTAAGTTAATCTGAACTATGCAAATTCTATTAAGTGTTGGCTGTTTGCCTTTGTTCCGTGATTGAACATTTAATAACTCACTGACTTAATAGTATGTCTCTTGTCATACTTGATAGTTCTTCAAAGTCTGCAAGACTTGCAACTGCTGCAGTATGTCACCATGAGCAGTTACACTGTACCTCTGTCAACTGAACTGAACGTCTCCCTTAATTTCACCTGGCTGAAATCATGGTCCCTTAGCCAAATAGCTAGCTGTCACCCTTAGGTTTTCAGGCAGACACAAATTGTGCCAGAGCTATTCACTAATCACATTCCTGAAAAGACTGACCCATGTGATTAAATCACTGAAGTGGTGAGGCAGTGCTATTCGGCTTTTTCATGAAATAATGATTAAAAAAAAAAAATTAAAAAGCCTCAGCAAATAAATACCACATAACATTCTTGATAGGGTCATATTAGGTGGAGACAGCTAGAAACCTGAATTGTTTCCATCTAAGTAACTTTCAAACAAACCTTTTCCTTTTAAGGATTAAGTTTGAAAGCGTAACGATGTACATCAAGATTTTAGGTTTGATGTAATTCATTAACATCACTTCAATTAAACGTTTTTAAAAGTTAGGGAAACCGTGTCCAACGCAAACATTTTTAAAGAAAATCAAGCCATGGAAATGGAAAATTCAGCTGACTACAATTACAGGGTTTTCCTAAATGCAGATTGTAACTGTATCTCTCAGACAGATGAAGCACTTTTTTTCCCCAATCATCTCAGGGATAGCTGGGAAAGAGACAAAAGCTTGCTTTTAGTTTAAATTCTATGAATAATCACTAGGTGAAAGTGACTTTCTTTTCATTGAACATAACAAAATGAGTTGAACTACTTCAACAAAACAGAAATCAAAATGTTGTTAATATAAACTAGCTGGATAAGGAAGTATCTCTAAACTCCACCAACAAACACGTGTATGCCCTTTGACTAAAGCATCCTGAATTGCCCATAAATATATCAGTATGTCTAAACTTTTACAGCATTTATTTCAGAAGAGTGACGTCAATTCTGAGCTTGGTTTAATATCCACGTACATACGCTCCTTTGCTAATTCTACTGTCTCCAGCAGTCTGTCTGGGCTGCGCATTTTTTGAAACGTGAGAAGAAGCACAGAAACCTGGTACTGCTTTCTACAGCTTGACGGACAGTGAAGTAGTAAAGTGCTCTGACATTTTAAAACATCACTACTGGCATTCAAACAGGTAAAGTTAAGAATGGGTTTGTTCGTACCTCAGAGGTGCTGCCTCAAGCTCTCTGATGGCTCAAGATGACAGTAATTTTTTTGATTGACTTGAGTTTCTTGCAAGCCTACAACATCAGTGAGCACTTTTCATTTATCTCTGATTACCTTTTCCAACGTGATAATCTTACCAGCCTAACTTCTCTGCATACTTATTGATCACATAATACTATACGACATCTGTATACTTATTGATCTTACAGTACGTATTATGCAAACTTACGTATAGTGCTCAACTACAGAATTTTATCCATTCAGGCTTTGAAAATTTAATCTACAGATTAGCACGTTTAGAAAAAGGAATCAAAGTTCTATATGTAAGGAATCAAAGATCCATACAAATTTAATGTAAATATTTTAAATTGTACCATATTAAGTTTTTGAGTAGAGTGGTGTCATGGTTTCATGACTTTTGGTTATCAGTATTCCACATCATAACATCATGTAATGCACTGGGGGTTTGACTATTGATGCTCAA
>JAOWBP010001760.1:53504434-53532258 GCA_028571105.1 Tragopan temminckii | reverse complement strand
CATCCCTTAATAATTTTTAAATGACATTATTTGGGGATCAGTGTGCAACCCTACCAGTAAACTAAACACGCTAAGAACTATGAATGCACAGACTATTTCCCAGAGCCTACTAACCCACTATAGACTACTCTGATGGTCCTTATAAAAAAAAAAAAAAAGCAGGAGTTTTTGAGGTATTTGCCTAGAGGCTAGCACACTATCTTTAGTGTATTTGTAATCCAAATGATATAACAACTTTGTTCTAAAATGAAAATACAATTACATTTTTAATTTTGTTTTCTCTATGAGAAGGGCTTCCTTTGGAATTGTCTTCCAAGCATTTAGTAAATGCAACAAGTCTGCCATTGGCTTCTTCAAAGGAAATTTTCACAAAGAAGTCAGAAATATTATTTCTAATACCAATGTCAGTGATTATTTTTTCAAATATTGAGTTTGCATGAGGATCGAGGCCAGTTTCAAAAATTAAAATGATGTACTGTTCTTCTTGACCTAAGAAAAAGCAGAGAAAAAATTATTCATTTAGAAACAAAGTAAAATATTACATTTATAAACAGATTTCAAAGAACTGTGAGACAACACATGTATGCTTTCTGCTGACAACACATAGATGCAGAAATAAACAGGTTTGCAGACAGACAGCAATCCCTACTACTTACATTTGAAATGAGTATATTCAACTTCTGCCTTAAGAAATATTAAGTATTATGACTTACACATAGATGAAATACTGAATGCAAAGCCAAAACCTGTTTCAAAATAAGAAGTTACCTGCTAATTGAGAATAAACTCTGAGAACAATTTTTTTTTATTATTATGGTTCCTACGGTAACGTTTCAATACAATTGCAGAAATTACATATTAAGCATAATTCCCTCTCCATATAGGAAGCAGCACACATTAATTTCCCAAATGAAGCACATTCATTCATCTGTGGAAACACAGAACTGATTTAGGAGTGTAGATAGGCTTTTGTGTTCTTAATACTAGAAATTCTCAGAAATAGTGACAAGCTGAGAAAAAAATATCCTACTTTAACTGGAGGTAGCAAACAAATAGAATGCAAAATGTAAAACCACTGCTTAGAAACTACACTGAGAACAACACAAACAACAAGAACATTTTTGAGATGGCTTTTCCCAGATGCAAATGAGGAAAAAAAGCATAATGTTTTTCCAAGTAGTGGATATAGAACTGTACACCACACATTACAAGTATGAAGTTCTAACAAAATTACTCTTGCTGATTCCAGGCAGATAGGATTTGAGTATGTAAAAAGTACAAAAGCCTATAATGGCAATTTCACAAAAGAAACACTTTTTTTCCCTGATCAGATTTCGGTTACCATAGAAACAGAAATCTCTTAAGGTTCTTTGATTCGCTCACAAGAGAAAAAAAAAAAAAAAAAAAAAAAAAAAAGAGAAGAAAAAGTATGGATCTGAACAAGGAGAGGAATGAGAGGAATTTAAACTGTCACTGATCAAAATCTTCACATCTTTCCACAGGAGAAAGGATCTTACCACCTAGAATCAGAAAAGCCTTGCTTTCAGGCCCTGTAACATAACCAAACCAAAACTTATCCACCTCAGGTGAACATTCTGGGAACAAAATACCACCACTCTGTCTCATGATTACTTCTGCTACAGTGGCTTAGCTTCAACAGGTCAGCTTGGCCTACCCCTTTACCAGAAGTTGGGCAATGACATCAGTTAGCTACCGTACAGATCCAAACTGGTCAAATCATCTGATAAATAAAAAGGTAGTAAGCCCCTAAAAAGAATGAATTAGGCACACAGTTATGGGAATAGTATTCAGGCTGCAAATTCCTGCCTCATGCAGTTGGCTAACTGCAGGGACCTATTTTTTATAAAAGAGGAGTTTCAGGCACTTGTATAATCATTTCCTATTCTTAACTCAGCATGCAAACCGCTGTGAAAATGTTATTCAGCAGCCTGCCTCCAAATTCACTGCATACTGAATTTAAGTGTCTAACTGGGTTTTGCTAAGTCTTATTTTGTGAACTTAGGCACCTACTCGCTATTGCTTACATGGTTATAGATACAAGCTTCAAATAATTTCATCACTGAGAAAGCAAATAGCAACTGTGTTATCACAAAGTATTCATAAGCACCAAGTACTACGAAGCTGTTGTGTGAGAAAATGGCTCAGAGCCATCATCTCAGAGGAAAAAGCTTGGGGTGGTAGAGAAAGAAAGGTTGAGACAGGGAAAAGAAAAGATTTCTTCCCCAGGCACATCAGGAAGTTTTGCCTTTGTTCACTTGTGGACACCTGCGTTTGCCTGAGGTCAAATGCCTGCTACTAGGACTGTTTGTATCATCCCCTGCAGGCTTTCCAATTACTTAAGTAATTTTAACACTCCTTACAGCTTAAACTTTTCATAAGAGGTGGATGAGCTTATTAGAACAGTATTTTGTGTTGGAAACACACAATTCTGAGATTACTGAAGATGTTCTTCTTCTATTTGCATTTGAATGCATCATGCATATATAAAGTTGCACACAAGCATAAATAAACACAAAAATTAACCTTAAGAGAAGTCTAATTACTTGAGGGGAAAATGACTCCATGCCAATTAAAAAACAGAGTGCATACTAACACTTTAGACCCTCAAGAAAAACTATGCTGAAATTAATTTTAAGATGTGTAAAGACAACATGCCTGTTTTACAAACAAATATTTGTCTACATTTTAGAAAAAAAGACAAAAAAACAACAGCACAAATAAACCCATACAGAAGTTTCTACTCAAATTGTGGCCTGGAAACAGAACAGAAAACAGAGGTACACATACTAAAGTCAACAATAAAGATATAAAGGCATCTAGAAAAACACTAAATAAACCAGCCTCAGTTTGGTTCAGGAGAACTATTAGTGAAAAAGGTACTAAACTAAACTAGCATGTATCTGGACAATGAGAAAACTATAATTTTGCCAAGTTGTTCTGAACCGTTCTCCTCGTTAGCTAGGGAAGGCAATACCATCAGGAAAAATCTACATCTGCTCCAGCCAATGACGCCAATCTTACTTCTTAGTACACTCAGTCATGATCCAAACATTAAAAGATAATTTAAAGTGAAACAGTGAATTAAAATTGGTTTACTTACTGTCTCCTTTACATTCGTACCAGACATTATCTTTGCTCATCTTCAGCTGGTCTCTCAGGCTACTACAGGTTGATGGTACTGTTTGTAGAAAAACTACTGGTAATTTTCTGACACTACACCATTCACATTTGGTAAGTTCTGAAGTTTTCAGGTTTATCTCTCGGACATCACTCTCTGATTCTAGAAGAAAATTATGAAACTGTATCACAACCCAGTCAAAATACAAAGATTTCCTTGATAATTTCCCCCTTGATTTTAACAAGAGATCAAATGTGTTCATTAACCATTAAAGAAAGCTTTAAAAAACTGAAAGAAACACAAGTGATGTCTGTTAAAAGACAAACTTAATTCTGATGTCACCTAGCAGGAAAGTAATTTAAAAAACTGTTTTCTTCTTACCAACTTTAATCTAGTTCTTATTCCACAGAAGAACAGAGGAAAAAAAGCGACCATCTAAATCTGCAACTGTTGCTACGACACATTTTATGATAGGTTTGTAAAACATGCTTTGTAAATTTATCTTTGTCCAAAAGGTAAACATATGCAAATAAAAAAAAAATCTGACCGCCTATGGAAAATGATGTCCTGCATTTAATTTACTGTTAAATAGAGAAAAATGCCAGCAACACAGTAAATTGCTAACATATGAAAAAAGTTCATCTGAAAAAAAAAAACAAACAACAGTACCTATGCACCTGTTTTTAGATGCAACAAACACCTGACTGAGAAGAGTCTACACTTACTTTTGCAGGCCTTGTGAGACATAACAGTTACCAAAAGTGATGGTTACCTTACAAACAATAAAAACAAACTTTAATTTTAGGTAGGACTGCATTTTCAAACAAAGGGAAGAGAGGAATAATTGTCAGCTTATCTCCTAAACTACGTCACCATATTTCTTTCAGTAACGTGAAACATACAACCTACAGACTAGACAAGAATGTTTAGAGGAAGATATACACAGGAAAGATATTAGGCACCTGTGTGGCTTTCACTTTATGTATCTGAAATACAGATAACGTTTTACAGAAGAAAGGATTTTCTTGCCTGTGGTTTTTGTTAATCATTTTAATTAAGACCTTTGCGCCAATCATCACCAGTAAAACTGATGCTCTTCAACTAAGTTGAGGGGGAAGAACTAACGACCAATTTGCACGCACACAAGTTGTTAATTCCTATTTGTGAATTTTATTTCTATCAGTAGGAAGAAGAGAATTTAAAATCATTCTGATTCTTCTTCACTAGGCACCTCAGACCAAATTTATACTCTTGATTCTTTTGTTCTGATGACTACCAACATCCCAGTACAACTTATTACATATACAGTAAAACCAGAATTGACATTTCATTACGATCCACCTGTTAATTCCTTTGATAAAGTCAATTAAAAAGTATGTATTGAATATTAACATAATGAAAGAATTACTCACCTTCTTGACTTTCTAAGCGTATTTTGATATAATCCAGGCAAAACTGTGGAAGACAACACAACAGTAAGATTTCGTATCTTCCCCATAATAAAACTGAGTTAATGTCTTTTAACTGTTACTACAGAGGTTTCAATAATTTTTTTCAAATACAAATGTAAAATGTAATACAATACCAACATATACATTTTATCACAACTCAATGAATCAAGCATATTCTCTACTACTTGCTATTACCCCTTCAGTCATATTGACTTTTGAAATTTAAACACCTCTGAAGTACTTTTTTTCCAAAAGGTTTAAAGCATTGAAAAACCAAAGCACCTGAAAAAATGCTATAAACTCTAAGGAGAAAGAAAATCTTCAAAAGACAATATCATCTATTAGTATTCAAGTGAATCAAACAAAAGATATTTGTAAAGAAGTGAAAAGAAGTACCGATTATCTGTTATTTACATAGATACCTGGGTAAGAAACATACATTTCATGTGGCTTACTATATGCCTTTGGCATCCAAAGACTCCTTGAAACCCCTCTGAACGCAAGTCAGGAAAATATATTTTGCTACAGAAGCAAAATTAAACACATGTAGAAAAAGGCATGATTCTTCCACCAACCTATAAATTTGTTTTCTTTTAATAACCATTGCCTTCTATTTTCTTAACAAATGTACCCTAATTCACACGCTGCCTTCCCCCCAAATACACAAAGTGAAAAGGAAGGGATTTCGTAAACATGAGGTTTCTATCCAATACTGAAACAAGACAGTACACATTACTACACAATGGAATCTATGTAGTCTGTGGGAATCTTAGTCTTTGAAACTAGAGACAGACTTGCTGTTACACAGATAAAGGCAAAACAATACAAAAATTTTGTTTCATGAAAATGCGCATGCCCAAAACCAGAAAGGAAGTTTGTCAAATAACAAGTTTACTCACAATCACTGGCTCCACTACCATTCTTCGTAGGGTTCCTATTCGTATACTTCGACAGTTCAGAATGACACTTTCACATGAATTTTGATAATTTAGTGGTGGCACAGCCTCAGTTACAATTTCTTGAGAAATCAGTTTACGACGTTTTATTGGAGTGTTAGACACAATGTTGCCAAACTGAAAAGCAATTTTCAAGGTTTCAGAATTTTTCATTAAGATTTATTGCTAAAACAAGCTGTTAAAAAGTAGTGACTGATTTTTTTGGCTAGTTATCTGTTGTCAACAAGACTGTAAATCCACCAAAATTACATATAAAAGCTTGAAATCTCCTAAAAAAATCTTTTTGCAACATTTGAAGATGTATTTGAAAACTTAAGGAAAAAAAAAGTTTACACTTCTAGATATTTTGTTAAAATTTCAAAGTCACAAATAATTGCCAAAACTGCCAAAGAATAATTTAGGTTTACTTATATTCAAATACAGAATAGCTCAGCAAAATAAGGTTATTTTAAATACATTTTAATTCATTTATACAAATACACTAATGCTGTATAAGCACCTCAAATACAAAAAAGATTTGTTTCACTTTTTTATTAGTATAGGCTTTTGGTGACTGAAAACACTGACTTATTACTGAAGTACAGTGCAATAAAACGCTAGCAGTAGAATTTTCAAGAAATATAAATAAACAAACACAATCAAAAAAACATAAAGGAACTCTGAAGAGCCACTAATGTGTTTTTTAGGAAAGACTCCTGGGTCAGAAGACTAAACATTGAAACAAGGCCATGTGCAGTTTGGCTCCAGCTCAAGAAAATCTCCAGAAGCTGACTGACTACCAAAAGAGCAATCATAAGAAAAACTAACAGGAAAAAAAAAAAAAAAAAAAGACAAATAAAGCTGTCTGAGAACCACCAGAAGAGAATATATTTATTTGTCGTATTGCTTAAATTGATATATTTTGTTAAAGAATTTTCTGTACAACAGTTTTGCTCTAGGTACCTATCTCCTTATTTCATTAAACTGCCTATTAACAAACATTCTTTTTGGATAAAAAATACAATTCAAATGCCACAGAAAAATATTTTAAGGGACTTAATACACCATTAAGACTAAATCTTAAGGATTACTTGAAAGCCTCTAATCGTTAACCTATCTTGGTCATAATTCATAATATACTTTTGGATGCCTCATTTAAATACACGCGAGAAGACAGAGAGGAGAGGATCTACATCCCTGTAATTAAATATTTTCCAAAGACTTATTGAAGATAGCTGTCCATTTTTTCCACTGGACTACCTAAATACTGTAAAAGCTCAAAACTCAAAGACAAACAGTAATACAGTAAATCTTTCAAGTGGCACTCCATTCAAGTACTCTCTTCAACACAGAATGAATGCTTACAAAAATAAACCATCTTAAAGGATTTTTTTTTTTTTTCCAATCACACTGGCAAGTGTTCTGGTATCAGCAATTCTCGTTAGTTTCCTTGAGTCAAGTCTGTGTTAAGCTTCACAAAAATAATGCTCTTTTCTACTATACCCTCAAGTACGCAATACATTTCTAATGTAACAAGTGGCTGTTTAAGGGTAGTGGATAGGAACATGACTATACAAACAAAAACATCTGGGAGACAACCATGCCTTCACAATTCACTTAATCCAGCATGTAATGCCAGAGTAACAGAAATTCAGAACTATTTACTGTCCAAGCTTTAAGCCTCACCAGGCTCAGCGGCTGACAGATTTACACTGTGATTATGCACCACATCATACATGTACATCATTTCATCAGTTAAGATACCAGACTACTGGCTTCTGAATCTCAATATTATATCTCAATATAATGTCGCCATTACTGGCATTCTAGTTCAGAAAAAAAACGTACAGATTTCAAATCTTAGTCACAATTCCAATCAGATACTCTTATTGGACCAAACTCACAACAGTGAAACTGGACAAGTGAACCAAGAATTATTTTAATCAGCAGAATTAACTCAACAATCATCACAGGGAATTTATTTTCCTTCTGGCTCTACTGAGGTAGGTAAGTTTTTTTGTTTTTTGTTTTAAACATACCGTGAAAGCTGTCCCCTTTGACAGCACTTAAGGAGTCTGCTCATGGTGCATTTTTTGTCTTTGTTTATCCAATTCTTGCAGTGGTGCTCAACTAAAAAACAAAAGCCCCACCATGAAATCCTTAAAGTAAGTGCTATTAATTGGGACAGTTGTCAAAGTATTTTATTTATAAAGGGCCAATACTGTTCCCAATGTTTCCTCTCCTTTTCAAGTTCAACTTTACATGTCCAAAGTCTCACCAGGAAACAGTACTGACACTTTTCTGCAAGCTGAGAAGGCCCTGAGTTTCAGAGATAACCTGTCCAGTCTCAGAAAGCATGCATTCAACACAGAAGCATACACGTTAACAGCACATTTTCTTATGTTTGCAATATTATATAAGCAGAGATACTAGTAGATGAGCTGGTGAATAAGAAAAGCAATGAAATATAGCCAATTTCCAACAATGCAAGACAAACCTTCACATTTCTCATTTATTACTTGATTTTTGTTTTCTTCAAACAAAGCATGAAATAGTACCTGATCTTTCATTCTTGCTTTTCTTGGTAGTGTGACTGCAATTTCTGTATCTGTTGTAATACTACCTATTCTCTGTTCTATTCCACAACTGTTTTCCTTTAACGCTGCTTCCACCTTTCCTGTAGAAGGAGCTGGGGAGGAGCGGGCTGAATCTGCAGGACGAGGTGAAATGCTTTCCATTCTCCTAGTGCTGCCACTATCCTCCTCATCATCATCATCACTAGATAAAACAACTAAACAGAAAATATTAAATTCTCAACCACTACATTTTTCTGTAACAGAAATTTCTTTACAAGCAATAGCTTAAAAAGTAATTTATGTGATTGTCCTGCAGTAACAAAAAGCAGTCCACATTCACCATTATTTATATTATGCTTTTACTAATAGTTTTTTGGAATCTGCTCACAGATGCTCTCTTCCTCACTTTTTATTTCCCATAGTTAGCTATACAAGAAAGAGATATCATCAACCCCCTTCTAGACACAGAAATGAAATCACTCATGTCAAGTGTCATGAAAGAACTAACAGTGAACATTAAGCCCCTCTCTCCGGGAAGCTTAGTTTTTAAAAGGTTGTATAAAACAGGCAATGTAAAGAAAAGTCATAACTCCTTTAGTCAGTTTAAGTTGCTCAAATCAGTAACATAACACGGTCTACAACACTAAGCATAGAACAAAAGCCATGATTCCCAAATTCCATTTCCCATCTGCTTATTATTCTGAGTCACACAGTGAAAATAACAAAAAATAAAATTTTAGAAAGCATGAAACTTAAACAAAAGAGAAAACCTAGGTAGTATTCAGACGCATAGCTCAAAACAAAATATGAGGGGAAAAAAAAATATCAGAAGTGTTTCCTCTGTGAGAACAGATGACAGTTATGCTAAGAATACATTTTAAAAAAAAAGTAAAATTTATATCTTAAAAAATACATATATATTCTTTTCCCCTGTGTTCACCTTTCACAGAGAGTACCTCAGTGTATGAAAAGGACATAAAGTATGCTATGCCCCTCTTCTCCAAGAACATTCCCACAAAAAGAACTCTATGCAAAGTCAGCAAGTAACCTTGTATGGAAGCTTCCTTCATTATACAGTATGTAATAACCTGCATTCATGAAATAGTACTTACTTGGATCATTTAGTTCTGATGGTCTTGTATTTCTCTGTCTTAAGTTTCCAGTAATTTTAGCACTTTTTGTCCCAGTTAGAAGACCAACTTTTCCATTCTGTCGCAACAGAGAATGTCCTACAACTTCATTACTCAGTAGAATATCTGCTGGACCTTTTCCAACAGCAGAACTATAAAACTTCTTTGTGTTGAACCCTGTACCTGAAGATTTTTGCCCCGCTGAGTTCTGATGTATTGAAGAACGTGATAAAGGTCCCACAGATTCACTTAATGTTCCAGCTTGTCTGGAGCCTCTTTGCAAATCCTTAAGGGAAACATTTTCACAATGTCGACATTTGGTCTGGTTTTCATTTGCCCGCCCACAATTTGGGCAATCAGTAGAGTACTCAATTGGTTCCAAAAGCTAGAGGAGAAAAGAAAAAACAAACCACAACTGGTAACTGAATGATCTAAGAAAAACAAAGATACTACTTGCAAATTTTTCACTTAATTCTTGTTCATAATGAAAACTGTCCATGATACGTTAGCAATTACAATAAGCACAAAGCAAGTATTAAAATTCAGTTACATATTATCATTTAGGATGATTTCTAATATGAAAAAATGTTTTTAAAAATTTTCTGCAGTTTAACAAAGCTACACATATCTGAGCAAAAAATAATGGAGAAAAAAAGCATAGCAGACTTATATGTTTGAGTGGTGGGATAATATATCAAGTCATGGGAAAAAATGTTGTGCCTCAGTGCTGAGCTACAGAATCTACTTTTTACAATAATATTGCTAATCACATCAAAGTGTTTCAATCAGACATGAAAACATTCAATAGAAGCTACCAATTATATCTGAAAGATCTTAAAATACAGAATAAATACAGACCTCCACCTCAACCACAAAACAAAAGTTTAGATCAAATTCTATTCTATCGTTTGAGAGCCTACATTCTGATAGTAGGGCTAGGCATGTCTGATTAAAAAGGGCAAACTTTTTTTTTTTAGTTGGACTCTATTTCAAGATTAATAACTACTTAAGTAGATGATTTCTACACACATGTATGTGTTGTAACTTGAATATTAAAGCATCCGTAAAACACAAATATTAGAAACCTTTGAGCTAGGTCTAATCTTTAGCATATAAATTTTTTGTTGTATTTCAGCTTTTTTTTTCAGTGAGGACATACGAAACAAAATCCTCCGTCCCATAAAACTTCTGTAAATTTTTAATAACTACAAAGTGCAACCTGTTATGCTGTAGTAAGATGAAAACCATTTGTATTTTGCCTGAAAAGTAGCTGGTGGTTTATAATTCCTCTGTCATGAAATCACAATTAACACTTTTCAATTTTTCAAAGGTTCCATTCATTTAGATACTCTGGCAATGAATTGTTCATGAAATAGCACACAGTTCATGACAGATGCGTAAAACATGTCTTTAAAAGCCTTCAAAACCTTTAAAAAAAGCACTGTTTATCATTAAAAATAATAGAGCTCTGTGAATGATATCAGTTGCAGTGAGATTTTTTCTGACTTCCATATTCATCCACATACTTGTAATTCACAGCAACAGAATTCTTCCCTTAACACGTCTATTATAATACTTCCTCCTCTGTATCTGCTAGACTGCTGAAAAGTAATGTTTCTACTCAAAACCCAAGGCTCAATATGCAGAAAAGGATATCCACAAACTGCAATCATAGGGGATCCTCTAGGATCCTCTAATCAATCCTAAGATATTGGAGTAAAGGTTAATCTGGCTTTGTGCCCCACTTCTACCACTGGCTGGCACTGGGCAGCAGAAAAAACAAAGTAAGGACATATTCTGTGAGCTTCATGTAATCAGAAATTTAGTCACCTGCTGAATTACGGGTTTAACTTAAATCAACCTGTTTGATACAATTTGTGAGGCTACATCATTATTAATCTCTCCTAACGCACTGTGAAAAAAACATAGGTTCCATTCCCTTTTTAGGATTACTCTGACAATTTTACTACAAGCACACAGCTCTTGTGGCTGAGAAAGAGTAACCTTCCATTTATGAACTCAGTGTTCTCAACTTTACACAATTCTAAGATATAAACAGCAAAAAGCAAACAATGTAATTATTAAATTATTTTTACAAGTGCAATATGTCTGGTGGTTTTAGAAATGAAATCAAGACCCTGGAACAATGTAATCAAGTCCACCATTTTCTCCATCAGAGACACAAAAGACCAGCTTGCTATAGCTATGTGGCTAAAGTTGGCCTGGCCCAAAAATTCTAATCTAAAACAGTTCTAGTGTGCTCTTTCCACGTGTGGCAAGTGGTTCTAGAGTTCAGTACCATGGCTTTGTAATAGGAAGGAATAGTATGAAAACACACCTCTCACTTCTTCTACATGAATACAGTCCTCCAGCTAGACCCAGAATTTGTTGCAAGATAGCCTACAAAGATCAAAATCCATCCACAAACAATGACCCTGCTCTCCCTTCTCTTGAGCTGATTCACATAACTTGTAAGCAAAAAAAAAAAAACCAAACAACAAACCTCTACACATTAAAAGATGACATTTTTTAGATCCTCTGAATGAAATTTTACTACACTGCTTCACCAAGGTAGTGACGAGATTTCATTTCTAAGTTTTTTTTTTTTTTTTTTTAACATTTTCAACCTACAAGATTTTTCTGCTCTTGTCCCTTACCTGACAAGACACAACAGAAGCTGTAATGACTATTTTACTTCTTTAAAGGAACACAAACTAAGCATCAATGTCTTTTAACATTTGTTTTGTTGTTGGGTTTTTTTTTTTTTTAACTGTTTTGTTGTATCAATTTTATAGAGGATTTAGTTAAATACTGTGAGGTTCAATACGTATGTAGACGAAAAGCTCACCAATTAAAACATCCAGTAACATTATATATTCAGTTAATAAAGCAATAATTTAATTGAAATGTATAATAGTAGTGTCAAGTGTTTCACTCCAATGAAGAAATACAGTTTGACTGACTTACTAATACACAGGAGAAAACAAAGCTGATTATATATAGTAATCATAGATCTACTTAATTTTTACCATGATCCCCTTCTAAGTTGTTCCACTTTGATAGGCAGCAAGATCTGAACATGTGCATTACAAATCCTGCATAGTAATCTAATAATAAACATGGAAAGAAGAATTTCCAAGACATCTTACATCTGACAATCAGAAAAAATTCTGGCTGCCTGCATTTAGGCACGAAAATGCCATTTGGATATCTGCTGGTTTCAGTGAGAAAGAAAGCATCTTAAGTTCTTGAAATTTTGTAATACTGCTGTACTTACTTAGTACCGAATTATTATCTTTTTCTTTTTTTAATGAATTCTGTCAAATAACAAAACATTAATCCTCTACTTCACAGGTAGCAAACCAAAGTTGTCAGTTTCTAGCTTATAAAAGTAAACAGGAATCAGATTAACCAATCAATTTAAACACAGGTTCTTCTGATTTCCAGTATAGTATTTGTCTAACTCAGAAAACATGTATTCCATAATTAGCATCAACAGCTGAATATCTTTATCACCATATATACATATATGTATTTTATAGAATGTTCAAATCTTTCTCCTAACTCTTAAGGATTTTTGGAGTACTGACTTATTTCAAAATTGGTTTTTAAAATATGCATGAACACTTAAAATTAAACCAAAGTTTATGTGGTTGTGCTTGTTTTTTAAATCTAGCCCACCTTCAACTGGGTCAAGCCTTTTTTTGCAGAAGATAGCGACAAGTCAGACTGAAATGAGTTGCAGTGACGTTTTTGTTGCACTTTTCTCTTAATTTCAGATTCAGATTCTGATTCTGACTCTTCTGTGTTTTCCATTACATTGTCTAGGAGGAAAAAAATGCAAATGTGTTAACAAGAAACGTCTGTTCAGATACGTTTACATTATGGTCTTATTTCTTCACAAACTCTAATGTTAACAACAATTTTCTTTTTCTAAAACATTCAAAAACTACACGTGTATCGTGATTTGTTGAGCAGACAAGAAAAATTTCCCTCAAATAATACTGAGAATGTTGTTTTATTACTATTATTTCTGTGTCTCTTGGTGACAATTTACACCATCACATCTTTGGAGGAGGCCTGGGTCTCAAGAACTTACAGAAACTTCACTACAACCGGAAGCAAGTCTCTTTGCTGAAAGGAGATGAGGAACTGCTACATGATGCTGATGGTAATTTTCACAAAGAGACAACTGGTGAATGTATTTAGAATAAATGAAAATATTCTGTGCAATTTAGGATTTATTCCTTCCTCACAAAACTCAGCAAAATACAATGAATTATACTGCCATGACTTGTTTTATATTGGGGTATAAATTTAAATACTAGGAGAGTACAGGAATAAAGCAGCCCACAATTTACTTCAAACTAGCAACGTACAGAGTGAGATTTTGTTTATAAGAAGGATCTTATTTCAGTGCTATGTAAAAAAGCTAGTCTGATTCACTAGTTTAATTCCTGTTTCCATCTTGAAGTTTTTAAAAGGCTACAATTTTAATATTATATATGAATACTTTCTCAATTCATATACCGAGAGTCAAGCTAGTTCACAAATTATCTATATCAGTATTGACAAAGCTGAAAAGAACATGGTGATTGTTATTATTATTATTATTATTTTTTTTTTCCCAATTTCCATCCCTCAAACCAAATTACATTTTCCTTCTTGCATCAGATTATCTCCATAGATGGCCTCTACCAACGAGATAAGAGCATATATTAGGTGACCTACAGGGCAGTGCTGATGCTGGGCTGTTCTACTCTCTCAGTGCATAAATACACTTCTTACCAAGTGTGGTTTAGCGTGCTACATTTTGCTTATACTAAAAGTATTACAGAAATTCCTCGTCTGTAACTCAAGAACAAGTTGGGGGCTTGGTGTTAAGACTATATAATCTCCAGACATCTGTTCCAAACCCAACAATTCTCTGGTTCTAAATATAATTTCATTTGCATTTAAATTAGAATGCAGTTAAAGTTTATTAAAACATCACTGAACAGGTTGTAGAAATCTGTCAAAAAGAGCGACATTTTTCATACCTGCACAAACTCATGTAAATAGCACGATACAAGAAGATACACTAAAGATTACTCAAAGTTTGGCAATACATCTGCCTACAGTACTGATTCAAAAAAATAATTCTACTTAAAAGAAAAGAAAACTCCAGTACTCTTAGATAACTTACCCAGTCCTTGAGGCCGTGGTAACCTAATGTGGTCTGCTTCTACTTTCTGAAGCTGAGGAGGATATTCTTTTCTGGAAAATAAATTACACATACAGTTGTTGTTTTGAGAGACACCATTATAATTCTGCCACAATTACAAAAAAAAAGAAAAATCAGAACTGCATCTGAAAGCTATGAATAAGTAACATTTACAAGAGAACTTTAAGAATATATATCATCAGAATGATAGAAACCACTACAGTAAAGGTCTTAAGTATTTCTGATCTAAATCCTTATTGATAATAATCAATTGAATAATCAAGTTGAAGTCCCACTTTCAGACCAAAGTCTCCAAGAACTGATGCAAATATCTCCTCCCCCGTATTCATGATCTATTAACATTGATACTTCAAAGGCTAAAAATGGAAAACAACTATTATTTTAATATTAGATTCCACAGCATAAAATAGAAAAAACATAGGCAAAATAGGAGAGACGTGCAATGTCAAAAACTGTGGCCAAAAGCAAAAATAGCATAGAAGAAGAAATAATTTGTACATCCTTAAGAAAACAATACTATGTAGACAACCTATTTGACAAGGTAACTGTAGACAGTATAATTTGCATACTATCACATTTTTATTCATAGTCATATAAAGCATTATAATCTGACTCTCCTGAAAAAAAATTTCAGTTGCAGACAAGCATGCCAAATTATACTACTGTCAAATTAAGATTCCAAATACAGCATCTTAGTTACTACTTACGACAGCTATTTCCCTGCTCATACACTGATCCACAGCTGTAGATTACTGTTAGTGTTATAACATAAGATGACATACACCTGAAATACAGTAGGCCTTGCTTACTGCCTACTTAATTCACTGCTGTGCAAATGGGTCACATGCATCACATAACACTTCCTGTGATTGCAAGGACAAAAATCAACAGTGAAGGAGGCAAAGGAAACAGCTGTAGACAGTAACATCTCAAACAAACACAATTAAATCTTGACGGTTCACCTGAAACAGACTTCAGAACTAGGAATAAATCTCAATTTGTTTCAGTACATAATCTCCTCAAGCACCAAATTATCAGGACCTTTGAAATTATCACGCAGGTTTTGATTCAACTGTTATTTGTATGATGGGCAAGAGAGGTGGAGATAGCCCTGCACTGCACCCTCCCCTCCACAGCTTTCTGATGTCACTTACACAGTCCACACTCAAGCTATGCATAACTGACTCATGAAAAATAGTTGAAAAATCACAAAACAATGTTAAAATTGTACACCATTGTGAGGCCATATTACCACCTGTCCACGGCTGTATGCAGCCCACAGCTTGGACAGAACTGCTGCGGTTGAAGAAAGAACACCAAATGCCAACCATGAAGCTTCCTTTGTTGGCTTGGACCCTTAGTTTTATTCATAAGCTCTCAACCTGTTCCTCATTTTCTAGACAGCTCTGTGCAGCCATTCTGTGTCTGTGCTGGAGACTGCCCTGACCCAGATGCAGAACCTTGCACTTGGCCTTACTAAACTTCACGAGGTTGGCACCGGCCCAGCTATCAAGCCTGTCCAGGTCCCTCTGGACAGCATCCCTTCCCTCTAGTGCATCAACTGCACAACTCAGCTTGGTGTCATCTGCAAACTTACTAAGGATGCACTCGATCTTACTGTCCATGTTGCTTACTTAATTGTCCATAGAACTTGTACTCTTACTTGTCCATAGAATCATGGAATTGCTCAGGCTGGAAAAGACCTTCAAGATCATCAAGTCTAACTGCAACCCTACCCTAACTCTAACAAACCTCCACTAAATCATGTCCCTGAGCACCACATCCAAACAGTTTTTAAACACATCCAGGGATGGTGAGATTCAACCACCTCCCTGGGGAGCCTATTCCAGCACTTAAAAACCCTTTCCGTAAAGAAGTTTTTCCTGATATCTAACCCTGTCACAACTTAAGGCCATTTCCCCTCATCCTGTCACCTGCCACCGGTGAGAAGAGACCAACCTCGCTCTCGCTGTAAGCACCTTTCAGATACTGGAAGAGAGCAATAAGGTCTTCCCTCAGCCTCCTCTTCCTCAGACTAAACAGCCCCAGTTCCTTCAGTCTCTCCCCGTAGGGCATATTCTCCAAGCCCTTCACAAGCCTTGTTGCCCTTCTTTGGATCTGCTCCAGCACCTCAATGTTCTTTCTGTACTGAGGTGCCCAAAACTGAACACAGTACTCGAGGTGAGGCCTCACCAGTGCCAAGTACAGGGACAGGATTACTTCCCTAGTTCTGCTCACCACATCATTCCTGATACAAGCCAGAAGGCCATTGGCCTTCTTGGCCACCTGGGCACACTGCTGGCTCATATTCAGCCAACTGTCCATCAGTACATCAAGGTCCCTTTCCACCAGGCAGCTTTCCAGCTACTCCTCCGCAAGCCTGTAAGGTTGCCTGGGGTTGTTGTGACCAAAATTCAGGACCTGACACTTGGCACTAATGAAACTCACAGTTTACCCTGGCCCATCAATCCAGTCAATAGAATCATAGAATCCTTAGAGTTGAAAGGGACCTTTAAAGGCCATCTAGTCCAACTCCCCTGCAGTGAACAGGGACACCACAGCTAGATCAGGGTGTCAAGGGACTGATCCAACCTTGCCTTGAATGTCCCCATCAATGGGGCATCAACCACACCTCTAGGCAATCTGTTCCAGCACCTCACCACCCTCACTTTAAAATACTTTTTATCCAACCTAAATCTACCCTCTTTGAGCTTTAAGCCATTTCCCCTTGTTCTGTTACCACAGACCCTGCTGAAGAGCCTGTTCCCTTCTTTTCTATAGTTCCCCTTTAGATACTGAAAGGCCACTATCACGTCACTTCGCAGCCTCCTCCTCTCCAGGCTGAACAGCCCCAGCTCTCTCAGCCCGTCCTCATAGGAGAGGTATTCGATTCCATGGATCATTTTTGTGGCCCTGCTCTGAATATGCTCCAACAGGTCTATGTCTCACCTGTACTGAGGACTCCACACCTGGATGCAGTACTCCAGGTGAGGCCTCACCAGAGCAGAGAAACAGGATCACCTCCCTCAACCTGCTGGCCACGCTTCTTTCAATGCAGCTGGCTTTCTGGGCTGCAAGGGCACATTGCTGGCTCACATCCAGCTTCCCATCTACTAGTACCCTCAGGTCTTTTTTGGAAGGGCTGCACTCAATCCCTTCATCCCCCAGCTTGTATTGGTAGCAAGGATTGCCTCAATCCAGGTGCAAGACCTTGCATTTGTATTTGTTGAACCTCATGAGGGTCACCTGGGCCCACTGCTCAGGCCTGTCTATGTCCCTCTTATCACCCTAAAGAATTACTAAACCAGAAACTTTAGCTTCTCTTCATCTGTTTACATGCTTTTGTTGTTGTTGTTGTTGTTTATTTGTTTCTTTTTTTTTTCTTTCTTGAGTGGACTTTTGTGGTAACAACCTTTCACAGAGTTTGTTGAATTTAAATTTGTAATTTCAACACTAAACTAAGTTCCCACATAGTCCAAAAGTACTTAAGATATCATACGTGTGTTATGAAAGACATCCAACTCAGTACTCACAGTAATATGAATTGTTGACATGACACAACACCAAAACACTCCAAGGAAGAGTGAAGCCCACTGTGATACGTGTCATTTACAGATATTTTTAAGCAGCTATAGCTACTGCCTGAACATCTTGTACACTGTTCTGTACTATTCTTAAACCTAGCTTGGATGGCATGCACTGCAAAGTAAAACAGAAACCTGCCAGTTTATTAGAAATCCTTCTGATGAATCCTATATACAAAATAAACATCTTACAGAACTTCAAAACAGTGTATCTATTCAGACATGCTGGAATTGCAACTTAAAATTGCTTTGCTATTTTAAAAAGAAAAGAAAAACATCATATTGAGGGTTTAACTATACAGTAGAACACATCAGAACAGCAGAGTAAACAAGCTCGTGTTGCTGGATGTAGATTGTTCTAGTACATAAGCTAAATTGTTTATCTCTATGTTGATTTTAGCTTGTATTTACCCAACGCTGAGAATCTGGCCTTAGAAGGAACAAACAAAAATCTCGTAAAAATGGATTACCTGTAGACATCCGCCTTGTTATCAAACCAGTCAGACAGGACTCGGAAAGTAAACAGAGGAAAACGTTGATGAAGAACATGAAAGCCCACATTTTCAAAGGTGTAATTCATTAGATTCACCTACAAAAATGCAGAGGATGTGTTAACGTGCACCAAGTCTTTCACAGTCAAGGAAATCTTTACTTCTAAAGAATGCTAACAACTAATTTATTGCCTTTTTATTAGTATTCTTTGTTACCTAAGTGTAAACATCTATATTTAGAAGTCCCTAACTATTTACAAGTCATGAAATAATATCCTTCATCAATTGAAGAGACTACACAGAATTAGAGAGATCATAAAGACCAGGTCTGAGTATGATCAGAACAAAGTCTTTTAAGATTGAATCAGCTCAATGTTGAATGTGAAGTTATGAACAGCAGAACAAGTAAGTCTGAGAACTCAAAATAAGTTCAAGTACTTAATTTAGTACAAATGCTGCACTAGCTGATTTGTTAAAACAGCTAAGTTGGCTTCAGTATTTTACATTTTAGTGATACACAAAATCTATTCCCACAGAATAGGTGACAGATCTGAAAAGGTGTACTGAAACAAAAAGGTACATAAGTAACATTAATTTTTCAACAGTAATTCAGAAAAGCATAAATTCAGCACATTAAACTGCCTTTAAACATTACCTCATTTCTCATCATTCTCCAAATATTTAAGATAATTCTCCCAACAATATTTATTTCACTCATTGTATCCGACCCATATTCATCCAGCTCAGCTGCGAATCTGTTCTCTTTATTATCATCTAAAGGCATTAGAAGAAAATATATTGAGACAAGTTAAGAGTACAGTCAACATTATCCCTCTGCTCATTAAAGGGGGTCTACAAAAATAATACTAATTTTACAAGATGGCTAAATAAAATTTCTCCAAGTTTTTCCACTCTTGCACATTCCTCTGAAGATAACTTTTCAATTTCATTGAAATGGTGTCCACGGCAATATATTCTCCATAGTGAATATACTGGCTAAGCGATGCTGATGTTACATGAGAGCTAGCTGCAAGTTTATCAGTGCATAATACACACAAGAAAAGTGATTTCAGCCCAGAAGAATTTATAACTCGAAGTTTTACTTCTAATGATTTTACACAATTGTAACCAGGTCATAGGAGAGAAAACTCAGCACTTTTTATTCTGTGAAAGCAAAAGAATTACAGTGGGAGGAGGTACACGTAAGTTCTGGATAGCACAAATGGAGAGAGAAGGAAACAGGAAGGAACAAATGCAGAGGCAGAAGTAGCAATCTGACTTTCTGTAAAACAGTGGTGATTACCCCTTAAGAAAGATCATCTTTTTCCATCTTTTTTTTTTTTTTATACACTGAAATATTATAACACAGGAGAAGACAGTCTCTGATACACATTCCTTGAAAATGTCTTTTGTTCAGTAAACCTGAGGCTACCGGTTTGGTATTCTTTCCTGAGAAATCTAACAAAAGTGAGGAACTTACGTTTCCTCCTTTTTTTTTTTTTTTTTACATTTTAAATTGGAGGCAGAAATTACCACAGTTTTTCCAAGACTGCCTATTTTCTCCAGCGTTACTCTGGTTCTCCTCTTCTGACTTCCTCAGGAGATTCACTACGCATCTCAAGTTCCCTTCATGTCTTGCTGGTAAAGACAGGTGACTGAGGATACTGTGGTCACAACAGACCTGCTCCCCCATCAAGCAAGAGAATTTGCATACAAGGTGCATTACAGAATTACAAAAACCTGCAATGCTCTACAACTGGCATGGGGAATACATCACCAGAACTATCTGAGCCTCTTTGGAAGGAAAACTGGACATTTTCCCTACCTTTCAAGTGTGTGAGATGAAATAAAAAGAAGTCTCCCTTCATCCTGTTCCCTACTCCCTGCTGTTGAGCTGTGATGCAAAGAAGGAAACAGGAGCCCACAGTGCACACAGAAAAAAAAAAATGGCACTCAGCTCAGGCACAGTACTCACTTATCTTGTGGTGTATTCTAATGACTTATGTATAGTACACTTCTAAATGGCAGAGGCAGCACGACACTCAGTCAAAAAAGCCAAACCAGAGAGAAGTCCATCTTTCTT
The DNA here is from genome assembly GCA_028571105.1 of Tragopan temminckii. NCBI lineage: Eukaryota > Metazoa > Chordata > Aves > Galliformes > Phasianidae > Tragopan > Tragopan temminckii. Next base: position 53,511,645 of record JAOWBP010001760.1, on the reverse strand, counting down.
TAAGTTGAAATCACAGGAAAGGGAAGGATAAATACCTTCCATCTGTATTTCAAAAGGAAGAAAGAGCAGCATGCTGCTTGAAGGAGCACTTCCTGTTCTGAAAATACAGTATGTGAAGAAGGGATGGAAATACAAAGCATAGGGGGTGGAAAAGCAATGGGAACACAGAAGGGGTAAAACCCATGGACAAGGAGGCCACAAAGCAACAGAAAACACAACACTTGTACATTTATGGTCATGCGTGCAAGCCCACACTTATGGCATGACATTTTAGGAGGAGTTCAGTGTGAAAATTTCCTTATCTTTCTCCTGTAGTTCAATGAAAAAAAAAAAATTACTTACATCACTTACCTTAAAGTAAAGTATTTATAAGAACTAGTGTTAAGTGTTATGTATTCCACTTCTGGGGTACATTTAACACCTGGCACAAGAACTTGTGTACTATGAATACGAGTGCTGTGAAGATCGTGCTTTGTCATGCAGGTTCATAGAACCTAGGTTCATAAGTCCTCTTTATGTCCAAAGATATTAAGAGCTACAACTCTATATTCCTTCACTATAACTGAACTCAAGTTATGTAAGACTCTATAGCTCCAAGGAAGGAAGACCGATTCTGAAATACACAGAGATATCACCAAGAACCAGACAGTTTCCAGGGAGGTAACCTTTCTTCTTTAAGGAACTCTTCGTGTGTATTTCACTTTTAGTAATTTCAACAACAGCTTGCTATGAAGCTGTGTACTAAAGAGAGCTTGGTTGATGTAACTGTTGATTCTGCAGCAACTGAAGTGCAGGCACAGTTGTCCTGCAAGACAAGACCTGTGATCCAGTCTGAGAACAGGAGACACATTAGTTACTAAATTGAAGTTACCAAACTGCCCTGAACTGAAGAGACAGATGAGCCACATTTCCACAGTAGCGCAGGAAGCCCTTGTGATTTTTGGAGGTTTAAGAAACCTTTGAGTGCAACACTTATCATTAATCTTACAAAAGATATTGCTAATCTTGAAGCGTAAGGGGCCAAAAGGTATTCTGAACATCCTTCAATACATCTTAAGACTATATCCAAAAGTACTATTATTGCAACCACTGCATCGCCTCAACTGGAGCATCAAAGAAATTCAGTAACAAGGTTTGTGCAATTAGCTGTTATTCCTGCAGAACAAATTTGAGATCTTTATGCTGAAGTGGGAAACTCATGTCCTTGGATGACCAATTTATGCATAAACTGTTCTGTGCTTCTGCTTTTATATACTAAGCACTTAAAAGTCCAGCTGCAAACAACTTTCAACTGGAGATGTAAATTTATTCCTATATTTTCTTGTCCCTGAGCGGTCTCTGTAACTCAGACATTTTCTAAACAAGTTACAGTTATCAAGAGTATGTAAAGATTTTTAAAATATAAAAGGAGCCCATAAATACTCAAACTTCAAGAAAAAAGTGAGTGAAAGTTTTTAACGAGACAATCAGAGGTAAGCACTTCTTCTTTCATGGCTATTTAGGAGCATCTTTCATGTCACTGTACTCCAGCTGCATGTAATAATTATGGCAGCTAGCAGGAATTTAGATATGACTGAAGCCATATAGAAGAGCAGTAGCAGGAACACCACTAGGAATCCAAAACTTTCTGTAATTTATTTGTATGATGGAATTACAATTAGAACTAACACCAAAAAGTATACAATACACAAAAAAAAGAGACTGGTTTTCAGTAATGAGCTGCAAACTTTCAGCACCTTTGTACTTCAGGCTTTCTACTTTGGGATGCAGTAGAATATGCAAAATGGGATCCCAGCAAGAAAACACACAACTATTCAAAAAGAGTTTAGAGTCATGCATACGAAACATATCCAGAAGTGGAATACACAAGACATTTCAAGATTCAGCAGATAATGAAAATCTCATTGGTATTTATATTTTTGTAATTTTACCTATACCACAACAGCAACAACATAAAAGAGGCCAATTTGAAAAATTACTCTGCATTCTTTATTTATAGATTTCAACTTTTTTTTCTGGTGTAACTCAACTGAAACCCTATATAGTAACTTACCTGGCACACGAGAAATCATCTGGCATAAATCAACATTTAATGCAGCAGCTCTCTGTAAGAGATAACCCCAGGAATGCATCTGGACTTCATAGCCTAACAAAATGTCTGGGTCATATCTAGAGGGGGGGGGAAAAGAAAATGAGCTTCATATTATTTAAGAAAATATTTTCCACGAGCAGAGTATAAACAGGATTTCATTCTAATTATGGTCAAAAAAAGGATTTTTGTAACAAAAAAACTGAAGAAAAAAAAAAGAAATATTTTCATTGGGGAAGCAATTTTTTTTATACATACCTATGTTGTTTTAGCCTTGAATGAACAAAATTGAAATCTAATAAGAGCTAATAAAAGTTGTATCAAGCATGACTACAAGTTTACTACATGTAGAAGACAGGCACAATCAAACACAGCCCATTCCTCCGCATTTGCTGTACTATTTTTCTTTATGAAATAGAATAGAATTTGCTACTAGGCTAATCTTTTATCTTTTTTTTTTTTTTTTTTTTCTTTTTTGCAAGTATCAATGTGTCTTGCATACTGCAGTGCACTGTATAATAATCAAAGGACACTCTTGGTCCTAAGTGATGACTCTTCACAGGCAAAATTAAAACTAACAATTGAATGAGTTGTCAAAATGGCAACATGGAGAAAAGCAACCTCACATGCCAGATCTACTTAAATACCTCTTACTTCAAGATAACATTTTTCTTTCTTTAAGATACACAAGAAATACTGATTTTATGCTGTACCTCGTGCCAGGTGGAAAATTTGACTTGTTCAGGTATGAAAGAAAGAACACAGTAGCTGCCCAACTTTCAATTTAGGTCTCAGAGAAGATTTGACTAGAAAGGAGAACAAGCAAAGTGCAGGTAGGAGTTGGCTCAGTGGAGCATGCATCACCTACCTTTTAAAAAGGCACTATTAAAAATGGAAGACATTATTTGAGCAGCTAGTCATTTGCAGATGAGCTTAAGAATGATTTTTTTGGGCTGGGAAGAAAAAGACCAGCCAAATAAATTTGTGAACTTGTGTTACTTTTATAGCCAAAAAAAAAGCTTCATCAGGAAGGACAGTTGCTTCTTTCAGTGCGGCTCAGCTCAGTTGTGAGGTTCTGAATCCCAGCTGGCTTGATTCAACACAGATAAACAATGATAAAGAAGGTAGAGGACTCAACAATAACCTGAGGGTCCTGTACCACAGTCTACATTTAACTTCACAGCAGGATGCAGGCTTGCAGACCTTAGGTTATGGGACAAATATTATAGAATGATTTGAATCGGAAGAGAACTCACAGATCATCTAGTTCTAACTCTCCTGCCACAGGTATGGTTGCCAACCAATAGATCAGGCTGTCGGGGCCCCATCTAACCTGGCCTTGAACACCTCCAGGGATGGGGCATCCACAGCTTCACTGAGCAGCCCGTTTCAGTGCCTCACCATTCTCAGAGCAAAAAATTTCCTTGTATCTAATCTAAATCTCCTGTTGTCCTATCAAGTAGGCAGGGTTCCTGGCTTTTTGCATCCTTAAACACATAATAAATGCCAACATTGGCTGACTGCTTGATATAGGAGTTTTCCATACTCCTGCCATAGATACTTTTTGTGAAAAATGAAGTATCTGAATCTTCTTATTCAGCATGAGCATCTCTTTATTACAATTTGGGCTTTTTTATTACCTAGCTAAAGTTACAAACCCCTTTTCACACCTTCTTCCACCTGTGTAGGAATGGCTTTGATAAAATTTTTTTGCTAGGGCAGAAAGTATATTTTTGATTTCTAGCATTCTGGAGATACGAAAAGAAGCATTTTGTATTTGGGAGATATTTTGCTATTTGCTGTTAATATCAAATGAATGTTTTTTTGTTTCTGGATAAAAGAAATATATCCGTAGTCAAAGAAAAATATTCACTTTTAAATTCCATTCTAACTGTACCCAGTGGTGCAAAACCAAAGCTACTTGAACTTTTTTTATGGACAAAGAAATGAAACTAGCCTGCAGCTACTTTCAGTAGCAGAATCACAGTGTCAAAGAGTTATCACCACTTGCACACCACAATCACACAATGATCGTGAACTGAGGTTCCAAAACTATGAACCATCTCCATCTAAGCTTTGAAACCAAAAGGAATTATGTAATGTTCTATATAGTTATACAACAGACATAAAATTTACCATTTCACATTTTCACATTAATTCTTGCAGCTAAACCATCCAGATATCAGCATATCACAAAATGTTGTTTATTATTTCAAATGAAGGAAAGCCTCACAGAAGCCTTACATTTACATTCATATTTGAAAACTGGTGTCACACTGTCCAAAATGGAAAATACTTGTAGATTTTAGGCAGGGCAAAAAGTTATCCAGACAGGTTCTATGACAGATGTATACTTGAGTGAGAAACTTGTGAAGAACTGCTTATGTGGTACAAAAAACATTATTCGTTATGCCACAGGTGGCATGTTCCTTTAGGCTAGTTCTGAACAGAAACCAACATACTGTTAGTAAGTAGCAAGTCACTGTAACTACACTAGCAGCTGCCATCTGTGATGACGGAAGGTTGTTTTGTGTTTTTCCTTGCAGGAACAGTGCCTCCCTCACTTCCTACTAAGGAGAGGACAAGTTTTATATTTTTCATCCTCCCTTATCACAGTTTTTACAGTACACTATCCAATTGGTCTTCATCGCCAGTTTAAGCTGTCTTACTAAAGAAATCACAACAAGACCAGCTTTTACACCTGCAAGAAACTACCACGTTGTAGCACTGATTTTTGAAAGCTGTTGGCTAGAACTAACATGACAGGAACAAGAAGTAAGGCTGCCAACATAGTGCTCTTTTGTTAAAAGGATGGGCACTAATACTGCTTTGCATGCTGTTGCCAGTCTCTCTGCAAAGATGAAAAGCAGCTTTTATATTGGCAGGATTTAAACGTGACAGCATTAGCATTTAACTCATACGTGCTGCAGAGAGAAGAAATAAGATTACTTTCCTTTCTAGCTAAGTTATATGTGCTGTTATGCCATTTTTTCCACTTTTTCATCTGATAATTTCATGAATGAATTCTAAAGCTCTCAATTATACATTCCCTTCTATTATGAGTCTGCTTTTCCTGACTGCTATTTTTCTTCCAGCTAAAATTGAGAGAAAAATTGGGAAAGAAAATTAGGCCAGACCTACAATACAGACAAAAGCAGAATAACTGGTGACTCAAACACATAAGTGAAATCTCTGAAAGTATTTTTCCAGTTTGCTTTGGACAATAAAAATCCATGAAGTTGATAAAGGACATTATGCCATTAAGCAGAGATGTCTACAGGAATATTCCACAGAAGATGGTACTAGCCTGGGAAAAGAAGGTTAGATTAACACATCTCTATTTTATACTGGAAATGCTACTAGAGCATTTACAGATGAATAAACATAATGCATTGCAATTAATTCAAAATTTTAATTTGCACCATGTTTTATAAGATAAACACTATATAAAACATTTAAACACTAAGCGATAACAGCTAATTAAATTACAAATGATTTATCTCCAATATCTTCAAGAAAATCTTACATCTTTATCCTCTTTTTATGCTTTTAGCAGAAACTACTTCCACAGGACCAAAGTAGAGTGCATAGCTAGTGAATGTCAAGTATCAGTGAATCTTCTACCTTTTTTTCAAGCCCACTGTGTTTCCAAATTCTCTGCATATCACAGAGATGGGGACTGTGCATTCCCACATAAGTTCCCCAAATATTGCTCCTCTCATACTTGCAGGATCAGCCCTTTTCTGCTACCTCATGGCATTTGTACAGAAAAGAGGCATAATTTACAATAAAACTGAAAGAGAGGCCAAGACATTTAATTTCTCTTTCATGGGAATCCACTGCTCCATCAGGCTTGGATATCTCTAGTATTTCTGCCTTTTTCTTTTTTCTTTTTTAACATTTCCAAGACAAATCCCCGTAGCATTCCATTTCTCCTCCTTCAACAGCCAGCTTTTCTGTGTTCTGTACTGACTGATTTATGGAGCTATATGAATGTGCCTTTGCATTCAGAAAGAGAGGTGATTTTGTTTTTCTTTTTTGCAGACAGACAGATTCTTCTGTTTTTCTCCAACTCACTGCAGCTGACACCTTCTGATAAAGAGAAGGGCTACTGAGGAAGACTGTTCAGGTAGCACCACAGAAACCATTAGCACAGCAGTATAGATACAGGCTCCATATCAAGACAAAAAATGTACTTTCCCTATGGCAACTCCAAAGAGCCTCATTGGCTCCAGAGGATGTGCAGGATGTTGTTTTTCAGCTGCTTTATGCCAGTTTTGAGCTCAAGTCCTACTTTCTTGTTTACAACCAGAGGACAGCTGTTGGTGAAGCTTCCTCTCAAACTGCCCCAAATTAATCAGACAATATCTATCCATTTCACAGAAGACCGTTAAGCTGGTGTTTATTTTACCTAGCTATCTGCTTTGTCTTGTTGAAAAAATGCTTATCCTAGGTCATTCAGACCTAGAAAACACTTTCACAATGAAAGTGCAACTCAATCACACTTCAGCTAACCATTTCCACTGAACTTGCTGAAGCACTATTCATTTTCAAGGAACATGTAAAACAATAAGTCAGATATAAAAAGACTCTCTTCATTGACAAATGGCTAGTGGTACAGCCCAGGAATAAAAAAAAGTTTCAAGCATTAAAATCTCACTGATCTATCAACTCTACTTTGTCTCAATATCTCTGTCTTTCAGTATTGACCAACACACTGTAAAGCTTGAGTAGGTACTCTGTGTCATTTGTTCGAGGACAAAAAAAACCAACAACACTTGTAGACTTCTGATGGAAAAAGAGTAGAGACTGCTGAGCTAAGTGGCACAGTGGTTACTTGCTAAATCACGCAAAGTGACATGTTTCCCAAAATCATATTTTCCTCTCATTAGTGTGCTGAAATACTCTAATACTCTAATGTGCTCAATCAGAATTTACATCTATTGACAAAAAGTGACAGGATCAAATACTTCTTATGTTCAGTGACCAGAAGAGAAAAAAAAAAAAGGGAAGGGGAAGGGCAAAGGAAGGGGGAAGGCAGAAGGTGAGAGAAGAGAAGAGAAGAGAAGAGAAGAGAAGAGAAGAGAAGAGAAGAGAAGAGAAGAGAAGAGAAGAGAAGAGA
>JAOWBP010001760.1:53474296-53491732 GCA_028571105.1 Tragopan temminckii | reverse complement strand
TTTTTTTTTTTTTTTTTTTTTTTTTTTTTTTTAAATCTTTCTACAATATAAGCCTTTAAAGCTTGTGCTTACTGCCAGGTCTGTGTTTTGGGTTCTGTCCAGGTAGTCCATGTCTTTAGTAATGAATAATGTCTGCAAATAGACATAATAATACAGCTGAGGCTTTACTAGCGCTGAGCAGGCTGTGAAGATCACACCATACGGCTTGTGAACTGACCCATCTACTATTGTTTTTGCAATATGGTGGCATTATTGGAACATGCTGAAGTTTGATCTGCTAGCCTTTCAGTTCCCTTTCTGAAGAACTGCTGACAGATTATTCTCCTGTTATGCTCATTTATCTGATTAATTTTTTTTACCTTGTGGTGTTTTTTGAGCATCGTTTACCTCGTAAAGATTTTATGAACCTGAGTTATGTTTAGCTCACATTACCTGATGAGGATGCCAGGACGCCCAGATCATTTTAAATTTCGGTTCTATTTCATAGTACCTGCAGATGCCCTTCATTTGATGTCATTTGCAGATTTGATAATTATCCCTCAATCCCTCTATCCATATTGTTAGTGTAAATGCTTATTAGTGTTAGACTGGGGCACACTCATTCTTTTTCTCAGTCTCTGTGAGCTTTCCCAGATACATGTTCCTTTTCTGCCTTGCGGCTGCTTGAGCCAAACCAATCCATTAACAACCTTGTGCCCATTTCTTTAAGCTGTCTCTTGTGGCTCCAATGGGACCCGGCCTCTGTTGAGACTGAAAGTGCAGTGGAAGAGGGAGGGAGCAGTTGTGGGTTATCTCTTGCTGTGGTGTAGGGATTGTCCTATGCTTCAGGCAGCTCTGTCCCCAGCATGTTTTTCTTGCACCATTCCTCAAAAATCTGTCAGGCCTCCCAGCTGACATGCACCCTTTCAAGACCTGAGAACCGGTTTAATTGCTTTAAAAATGATCATGCTTTCTGACCCTATTAAGTGGAAAAGCTAGTTACTGGTTAACCTTGCCTTTTTTGTCCAGTTTGCCTTACGCATCCCATTGCCTATTTTGTTCCCTGGGATCATATTAATTCTTCACATGTTCTTGAAGATAATATTTCTGAGAGAGAGATATATATATATATTAATTTTTCTTCTTGGGGGCTTATTTCTTCAGGACTATTTTGCTATTTTGGAAAACAAAACAAAGCTAATTTAACTATATGAGTTTTTCTTAATTTGTCTGAATTCTTAGCCTTTTTCACCTTAAGAAGTCTTCACACTTAATCTGTTGACTGTTGTAATCTGAATTTAAATAAAACTGAACATACGTGTTCTGAATCATCGATGTAGGAATTATTCTATTTCATCTGCTTTATTTGGTGGAATAATAGAAAATTCCCTGATTATCATGTAATAATCACATTCCTGCTATTCTTCTGTTGTTATGTAGATTAAGTTGACCAGAGCTATAAAGAGGAACTATCACTGCTGTAGCAAGTGAGTAAACAGGAGTTATCTGCATGTTGTCACATCTTTGTCATGTGAATACACTTCATTTCTTAAAAAAAAAAAAAAAAAAAAAGGCAGGAGAAGAAGCTACTTCATCCATCTGAGATCCATTTCTAAGGGAGTGCTATCATTCTACACTAGGTATTAATAGTACTATTTCATGCCTTCTGGCATGTCGATCACTTTTTCAGTTGATGTTCAGGAGTCGATATTATTTCAGGACTTCATAGAATCATAGAATGGCTTGGGTTGAAAAGGACCACAGCGATCGTGGAGTTTCAACCCCCCTGCTATGTGCAGGGTTGCCAACCACTGGACTGCGCTGCCCAGAGCCACATCCAAGCCTGGCCTTGAATGCCTCCAGGGATGGGGGAATTCTGTCCCTTTGCTCTCCTTTTGGTCGTCAGTAAATATCATTTCATCAGTAGAGTCTGTATCAGAAATGTATTTGCCTTAAATGATCTTCCATGTGCCTACTATCATAGAATTTTCTGACAACTAATTTCTCCACATATTTTTGCTCTTTTTTTTTTTTTTGTGTGTGTGTGTGTGTGTGTGTGTGTGTTCTTCTCTTACAGAATAAACAGTGATTTATCTAGAGTTATTTCATGCTATGTTTTTCAGTACATCCTGAAACTTTCAACCTTCTGGGGCAGTTGACATCTCATACACATCTGCATCTTAGATACTTGTAGTCATGTTTCACCACTTGGCATTTCAAGAAATCACAGTTTTGCTTTGGATATCTATTAGAACTCACGTTCTTCTGGAAACCCTGAAGAATGCAAAGTTTATGTGTGCTATCCTTTTACCAAAAGAACCCCCCAGCTCCTTCAGAAAGCTGTGAATTTGGAACAGATAGGTTTTACTGGAATATTATATACAGTTTACGTATTGTAACAGCAATCTCTGTGAACGGTTCCTTTCTTTCATTTAAAACCAGTGTAAGAGTAATGTCAGACATCAGGACTTGTAGCATTTTCTTTTATATGAGCTTCTGATCGTGTTCAAACTTCTAGGTTATATTTTGCTGTTGGCCATCTTTTTCAGTGAGAAAGAGATTATGCTGCATTTAACCTACTAAAGTTTTATTTGATCGGGAATTCCCCAGATGGAATATACCCGGGAGGAAAGGAATTGATAGAGAAAAAAAATTCTTACTAGTTTATTATTTCTTTCGAATTTGTTCTTTGGTTCTTGTGGTTGGATAAAAGAACTTGGATCAGTACTTGGATTTCCCCCCCCTGCATCACTGATTTGCTGCCTGGACATAGCTACATGTGTATGCATTGAGTAGAAGATCTTGTCAAAATTTGTGTCTTGACTGGATGGAGAGTTACCTGAGAGTATATCAATAACCCTTACAGCCACTACCATGCGACTAATCTTTATTTTAGTCTTATCCTAAAATGAATGAGAATTTGTGCAGTAAGATCTGTGTATTACCCTGATACGAAGAACAAGATTGTAAGGTAGAATGCTGTTGCCAGGCATGTAGTCAGTTCTGTTGTATACTGTCTTCATCTTGATTTGGAAAATGGGATTGTACAAAGACAACTTCTTCTAAAATAGTAAAAAAGCAAGTGCTAGTCTTGCAAATCATGCAGACCTTTAGCTGACTCAGTTCCATTCTTCTTTCTGTAGCATGGAAAAAAGAATCTCAACTTCCTTTGGAAAAATGCTGTGTATTCTAAAATTGGAATAAACAGGGTGGGGGGAGAAGCATAAAATTCTTAATTTGATAATTCCTTTGTTTTATTTACAAACTTACAGCCTTTGTAATTTGGAAATGTGGCAGAACTCGTGTGTTATAACTCACCATTTAGAGATCTGCAACGCTAGATTTCCTTCAGAATGCCTTTCTTTGGATCTGCATTATTTGTACTGGTTAGCTCAGGCAAAATTGCAGGACTCTTCTACTCCTGAAAAAATTAGATTTGCAATTCATCATGCGTACAGCTGTAATGGGAAGAGCTAGGTATGTTACCGAGATTGGACAAAACCTGTGCTTTGGCCTTGGTGTCTGCTGGGTGCCTGGGTTCCCATTTGACTGCCTAAGTAGCCATGTAACTCTAACGTGTATGGCTCTACAATGGCAAGAGTGTTTTGATGCATGATGTGCTGTCTGGGAAGGTCCATAAGCCATTATCCATTATGGGATTTTTTTAGTACTTTTGTCAGTTAAAAATGTGGAAATCTTGAATGCTGGAGTCTTTCTGTTCAGGCTGCTTCATCGTAAATAAATGTATTTAAATTATAGCTACAAGATGTGTCTGTAATTCCATAATTAGTTAGCACTTACAATACTGGATTAATCCTGAACCAGTGTATTTTCAGATATTCAGTTACTGCTGCTGTTACTTACATGTTAGTGACTGTAACACTGGAGACTGAATGTGCTGTTAAGGAGCATGGGGTAGGACCAGAGGATAACTGAGATGGGAGGGATATCCCGGAGATCTCTGGTCCAACTCCTGATCAAAGCAGAGTCAGCCTTGAGGTCACACTGGCTGGGTCTGGAAAACCTCTCAGGATAGCCTGCTCCACGGCCTGTTTCCTCCCATGGAGGTGTCTTGCTACATCTAGCTGGAAGCTCTCTTGGAGCTTATGGTGCTCTTAAGAGGGGAGTGAACTCTGAAAATAAATACTAATTTAGATACATGAAGCTCAAGATAAGTAGCAATTATTTTCCTACTTAAGTTGGTTGGATCTAATATCCTCCCCCCACCCCGCTGACCTGAGAGGACAGCATTTCACCCTGGGAGCGTTGCTTTGAGAAACCCGGTTGCTCAGTTGTGGGTACAGGGTTAATAGTTATCTAGACATAGAGCTTTATCTTGAAAAGCCTCTAGGGAGTGGATAAATGAGGTCTGCTAATTAAACAACCTAGAGGCTGCAGAAACATGAAAGTGGAACAGGTGAGAAGAACGGCAGAAAATTCCAAGGTTTCTCTGCCAGCTCAGCCGGCAGGTGTTGACAGAAGCATAAAGGTGGGGGTGAGAAACTGCCAGCTTTTCTTCGCCCCTTTCACGGGAAGGATTTAATGCAGCAGTTTGTTTGTCACTCCAGAAGGAAAATTCAGATTCTGTTCCCAAAAACAAGAACAAAGTTGTCAAAAATAGGAATAGCAAGTGTATTTCCTCTGAAGCTAGATTTTATGCTCAAAAACAAAACAAACCCAACTCTTATTTTTCTTGCTTTCTGACAAAGTCAATTACGTATTAGACAAATTGATACTAGATTTAATAGTTTTCTGTGATATGTAAACAAAAGGCAACTGGTTTTATATTTAAGAAAATCAGCCACAGCTTAGCGAACCATGCTTATGTTGGGGGAACAAAAAGGTTCAGCTTGTGTATTAGCAAGAGATTCTTGAGTATTTTATAGTCAGGGAATAAGGATTCTGTAGTTCCAAATTGTAGAATCATAGAATCGTGAAGGTTGGAAAAGACCTCCAAGACCATCCAGTCCAACTATCCACCTACCACCACCATTTCCCCACTCAACCATGTCCCCATACAACATCCACACATTTTTTGAACACCTCCAGGGACAGTGAGTCCACCACATAGCTGTGTGGGAATACGTCACAGAATCAGAATTATTAATAACAGAAACTGCTCTGACTTTTTACTAGCGAGGTCTGTCAGTCTGTAGAAAAACACCTGAGGCAAGGTGAGTGCACCATTCCTTAAAAATCAGTTTCTTCAGTCTGCTTCCTCACACCTCTGAGTCTTCGCAGTTTCTTTTTCAGAGGTAGTTATGAGCATAGAGGTCACAGGATTACACAAATAATTTCTGCATCTCTTCATGCATACGTTGACATATTTGGGGTTGCTAGCAGCATTTCAAAAAGTGGTTAATGCAAAAGTCTGTGTTCTGGGTAATTTCTGGCTTCTGTGGCTGGTTTAACACCCTCCCTCAACAAACAAATCATGAAACCCACCCCAAAACAACAACAACAAACAAACAAACAATCACATGGAATTCTTGTGCTTTAATACTCATAAAAGCTATTCCTTACGATTCCAGAAACAATGTAAAGGAAATCCAAATCCATCCATCTAGTCAGTCCCGTGATTTTTTTTTTCCTTTTACATGACTCAGAAGGTTGGAATTACTGATACTGTTAATTCATCACATCTGCATTTGATGTTCTACTGGCAGAACTGGAGGTCAGTTGCTGTAGTGGTTTAGGTCAGAGTGGCTTGTGAAACTATTTCTCCAGTCTGCCTGTCTGCCCTACTCTCTGCTGCTGTTAATGTACCCACTCCTGGAAAGCCCTGCCTCTGTGTTTGGCACTGCAGAGTGCCTGCTCCTCTTTCTCCTGGTCCCTGGATGTTGGGAGGAGGGCCTCTCCTGCCTGCACTGTCTGCCTCTGCCACTCTGCCCTTTTTCTTCTTGCTCCTCCCTTGAGCTTTGTTGTCAGTTTGGTAGTACCTGTGTCTGTCTTAATGCACAGAATGGGACGGTGTTGATACTTATTAACGATTCAGTGCTTTGGGACTTCAGTATGCCCTAACCAATAAAGATTGTTTGTGGATTCAGTATTATGCTTCATCCTTTACTAGTGCACGAAATGTGGCTGGGGGAGTGTTTCTGAGATTTTAATTTCCTGGTATTAGCCTTGTTGCTTTCTTGAATTAAGGTCCTTAAATGTGAATAAAGTGAAAACACATTCTCAGGTTGTTTTCATTGTATTGCGCTTAATACTGGTAGCCCAGAGCAAAAAACCATCCTGCATTGTGCAGAATAAGCAAGTTGGTTGTTTGTAGCCATACTTGAAGTCAGAGATTCACAGCTCACCTCTAACTCAAAAATTTAATGGATTTCTCTTCATTTTAAAACAAGTTAATTTTCTGAACCCTTTTTTCAAACAGATGAAACATGTGGAAGACAGATTTGGTGACAGTGTGCAAGAAGAAGTGCTTCTGCTGTGTCTGGGCATTACTTCAGGAATTGGCCGATTGATCTTTGGCAGAGTGGCGGATTATATTCCTGGTGCAAAAAAAGTTTACTTACAGGTACGTCTTCACGTAGTTTTGAAGGAATATATGTACACAAAAAGCATTCTGAAGGCTTTGATTTCAACAATGAAGTGGCTGAGAATTTTAATCCTGAGAGATTTCAGCACTCTAGGAAGCAACGTCTGGCTGTTGATACTCGTGGGCCCCGCATGCAAAATTTGTGAATCTGTCTCCTGATCTCTTTTGATTCTTATACTGAGAAACTGTGGCTACTGCTGCTGGAAATCTTCATTATTAGCTTGGGAGGGAGAAAACCTTTGGTGATTCTGTAGATTCTTCTTTCCCAGTTTTATCCGTAACTTCTTGATAGTTACTGATTTCTTCAAGTTCCTCCATTAAGGATTTTCTCGTTCTCCTTTTCTGATATTTCTTAGTGCCATCTTGGTGTAGAGTATGTTCAGTGCATAGCACATGCTGATATGGCCAAAGAGACTATTACAGGTGCTTAGCTGAGAAGATTTTGCTGTGTGAAGTAGGTTACTCACAGTCACATGGAGGAGGTAAAGCACCACTCCGATTTCCAGAAATGCGGAAGCTTGAGAATGAAGATGGATACCCATTCCATCCATGCTTATGAGCACTGCTTTTTGAGAAGGTTGTAGTTTGTGGGTTCTTTTTTTTTTTTTTTTTTTGAGAAAGCTGTGACTTGCACGTTACCAACTCCTGAGTGTTCTTGTTTTGTTGTTTTTTTAAAAATGAGGAGTAACAAGGGAGACATCTGATGGCTGTTCTCTGTACTACATGATTCAGAACAATAATAACTGAGAAAGAACCAACTTTCTGAAGTGTCTGTTGCCATAGTTGCATACATTTAGACTCTCTGATGAAAGAGCCTGGAGCCTAATCTCATTGATTTGGATTGGTTCAGTACCTATTGTTATAGTCTTAGGAAATTTCAATATTAAATTGAAAAGTGAAAAGATAGCATTGAGGCGTTACATGATTTACAAAGCACAGATAGATTCCATTATTTTTGTGAAATACATGTCGAACTTACATGTAAACCTCTGCAAGCTTTTTCATTCTTTTTGCTGGATGGAACTGAAAGACCAGGGATCTGCTTAGAACGTGAATTCTGTTGCTTTTAAGTAACATCGCTTTCACCAAATTTTAAGGGAGGAAAAATGTGCAAAGCTCTGTCTCTTCATCTTCAGCTCTCCTGTTTCAGATGACTGTTTTTTGGAGGGGAAGTAAATATTCACAAGTGTTATTCTGGGTCACCCAACAGTTCATACAATCATCTTACCTTGTGCAAAACTATTTAAGAACCAATGCAGATGAAACTTCTTTCCTCTTAGAACTGTGTTCTCTTACAGTTGAACAACTTACAAGAGCTCTGTCCAGTAAAATCAACCTTCAGCTTTCTCTTTCTGTGCTCCTTAAAGAGCTCTTTTGATGGGCTTTGCTCTATAAATGATATCTTTACTACTAAAATTATACATGCTGCCTCTTCCAGTTAAAGCATAGAGACTCTGGTTTTAGTGCTGTGTGTAATCTTAATATGATAATGTGATTAAGCTGCTCAACGGCACCTTGTTTAGAGTTTGTCTACATATAACTATATAATTTCTTGGTTATAAATACATCTTAATATTTGTATTTTATGTATCAGAATACAGAGAACTGAGAAATTCTTCACTTCTACCCTTAAATTCCTATAAGAAGCCCGGTTCTCCAGTAGTTCCTATCACTGTGCAATATTTCAAATGTTTTCCTTAATATGCTAAATAAAGCACAGTGCCCAAAGGTAATTTCTATACTGCCCTGAAAATTTTCATCTAGTTGTCTTCTCAAAGATTTTTCATAATGAACTCATTTATTTGATGTCACTTACTGTTCAGAAAGTTGCGATGTCTGGGAGTGACTTTGTTTTTCTTGTTGGGTTTCCATGCTGACATAAGAATGGTGCATAAGCAAAACTTTCTTTGATTTTCTTTGAAATGTCTCCTGCTTTGTTTTGTTGAAAGATGGATTTATTCCTTTAATTTAGTGCAAACAACAATAATGCAATTCATAGCTTATGATCTTAGAAGATTAAAAATATGCAAAGATAAACACAGAGATAGAAATACAGCAAGATGCCTTTATATGGAAAAATTGAAATGAGACTTTCAGGTACCGTCTCTGAATATAAGCACTGATATTGTTACTTCAATTACAACAGTGAGGAGTCTAATTACAGTGCATTTTAGTTGTATGATTTTTTCTTTTTGATATCTTTGTGGGTTTTCTTTGTGAAAAGAGTGTAGAGCAATTTTGCATGAATTGTTGGTGTGCAGGAAACGATGCCCTTACACAGTGCCTGTGGGTACAAGTGTGCCCTGGGAAAATTGAGAAACAAGCCGCGGAATCCCTTTAATTGCATATTATGACAGTTCCAAGTGTTTGTTTTATTTGCTTTTTAATTTCTAATAGTGGTAATGTGTGCTTATTTATTTTAAAGTAAATATGGGTAGACAATTGAATTGTCCACGTATGCAAGAAAGCTCATCTCTTCCAGTTATTTTGGCTGATTTGATGCAATATGTTTTTATATTCTTCTTTGGTCATGTTTAGGTGACATCATTCTTCTTTATTGGCTTGATGTCGATGATGATTCCAGTGTGCCACGTCTTTGGAGGTCTCATTGCTGTCTGTCTCTTCATGGGCCTGTTTGATGGGTGTTTCATTTGCATTATGGCTCCTATTGCCTTTGAGCTTGTTGGGGCTCAGGATGTCTCCCAGGCCATAGGATTTCTCCTTGGACTCATGTCAATACCTATGACAGTTGGTCCACCCATTGCAGGTGAGAATAAATATGGTCTGTAGGTGTAAACAGGCTTCTATAGTTGCCAAATTGTCTGTTCCTATATCATATGCATTGCATTTACATTGGATTTTTTCTATCTGAGCTTCAGAATATACAATGAATTTAACTGATGCTTCTGGGTTATTGATTTACTGGCCTTTTGAAAAATTCGCTTCACACATACATGATTTTTGTATACTCCAAAAGCATCACTGTAGTGATTTGATTTTGTCTTTCCAGGTTTGCTTCGTGATCGCCTCGGTACCTACGATGTGGCATTCTACCTGGCTGGAGTCCCCCCACTTATCGGCGGAGCAATATTGTGCATCATCCCCTGGGTCCATGAACGACACAAGTTGAAAGAAAGGGCAAAAACTGTTGATGGAGAAACTACTGAGAAAATGCTGGAAAATGAAAGCACTTTGGTGTCAGATGCTGTGGAAAAGCCAGTCAAAGAAATGGAATCAGGTGTTTGATGCTTTCTTTTCCTACACAAGACGGACTTTCTTCTACCAAAGCTACATTTCTACTTTTTGGCTGAAGATACTACATGATACTAAAGATGTTCTGAACTGCTGAAATTGCAAAACTGCTCTAAGAATCTTTTATACCATTGAACTTCTTTTGATGAGTCGTTGAGTTTGATTTCAAGCCACGTTTTCGGAGTATTTGAAGTTTTGTAGCATTAGCGTGTACATGCGTAGTGATTCTATGTGTGAAGAGAATATTTTTCTAATTCATCAGAATGTATTTCTTGGAAGTATGGAAGCTGTGTTCGGTTCACTGGCCCAGGATTCTTCAATAACTTGTGTGCTCCACTCAATGCAGGCACACCCAGGGGTGTTTTATACTGGAAAATTTAGTAGCTCTTAAAACTGATTTCATTTTTGAAGTTTCTCGTGCTGTTTTACAGTCTTTCAGAATTCTGTATCATGATTCTATTTAGTGGGGAAATATTGGTGGTAGGTGGATGGTTGGACAGGATGATCTTGAGGTCTTTTCCAACCTTGGTGATTCTATGATTCTATGAATGTGAATATGCATATTTTAGATTCCCTTCGCTCTTGCTGAAATCATTTAGCATTACAAAGTTAAATTATTAAACATCTGTTTTGTTTTCTCTAAAACCCCCAGATGGCTCAGTTTAATCATTCACTTTTTGCATTGATTCACCTTTCCACAGTAGCCTGAACAAAGAGATGACATTTTGGATGGAACCAGGTTTTGGATATGCACAAACTGAGCTTAGAATGCAAACACATTTGGAAGTACAGCTGCTGAATTACAGATGCTTGATACTTTTTGGTAACACAATACTATTGATGTGTATGTGATGTTTTCAGCTAAGCGTCAGAATTCCTGATGGTGGTTTTGAAATTGTACTGACAGCAGTACTTCAGAGCAGGATTGTGAATTAGCCTAAATTTCAAATTACCCTGTTGTTCCCTTTAGGTTTTTGTTTTTTTCTCCTTAAAACTGAGACAGCTTTAAAGATACATCCTAAGTGCAATACTATGAAATCGTTCTTGACATGTGGAAATAAAGGTGAGCTATTAAAACAACTTTCAACAAGATATTTGCACTAAGTGAACATGCAGCTTTATTTTAGGTCTTCAGAGCTCTGTATTGTATTCAGACGTAAAGAAATGTCTTTGCACGTCCTATTGGTTGCTTATCATACAAGTATGTCCTGATTGCCTATGTGTTCTTAGGTATTATGTACTGCTTGTCAGGCGTGTATTTCTGGATATCTCCTTCTCTGAAAAATATTTGAAAACATGATACTTTCAGATGAAAACAACACAGTTCATCTTAAAAACACTTCCAAGTGCATTGCTTATCAGTGGGTATGGATGAGCGGTGCAGTGGGAATGCCTGAATATTCTTTACGTCAAGTCCATTGAGCATTTCTGTAGTCTTCAGGAGTGTCCTAGCAAAGAGTAAACTGAATGCGATCTAACGACAAAGTGCACCCTGAAATGCACTTTTAATAAGCAGCAGTGCCTGTTCTTTATGTGAACCACAGAGGAATATTGTTTTAAAATTATATCACTTAATGTCTCTTCTATTTCTGTTATTTTTCCATTTTTCAGCATTGTAGTAAACTGCCAAGAAAGCCCACAAACGTTTGTGATCTGAAACGCTCTATTAGCAGTGCTATTACTTGAAATGTTTACATCTATCAGCTTAAAGAAGTCTTTTAAATGGAATCACCCAGAGCATCCCAATTATCGAAGACCAGCACTGATACTTTGTTTGCATTGTAGATTTGCAGTTCCTGTCTCATGTAATGTTGGAAGGAATTGGATTTTACAAAGTTAATGGAGTATGTAAGCTGGACTTAGAGGTGGAAAGGAAACAGTCCTTACAGCAGCCGTCCCTTTGGGTTCGCTGAGACTTGTGCTTCTGCATGTCCCAAGTACTCGTGAGAATTTCATTAAAACATTAATAGCGTTGCTAAGTGAAGCAAGTATCAAATGCTGCCTTTAGCACAGAAGCGATAACAGCAGCTCATGCTGTTCCAGTTGGTGTATCTCTGCAGACGCTGTTTTTCAGTATTAGCGCGTGTGTGGGCCGTGCAATGGATTCTGCTGATTAAGTATGATTAAAAACCTCTCGTTTCCTTTTGCTTTATGACAAATGAATATTCACCATGGGTCTTACATTTCATATGTTAGAGCTCTGGGAGTTTGTAACAGCAGTTAAAGCTGCTTTTTAGCATTAATGTGACTTGAAACTGTCGTGATGAGACATCTTGACGTAACTGTGGCACCTCCCTGACTTGGTGCTCTGAGTATGTAAAATAGCCAGGAGAAAATATAAAGCAAGTGCTGTTAAGATTTATAAATGATACAGAAAGAATGTAACACTAATATGGATTAATTATTGTTAGACCCTTTAAAAATGTATTCATACATAAAAATTCAAATGTTCATATTTGAGTAACTAAATATGTGAATTATCTTCCCCATATCAACTGCATTAAAAAACAAAACAAAACAAAAACCCCAAACAGTGGCCTTGGGAAGGGAACTCAGAGGGAATGATAACATAGCAATGACCAGAGCAGTATTAGAAACAGATGCTGAAATCAGGATGTCAGGTGGCGGATGCAGAGTTGGGACTCATGAAGTTAAGTTGGTGCGGTGCTGTTGGAATACTGAACCTATTGCTGATGCCAGTGCTTGTTTTACAACGGTGCCGCAATTGAAAAGACTTCCAAAAAATGAGATTTCAGAAAAGGCTTTTAAAAAAATGAATGCATGAAAATTCTGATAGCATCTTTACTGCCAGCTCACGTCTACTGGGGAAACGAATGTCCGATAGAAAAAAGTCTGTATTAGACAGAAGCGCGAGAGGATTGCATCCTAAAATTAGATAAGAAGCAGTCAAAATGGAGGTAAAATTCAGATTGTTGGCAGTGAGACTAATTAAGCATTGAGAAACTTGCGTAGAGACATACTGAGTGCCCTGAGGCTGTGGAAGTGAGACTACCAATCCATCTCCCCTTTCAAAAAATAACAGATAAATGTCCATCACAAACAGCAGCTGGTTGGTACACTTCAGAAAAAATGACAGCCTGTTATTTTGAAAACTGGGAGGAAAAAGCACCAAATATTCGATTTTGTTTCATCTGAATAAATGTAAATTTTTTGTAACTAAATTTAATTTTAGGTGTGAAAGCCTGGTCATAGGGAATCTACTGAACTCTCATTTGGATGATGTAATGTGTGTCAGATTTACTCCTGTTGGGAATGGATTCTGTAATGAAAATACTGCTTCAGTTCAACAGAAACCCTTAAATCATTCTGAGATGCAGTTGTATCCCTCTCTTAAGAGGTTTTATATACATTGTTTTTGTATACATTGCTGTCTCACCATATAAACAGAATAGTCCTCTTCCTTTTTTCCATTGGGTACTTTCGGGGTAAGCTTCTAGAAGATACTGGGCAGAAACAGCTTCATTTATGATTCAATCTGTAGTCCTACTCTGACTGCATACACTGAATCATAAAAGCAAAACGTTTTGAGTGAGGGTTTGGTTTGATGGTTTATATGGCTGACAGTTGCGATGCCCTCTCAGTAGGTATTGAGGTCCTTGGAAATCTTCTTAAATCTGCTCAGCAAGGAGTCTGAAATAGTGCCAAGTCTTCATATTCTTATTTTCATCGATGCTATTCAACAATATACAAAGCAAAATTTATAAAAATCATTATTGGATTTATTCTGGCTATGTATTTGAAGACTGTTGAAGTATCAAAGATCTCAAATGCCTTTTTTACCCTTCAAAAATTATTTCCAGTGACTCTTCATGGACCTCTCTCCATTGTGGAGTCAAAGATGGCACTGCCACAAGTTCTGTTCTGTGGTCGTATGTGAGGGTGTGTTTGGGATCAGGTGAGCTAAGCATTTGATGCTTTTCTCTTGGCTCCTCGTGCATTGTTTGGATGTGTATGTTCCTAAATTCTCACTGAAGACACTGAATTTTCAAAGCCAATGCACATCCTATTGTATACGGATAATACTTCTCATACCTTGTCCCTGCATTAAACCTTTGAGCAGCCATTGCCTGTTGGGGAAGGCATTCTCATGGAGTGGGAGAGGAGGCTGAGTGCTGAGCTGTCCACACATAGATGAAGGCTTTGATCACATTCTTAATGTATAAAATATAGACGCCACAGTTTCAAAGCAAAAATGCCCTGCTCAGTTGCTCGCACCAGGGAGTACATGTCAGAGGAACAGGAGGTGCATCCTTGTGGCCCTGACTGGAGTACCTCGGGACAGAAATCACTGCTACTACCCCGGAATCATCCTGACGGGTGAGTTTAAGCACTGTGCTGGCAGCCCTGCTCAGCTCATGGGGCCCTATGGGATCCGGATCCCTCCGTGGGAGCTGACATCAGGCACCTCGGTGCATCTGTTGGAACCTGCTAGGGAATCTGTTGGAATCTGCTAGGGAGAGTGTGTGTATATGTGTGCACGTAGCTAATACCATGTAGTTTGGCTGGGGCATACACGGTCTGCATTTAACTACAGGAGCTGCAGCACTTGGATGTGACTGAGGAAATCATTTCATTTACACATCTCTGTTGACAAGCATAGCGCCACTACAGTTCCAGACAGTGAGCTTCTTTTAACGCTGGCGTATTTTCAGTATGCCTTTTAGTTTTTTCTATATATTGTGTCAACATTTTAAATGTTTCAGAACTGTGTGTTGAGTGATTTTATACTGAAATGTGTGCTAATATTGGTAACACTGACGTGTTTCGCTGTCTTTATAGACCTCCTCTTTTGTATGTTGCTTTGGATATTAAAAGATGCACATTTTGCCAGCCTTAACTCCGTTCTTTAAGATTCTGCACTGTTAGAAAGGTTGAAAGAAAAAAAAATACCATTGATGTCTTTCATGGTGCTATAGTAATTGTGACCAACCTCAAATAACCCTGAATAAAGGCGGTAGTTCTTAAGTGCCCCATTTGTTACTGCATGTATCATTTTTCAGTCCCGTTTTCCCGCACAACCTTTAATTTTTTAAAAGGAATTCTGTGTTTTAAAGGAATTGTGTTACATTTTGATACTGAGTCTCAGCTGCAGCCTTTTGTATTAAAGTCCGTCCCTGCAGCTTTTGTTACCAGTGTGATCTGACTGCCCCTACATCACTATTTAGTGCAGTGCACTTTTTTCTAATGGCACCGACACTCCAGTTTGAAACCAGGGGTTCATAAACCTGAGCTACCACCTTCCAGCTGGGCATGCTTCATAAAATTCTGTCTGCTGCGTTTTACATGCTGGGGTTTTAACGTCAAACTTTGCTGAAACGTTACATTCACAACGGGAAGAAGCAAAATCGAGGAAGGGAGGGAAAAGGGTAGAACAAACTTGTGGCGTTTAAATAAATAAATAAATGGGTACGTTTGGCTTCAAGAACTGCCAGTGCAATTCAGAGGACCTTTGATCACGTCCTGGCCTGCCACCACTTTCACCTCAACTCACCTCGGCAGCGCGAGGTGTTTCCTCATTGACAGCTCCAGTGCATCACAGGAGTTCACTCTCCTTCCCTTTGTAGCAGCGCCAAATATTTCCTTTTCTTTCAGAAACAAAGCTGACGTTATTGGGAAAACGTTCCTATTCATTCCGGGCTTATTCTCCAGGCTACTTGTATGTCAGATGAAAATCTGAAAAAAGATGCCTGAAACCGTTTCCTAAGAGCCCAAGTGTCGCCATGTACAAAACCTCTTTGTAAATACAAAACACACCAACACACTTCTCTGCAGAAGTCTCCTTATGGAATACATTACAAATACTTCTGCACATTTTCCAGTGTACTCCTGTACGTTCCAAATACTGCCTACTACAGAGTGCTTTAAAAAACCCATGAGCTGCTCGGAACAAGCAGAGCAGATTTACACGGATGTCTGAATGTAAGCCATGAGGAGACCCTACACACACGTGTGTGCACCTTGGTGCACCGTCCAGGCATGACAGGGCACATTCACCGCAGCAGACAAAGAGACCTCTTGTGCTAAGTTGTCTTCAGAGCCCGGTATCAGTTATAACATAGTTTAAAAATAAATAAACAGGCAACTGTTTTGTCTGACCCAGTGCACAGAAATAGCACAGTGAGAGCAGATCAAATTAATTCTAGAGAAATGCTGTCAAAAAAAAAAAAAAAAAAAAAAAAGTCTCTTCAAAAACACCAAAAGCAGCCCTCTGCTGCATGCAGTGAGTGCTCGTTATCCTCCTCAGGTATAAAGAGAGCTGTTAAAGCGTGGTGTAGCTGCACTCTGTCAGGTTTGTATGGAGGAGTGCACGTGCTGAGGGTATGCAAGCACGAGTCGCAGCTCTCCCTTGCTTTACACAGCAATGATGCCAATGACCTTTGATCAGTAAGGCAAAGCTTTATGTCTTCAAATGATCCAAGATCTTGCTTTTGTTCATCCAGAAGAGGCAGACTGAGCACTAAAAAAAAAATCCTTTTATAAGCAAAGTTACTAATGAATTACAAGCTGCTCTTTTTTACTTATTTAGAAGTTTAATTATTACACTTCTGTTGTTTTCCAGCCCTCGAGTAAGATCAGGGGAAATACTTAAGTTTTGCACCACTTCTTCTTTACTTTGCTTGTATGTCAGCAAGGAGCTCTTAGAGCACTGCAGCTCACCAGAGCACCCGCAACAGAGAGGGATGTGTGTATGATTAATGGCAGGCACACAGGCTGACCTCCCGGAGGAAGAGCTTTCACAGCCTTCCGATAAGCACCAAAGAAACCTTTGGGTGCCACTGACCCTGACTTGGAGATAAAGGATCATAAATTGGATCAGTCAGCAACAAGAAGTACAGCTTTCCCTGGAAGATCGTAAATGCCGCTCGATAAGAAAAGGGAACTCGTGCTTTCATAAGGACTCTCCTGTTTGACTCCTGAATATAATTAGAGCAGTACCGCATAATTGGATTGTGCAAGTGCAGTAATAACAGCCTTTAAAAAAATTGCCAGAGGCTGCAGATAGTCACAGAGGTTGCAAATACATTACAGGTAGAGAGATAGTGCAGCTAAGCGTTCTTGGAAAAGACAGACTGCATTTTTCTCAGGCACTAGAGATAAAAGGAAAAAAAAAAAAAGGAAGAAAGAAAGAAAAAAAAAAAAGCAGAGAGAGAATTTATAGCCACCGTTTGTAGCTGGCATGCAGCATTCCAGCTCTCCTTGAACTCTGGCAGCTCGGGGCTGTGCCCGCTGCCCCGTGCATCCCGTTCCATGCCCTGCGGTGCAGCCCGTCCCTAACCCCCACTGCCCCTCCCCTGACAGCTCCACGCCGTTCCGCGGGCCCTGTCGCCGTCACACAGAGCAGAGCTCAGCGCTGCCCCTCCGCTCCCCGTGAGGAGCTGCAGCCGCCGTGAGGCGCCTCCCCAGCCTATTCTTCTCCGCGGACACCGAGGGCTGCCCCGCTCGGCCTCAGCGCACCCCGCCCGCACCCGGAGCCCGGCGCGCCCTCTGTGGGCGGAGTCGCCTCGCGCCTCGGGCGCCATTTTGTACGCCGAGCGGAGCGCCGTCTCCATGGGAACGGGCCCGGCCGGGGCCGCGCTCCGCAGAGCCCGCCGGGAGCTGTAGGCTTCCCCCGCGCCGCGCCGCGAGCCGCCGGGGCGGGG
>JAOWBP010001760.1:53457722-53474196 GCA_028571105.1 Tragopan temminckii | reverse complement strand
ACAGGTGAATTGCCTTCACCTGTGCTCCCATGGCTGACTCACTGCTTGCCCCAGGTGATCAATCAGAGGTTCAGGCCCTGATTCAGCAGTTCCCATACAATACAAAATTTTGAAAGATGTCTTTATATCCTAAATGGTTCTTTTACTTGAATGTTAGTTTGGCTCAGCATTGATAATCTGTGAACAGATTAATTTTTTTTCCTAGCTTAACTTCTTTTCTCACTAATGCTGATTTTTCCTTCTTTCCATCAGGTGGTGTGGAGTGGTTACAGATCAAGGACAGAGACTTTTCCTACAGCAGGCCGAATACGATTTGTAGCTTTCTGCACGAACAGGAAGATTCTGAAGAGTCAGCTCAGGCTCGAGATAAATTAACTGAGGAGGCAGAGGGGGAGCTGAGCGACAGAGAAAATTCTGACATGAACTGTGACCTGGAAAAGCCGCATGGCTTGGAAGCAGATGCTTCTTCTGTCCCTCTGCCTGACAGCCCTGCTTCTGAGGCAGAGGATTCTCCTTCTGGAAGCGCTGCCTTAGATGATGCGCCTCCGTGATACCAGTTCTTGTCTCGTCAGAATCTCTTCATTGAATTAATGGGCCAATGACACCATTTTTATTTTATCTGAGCAGTTTGTAGTGGGAAAAGCTGGCATTGTGTTCTTGTGCATTCCTTTCACGTTTGGATTATGCGGGGGAGACGTTTAGTGGTTTTTGTTTTTGATGCTGATTGGAAACGTGTGCCTCTCTACCTCAAAACTGAAGAAATGGAAACAGCTACGTAATAATGAAATAAAAAGACCCTTCTTTCAAAAATACGGATGTGTTGTATATCTTGTCAAAAAGAAGAAAAAAGAATCATGGTTTAAACTGGATGTCCTGATGCCTTCAGCTGCGGCTTCCCCTTGTGCCGTGCTCAGCTGGGCCGCTGTGTCCATGTACTGCAGTGACAGGACTGACACCTGCTTGGCCGAAGGTCCCTAACGCCCCTCAGCGGTTCGTAAGCTGAGCCACGTGACTCCGGCGCGGCCCTCAGTTTCAAAGCGACGCTTCCAGCCGCCACTGATTGTAGCCGGAAATGCTGCGGCTCGGGTTGCGTCACGTGCTTGACCGCGCACCCCGCGCATGCGTACTGCGGCGGCTCGGTTCCTCGCGCCGGCCTGGATGCCGGATGTGACGCACCGGAAGCTGCGCGTGGGGCTGCCATGGACGCGCTGGACCGGGTGGTGTGAGTGGGGGAGTGCCGCGAGCGGCGGGGAGAGTCGCGTCCGGGCTGTGGGAGTGAGGGTGGGACGGGGGGACCGAGAGGGCAGAGGTTGAAGGCCGGCGTCTTGCTTCAGCCGCCGCGTTTTTCATTTGTATGAGCTCCGTGCACCTCGTGTAGCGCTGCTCCTCTTAAGTAGGTATGTTTTTAGCTGTGAATTTGTTGTTGCAGAAAGCCCAAAACCAAGAGAGCAAAAAGGTTTCTTGAGAAGAGAGAGCCCAAGCTTACAGAAAACACAAAAAATGCTATGCTTATAAAAGGAGGAAATGCAAACTCAACGGTGACTGAAGTGCTTAAAGACATTGTAAGTCATTACCTGCCCATCCAGGGAGGTATATTTATTTTCCTTTTTCCTTGACAGAAGTCTTGAGTTATTCTCTTCTTAGTACCTTTTTCTATATGTAAAGGTATGCTGGATCTTGTATCACTTTCTATAAGGAAAAGTGTTGCAAGCACATTTGAAAACAAGAGGGTGAGGTGCAGGGTTGGGACTGGGCCATGCAGCTGAAAGCCCACCCCAGTCTCATAGGCTGCTTGTGTGTGTATTGATGCCAAGTGTCCAGCCTCTCCCAAAACATAAACTTGCCCATCCTGTTTCAGTACCTGAAAACATAGCAGTTACACATAGTAGCTGTTCTTGCCACACTTTGTCATTTCATTGCTATCTTCTGCTGACGATATTCAGATGGCTGTTCATTCACTGTTTTTTGGTGTTTCTTCTTTTTCCCTCAGGCAAATAGGCTCATATTACATGGCTTTGATTTCAGTTGTTTCTTGGTTTGTTTTTTTTTTAGTTTCTAGAAATACATCCTCCGTTAATTGTGATCCAGAGTCAGGATTGCCACAGTGGAGGGTTTTATTGTGAGCAGGCTTTTAGAAGTGATTTATTTTCTAAATTGATTTGCACAAACGATTATACTGTTTATTGTGCTCCTGTACGTTGCAGAGTTTAAGGAAAAGCAGCGCTGTGCATTTAGATGTATTTGATGTAACACATTTAACTTTGTCTCTTGCAGTATGCTCTGAAGAAGCCCTTTGCTGTGATGTATAAAAAGTAAGTGGTCACGTACAGTGCAGCATTTGTTAATTTCCAAGCTGATCAGAGATGCTGGTTAGCATGGGGGCTTGAACAATGCAAAGGGTTACAGAAGGCGGCTGAGATTCATCTTAAGTTTTAGTAGACTGGAAACCAGCAGGACATGGTCAGTGTTGATGTAGAGCCATTGTTGATGCAGTTCTGTGGCAGATGTTAACAGAGCAGGATTCAACAGACTTGGACAATTGGCTTCCACAGTTCTGGTCTGTGCAAACAGCTTGCAAGGTTCTGTGTCAGGTAGGTAGGCTGCTTATAATGACAGGATTAATCTTGCTCCAAGTGGGAAGCCATTGTCTGTATGAATGTGGGATAGAAGCATCAATTTTAAGAGCTAAACTTAACGTTGGATGAACAAGCAGAGTCAGTAGTTCGTGAAGTGTCACTGACATGGTTGTTCTGAAAGTTGGGCTCCAAGAGACAGGAACCTTGGAAAAGTTTACTGAAAATGGTAGTGGCAGCACTGAAGAACACCTGGCAGTATAAATATGGCCTACATTTTGAACTAAAACTGAACTTCTAGTGCTGCAGTTTGCAGCAGAATCCAGAATCTTAATGTTATCAGAAAAAGAACTGAAGTGCTTATCTCAGATTTTACAATTTTTTTTTTTATCCCCACTCCCATCCCCTCCCTCACTTCCTGTCAGGAAAAATATTACCAGGCCTTTTGAGGACCAGACGTCATTGGTAAGTATAGACCATATCTTTTCTTATGAGATCTTGCAGCTGTGAAATCACAAATAACATTACTGGAGGATGATTTTCTGTTGTGCTATTGGAAGTTTGATGAAAAAGAAGTCTATAATGAATCTGGGTAAGCTGAAGGTAAAATTACATCTAGATTTATGGTATCAGTAGGCATTTTATTGTTCCATCTGCAAGACAGAATCCTCATGTTGTGAGGATGTTGTTTTTACCTTAAATACTTGTTTTTCTGAACTGACAGGCAAAATTAGGAGTGCGTAACACTATTATAAGTAACAGTGCTCAATACAGAAGGAGGAATGTAGAGTTTTATTTTGGTTTCCTAGCAGTTCACTTGAACTGCTGAAATATGTCATAAAATCAGTATATTCAACAAAATAGGAATGGTGGTGATGTATGGTTGCAGTTCTTCATTAAAAACCGAAATGAGTTATCTCAAAATATGATCAGTGGGAACCAAACAACTTGATTCAATAGTTTGCCCTGTGCTACTGCTGGCTCGTGTCTATGAAATAAGGATCAGCGTTCCGACATGTGGGGCAGTTGTTAAAACAAGTCACTGAAAATGAACGCTGAAATTGTGAGTTGGGGGCTACGGTAGTAAGTAAATGTGTGTATGGAATAAAAAATCGTGTAGATGTGCCAGGCAAAAACTTTTTTTCTTAGTGGAACGTGAAACTGTAGGCAGCAGGAAAAATGTGCAACATTATTAGCTGAAAATTAACTCCTTGCAGGCACATAGCTGGATGATTTAGGTCACAGCCATATAGAAACTAGCTATATTAATTCTAGGAAAACATGGCAGCTAAAAACATTCTGATGCTTCTGGTCCTACAGGAAACTTGCATTCTCATAGCCTAGAATAAACAATGGAGCTGGTCATCAATAAGTGTGTCAGTGAACAGTCAGAGATACAGAAAATCAAGGTTTTTTTCTTTTGAACTTGATTGCATACATTTTTTAAAAGTCAGTTTAGTGGTGTATGAGATGTTGCAGTATAAATGGGACGTATTTTAGGCCTTTGAGTTTTTTGTGCCTCTTTAATGAAATACCATGCAGCTGTTAAAAATATTTACAGGTGTCAAAGTGAGATAATAAAGAGCTGTATGCACAAGTTTCAAGGGGAGTCCCTTGGAGGCCTGTTCTTGATCTGTCTTCAGTCAGTACTTTTCTAGGACCTGGAGGCAGAGCTCAGTGCTAAAGTGTGATTTGTGAATGCAGTTCACCCAGACAGGGAGGTGTGTCTTTTCTAACCTCCCAGAAATGAAGAGCTGCAGGCAGGGCAGAGTGTTCTTATGAGCCTCTTAACTGCTGCTGTTGCTGGGAAGAGATGCGGCAGGTTCTTCTGCTTCACAGCTGTTAGGTGTGGGTATAGAAACTCTGGTGCTTTTCTGATAAATGCAGTTCTTAGAAGCAGATTGTATACTGAATATTTTAAGCACTTACGAAGTGAAACTCGTGATTTATCATTTTTTCTCTTTCCCAATTGTAGGAGTTCTTTTCCAAGAAATCAGATTGTTCTTTGTTTCTGTTTGGCTCTCATAACAAGAAGCGACCCAATAACCTGATAGTAGGTAATGTATCTGTCTTGGGTTGCTATTTGGATAGAAAGTCTAGCTTTCAATAGATATTTAAGTGTTGTCTTCATTTTGGTGTGGTTTTTCTTTTCTTTTGTAGGTCGCATGTTTGATTACCATGTGCTGGACATGATTGAGCTAGGCATTGAGAACTTTGTATCCCTGAAAGACATCAAGGTAAGGAGTTGCTGCAGACTTCCAGTGACATCTACTGGTGGGTTTTGTCGGTGCATTTACATTTTCTGCATATTAAAGACCAGAAGCTTTTTTTTTTTTTTTAAGAAATATTTTCACACTGTACCTGAGTATTGCTAGTTTGTATTTCCATACAGCGTTACTTTTATGTGCTGCTTTTTCTTTGGTTTGCATATGGCAAGCTTGCTGTAAGCTTCCTACAACTTTATTTACAAATTCTTTTTTTCAGACTTGTTTTATTCCTGTTTTTTTTTTTTTTTTTAATTAGTTGCATGTACACAATTCTTTATTCAGATTCTGTTCATGAGAGGTTTCTGTATAAATCAGTATTTTTTAAACCTCAATCACATTAAAAATCAGACGGTGATCCAGCTGCCAACAAATATGGCTCTGGATAGCAGTGCTTACAACTTTCCCACCCCAGTTACATTTTTACTGCTATGCAGCTAATCCTTTTGGAGAATTAATCTAGTAGAAGATGAACACGAGGGACACAAGGGAGAGGTTATTTTCCAGCTGAATTATTTTCATCGACACAGCCAACCGTGTTGGTATGAAGATGTCTTGAAGATGGACAATTTATTAAAAGTGTACCAAATACTTCAAATGCTGCAAAAATAAGGGAAGTTTATGGTCCTTGCTTTCACTAGTTTGTTGCAGGGCTGTCCAGAGGTATAGCAAAAAAAATTCACTTTTTATAAATGTGAACCTTTCCCTTGAAGTCAGATTGTTTGTGGTGTTTATGGTGGGGAAGTTATGGTCAAGTAATTGTGTATGTTGGTCAAAATTAGAGTTCAGTGGTTGACTATTCTTCTGGCTTTTTTCATGTACTCTCCAGTGTCAAAATGCAGCAGATTGTTTACCTCTAGTTTTTTTGTTCATAGTTGTGGTCAAATTAACATTTGTTTTCACTGCAAGGGGTTATTTGGCATATTTTATAGTAAAGAATATGTTTTTAAAAACCAGTAATACAGTTCATCTGTTTAGAAACACGTCTTTTTGTGTGCATACCGCAAGAAAAGAAGTGTCTGTTCTGTCTAGAGATTACAGGTCACCATTTTTCATTCAGTGTTGAATGGATAACCAGCCATTAATACAATAATAAGTTCCCTAATACAGTCTGAGTTTTTGTTGTTTTAAAATTCTTATCCCACAGAACAACAAATGTCCTGAAGGAACAAAACCTATGTTGATATTTGCTGGTGAGACGTTTGATTTAAATGAAGAATACAGGAGACTGAAGAGCCTTCTTATTGGTCAGTGTATTATTATTTGAGCAGTGGGATCTCATAAATCTGTCGCAATGTGATGTATTGGGAAACAATGTCTTATCAGTAACTGTTTGCTCCTGTTTGACACAGAAGGAAGCCAAGAGGAGAGGCACTTGTAAATTTCACGTGGCATGAAATTAGAGTTAAGTAATCATCATGACTGATGAAGAAGACTAGCCTAAAAGAGCCCAAAGTTGAAAATGTATGCTCACTAATATTCACAGTGTTGATTGTGTGGGGAATTTTGGCATTTTTCAAAAAAGTATTTACCTTGTAATTACACTGCTGCATTACTTTCCTGATAAAATGAATATCTAATTTTGAATCAGTGGATTAATTTCATTAAGTGGGATGTTTTTGCTTACAGAAAATGTTGATATAATTGAGCCTGTGTTTCTATTATGAAAGCATTTTCTGTTGGAAATTTGGCCAGTTCTCACAAAAGTGCCATTGATCTGAGTATTTGGAATGAATACGTGCATTAAAAACTAGCTGTAAATAATAGCTGTGCCATAACGTCCAGGAAGGCTGAGATCTTAATGAACAAAATGACTTGAAGTGTTTTATTCTACCTCAAGGTTGGAAGCGTTGCAAAAAATGATGAAACTTCTTAGAGTAACTTCCTAGGACTTACAGGTCATATGGTGCAGTGTCTCCTCACACTTCAAAAAAAGAAAAAAAACCCAAAAACAAAAAGATTGTTAGAATGGTAGGTTTTTTATGCTTCATAATAGCCTTCTTAACAGTATATTACTTCTATAAGCGTAAGTAGAAGTGAAACTGGCCTGAGGAGAGCAGGCATGTTCTTCCAGTTCCATTCTTGGGTTGTACTGTTTCATAATCTTGCATCTTTGTGAGATCTTCCTTTTATGTAAATAACGATTGGACTCCTGTTTCTAGGGAAACAGACAGAATCCTTGCTCTTTAGAAAGTGACCTTAGAGGTTTGGTTTTTTTCTCCCACTTGCTCTTTTGATTCCTTAAAGCAAGATGTTTCATCTGCAATGAGACTAAAAGGGAGCAGAAGAGAACACTTCCATCCTTTCAATACAGCTGAGTGGTCTTTGGGCGTATGAAAGACTAATACTGTGCTTATGGACCTTTGAAGTTGGGTGACCATTGAACATGAAGATTAATGAGTTTAAATAATGCATATTTGTGTCACTGTACATGAGTATTTACATTGCAGGATGTACCCGCATTGTTTTCTAAGATGTATGTTGTTCCAACATCTGCACAGTGTTGGTGATGCGCATCCAGGTGTGTTCATCTACCCCATTATCAAGCAACTTGATACTTTAAATGGAAAGCATGCATCATTAGATAGTTGCCAAATAACTGGCAAGTCTTTCCTGTCCTCTTTTCTTGATGTTCACCTGTCATTTCTCTTGTTAATTTGCGTGTGATAACTCTCTGTTGTCAACTGTACTCAAATATATTGAATGCATTCCAAGTACTCCAGGTCCTAATGTTCTTTTGACTTCTGTGAGGAACCTAAATGCAAGACAATAGATAAAGGGGAAGGTTAAGTCATATGAAGACTTGGAACTATCAGTAACCAATTAAAAATAATTTGGCTGATAGTTTGACTGCTCTTAACTGATAGGGTAGAACAGATTCATTCTGTTCCTGCACAAGATAGTGCTTTTAAGCTCAGACTTCATTTCTAAGAAAGAAAAACGCCTTTAACAACAGCAAGTAGGTTGTTACTGTATGAGATCTGCTGAAATCCCAGTGGGAGTATTAGATAGCAAGCAACTTCTTGTTGCCCAAGCAGTGTGATGCTGGTGAACAACCAAGCTTTCATTGGCTTTTGTGCTACCAAGAGGGATTGTGTGTGTTAGGAGTATCATCTTACAGCAGTTTCTTTGTAGAATTAAAAACCAAGGGTGATTTACTGTCTTCATGTCAAGCAAACACTGTAGCCAGCTTAAAATGTGAAGTGCAAGAATTTATTTAGAAGATAGAAATGGCAGCTGCATTTTTTTTTTTTTTAGAAGCCCAGAAGGCAAAGACATGCTGTTCTTGCTCTGTTTTCATTGTCTAACAAGGTAGTAGGACAGGAATTCATTTTCAGTGTAAGTTCTTGGAATGCAGTTCATGAAACTCTAATAACTACTTATGCTTGCATTTATGAAATATCTTCCCTTAAATTTCTGCCTGCTGGCTAGTTTGCTGTTCCATACCACTTTGGTCCTAAAAATGATGAGACATTATATGGCTTTCTTAAACACTTTCTAAACTGTTGATTTGTTGGAGACTACTACGGTTTTAGATTGGCTTGTTCTTCATACTGCTGTCCTCGCACAGACTTTTGACCATCTCAGGGATTTTGGGTTCCATCTAGTCAAGAAAGGGGATGGCTGGGAAAAAAGTCTGGGATAGAGTTTAAACTCCTCTAATGTTAATCATAGCTTCAGAGGTTACAGTATTGCCACCTTCTGGATAAACTGATATAAGAAGTATAAAGGCTAATAGAATTCCTTAATTTTTTGGACTGTCTGAAAATTGGAAGGGTTTGTGAAGCTCTCTGCAGGAAAAAGTAAATTAGAAGTTCTGAAAACATGTTGAGGGAGAAAGAACTAGGAATGGAAAGAGAGGAAAAAGCAAGATTCTAGTCCAACCAAAGCAAGAGATGTAAATTAAGAAACATTAAAAATTTCAGCTCTTTGGGTGTACTGAAGTGTAAGGTTTTTGCAGCTGCTGAACACTGCCAGGAAACAGAAATTCCTGACCACCTGCATTTGTTTGGAAGAGATCGTCCTGTGGGTAAAAGGATGTCTGATGCCACAGGAAAATGCAAAGAGAAGTGTTGCCAATAAAAGTGCTGTAAATGCACTTGTGAACCCACAGAACACGAGTCAAAGGGAAAAGTACATGCAAAAAGTGAACAAAATATTTTATTTGCAACTTTTTCTCCATAACTACAAACTCAACCTAGGAGAGGAGGAGTGAGAGTATTTAACTGACCAAGAAAATTTCCTGGCTAGACTCCAACTGATACATGCCAGCAAGACTTTGTTTTGGATGCCATTCCAATGCTGATACTCTTGAAAAAGCTAGTGGAGGAAAAGACAGCTAGCTGAGGAACCTGAAATGAGACAGGAAGAGACTGATGTGTTTTGCGTCTGTTAGCAGTTCTCCCATGTTTCAGCATTGCCCTGTTATGTTTATTAGCACACCTTGTTCCCACAGTCAAGGTCACATTCTTTTTTCCACCCCCTGCATCTGTTGGACAGATTGCTGTGCTTATTTCAGGCACTGATTGCTCACTATTTTTCATAGTCTCATGTAAAATGCTGACTGAAGATGACTTATTTTGTATTTAACTTGTCTTTTGGTGTTCTGTTTGCAAACTAAGCAAGTATTTCTTGTGTTTATTTTTTATAGGTGTGTTTTGCTTGTTAAATAGAGAAAACATTAATTGTAATGACAAATATTTCTTACTCAAAGAACATAAGTGCTTTGTTGTGGGGGAGGCACGAAGGAATTTACATACCAAAACCTTTCTTGCCCAAGTCACTGAGAGGGAAGGTAGATAAGATTAAACAAAATAGTTTTGTTCTGTTTTGTACAACTCTTTATCGCTTCTTTATGTTCTTCCTAATCTGACTCCGATTGAGAGTCTTGAGTGCTGTCTTGAAAATGCATCTGAATTAATGGCTTCTCTACACTCTACACATCTGCTTAGCTGAACATGAATTGGCCTAAACATAAAATAAGATGCATTTAGTTTTAAGACTTTGTAGCTAAAAAATGTAGAGGGATAGACTATTCTGCTATCCCGATCAGGTTGTTAAAACAGAATTACTGCTCTGAAAGGGTATTTGTTCTTGTCCATGCACTTGGGTTTAGATCCTGTATGTGTATATTGCTTCTGAATTATCTCTGGGAAGAGTTCCTCTCAAGATTCCTACACGCACTTGGTTTCACAAACAAAGATCCTTTTTGATGCCGTAAGAGAGTCTGCAGAGACAGGAGTTTATATCGCTGCTATCATTTGGATCCATTATGAAATGAGCCAATTTGTTACAGTCGTTTCCTGGCTTTGTTTTCAGTCAAGAAATCGGACACTTATTTTTAAATATTTTTTCAGATTTCTTCAGAGGTCCTACTGTGCCCAACATTCGTCTGGCTGGGTTAGAACACGTTCTGCATTTCACAGCTGTTGATGGGAAAATGTACATGAGAAGCTACAAGTGAGTGTGTATTCTATCTGTGTTTGCTCTTTAGGTACACTTGTCAAGCTTTCCCAAATTTTAGCCTATAATTCTGTAATTGAACTGCCTGGAGCAGTAGCGAACTGCATTTAAAACATGTGCTTTGTAGAGGTGTTCCACTGTAATTCAGAGTAACTTGTGTGGCAGAAGGAAAGCACTTCAGACCTAAATATATTCATTCCTTGTTGAGCTCTTCCTTCTAGCTAGGAAGATTGTTCTCTCGTGGTTGGACTGGTAAGGTGTTGCAAATTAGACCTGGGGATGAATTTGGAGTACCTTTTCAGACTTCATAGACTTAGTCTGATGTCAGGCTCATTTCTAGGTCTCTGTTGAAGAACAGCAGGCAGTATGCTGTAGCCAGAGATACAGAAGGGAAAACAGGAACATGCAGGACGAGATAATCTTTCTTCCTGCACTGGCATTTGCTCTCACAGTTCATGGCCTTTCCTTTGTGGGCTATGAGTGCTGAAAGCGTGTGTACTCTGTGTGACTTCGATTTCTCTTGTAACAAAAAAAGCTGTCTACAGTCTCATTCTTCAACAAACAAAAAACAGTACGCACACAGCAGAACGACACAAAAAGAAAAGCAAATTTCTTGCCTGGGACTCAGAGCGTTTTGCTGTAAACTGTAGTATACGTTCTTTCCCTGTTTATTAATACACAGGGCACCATTTTGAATGTATGGAATGGTGTGGCTTTTTAGCGTAGTATAATTGAATTTTAACAGTTGAATGAGAGTACTAATCCCATTTAAAAAAACAAAAGCTAAACAGATCATATTTTGAGTGTATTCATGTTGTGATGGAAGTTAATTATAAATTCTTATTGATAGACATCTTTCTCAATAATAGAATTAGCAGTAGCAGTTGTTTTTAATGATCTTCCCAACTGCAAGATTGAAACTGCCCTTTAGGAAGACAGATAAATATTTATCACAAAGGACAATGTTGGTTGTTTTTGTTTTCTTCTAGGGTGCTTCTGAAGAAATCTGGCTGTAAAATACCAAGAATTGAACTGGAAGATATAGGACCTTCGTTAGATTTGATTATGAGGAGAACACATTTAGCTTCAGATGACCTTTATAAGCTATCTTTAAAACAACCCAAAGCCCTAAAGGTAAATACCTTGGGATCATATGCATCCTTGGTTTTAGGCACTTGATTTGGTGGTTTACTGGTGATGATGATACAGGCAGATTGCCTGGCTTCTCACCACAGCTACAGACACATCTGCTCAGAAATAGTAATGGTGTTCTTCCCTTACAGCCTAAGAAGAAAAAGAACATCTCCCATGATGTGTTTGGTACAACTTACGGTCGAATCCACATGCAGAAACAAGATCTTAGTAAACTGCAGACAAGAAAAATGAAGGGGTTAAAAAAGAGACCAGCAGAGAAGTCAGTTGAAGATGATGGTATTAGTCCTAAAAAGACAAAATCTGTCTGATAGTCTGGAATAACTTTGAAAACTATTTGTATCTTAATTTTTTTAATGTAAATTGTAATATAAAAGTGACAAACATAAAGGATTCAGCTGCCTTTACCTTTAATTTTATATTTAAAAAACAAAACAAAAAATTATTTTATGATTTGTCATTTTAAAGGAACACTGAGTTATTGAGCTTTAGCTCAGAACCTGCTTATTTAGAAGGGGGGGAAAAAGCCCACAAGATGTAACTTGTTTAGTTTTCCAAAGCTGAATATTTATTCTCTTGATATGAGCAAACATGTGCTAGTTAAGCAGGTGACTCATTTCCCGAACAGTTTTATGGTTACAGTGTTGGGAAACCTTGATCAGTCAACCTATCTTATAAATTCTTTGCAGGACCAGCATAGTGTGTACACGTACTACGTGCAACATGACTTCTGCGTTCATTTACTGCTGATGTATTTCGGTTTATGCACAATTGCAATACTTAATAAACTCCAAACCATTTTCTAAAGTATGAACTCATAACGTGTCTAATGCCAGATTACTTTTAACTGTTGCACCAAGCCCTCCTTAACATTTGCAGAATCAGAAGTGATTAAGGTGTTTTTGCTGTGTTCATCACCATGGTAGCAAAGTACCTGATATTTGCTTTAGGCATAAATGGAACCTTTACAGTTTGAATTTCAATCTTTGATGCTTGATTTGTGCCCAGAGTGGAAGAAGCAAAGGTAAGTTAGTATTTTTGCTGATCTTAACTATTTCTACCATGCTTCATTTTACAGTATGTGAAGCAACCATGAAAGGTACAAGTCTCCTCTTACCTGCGTTTGTGAGCTGCTTCTCTCCAGAGTTTATGCTTGTGAGTTGGGGAGGATTCTATAATTATTATAAATATGTGCACTTTATGTACACGATGAACACATCAATGCTGCAAGTTTGCTCTTTAATATTTTCTTTTCCATTCAGTTCTCTTAAAGTTTCGTCAGCTGAAGTGTCACATCAGAAGGAGACCGTTTGTTATTTTTACTTGTCTCCTCATTCCTGGATGGAAGCCGTTGGGCGGCTTTGCTGTCCTTGTGCAAGAGCTGAGCTGTAACTCTGGCTGTGCAAATGCCACGCGGTGTTCTTGCTGCATTTGGTTTGATGAGATTTGCAGCATGACGAAGAAAGGGCTTTGAAAGTTTGGGGTCTTTTTGAGGTCATTTAGCTAAGAAAAGTATATATCTTCAATGTTTTCCCTAAAAATATTTTTCATTGTTAAGCTGTGTTTTTTAGTACAAATTGTTTTCAAGTTACGTTGCAATCAGGGATTTAAATTTGTCCAGTTTCTACTAAGTACTTTGTATTAGTCAAAGTAGTGCTGTCTTTGTGCAAAGTGGGCAGTGTGAGCTTCTCAGTGTGCAAGGAGATGTTTGCTAGCTTGGCTTCATCCTGAGCTCACCTAATTTCTTTTGGAGAAGTTTCAGCCTTGCTGCAAAGCAATGATTAAGCCCTGAGACTGGTGGCAAATGTGATCTCTGTTCTACAGCATGTAAGATGGCACCTCTGCATGGCAGGCAATGCTGTGGTTTGAGTATCTGGTTTGACTCAAGGTAAGTGGAGATATGAGGGCTAAATATAACAACTTTATAGTTGCATGTTCTTCTTTCTCACAGTCTTTTAAAGCCTGAGGAAACTTGTCAGATGCTGCACTGTAGGTGTGTGCGTGGGGAACAGAACATGCTGTGCTCAAAGGGCAGCTGTCAAAAGGGGCCTCACCGCAATTGCCCCTTGCATCTGGAGCTCTGTAGGTCTGAAAGCACATAAACATGGCCCCCAGGGCTCTCTGGTGTGTGCAAGGCACAACTGCTATGTTCACTTCTCCTTTTTTCATCTCCTTACCTTCCAGTAGTGCACTGGAGATGGCTTTATGTATGGGTTGTAGAGATGAGTTTGGTTTGGAGGAATAGCTCCCTGCTGGCAAGGCGTGCTTCCCGAGACTGCACCTGCACAGCAGAATGGAGGTGGAGCTGCAGATGAGAAGTCATGCCCACACTGTCCTGTGCTGAGCTGGCAGGAAGGCAGGGGCAGGGATTGGTGCCTCCTGCATCCCCATGGTTTGTGTGTTTACGTTGCACAGCTGTGCTGCTGGCACCTTCACTGCTATTGCTAATGAGGCTGCTATGATTAAAGGTAATGATGCAGTTATACGATGAGTTCTAACTGTATTACATTTTATTTGGCTCTTTTCGTATGGTGTGATTTAAAAAAGGTTGGAGGAGAGACAGGTAAATACTGACTGATGCCATATGCTGGACTCTTGGAATTTTCACATTTTTGGGAATTAGTCCCACATAGGATCACAGTAATCACAGCCTCAATCTGTGTTAGTACAACATGACAGAGCGAGCACTGAGGGGAATGAGCCTTGTCTGTCTGCAGCCAGCGCGTGAACTTCTTTTTATTGCCCAGATTTTGTGGGTTTGAGTTTTATCTGGATGGTTCCTTAGCAACCTTATTTGTTTTCACTGAGTGCTTTCTGGGTTTGACTGTCATGGGTTTCCCTCCCCCACTAATGTGGTTGTAGCTGGGGAGGGTTAGAAGAGAGCCTGAAGAGAGGGAAGTCAAACTCCAGCCGTAGCTGATACAGCACAGCTGTTTTCCAGCCAGCAAAAAAAAAAAAAGGCTGAGGACTGTTGCTTATTTCAGATGCTATCAAATTGAAGGAAACTAGAGCAGAATTGTTAGAGACATTTTCAGTATTAAAGAGAAGGA
Organism: Tragopan temminckii; assembly: GCA_028571105.1. Lineage (NCBI taxonomy): Eukaryota > Metazoa > Chordata > Aves > Galliformes > Phasianidae > Tragopan > Tragopan temminckii. The sequence goes on along the minus strand of JAOWBP010001760.1, from coordinate 53,459,694 downwards.
AGTGGAAAAATGTGAGCTATATATAATAACATAGCTGTACATAATGTATGTGAACATGTGTACTACATGTGGTGCAAATAGTTCTCCTGTGCCTCCAGTGCAGCTTGTCTCCTCTTGGACGTTGCCAAAGTACCTCTAAGTAAGGCTGATACATCCCTGAGAAACAATCGAGTTGTATCAGAAGTCATGTTCCCTAAAATCCTAGATGGAAGACACAAGGCACCTGAATACGAAGCCTACGTAGGATTCCTTTCTAAACTGATGGATGTTCAAAGGAAGCAATCTGACTGGTGCCTTAGAGGAAGAATAACTCTGCTGTCATGCATTTATGCACTATAACAGGGAAGAACCAACAAAGGTGTTTTGAAGTAGGCACGAGGTTTCTAAGAGACCTGCGTGAGGAGGCTGGGAATTGATACTTCAGAGATCACAGTAGGCAGGGGTGAGCTCAGTGCTCTGTGGATAAAGAAATAGATACGAGCACTGCAGAAGAGAAAACTTAAAAGTAATTTGGGTTAAGTCCTATTCTAAATAGCAAGGGAATCATCTACTTGGAGTAGTGAACATGGCAGATGTATGTTGATAAACTTTTAAGACAGCTGTTCATTGCTCTTTCTTTATGACTTTCCTATTCTGTCTACTACAGGGGACAACTGCTTCCCTGCTTCTGCTGGCAACACAATTTCTGATACAAGCCAGGATGCCACTGGCCTTCTCGGCCACATGGACACACTGCTGGCTCATGTTCAGCTGAGCACTGACCAACACCCATAGGTCCATTTCTTCCACACTGTCTTCCACTCACTCTGCCTCAAACCTGTAGCGTTGCCTGGGGTTGTTGTGGCCAAATGTATTGCACAGGACAGGCCCCAGTATCAACCCTTGGGGAACACTACTCAAGATCAGTCGCTTGCGGGATTTAACTCCATTCATCACCACTCTCTGGGCCCAGCCATAGAGACGGCTCTTTACCTGACAAAGAGTGTATCTGCCCAAGCCATGGGCTGCCAGCTTCTCCAGGAGAATACTGTGAGAGGCCATGTCAAAGGCTTTGCTGAAGTCTAGGTAGATTATGTCAACAGCCTTTTTCTCATCCACCAGGCGGGTCACTCAGTCATAGATCAGGTTGGTCAAGCAGCACCTGCCTTTCATGAACCTATGCTGGCTAGGTCTGATCCTCCAGTTGTCCCACACATGTTGCCTGCGAAGATCTGAGCAATGCTGAATTATTCACATACAAAATGATGTAATGCAGTTTTAAATGTCTTTTCTTCTTTCCTGACATTGATGGCGTGGAGAAGGCAGCAAAATGAGTCTGTGCTTAGGACCAAGCTCAGTTCTAGGCGTCTTCAGGTGCTGGCATTATTTCTCCCTTCTTTTAAGTCTGTGAAATTAAATCATTAACATCTGCTGGGCTCTTGGCAGGAGAGTTACTGCTTTGTGCTCTGGAATTGTTGCTGCAGTGGTGGTTATCTTTGTTAGCCGTAGATGGGTGCGCTGGGGATGAACACTTGCTGTTACCAAAAGATAGTTCAGATGCCTCATCCCTCCCTGCCTGTTTTTCAGATAAAGATTTTACTCCTTTTACTAAGTGTGGGTTTCTTTATCTAAAAATGTCCAGGGGTAGATGTGTCTTCTCAGTTGTGAGTGCAATTTGCTAATGTTTTTCTGAGCTCATTGGCTTAAAAGTTCCTCTCATCTAGGGGCAGGTGAGGGAGGGAATGTGGACGTAGGATGGAAGAGACAGGCAAAATGTCTCCTCGCTCTCATGTTGTCATGCTTTTGCATGAGACAGAACCTATTCTCAGTGCAACAAGGAAATGTAAGCTCTTCAGCAGTATATATTTGTAACAAACTGCCACGTGGCTAAAGAGAAAAGTTTAATTCCCTTGGTTCTCGTGAGCAAAAAGAAGGACATTTGCATGTCCTGTATCAGGAAGTTTATATTAAGATGGCTTGCTGCAAAAACATA
>JAOWBP010001760.1:53434349-53457712 GCA_028571105.1 Tragopan temminckii | reverse complement strand
AACTTTGCTATAAAGTATTAATAGGGCCCCCCAAAGTCCTTATGCAGCACACCAATAAACGCTAGTAAGCTTTTAATTCATAAGAAGTCATAGTTTTCAGCTCCTGTTGACACACTCTGCACGCACTACTACTACTTTGCACATTATTTTTATTTGAGCCAAATATTATGCTGGCTGTATTTTTTCAGAAAATAGATCTGTTTGTAGGCTCTTTTTTTTTTTAAAGCAGTAGATAATGCATAATGATATTTCTTAAAGCAGCTGCAGAAATGCACCTTATAGACAAGAGTGTGAAGAGACTAGAGCAGCGATGCTGCTGTAAGGAGTTATGAAGGTGCAGCTGTGGGATGGTGCCCTCATCAGTGCTTTGTATCCATCCTTATGAAATTGATGTTCTTTGGGACCTATGCTTGTGAGCAAACTTCACAACTTTCCCTCTGAAGTAGGCATTATCTTATACATGTGGCAGCAACAACTAAGGAACTTTTTGAGAAGGAACTTGCTTTGTGATCAAAGGCAAAATGCTAAGGCTGTGAGTTTCCTGCCTGTGAGGCCAATGTGATGGTTTCCATTACCTCTCCAGATCTGTTACTACCAGCCCTGGTCACAAAGAGAGTCTCTAGCTTATCTGTGTGCCTTGCAGCAAAACACGAAGAAATCTATTCAGATTAGTTCTAAGGCGATCTCCAAAATAACATTCAGGTAACTTCTTGAAACGGTCTCCTTTCCCCTTCCTGTCCCTTCTGACAGAACTTCTTATACGGCTGCTGTTTTAGCTGGGAAGGTTTTTTCTACCGTAAAGATTTTCTTCAACAGACCCTTCTCTCCTCCATCCCTGGATGCTATGAAGCTGTGCTATGAATAAGGCTTTATGAGCTGTGTTGAATGCTTTTGTTTAATGAACTTGAATAAAATGTGAGGTTGTGTTTGCCCTAGTCTGAGCATGAGCAGAAGTACAAGAGGAGTGTGTGGTAGTATGTTATGTTTGGAAAGCTTCACTGCTTCCTCACACGATTCTCAGCTCCTCTGAAGACAGATTTAGTTGTTTTCTTCAGTTATGAAAAATATTTTAAATCTCCCTTGGACTCCACCAGCCCTCTGTTGCTGTTTTCAGGAGGTAACTGCTGATAGAGTTTGCAGTTACTTCTTTTTTTGTCAATTCCTAGAAAAAAAAAGTTCTGTGGCTTATGTGGTGAAGTAACTGAAGAGTTCAAGTACGTACAGGCAAAACTGTCTGTTAAGGAAAAAGCGGAGTTAAAGGAACAATAAGAAGAGGTGAAAATGAAATGCTTTTTCAGCACATGGCATGACAAATGATGATCTCATGGATGAGATTCTGTCAAGGGTAAAGCTTGCTTCTTCAGAGACTCATGGTTGTGGCAGGAGATTTAAGTTACCTGACCAGCGTGCCTTGAGGAAAAAGAAATATATTAAATGCTAGCAGAGAAGGAAAAAAAAAAAAGTCAAAAAAATGTGCTTTATTAATATGGTGCCAGCATTTGGTCTGTGCCAGCTAGATGAGGCTTGTGATGGATTCTGGAAGCTGAACTTACAGGAAAGTTTTTTTCCATTAAAAAGTAGAACAGAATGAACTTTTCAACCTAGTGGGTAAAGAGCTAGTTTCCATGGGCCTAATTCTGTAAGCAGAACAAATGAGCACTAAAAAAGAGCAGGCAAACTTTTAAGAGATGGCTTTAGGGGAGGTGTTTTCTCATAGCTAAAACCAGATGACTGAAATCAGAATCCTTGTGGTTTTCCAAGTCTTCTCTTGGGCATAGAACATTTGACTTGGAAGATGGGAAAAGGAGAAATCAGAACTTGTGAATTACATCTGCAAAAACAATGTTGAAGATTGTCTGAATGCAGGAAGTGTTTTCCTGCAGGTGAAAAGGAATCATCAGTTATAAAATGAAAGCCAGAGTCAGATCTTCAATGTCTTTTCCCATCTGTCATATACAGAAGGCTGTCTTCTCACACACTTAACCATATGGGTGTCCATAAGAGCACCACAATATATATATTTAATTCCTATCTAAGGATCACGAATCATGTTCCATTCATAAAAAGTCTACTTATAAAAACTGAGGCTTTTATGATAATCTAAAAAATAAATACCACAACTCCCCAACTTTATATTTACTTGGCACAGTCAGCTTTATAGAAGACTCACTGTGGTTTGCCTGAAAAGTCATTTTGTTCTTGACCAAATCAGCAAAGTCCAAGCTTCAAGAACAAGTTTTGAAAGCTTACAATCACTTATTTGTTGTCGGGCAGTAACACCTAGGTTCTGCAGAGAAGGATCCCAGAACACTGCTGAATCAAGCATAGTAGAAACACAGCTTGAGCAAAAAGTCCTCAACAGGAGGCTGAAGTAACATGTGGCTCTTCAGACACTGAGCGTGGCTTTCCCTCTTTGTGGTAGCTTCTCCTTGAAGCAAACAAACAAAAAATGAAAAACAAGGTGCCTCCAGATCTTAACTTTTGAGGGCTTCTCTTTACTTGCAATTCCAGGTTGCAGAGGAGTGTTGAGCAGTTTCTTACTGTGCTGAGTAAAATCCAAGGGAAACCCTTAATGAGAACAAGCGTTCCTGTTTTTGTCTGGAGGATCATTACTCCTCTTTTGTATTTTATGCTTGCCAAGAAGTACTTGTGTGATGAAAGTGGTTTGTTGTTTTATATTGATGGTTTGGGTGTGGGATGTGGGAATTCCTGTATCTAGGTTCTGTGGACCAGAAAATCCAACTCAGCTCACTGCTGTGGGAGAGATCTTAATGGGACCATGAAAGATCAGCAGATGTTTAAATAACAATATCTACAGGATGAATGTTTGTAAGCGATATGAACCTTCCTTTTACAAGCACGCTGACATTTTGTAGTCTGCAGTGAGAAAAGAGCTGTGAGGAAAATGGAACTTCTGGGAATTGCAACATTTTCAGACCTCGTGGTGTTCCTAATCAGAACAAAAAGCCAAAACTTCTCACTGAAAGAAAATTCTGTGGATAGGAGACCTGGGGATAGCTGATTTGTGGCAGTGGAAATGTTTTGTGCCTTTATATTCCAAATAATGTGCTTGCAGTGCAAGCAGCAACGCTAATATTTTTAAGCTGAAGACATTCAGTTAGGTGAAAATTTGAAGTACGGCACTTATGTCACAAGACCAAAACCATAAGCTTGTTCAGCTCACATCAAGAGTTCTTTTGATCTGATGTGACATGATTTAGAGATGGACTTTTCTTAAGATAGATTTAGCCAGGTGTGGAAAATAAACTGCACTGTCTGAGGTAGCACCAAGCTGCATTTGTATATCACCCTGGAATTTAAAACCAGGTTAAGTGTCCTGTGCTTTGGATAAGAGTAAGAGAATAGGGAGAAACTTAGCATAGTTCTATTTCAATACCTCTCCCGTTATTTCATAGTATAGGGAAAGTTGCAGTTTATGAAACATCCCGAGTTGGAGATGATCTCCTGTTTGCTGAGGATATATTTTTTTTTGTTACTGGCAATTTCTTTGGTGACTTTGTCTATTAGTTTGTTAAGTTTATCATTTTGGCATCTTAAATATTTTGTATTCACCAGTTCCGTAATTTAGCTTTGTTGAGTGAAATAGTAATTTTTGGGTTAAAGTTGAGGCTCAGTTCTTCTCTTGGATGACCCTTAGCTCTTCTATTTGAAAATTAGCAGATAAACATTTCCTTTCGCCTGTTTCATGCCAGTCATGACTTAATAGGCCTTATCTTCCTTCGTGATTTATTTCCCAAGCTGTAAGGTTCTGATTAATTTAAATGCTTCTCACTCAAAAGCAGTATCATATTGCTAATTTGTCCTCTCTGTACTTTTTCTAGCTCTGTTACATTCTTCCTGAGAACGTGATAAATAGAACCGTATACATCATTGTAGATGTTGCTGCAAGACTAATTAAGACATGCAACATTTTGATTTTTCTCTTCTTAATAATGATTAATGTTCTATAAGCCTGCTAGATAATATTGTTTAGTGAACTACTGTTGCTAGAGAAGGAAACAAAGCAAGTCCAGGACCTCTCTTCTCTAGTGAGCCTTCTAATGAAAACAGCCTACTAGAAATCACTATTTTATGTACATAGAAGAAGGTTTTTATTTGTCATTTAAGTTTCTCAGTACTGAATGCAACCTGCTAGTTTTTTTTCCAGTTGCTGGCTATATTCAAGTTGTTCCACAACTTGCAATTTGATTTAGGATGGACCTTCCTATATTTTTTTAATTGGAATTTATCCATATTCTGTGGAATCTATATCAGGTCCTGTGATTTGGCAACACTGACTGATACTTTTGATAACACAATGTTCTGTCAAAGTTTGCTGATGATGGATATGTTGGTGTTGTAGAGACCAGCACCACATGCAAGAATATCCAGATGACCCTTTTGAGAATGCTATTTTAATGCCAGTCAAATTGAATTCACTGTTGGTAAGTGCCAGTGATGAATGGTTCTGACATCAGCATTTTTAATAGATTTGTTCTGAACTAACCAAGGCTATTTAGAAGTAAGATCTTGAGATTATGTTAGAGTGAAGAAGTCACTCTGATACTCCAAAATAATAATAATAATAATAATAATAAAAATTAAAGCAAACCAAATGTTGAGGATAATTGTGGAAGGAGGAATATTACACAGAGCACAAAAGTCAGCTGCTGAATAAATGTGAGGTGTGCCTATACCCTGACTGCTGTGTGCAGTTCAGCTATCCCTGACCTCCTCCCTACCCTGGAAAATGTTACAACAGAACTGTCTCAGAGAAGGACAAAGATGATTGAAAGATAAGGAATAGCTTCTGAATAAATAATGACCAAATGAACTTTCAGCCTAGAAAAGATGTTGCTGAAGGGAAATACAGCAAAGATATATAAATTTGTGAACTATGTGGAGAGGGTTAAGAGGAGAAGATTGTTCTTATATTGTAACAATATAGGAACAATATTGGAGCTGCATCTGCCGTTTCTCTTGCAGCAATGAGGACAAAACCCACACTGGTCTGTGCCAGAGAGATCAGAGTCTGCAGGTTGAGGGAAGTGATCATTCACTTGTATTTTACACGTCTGGAGCAGTGTGCGTGGCTTGGGGCACCCTGAGCTTAATGGATGTTTGCAAACTGGAGAAGATTGTGAGGACACTGTGACATGTGGGCAGGGGCTGGGAGGATGCCTCTGTTCAGCCTGTAGGTGGGGAGATGAATAGGGGGTTCCATTTTCTATCGTCTCCCTTCAGTGGATGGCTGCCAGATAAGATGTCGTCAAATAACCCTCCCCTGATTCTCCTCATGCAGAAAACACCGTGAGACACAGAAGTTAATTTCTAACCAAGGCTACTCATCACTTCCATAGAATCACAGAATCATTAAGGTTGGAAAAGACCACTAGGATCACCTAGACCAATGGTCAGCCCATCCCCACCAGGCCCACTAACCACATCCCTCAATGCCACGTCTCCATGTTTATTGGATACCTTCAGGGACGGTGATTCCATCACCTCTCTGGGCAGCCTGTGCCACTGTCTCCCGCTCTTTCTGAGAAGAAATTTTTCCCAATATCCAAACTTCCTTCAAAAGTACAAAAGTCCTACAACAGAACAATCATTTTGCTGACTATGTTTTTAAGTCAACACCTCAATAAATCAAGTGGTGTCTCGGATCACCAAAAACCTATTCCAGTCTCTGTTTTTCCCCAGTCCTTCCTGGAGCGAGGCTGAGCAGCACCATGCACTGTGTGCAGAGTTGGCTGCAAGCTGCATTGTCCTGCTTCCACGTCACACCATCTCTTATGCTCGAATCCATTTCCAAATTTAGACACACAGATGAAGAAATGAATTGCAGGCACAGATCATTCCTGGCTCGGCCGGCAGATGGCAATTCCTGCTCTCGCTATCTCTAATTAGGTAAAGGGACATTTAGGCAGCATTTAAAGCTTACAGAGCAGGAGTTTCTAGCAGGTGAGCTCCGTAACACCACACTGAGTGTAGAAGCTCCTCTGAACATTGAGCTCAGCTTTCGTGTCACTGATGGGTGACTGATGGGTCAGATATCACTGCTTCTGAGCCTGTGAAGTAACTGCTGTTATGCATCAAATGGAAAGCACTTAACGCTCTTCTAATCTACACACTCAGCACTTAACTTTGTTATGCTGCTGGAAATGCTGGAACACGCAGTGCAGGACCTCCTGATCCCTGTCTAAAGATAGTGTAAAATCTGCATTGTTTCTGGAATGCTTCCTCTCATGTCAGTGTGTCCTGCTATGCATCAGTATGGATAGCTGAAATGGAAGAAAATTTTAATGTGTATGTGTGTTTATTATTATATTGTTGTTATGGATCTAAGGGAAATGAGCTGTTTACTTTCTGAAGAGGGAAAAAAAAACAACCAAGAAAACAGAACATGCAGATACAGATAGCATAAGTAATAAATTACAGATTTCTGGAGTAGGTTCACAGTAAAGGTTGCAGCAGCAAAATAATGTAAATGAGAATGAGGTCCTCAGCTCAGCAAGGGGAGTGCTTCAGGGGTGATGCACAGCACGTAGAAACTACGGTTACGCAATCGGCATTATCCTTTCCCTGTCTTAATTCCTCTTTCATTTTCACAGGGAAATGGCTGTGTACAGCCAATTAGAGCATGGTGAGTCAGTGCTGTTCCACAGGAAGGCATCAGAAGGAGCTTCAAGCCGCCCTTGTGCTCCGGCTCCCAGCTGTCCTGCAGAAGTTCTGAGCAAGCACAGGGAAAAAGATTTCTTAACTCATTCCCTGGTGATCTTTTTGCCTTGAGAAGCATAAATAGGATATGATGCAAGCTTTATCTATCTTTGTTTGGCTCAAAGTTTAGCTGCCCTGACACAAGACTGAGGGCTGAAGGGAGAAAAGAAAGAAATTAGTGGGAAGTGGAACTCGGAGTCCTCCCAGAAATGCTGGTTCAATCTTAAATGCTTGGTATTTAGACTGACTGAAATTTTACTTTCCAGTTGTACTGATACGATTGAACTGTAATGAGAATGAATTACTAGACTGAGAATGTGATTAACAGCTTTTAACTCAAGGTCCTTTCCTGAGCTATTGGAGATAAAGCGTCAGAGGAATGCTGCTATATCTGCATGGTTAGTGGCCAGGGCCCTGTGAAACCATGCATGGTCAACAAAAGAAAGCGTTTCCTTGAGCATAAGAGCATGCATGGCACCAGAAACCAGCAGTCGGACAGGAAGTCTGGAGGGCTGTCTGGCCTCAGGCTTCAAAGGCGTCCTGGGATCTGTTGCTGGTGGGGAATAGTTTGAGCAGACCACAGGGACCGTGTTCAAAAGTTTGTTTAAAAACAAATAAACCTATCACTCTCGTGTGTTTATGGATAAGAAATTCCTGCATTAAGGTTGTGCCCCTTGCTTTAACACCAAACTTGTTTTTGAAGACAGTTCTTAGGAAACCATGTTATTGAGATCAGCAAAGCAGATGAGGGTAGAATTTGTCAACTAATTAGAGAGGCTGGTGTAGGGTAAGGGGCAAAAAAAACCTCACAGTGGTGAGAGTGGGGTTACGTAGGGAATCTGTACCTGGCAATATGCAGCAGAAATTCAGAGGTAGTGACACTTGGTTTGTCTGTAGCAGAGAGGCTCTGAAATGCCTGAGAGTAAGGCTGGACACAGTGACAACAAATTGATGTCTACCTAGAGATCAGAAATCAACCCAGCTGTGACAATTAGTGGTTCCAGTTAGTATCTCATACATAGATTTCTCCCTAAAATGAGCTTGATAAAAAGCATGCATCTTGGCTAGAAAAAATAAGGCTAGCTCTCTTGTGTTGCTCCTGTATCCTTGGAATAGCAAAATGAGAAGAAACTAAAGCACACAAATCCCCTTGCAGGTTATCCCAAAATAGCAGTGTCTCTGTAAAAGCTAAGGTGAGACCTCAGGTCTGTGTCTCTGACTACAGCTGGGTTCATTGAACTACCAGGAAACTGCTTTTTCCATCTGAAAGCTTTGCAGATTAATAGTGGAAACTGAAAATGACTTAATAATGAATGATGCCATTCTGCCTAACAAATGTACCCCAAACTTGGAGTTGTACACCAGACAGTGCCCAGTTTTCAGGCCTAGTCAGTAGCGCTATAGGTCTTACTGACTGCCAAATCTTGTCAGTGCACAGTATTATCCTGCACTAGACTCCATCACAGTGAATTTTGAAACTGTGACACTGCTGCTTGCACATGGTTATAAATCAAATTCCTATGTGCTTAGGAATCATTCCTGTGGGTTAAGTGGTTTGGATTTGTATCATATTGCTGATTTGTCATACCTTTTTTCCCTTAAGGATGGTGCTCTGTGTGCTGGATTATCAAGCAGCTGATGTGTTCTTAAAGGCTTAGAAGATGAAGAAAGTAAAAGTGTTAAAGATTTCTAGTGGAAAGTTTTAGATGAAGTTTAATTTAATATGAAATATGACTAAGTCTTAATTAAAATTATCTTCATTTTACCCTAGTGAGAGGAAGAGGGAAGACTTAGATTAAAAAAAAAAAAGAAAAAAGTTGTACCAAAGTAAAAGACACTGCATGGTACCTAAAGTAAGGATTACCCTGTTCGTCTAGTAAGGATGGACTTTTATCAGAGTACAACTAGAAAGTGCAGGATCTATGTGTGTGTTTACTTTGGGGAAAATTATGTATTTTTGCTTAGCACTAGGTAAACGAAGTATTTAGAGGAAGGGCATTGATATGTGATTTATTTCACTTTAAAAAAAATCCCTGTCAATACAAAAGTACTTCAGTTCTCCTTTTAAGAGAGGTGATGATTGACGGCACTAAGAGCAACTCTCACATTATTTACTTCACAAAAACAAGCTGAACAAAGCAGTTCTATATTCCTTTTTTAAAAACCTATTTTTTCTGTGTTACTAGATTGGGGATGAATTGTGAGTAAAATATCTGACAAATGGAGAAAGTCAAACCATAGAGAGTACGTAAATTTTGTTCTGAATTGACCTGCAACTGAATGGACTTTTTGATGTGGCATATTTCACTTTAAAATCAGGATTTCCTATAGCAGTTAAGAAATGGATGTAGAGCTGTCACAGTAACTTTAAAAAAAAAAAGAAAAAAAGATTGCCTTTCTCTTACTTATTTATCTCTTTTATATTTTAAAACAACACAATCTGTTTTTTCAGTGCAAACACGTACCCAATCTGAAAAATATTCCTTGATATATTTAGTATATTTACACTACTCTTAAAATGACATTTTTTTATCCTACCGTTTGTATTTCTCTATAGAAATCAGTTCAATTTGCAAAGTCTTCCACAGAAGATTTTGTTAACAGTTTTAATGCACCTTCATATTTGAATTGACTCATACAGATACATGGTTTTGCTTACCTAGTAAGTAAAGTGCTGACAGAGTTATAAATCATACCATGAAATGAGGCCACAACATCTGTTGACCCTTGTTCCAGCCTTGCATACTGAAGCACTTTCAAGGTGACAAAAAGAAAACTGTGATAAACAAAGTACATTTACTTGGAATAGATGTGGATAATCTTAAAAAGCAAGCAGTCATGGTCAGTGTCACTTCTGTTCTTGGTTACTTGCTGTGGAGTATTGGCAGAGGCAGCAACTGAGTAGACAAACAAAATCTGCTGCTAGACCACAGTCAGATCAGATTTATTTGATAAAATATTTGCTTTTCTGATGCTCCATACTCTTGTTTAAAGCAAAATTGAGTTCTTGAGATTGCAAAGGTGGTCTGAAAGATATCAAATGTATGTAAACAAAGGAAGGAACTTTGAGGTGCTTAGATCCTATGATAATGGATGAAGTTTTAAATACTTGACCCGCATAGTGGTATCAAACCAAGCCTAAAGACAGCCTAAAACAATGGCTTGAAGCAGTTCCTACGCATTTGAAAGAGACGTTAACTTTGAAGCTGAATAAGAATGTTGCCAACAGTGTTCGTTATTTCACTGCCAAGGAAAAGGTGAATGATCACACGAGGACAATGTATTCGTCATGCTTCCTCATTTTGCAATGGGATCAAAACAAACTACATTTTTGGAATCTGCATAAAAGTTATCTTAAGATGATCTTCCACTTGGTATCTGAACGTGGGATTAACTCTACCAAATCTTAGATGCCTAGAGTTCTCGTACCTACATCTAAGCTATTCATCTGGTCTCCTTTAATATCACTTATCTCATCATAAATGTTAATGTTTAAAGTAAATTCCTATGAATTGTCCCCTGGAATTTCCTTTTCCCTCCTACAAACAGTACGTAGATGACCAGCTCTGATCAGATGCTTACAGCGAAGCTCGTTAGGAGGCAGAACAAAGGACTTCAATGCTGAAAGACTTCAATCAAATTCGTGCAACTGGAGATTTGCAGGTGGCAGAGGGCTTTTATAGGTTAATGACTACTACTTTCTTTCACTCAGCTGCCTTCAATAACAGCAGCTCTAACTGTCCCAGATAACAGCCTGCCAAGTCCCATCACTAAAGGAAAAATCTAAAACCAAACTTAATTTTAGATGAGTTATGTCCCTGAGATCTGAAACATAACGTATGTTTTAGGTGAACTCAGAAAAGAGAATAGTAAGTCTGGAACTGTTGTTTTAAATGAACATAAGAGTGAGAATCACAACCACTGCTTACTCTCAGCTTCACTAGTTAGATATTAGGCTATTCTTTCCATCTCTATTTGTACACTTTTTCTTTAGAAATGACAAAAACCGAAAACACTCTTGCTTTTTGTGAAGTAGGAGGGAACCCATATTTTGACAAATAATAGCCCTTTAGGAAACTTTTACTGTAGATACTATCAAATGCTAAAACAATGGTTTGACCCTCCCAGTGCTCCCCACAGAACACAGGTCTCTTCTTTGTATCTTTGAACATGTGACTGACTTACTTGCACAGTGAGATGCAATCCCTGTGCTTCACACTGCTCAGCAGGAGCCCAGTCTGAAACATCAGTAGAACATCCTGTCTGGCTGAGAGATGCATAAACACTACTCACTGAACTGGATTTAATCTGATGTTGATCTTCACACAGTTGGTGATAGCGTGTGTTTTTGTGTTTTAATGGCCATCCTGTTTATCTCATCTTTCTGACTTAAGGCCAAATCCTTCTGTTGAATAGGTGAATTATAAATACTAGCTGAAAATTAAACAAATGGATGGCTTAACGATTAAGCATATGCATTACTCTAAGTGGCTGCAGAATTCTGCATTATCCTCTCCATATAGTGCCAGAATTTCTTGATTTTGCATCTGTAGTTCCTCCTGTTGAAGATTTGTGATAAAGGTCGAGCATTTTTTGATGGGCACAATAAGCATTTTACTAAAGGCCTTTTTTTTCCTGAATGTGTAGGCATACGCTTTTCATTGCGTGCAGTACGAATTCTAAACTACTCAACAGAAGAAGAAAAAATAATACTGAATACGTACTCTTCGGACTTGGCATTCTATCCTCTTTGCCTTTGCAGAATACTACATAAGTCTGAAATTTTCTACAGATAAAATGATTTATGGGAAAAGCTGTCCTGACATGTCACTAACAGCACACTTGAATTATATTGGCAATAATTTTATCTGTTTACGTATTTGGTAATTGAAACATGTACTACACATGAGAGCTGCTGAAGAACTGGTCTGTTTTCAATAGTTTGTGATACAGGGAATGAATAGTTACAAGGTTGTTGTCTGGAGTTTCAGGTGGAGTTGCAGAAGGCACTACTGACAGCCCAGAAAGGACAGGGTAAATTCCTACCTGGAATGGGCATTTGCTATATTGATTCAAAATTAGATATAACCTGAGTCCCACCATAGCAAGTGAATGACAATCAACAAGAACAAATCTTGGACAAAACCAAGATGCTTCTCACATCTTAGTTCAAAATCTTTATTTCTCAGCTGATTCAGTCTCTGCTGATTTTCACTTTTGTCTCTGCTTTACTGATATTTCCATCATTGTTTTTCTTGCTCATGAGTAACTGTTTTTCTTGTGATCATGCAGGGCACAAATAACAGAGCCACAAAAGTGACCTGATTTTCAGGTATACCTTCAATATCAGATATCTATTATCTGTAATATCAGGTATCTAATATATCAGGAATATTTTTTCTTTCAACTAGTCTTTTTCTTAAACAAGCAAACAAACAAGCAACAAAAAACCCACAACTCTTTGTTGAAGACCAATGCTTCTATTGTGAATTATTTGGGATAAAAATGTTTAGAAATCAAACTGTGGTTAAACTTGCCCATGTTCTGTTTGCAAAGCACATTTTCTATGGAAGGTGGAGATTGAAAATTATCTAACTCGGAAGAGTGACTCTTTATTGTTCTTGAGAACTGTGAGGGAAATAGCTCAGATCTCTAGAGACCTTTCTCAAAAGGGAAGAGACTTGGTTTTTGACAGGAGCACAGTGTACCACAGAGAAAGTGGTACTAAATTTCCCTAGATGTCTACTTAAGACTTCTAGCAAGAGCCCTTAAAGGAAAGCCCCACCTACCCTCGTGTTTGATAACGTAAACCATGTTGTTCTGACTTAATATAAATAGCTCAATAAGATAGAGAATAGTGAAGGAACATACAAATTAACCATATCCATCAGATTTATAAAAATCATATGCACTGGAGAGACAGATTTTGTGAGTCTCCATTCCCAACAATGTGAGGAGAAAGGGAAAACAGTCAATTCATACTAACCCAGGGAAAAACAACACTTAAGAACTGTAAAATAGAATCCATTATGAAAATGTCCTGAAGCAGAAGTTGCACATAATATGTTCACAATGGTTTTTAAAAAAATCACATCCTTTACTTTTAAAAAGTTGGGGGAGTAATTGACAGTGTTTATGGGAAAACAGGGAAATGAAACAGTAATACATAAGTACTATATTGAAAAACACAGGGAGAAAGAATTAGTCTTACATTTTGCTGAGCACCATCCAAAACAGAAAAAAAAAACCATGGTTCTTCCTACAAGCAAATTTGTCCGTATACCATAGAGATCACAGCCCCCCGTTCACAAAGGGGGTTGAAGTAATCTGAGGAGACTAAGTAACAGAAATATATGTAAGTGCTTGTAGAACCATGACCTGTCTGATCAGCCACACTAAGACTCAGTCTTGGATTTTGCCCTTGTTTATTTCTATGCAACTGAAAAGTTTAATTAGGTTAATCATTGTTGGCAAACGCACTGAAGATCGAATCTGGTTCCAAAAAGGGTTTGCTTTATCTGAACTATTCAAACAGCTACCTGGTGCTGGGTGAAGCCAAACGTACTATAAGAAAGCTCAGCAAGATTTGGAGAACAGCCTTGGGACAGAGACGCTGGAGGATGTTGGGTGTTAGCTTCTGCTTGTTAAACTGTTTAGGATATATTTGGGGCTTTTCACAGAGAATAAAACTTAGTCCCTGAGGGAACGCGTTTTTCACCAGTTGCCCAAAAGTTCTCTTTGCTTTGACAATTCTTATGCATTTCATCAGCTGTACTAAGTTTTTGTTACAGGCTTTTAGTTTTTCCGTATTCTGCTGCCCTTGCATGTGTATGTACCATTTCTTTATGCTTGACCTGGATGGCCATGGTCAAAAAGACAAACCATAGGGTCATAGAGTGGCTTGGGTTGGAAGGGACTTTAAAGATCATACAGTTCCAACTTTCCTGCTGTGGGCAGGGCTGCCACCCCCTAGCTCAGCTGCCCAGGGCCCCATCCAACCTGGCCTTGAGCACCTCCAGGGATGGGGCACCACAGCTTCTCTGGGCAACAGAGGGAGTGTGCAGCAAGATCTGTGCCTCTATAAAACGTGCATCATTAGGATCATAACTGTATTTTTAACTATTTTTAAATTAGCTCCTTTTAAAACCATTTGGAGGACATAAAGCACGCAGGCTTAAGAATTCAAAGGCCAGTTAATTCCAAGAGCCAGTCATTCGTAAAGAAGACACCTACTCGGCATGCGTTACGACTTGGGCTTTCGTTTCATCATGTGGCTCGCTTTCTTTAGCTCCTGCTTTCCACGTGGAGAGTGGCCGGGGAATTTGTGCAAAACGAGGCACGGTCTGTGAACCCGAGCTGTATTTTGGAACGAGGTTCGCTTCCACCGTGGCCACGGGCTTGTAAGAGGGAGTAGGACACTGAGAGACAAAACGGAAGAAACAGCAAAGGTGGGATTATTGCTTTCCCTTCGGCGCACGGGAAGGGTAAGGGCGGCGGGACACCGCCGGGTGGAACTGCCCGTCCCCGCGAGGAGCCAGCCAGGCTCGGGAGCGCGGCCAGGGGCTTGTTTACTCCCCGTCCCGCTCCGTCCCCACCCGTTCCCCGGCAGCGGCGCGGCGGGGCCGTGCGACAGCCGCTCTTCCTCACGCGGCGGCCGGCAGCGGCCTCGCGTCCACCCCCAGAGGGGCGGCGGCACCAGCGCTCGTCGCCGCCGCCGACACGCCGCGGTACCGCCCCACCCCTTGCGCTAGAGGGGCGGGGAGCGGGGGGACACGCGAGAAGGGAGGCCACGCTCCCCGCCCTCAGCCAATCGGAGCGGGGGATGCCTCCTCGCGCCGCTGACGCCCCCGCGGGAGCCCCCCTTTTAAAATAAAGCGGCGGCCGCGGGGCGGGAAGGGCAGGGCTGAGGAGGAAGGGGTGCGCGCGCGCGCGAGCGAGCACAGAAGCGCTGCGGGTATGCGCGCAGCTCCCGCGGGCAGCGGCTGAGGCGGGCGGGGGGCTGCCGGGAGGAAGGAGCGGCGCGGCTGAGGATGGCGCCGGCGAGCGAGCAGCTGCCGCCGCAGGACGACGGGGGTCCCGCGGCCGCCTCCAGCCCTCCGATGGAAGCGCGGCGGGAGAACGGCGGAGAGCGGTGCGCGGGGGACGAGAGCGCGGCCGTAGCGCGGGCGGCGGCCGGGGGCGACGCGGCCGAGCCCCCCGAGGGCGGCTGGGGCTGGGTGGTGATGCTGGCCGCCATGTGGTGCAACGGCGCCGTCTTCGGCATCCAGAACTCGTGCGGGGTCCTCTTCGTCTCCATGCTGCAGCTCTTCGGCGGCGGGCAGGACAAGCAGATGGCCTTTAAAACAGGTGAGGGGCTGCGGGACCGCTCCCGGCCGAGGCGGCGCGCCCGGGGCTGCGGGGCTGGGCTCTTGGCACCCGAGGCGGAGCCGCGGGAGAGGAGCAGGTGCGCTCCGCGGCGGTATTTTTAGCCGTCTGGCACCGCGTGTTGTGGGGAAATAAAGGCGTGATCGCGGTCCCGGGAAGTTTTTTCCTCCGCCCTTTGAGCGTAACGGTTGGTCTGAGCGGTTGGCTCGGCGTTGCTCGAAACGCACCGCGCTGTGTGTGTGTGTGTGTGTGTCGGCAGCTGCCCCGCGCTGCGCTTGGGCGTGCGGCTTCATGGCTCCGCTCCCAGCTCGCCCGCTGATGGTGCTTACGGAGCTCGGAGGCTTCATAGCAGCACGCTCACATCTCCCTTCTGCCGGTCCCTGATCTTAGTCATTCTAGCCGCGCGTGTATGCGTGAAGTCGGAGGTAGCTCTGCATCGCACGCGTGTGCTTCTTGGAAAGTGTTTTGTGCTGTGTGCAAGCTGAGGGCAGGCAGGGTTTTGGCTTTCCAGTTATAGCGAGTGGGTAACTGTAACAGCTTTAATGGCAAATAACCATGAAGTTGGCTTCTTTAGAACGTAACTTAAGACATATATATATATTTTTTTAAAAGGTAAAATAACAAACGTTTTTTAATGTTCTGTTTACTATTTAAAAAGTGCAGCAGTTACACAGCCCTGCAGAAGGGTAAGCCTTCCAGGAAACTTCTGCAGCTCGGAGAGTTTTTAAATGCGCTTTGATAACTGTCAGTACTGAGATCAACTGGGCCTAATGTTGAGAAGTAAGAGGAAAAAACTAAGCTAATTCACCTCCAAATCCCCGTCTCAGTAACAGTGTTTCCAAGGCGGGTGCTCCGGCTGAACTGAGAGAGAACGTTGCTGTGAAGCAATGTGTGGCACTCCACTGTTTCAACTTTGTGATCGTGGGTAAGGTATGGAGCTCTGAAGTCCTTCAGCTGGCAGTATGAAGTGCTGCTGAGGCACTTGATGTCCAGATGTATTTCAGAGGAGGGAAACAAATACCCAGAGCCAGATGCCTGAGCTGCTCAGCCTGCATGAGGGGTGAGCAGGGTTGTGCAGAGGAGGTGCCGGGAACACTTGCAGGATGAGCTGAAAGCCACTGAAGTCAGAAATGAGGAATCACACAGGTGTCTGCTACTCTGTTTGTGAAACAGAGATACAGTTGTTTGTTTTTTTTTTTTTTCTTTTTCTGAGTCTGGTTCTCTAGTAACCCAGGATAGGGTTCTTGTGCTTAAAAATGTGACTGTTTAGATAATGGTGTAGTAGTCAAAATAGTCAGTGAGAGGAGGCTTGGAATAATCTTCTACTTCCAGATGACTAAATATACCACTGGTCTTAAAGCGAGATGAGATTGGGAGTGTGCTCCACCCATGTTTTTGAAACTTTGCTCAGCTTCAGAAAATTGTGGAGGGAGGGAGGAAAAAAAAAAAAGGGACCTAGCTGTATAGCTGGATTGTTTTGCAGCCAGCTTTGGAAAAAAGGATAAGTTCTGAGATCGGGGGGATGCAGTCACCATGTGCTGTATCAATTCTCCTTTCGTTTTATTTAAAAAACATAAGTTATAGCTGATGCTTTTTTGTGATCAGATGTGCTGTGGTTTGGGTAATGCTGAAGGTACTCTTGTTGTTGTGCTTTTTTAATCTGGGTGGGTTTAGGTTCAGGGGAAATGGCATCAAACAGCTGTCTTGACTAGATGACCTATATGCATGTGATAGAGAGGTGTTGCAAATACAGAAGTGTCTTCTTTAAACAGCACAACTGCAGCTGAAGCGGTGCCCTTTTTTCTAATATCTGAAAGCACCCTAAATTTCCGTAAGGACTGAGCAGCAGCTGTCAAACAGGGCTTTTTGTTCCTTAGTGTCGAACTTCATTGTCTGCTGTTTGTGATCTTGTCTGAAATAGGAGTGAGACTCAAACTGAACTGAAATCATGATGTGGTATTTAGCTTGCCGTAGAGGCGAGCTATGATCAGTAATGGCAGAATGCATTTAGCGTAGCTCTCGCTGAACGCTGATGGATTAGCTGACATGCTGTAAAGAGGAAAAAGGATGACTAATGGATAAAGTCAGCGTGACTTCAGTGTTAGAGAAAACCCTAGTGCCATAGTATTGATCATGGCACATAATCTGGTTAGTCTCTTGTTCAAACTAACTGCCACTTAAAACTGGCAGTGGCAGGTGAACATTTAATGAATCTGAGAACAGTGAAAACTTCCTTGCTGTGTGTTTTTTCTTTGGAATATAATGCTTAATATTCTAGTTATTCTAAGAGGAGGGGAAAAAAAGACTTTACTGAAAAGCTGATTTTTGGGAGGCATGAATGTTCCAGATAATCCCTCCTGGGACCCAGGTGTTTGCACTACTATGGTTAAACTAACAGATTCAACAGAATTAAACTCTTCTTCTCATTACGGATTTACTTAGATGTTGCCAGAAGCAAAGGTGTCACTTAAGTTTTTTTTGTGTGAAATCAGCCAGTGGTTGTATATTGCTTTGTGTTTTCCTTGCAGAGAGGAATTGACTAGAACAGTCAACAGTGCATGATGTATGTTTGTTATTTCTTTAAGGGATAGATATTTGTGTGTGAAAGGCAAAACAGGAGAAGGCAGGAGGGAGGAGAGTGTAGCCAAGAAGCATGCTGCCTGGTAGATACGGAGTCAGAGGAACCAAATCTGCAGGTGGGGCAGCTGGCCTATCTCTAGAGTGCAAAATGGACACTGGCTAAATGGGATGAGTAACTACGACTAACAATGTTGCTGGATTTGGAATGGTTGTTGGAAGAACTCCGGTTGTGTTATAGAGCCCACAAGCTCAGGGGACCAACTGATTCCAACTCCTATTTTGATCAAAATCTTTGAATGTAATTTGTATACAGTATTAATTGTATTGCTTATAGGCTAGGAGACTGAGAACTCTTATAATGCACTGTTGGTTTCCTTTTTTAGTTTCAAAGCTAATCGATGCACAACTACGGAAGAGAAGTGTTCCTAATGCTAAGTGTAAAACTTATGGAAAAAATGTGCCTGCAGTCTCAGGAAACCAGCCCATACATTGTTCATTGTGCTTGAGAAACAAGTTGGGTGGAAAAGCACAATGGCAGTGAGAGGCTTATCTTGATAATCTCGTAGCCCCTTACTTTTTCTTGTCTAAATTTAAACCTTGTTCTGACATCAGCTTCTAAGAAGACATTTGGTTTGTGGGATACTTGAGGATGGCCTAACCAATAAAAGTAAGGTGATCTGCAGACAACTCTTCATTGGCTCAGGGCAATGAATAGAATATGTGGACATCAGAGCAGCTCATTGAGTTTATTCATTGACAGTACTTTCTTTTTGTTGAACTTCTTGTACAGTCCTGCAGTATTCCATACCATATATTTAAACTCAAATTGAACTTTGTCATTTCTTCATTTCAGATTTGTGGTCTGTCCTTCACACTTGAATAGAAGATGTGCATTTACACCTCCTAACTATAACACATCATGCTGTACAGCATAAGGTTTTGCTTGCAGATGTTTGTGTTCATTTCCAGTGGAATTTTTCAGTGGAGTTGTGAGTTAGTAGCTAATTTAGGACTTTAAACAGAGGATGTCCTTTTATTTTTGTGATCCTGGTCTAGTGGAAGGTGTCCTTGCCTGTATCAGCAGAGTTGGAACTAGATGATCTTAAAGGCCCTTTCCAACCCAAACCATTCTATGATTCTATCATCTTTAGAAGTAGGAATTTAATTTCATGAATGTGGAACATAGTTTTATAGAAGCCTAAAGGTGACTGGCTTCTATAACAACTCTGCACATTAAATCTTTTTGGAAAGATTGCATGCTGTACAATCTTTCCTGCAGCTGTGTTAATCTAGTTACATGCACTGAAATAAATAATGAACTTTTAAGCTATTTTAACCTCATGTTCAATTTCGGTTTACAGAAACTTTTAAACATTTTTCTAATTTTTTTTATCTGTAAGAGAAATGATAGTGTTAAAACTAACCATTTTTTTCACTGTTATTCTTAAGCAGGTGATGTTTGTACTGAGCACTCTGATTTCTAATCCAAATAAGAAGCAGCAGTGTTTGGCTAGATAGAAAAAAAAATCTGGACAAAAAATCCATCTTGATTCGATATCTAAGTAGCAGAGGGATTTCTTTTTCATCTTAATTTTGAGCACACCTTATCTAAATGGTTTGCTGATCTGTGATCTGACAGCTTACTTTTAGATGAAGTTATTTAGGTCTGGTGTGTGTTTTCATGTAGGTCTCTCAATGTCTTTTCCTTGGATAAACCTTTAACTCTTTCCAGTTTTGTTTCACGTGAAAAACTTTTTTTCATGCTATTAGTTACTGTTCCTTCTTTGGCATTGTTCAGTTCTTCTATAGCACTTTGTGATATGGAGAAGAAAGGTAGAGTTTCATATTTCAAATGATGCTTTACAATTTGATGGTGTGATTTGTATTGCCATTTTGTAGCGTAAACTATGATGAAACTGTGCTATCTATTCTGCATTATTTATATAAACTAATATTTTACTTGGCTGCTTTTTATTAATACCTGCATGCAGTGCAGTTTAGATAGTAGACTTTGAAGGAAACGGAAAGCTTCATTTTCAACTTTGTTTTGATTAATTGGTCCCAGTAGTCTGCTCGTCGTCGTCTTATTCATCCATTTTGGCTAGTGTTCTTTGTTCCTCAAATCCCTTCCTGATTTGAGGTAGCCTAAATAACTGCTGTCTAAAGAGGAAATTAGCAAAACTTATGTTTATTAATAGACCCTCTTGCTCGACTCAGCAAGATGTACCAGTGCTTAGTGTTGTTTGCCCAACCATAACGATGATTCTTTTTACTCTGAGTCCAGAGGCAAAGCAGGCTTAATTTCCCAATAGTGCTAGTTCTTGTTTCTCATGACTTGATTTTTTTAAGCCTGTTGTGCAGCAGTATTGTTAAACTTAATTTTTTTTAAAAGCCCAACATTTAAACTTATTTATGTACTTGTTTTGCATGGATAAACACAGTGGACTATTCTCAAGCTGTATTATGTCATGTTTTAAAATTTATCTGCTCTTTAGCCAGTTTGAGTTAATCCAGTAACTTCAGATAATCAAAAGATGTTTGAGTTTGGAACAGACCTCTAGAAATTGCCTGCTGCAGGCTGCCCAGAGCTGTGCCTGGATGGGGTTTTCACAGTCTCTGAGGTGAGGTTCCACAGCTTCAGTGGGCAGTTCCTGGCAT
Source organism: Tragopan temminckii (assembly GCA_028571105.1). Lineage (NCBI taxonomy): Eukaryota > Metazoa > Chordata > Aves > Galliformes > Phasianidae > Tragopan > Tragopan temminckii. Next base: position 53,437,390 of record JAOWBP010001760.1, on the reverse strand, counting down.
TTGACAACCTTCACAGTAAAGAAATGTATACATCTTTTACACTTAAACTGAATTTCCTGTATTTCATACCCATTCCTTCCTGTCCTTTCACTGAATACCACTGGGAAGAGTTTGGCTCTTTTTTCTTTTTTCTTTTTTTGCTTCCTCCTTTCAGTTATTTGTCACATTGATGTGATATCCCTTGCCCCCCTGAGCCTTTTCTTCTGAGCCTAACTAGCCCCAGCTCCCTGTTTCTCATTGTAAACCAGATGCTCCTGTTCCTTCATCTTTTGTGGTCCTTTGCTGGATCCATACCAAGAGATGCTGACTACATGCTCCTCCTTCAGGAGTGTAGAGGACTCGACTCCAGAAGCTGCAGGAAAGTAGAGAAGATCTGGTCAGTTTGTAATCACTGACGCTGTGCAGTGCTGATCTCCTTCCACATTTTCTTCACTTAGTGACATGACTGCCAGCATGTGCCTCCTTCAGGCAGGTGGTCCCTTTCCTGCTTCTGCAGTGGAAACAGAACTCAGTGAACCTCCTAAGATGTGTCCTCCAAGCTGGGATCTTGGCCTGGTTGAGATCTGCTGTGCTGCTGTGAGGGCTGTGCCCTGTGGCAAGTGCTTGTTGCTCAGAAGAGAGCCTCTGGCCATCATATGCCCTGCTGTTGGCTGTTTGCTTTGTAGGCTACCCCAAATCTTTTATGTAATGTAAGTAAAGAAAATGGTTGGTCAGTCTGAATTATGAAGAAAAACTTTTAATCCTGTGCATCAAAAATAACATTTGGAGATAAAAAAAAAAATTTGTAACTGCAACTTACATTAGTGTGTGTATTAGTAAGGGAAATAAAGATTTGAATAAACATGTATATAGAATGTTTAGCAAGCAATTGTTAAATTTCATGTTTTCTTTCTGTATGAATTGTGAGGAAGGAGATGTGCTGATTACTTGCATTTAAGCTAATGTAGCATTGATAATAAAATTGCTTTCTTTTACAACTGTGCTACCACTAGCTGTAGTTATAGAATAAACTATATTGATTTTTCATCTTTCTCATTTTTTTAACCTAACCTTTTGTATTGTGAACTTGCACATTCAAGGCAGCCTTAGTCTACTGTGGTTTTAGCCTCCAGCAAATGTACACAGGAAAGATAATGCTATGAGAAAACATTCCCTTGTAATCAACCATTCTGCTTTAATTCTGGAAATCTAATTTATTGGATAATAGCAGCTCTGTTTTATATCCTGCCTTTAATTTTCATGGGAACGGGTTAGGAATGACTTGTTGCAATAGCTAAGTTAAAGTAGCAGCTCCTTAGCAAGGATGGGACCAATTTAAAAATCATCAATGTTAGTTCCCACACAAGTGAAAAGTCTACCGAGATGTTGAACTCAGCTCTCTTTCTGTTACTGATACTACAGATCTGGCCCATGTCTGGATGTGACAATCAGCAAAATATTTATGATCCTGTAGAACAGGATTATAATACAGTGTCACATTGGTAGAAGGGAGTCAGATTTGGACTACAAATTGTATGTTTTTTTTATTGTCTTGTTGCTGTAATAGGCAGAGCTTACAAATTCTTTGGCTAACTGTCTTACGCAGTGTGCTGTGTTTGGGAAAACTGTACATGAGGTTATGTATGTTCAGAGTATTCCAGGATATCTTTTCCTTCTGCATTATTAAGAGTGTACACGTGAGGACCAAGAAGTAATTAAAATACACTAACTAGTCATATAATTCTGAGTTTTTAACTGTCGGTGCTCTTGCAGATTACTGTAAAGTGGGCAGAAAAGATTTTTCTGGTTCATGATTTGAATTCTAGCCATTTATACAAAAGGTTTCACTAATTATTCAAATACAAAATGTAACTAAAGTACCCTTAAGATCTTATTGTCAAGAAGTATGTTGATGTCACAGTTGACAGATCATAAAACTTAATCACTTTTACTCTTTATTTTAAATTCTAGAATTGTTTGAGCTAGAAGGGACCTTTTAAATGTCATCTAGTCCAACTCCCATGCAGTGATCAAAACACCTATATCAGGGTGCTCAGAGCTTGGTCTAGCCTGACCTTGAATGTCTCTAAGGATGGAGTATCTACCACCTCTCTGGACAGCCTATTCTGGTGCTTTGTTGCCCTTACTGTAAAAATAACTTTTTCTTTATATCCAATCTAAATCTCTCTTCGAGTTTGAAGCCATTTCCCCTCAACTTATCACAACAGACTCTGCTGAAGAGCCTGTCTCTTTCTTACAGTCCCCTTTAGATATTGAAAAGCTGCAATGAGGTCTCTTCTCCAGGCTGAACAGCCCTTGCTCTCAGCCTGTCCTTGTAGGTGAGGTGTTCCAACTGTTGGATCATTTTTTTTTTTTTGTGGCCCTCTTCTGGATGTGCTCCAACATGTCCACATCTCTCTTGTATGGAGGACTCCATATCTGGATGGAGTATTCCAGGTGAAGTTAGACCACTGCAGAGTAGAGGGGAGGATCACCTCCCTTGACCTGCTCATTATGCTTCTTTTGATGGAACCCAGGTTACAGTTGGCTTTCTGGGCTGTGAGGGCATGTTGCTGGCTCATGTCCAGCTTCCCATCCACCAGTATTTCCAAGTTCTTTTTTGACAGAGCTGTGCTCAACCCTTTCATCCCCAGCTTGTACTGATAGTGAGGGCTACTGTGATCCAAGTGCCAGACCTTCCTCTTGGTTTTGTTAAACTTCATGAGGTTCTCCTTGATGGCATCCTGTTCCCTTGGGTGCGCTGACCGCACCACACAGCTTGGTGTCGTCTATAAGCTTGCTAAGGGTGTGCTTGATCCCACTGTTGATACAATTGATGAAGATGTTTAAGAGCATTGGTCCCAGTGTGGACCCCTGAGGTTCTCTGTCTGGACATTGAGATATTGACTGCTCCTCTCTCAGTATGGTCTTGTACCTTGTTCCTGTGGGACAAAGCATAGCTTTAATAATTACTCTTTCATGGTGATCAGGGATACTGTACAAGATATAAAAGCTACTCTCTTGCAGAGTACAGTTTCTTAACTAAAATGCCAAAAAAAGAT
>JAOWBP010001760.1:53412836-53431318 GCA_028571105.1 Tragopan temminckii | reverse complement strand
TTCTCAGTCTATGCCAGATGAGAACTGCTAAGCAACAGCAAAGGCAAGCATCTGATGGAAGTCCTGTAAGCACTTGCTTTGTACTACACCCTCTAGCCTGAGTCAACTCCCACAGTCTTGCAGAGCTTGATAGTGTTACTGCATGTTCCTTCAAACAGCAAAGGTGCAGGAAGGCTGGGCTGCGAGCCTCCTGTGCTCTTACTCCTGGGAGGCTCTGCACAGAAGTGTAGCACTACTGCCTGTGGCACCTGACATGTGCAGTGGCAGGGGAGGCAGGGTTGTACAGGGAGGCAGGATTCTGTCTCTGCTCTATGAGCTTCTTTCACGTGGACATAAAAGATAATCTGGAGAACTTTACCTAGGAATTCAGTCTTCCCCTATTGCAGACAAGTTCAAAATGGCAGATAAAACATTTGCTTGTAACTCAGTTAAAGAAAGGCTTCACACAAAGGAAACAAGCCAAGCCCTTTTATGCGCACTGCTACTGACTGTGATTATGCTTGCAGAAAGCTAAGACTTCCATTGAAGGCCATTTGATATTTTCCTACCTTACTGCTGAAACTTCAGGATTTGGTTAGTTACTTCCTGTCATAAGCCACTTCATAAACCTCTTTAAACTTGTGGCTACTGGTATGTTCTTAAAATGGCTTTCCTAATGACTGTTTATTCAGCCAGGAGAGCAGGAAGGCTTGATGCTTATGGCGGACAGTTGCTGCCTTACAGTGTGTTTCTTCTGGGGAAGGTTAGACTCAAACTTGCCTTACATGTTGCATGCAAGGCTTCTGCTGAAGTCCTAATGTGCTGATCAGGGCTTATGCTTCCTGAAACATCTTGAGTGTCAGGTATGTGTTATCCTTTGGTGTAACAGACAAATGCCCCTCAAATATCTCTGGAGGTGAAGTACAGAGTCAGCATTCCTTGTATACTGCTGTAGCAACAGTAATAAAGGACCTGTGACATTAGCAATACACAGCCTTTAAAACAGTATCCGTGGCCTCTTTTGTGCCATGGCTGGAATATCTTAGAGTCCTTGGGGAATTATTATCTTTATTAGTTGGCTCAAGATCTTCTAGCTAAAAGTGTGTGGTGGAATTGCTTGTGATGTGGGTATGACTTTCTATTCAAGCGCTTGCCTTTCATTCAAGATTACGTGCATGTCCTTGGAAAGGTTTTAGGCTTAAGATAAGGGAAATGTACAGGGTTTTTGTGTATCTATTTTCAAAGCCATGTAGAGAACGTGTGGGTCTTGTGTGCTCCACAGATACTGCAGAAGTAAAATCATCGTGTTGGAAGTGCCTTGAGTATATATGATTCAAGGAAGCCTACATTCAACAGCAATCTATAAGCTAAATTATAATTTTAATAGGAAATAACATGCATTTGTCATTCTGCAGGGAAAAAACACATGAGCTACTAAGAGATGCTTTAAGAGCTTGTGATTTGAATAGTTGGCACTTACTACTTCTGCCTATTTCAGAATGATTTTAGATGATGTTGCAGCTCTGACACTGGCATTCAGTCAGCTTCTATGTTAATTGTGCATAGGTGGCTTGGACTGGGCATTCATTTATCCATGGTCTGGATCAGGGTACTGACAGGATACTGCCTGCTGAACTGTGGCCTGTTAATAAGGTAAATATTTAGGAGGTAACAGGTGGAGGGAATGGAAGGTATTACTCTATAGCTCAATACTTGATTTTAAACAAAATCTCAACAGTCAAGTCGAAGGTAGAATTGGTTATTGCTTTGATTGCTGCACATTTGTCAGTTGTCTTATTTTTAATGAATAGCTATGCAAGAGTATATGTATACAGCTGAAGCTGTCTTCAGATGTTTTGTTTTCCCAAAGAATTCCTGCCCTACTACAGAACAACTTTCACACAGTGCTATCTGGGCTCCATGAGAAAGATGCTGAAAGGGCTGGGAAGGGTGTATGTTTGTGGAGGCTGCTGACTGTTTACAGGAACAAGTTGTTCATGGAGTTCTAGATCTCCTAAGTCACTATTACTCCCTTCCTGGTTGGCCTGAAACAGTCTGCTGATAGGATAGGATGTAGGAGTAGATTGCTAGAATATATTTTTTCATATGTTCTGATGGTCAAGTAAAGAATAAGCAGCTTTCTATCATTTAAGTGTGGACAGTTGTTTACAATTGAGTACATGTGTTCATTTCATTTGGTATTCCGGGCACATGCAGCCATTTAAGATGCACATTGCTTGCCTACTGGAGAAGCTTCTGACCTTCAGTGGGTGTCTGTTGTTTGATAATTAAGAAACAGGATTTTATCACTTTGGCGTGGGTAATATTAATTTTACATAACAAGTTGTTGGTCTCAGATGATTTTGTCACTTTGGAGTTCCAGTGGATGCAAGCCTGCTACAGAAATCACTTGGCTACCAATGATACTCAAGTATTGTCTTCTAATATGCTTAGCTTCCTCATGGAGAGATCGGCTCCAAAGTGTCTGGTGTTGCCCTGATGGCTGTTTATGAGAAATGTAGGAAATGGTAATGCAATCCTCATTTCCCCTTGAAAGGGGAATTTGGAGGAGCAGAAGCCCGTGATGGCATTTTGTTGAAAATTAGTCTCTTGGGCTCTTTTTCAGTTGGAGGCTTTGCTTCACAGTTTAGTTTAATATGAAACAGTATTTAATGTTCAAGTCTTTCACAGTTATTAACTTTAAGGTTTTTTGTTTGACAAAATACAATGACATTAAGTGTAACATATGCACTGATAATATTGAAAGGCTCTCCATTTTTGCTTCCATGGTAAGTGTATGGGGAAGACATTATCTCTTAGCTGAAACTCTTGAATAATTCTGCAGATTAAAGGAAGGGTTAAACTTAGTAAACTTTGACTGTGTGGTACAAAGCAATCTGAAATGTTTTCTAGCTCTGCTTAAAACAATGAAAAATGTCAAATAAAAAGGTCATCTTGTTTAATTGTATAGAGATCAAATCTAGCATGTTAGTGAGGTGGCAATTGCTTCCTGTGCTGGGCTTTAAAATGCATACAGATACAGTGAGTATTTCCATAGAACTTCATGATGTGGCCAAGTCTCATCCTGGCTGCTGCAACCCTTTGTTAGTTTTATGTATATTTCTGGATCAAGATTGACATCTTGTGTATTTTTCAATTTGTTGGCTTTTTCCTTCTCAATGCTACCTTAATCAGAACGACTAAAAAACTCTCCATTAATTCCTGTAAAAGCTGAATGCGCAAACACTTAGCATATGCTTAGCTGTGGTTTCTGTAGTTGGAAGTAGTGAAGAGTAGAGCAAAGCTTTAATATCTTTTAAATAAGGTGTTGTGCCACTGCAGAACCTAAATGCCAACTATAGTACTAATGAACTTAAGTAGGGACTTCCTTTGCATGGTTTGCTTTGGATTTAACATGCAACACTGTTTTGGTGCTGTACTGATCCCTCATTGTTGTGCTCTTGAACCTTAGAATTGTTGCATCTTCCTCCATTGATATGATTGAGATGTAAGGAGCTATTTTCCTGAAATGGCCATTGCTGCAGTACGGTGATATTTAGAAAATTCTTATTTATATGCACAATGCTGAGATTTAGACCAGCTGAGAAGCCAGTGAAGTCAGATTTATACTTTGGCAGTGTCTGAGATAGAGGTCCATTAATGCTCAGACAAGTACAAAATCTTATCTGTGGTAGTGTACAAGTAGAATTACTGCAGCATCAGGCAGTGTAAGAGATCTATGCCTCAGCTTTCGCAAATGCTATGTTAGACCTCTGAGTGTTGCTTCATCAGAGGCAGATAGGACATAAACAGGAGTGCTGCTGGGATGATTTGGAGTTATTCTGCAATAGCAAATACAATTGACACATCACCTAGTTCAGTTTACAAGAAGAGTATAGTAAGATGTTATAGTAAGCTGGCAAATGTATGTGGGTACACTGTAGATTCAAGATGACAAAAACCTGAAGTCATCAACAAAATAGCCTGGTTCAGGACTATATTAAAGTTTGACATCAACAGTTTCACTCTGCATTTGCCAGGTTGCTCAAAGATGAGAAGAGACTGGTTGCATTTTTGTATGAACTTGAGTATCAGGAACACAGCCCATAGTATGGCATAGAGTTTAGTGTGTCAGTGCATTCAAAATGAGCTGATCAACTTGGTCTGCAGATTTGAGCAGTCTGTGCTGTCATATCTCCAGTTGCTGAACAGAATTTCATCAAGGTTCACTAACTGGAAGGGTAGGGGAAAATTCACTTTGAATATCTGGATCATTAAAAATTGGATTTCATAAAGTTGCTTAGATGTGCACCTAATCATGAGAGATTTCAAGATGGAGAGGATTATTTTAAAGTCACTTCTCATAGCTTTACTCTTACCTAAAAGAAGGATACAGTCTGTAAGCTAAGCATGTTCTGGCTGACTTACACTGGTTTAGTGCAATGCAGACTTTAAAAGGGGAAAATTGTCAAGTAGCAAAGGTGCACAATTCAGATCAGGAGGCATTCTCAAGTGAGGGAAAACGAGGCATGCATTTACTGGGGTGCTTAGGAAGCAAAGAGCATCTGGACTACAGCTGGGAGATAGGAGAACCTAAAACTTCAGCTTTGCATTGAAGTTTCACTCCAGCAAATTGACTATTTTTTTTTTCCCTTAAGGGAAAAGATTTGGAGCTGCTGGAACAACCCTGCTGCTAGAATTAACAGTGAGTGCTTTGTCCTGAAGTACAGCTATCAAGCTTTTGCAGTGCCAAAGGGAAAGGTCTGACCCCTGAGGATTAGGCTGACAGTTACAGGGACAGCTGAGCTCATCTGGGAGCTTGTGTGGTGACTGGAAGAAAATAGTGTTTCCTTCTGTCTCCCAGCTGTGAAAAGTTATCTACCCTTTACCAGCTGGTAAAAGGGTTTTAGTTCTCATAGTTGCTTCAGTTCTATGATCTGGTGGGTAACTTACTTATATGCTGGGTTAGTAAATTCCTTGGCTCATAACAGGTCCAAGCAGGAGCCAGCACAAACCTACAGTTGGAATATGCTGTGGGAAGGGAGAATTAGGAAACTGTGGCAGTCTTGTAATTTTGTGACCTTGTGAAGTTGTATCTGTCCCATAGCAAATTTTACTGCTGTATTGGATTCTACTAATAGATACAAGACTGAAGTGACAGTAGTTGAGGGTTTGTTTTTTGGGTTTTTTTTGCAAGTCTGTAACTTCTTATGAGTGCTTGAAAGTTTTTTTTGCTTCACTTGTCTCTTCTGAATTTTCAGTTTGCTAGTAGAATTTCTCTCAAAGAATAATGACAGTCAAGAATTGAAATACTAAATGTATACCATCATAGTGAATTCTGGCAGATGTTGAATCTACATCTTCTAGAATTAGAAGGAATTATATTATCCAGATAGATCAAAGAGGAATTCAGGCCATTAAGATGTATTATTTCTTAGGGCTGATTTTCATTAAAATTATGAACTTGATTCCAAGTTGAACAGATGTAACCTCTTAATGATAATGTACTGTTGTATTGCTCTGATGGCTACCAGTGACTCCTGTAATTGAAAGTATGTGAAGGTTCAACTTAAAGCACACATTGTTATAATGTTGAATTTTCTCCTTCTCCTACATGGAGGATGTAATGTATAACTTGCTGTAGCAGAAATGCTAAGTTATGGCCTGAAACAGTGATTGACCACCTGGTGGAAGGCAGGGCCAACCCAGGGGAGCTCAGGTGTATGCAGTGCACCTGAGTGACCAGAAGGGGTGGAGCCAGGATCCACCCCCTTGCAGGCATCATTTAAGGGTTGGCAGTGGAGGTAAGGGTATCTTGCTGGAGATCCCTGCCTACCCAAGGCCTCCCAAAGATAAGCAGCTCTTTTCCTTCATTTCTGAACCCATGGCTGCTGCATTTGGGCTCGTTCTCATTTACTGTAGCCAAAGACTTTGCCACCCTGCTATTATCATCCTATTATAGCATTACACCTGCCTTGTTAGAGTCTTGGCACTGTTGTTTGGTAGTTGCACCCATGCAGCAGATTATTCTCATGGTTCCTGTGGAAAACTCATTTTGCTGTTGAGAGCTGAGAATTAAATAGCACTTCTATTGGGTTCATGGTTCCTACATGAAGAGTTGCTGCATCTGCAAGCATGAAAGGAGACAATAACAGTTACAGTCCTTTTTGTGATACGTTTTTAAAGTGGTGTTCCGGAAAGCTCCAGTTTAACCTGTTTTGACTGTTGTAATTTCCTTACAGGATTGAGTGGGACAAACTTCTGGAGAATGTGCATTGTTTGATCATAAGTGTGACAAAAACTGACAAGCAGGAAGCTTATGTACTCAGGTAAGCCTATTATAGCTGCTTCTTAAAGAGCCCAATAGCTAAAAATGTTAAAGCTGTTGTATGGGAAATGATGTTTGGCTGAAAATCCAATCTTGGATTGTTAATGACAGGATTAAGATCCTGTCATTAACAGCTATAGTTTGCAAGGGCATGCTAATTGTAGTACTATCATGCTTCTGTTCAGTAACAGGAATGTTTACATGATTGTTAGTGTGATTAGTTTTTACTTGCTGTGGCATTTCTGCACCTGATCATTGAATTTTTGTCTTGGGATAAATAAGTCTCTTCCAGTTAAAAATCTACTCAAATTTTAGGAACGCTTCAGCAAAACGGTGCTTATAAATGTTAGTTTTAGGTCAACAAAAACTATCAGTAAATTGGCTTTAAAGACAGATAATGCATTACCATAAAGAATACTTGTAAAAACATATCTTTCCTGAAATCTTGGAATTTTGGCCTTGCACAGCAGTTGACCTTTTGTCATATGTTTTTCATCTTGAAAATACTTTCATGCTTTTTTCTATATGAACTTGTCAGACACATTGACATTCTCTGCTTTACTTCAGATTACAAAATCTGAAGCTTTTGTACTCTGACAGGCTGTCTGGAAAGAAAGGTTGGGTTAAGAGCAAGCTGGTAAAAAAAACTGCTGAAGTCATCTTTCTGCAAGCTCTGTATTTAAAAATAAAATTCTGAAATAATTCCTATATCCTGGGTAAAATATAACCTTTACTTTGTGTTCTTAAACAGCACTCCAAGCTGAGTTAAAACTATTTAAGCCAGATTTGTCCTCTTCATTTATTTGCTGAGAAAGTACTTGCTATCCACTTCAGGTATTCTGGATGTAGTGTCAATGCTAATCTTCAGTTTGGTGGGCTTGTAGTTCTGTATCTGGCTTAAAGAAGTCAACAGTATATAAACTTTATCTTCTGCATAAGGCATATCACAGAACTGTGGTTATAACCTGTGATTTCTGTGGACAGGTGCTGATTGATCACTTTCTAGTAGTCAGATTTCTTAGAAGATGCAGCCAGACATAGTATTAATTTCTGTAAGGATTTTGCTTCTCTCTGGGCTGACTTTCTTGATAGCTTTATTTCAGCTGAGGTCAGATTTTTGAAGTTTGAATCCATTCTGCAGCTGGATTAAGAAACTGTTTGTTTGTTGTGTACCCGCTTCTCAGCACCTGTGTTTCTTGAGAAGACTGAGGACATGTAGTGCATGTAGCTCTTTTCCTGCAGGGCAGTAGCTGTGTAATATCATGCAGCTAGAGCAAGTAATGGTTTTAGGAAATCATAACGGCTCTCATGTTTGCTAAACTCTACTGATTTGATCAATTTACCAAGCATGTTAATGTCCTGTATACCGAATGTTCATTTGCAGTAATGCACGTGATTGGGATAGGAACCGAAACATAACCCTTGTCTCCTGCTTTGTATTAAGTGTTTAATGTATTTTTTTCTCATCACTTTCACAGTGAGAGTAGCATGTTTGTCTCCAAGAGACGTTTCATTTTGAAGACGTGTGGTACCACCCTCTTACTGCAAGCACTGGTTCCCCTGTTGGAGCTTGCTAGGGAGTACAGTGGGTTTGACTCAATTCAGGTAAAGTGCTAAAAATGCATCTCCCTTAAAACAGCTTTTTTTATTAACATTTCAAATTTGTTTTGTATTTTTTTCTTATTTCAAATATTTCTTAGTTGTTTGCTTCGTAGAATAAGCTATATGACTGTTTGCTCTGTTATGGAATTTAGCCTTCTATTTGCCTTTTAAAGATTGCTGCCTTATAAATGCGACTGTGCAGAGTTGAGGTTACTTAAAGGTGAAGAACTTCCATGCCTATGTAGTTGATGCTGAAATAATTGAATTTTTTTTGTGGAAAACCAATTCAGAAGTAAGCTCTCTCCTGTAGCTTATCAAGCTAGGAATAAACAAACGTCTAGCAGCATTTTTGACATGGAGAAGTCATGTCCTGTGAAAGCTTATATTAAATTTTCTAAATTGCTTCTAGGTTTTTAAGTTGTAGACAGATATATTTGATATCTAACATATACTTTTTTTTTCAGAGCTTCTTTTATTCACGTAAGAATTTCATGAAGCCTTCCCACCAGGAGTACCCACATAGGAATTTCCAGGAAGAAGTGGAGTTTCTTAACGAAATTTTCCCAAGTAAGCATATGAAACTACAGTGAGGTTGCACAGCTTGTGTAAAGTGTTGATATGAAGTGAGAAGCAACAAGTAGCATGATAATACATAGATTTTGAGGCCATTCATCTAGCAGATCTTGCAGTTCTGCAGCTGGCACGAGCTTCAACAGCATACAGATAAAAAAGCTGTGAAGAATTTCCTGATACTCACTTACTAAGATCAAACTTGAAATCCCCTAAGCTTGACATGCAGTACCTTCTCTTAACCGTGATGATATTCAGGAATAGAGTAAATAAGTCTGCAAAATCCATCTCTCATGGACTCCAAAAGCCTCACTGCAGAGATAGAGTAGTAATGTAACAACCAATACCGTGAAGAAAAATGTAAGCTGTTCAGAAGAGTCACTGTACTGCATTAAATATTTAATTTGAGCATTTTATTAAATGAAATCTAGAGTCTGGAACTTTGATTTTTAACTACTGGCAGAAAAGGTTTTTTGAGACAACTTGGAAGCTGTAGTGCTGAGCATTTAGCAAATGGAAACACAGAAATCTTGCATATCTGTGAGCACTCAGTCAAAGCTTTAAGTAGGCTCCAAACCAGGGTGCTCAGACCACCCGAAGGAGCCTGTTTTTCTGGCTATTGGCTTAATGCTTCTAAAGTCAAATGCCTACTTATTTGATGGAGATGTTAGCTGTATCAGTGACTTGCTGTGTTGTGAGAGACACTATCCTTAAATATGAAGTGAGGCCAGTATTATGTAAGCTATCCGCTGTGGTGTGTTAACTGCAGCCTTTTTGTTTTGACTAGATGGAGCAGCTTATTGCATGGGACGTATGAATTCTGATTGCTGGTATGTATTACAAGAACTTGAATATCTTTGGGGCTGACAGCTGAACTTGGTGCTGATAATACTTATTATATACATGATTTGTATCATACATAGGTACCTGTACACCCTGGATTTCCCAGAGAGTCGGATATCCAATCAGCCTGATCAGACACTGGAAATTCTGATGAGTGAGCTTGACCCAGTAGTGATGGACCAGTTCTACATGAAAGATGGTGTTACTGCAAATGATGTCACTCGTGTATGTTTGCTTGAAAGCTAAATACTTCAGGGATGGTTGAAATTAGGCAATGCTTTACTTGTATTTATAAGCTCTATTTTATGTTGGGAGAAGTCTTAAAAAATCAGATTAATGTTTTGGAGCTTTGGTGTGGTGGTCAAATGGGTTTAACTCTGTAATTTCTATCCTCACTTTAATCTATGGAAAAGAGCAGTTTGCAGTGCTCTGAGTGACTGGAAGTTTCCTCCTCTGGAGAATGGAGAAATTGGCATAGAAATGCAATTGAGTAGAATGGAGGTGACAAGAAGTAAGATAACTGAAGATAATTAATAGTATAGGTATCTAGCTATTAAAATTACAGATAAACCACAAAGCCCCTTGGGTTGTTTAGAGTGTAGCAGTGGGGGAGATGTTAATGTCTGGGCATAACCTGATGGTTTTGCCTCCTTCCTTGATTTTTTTTCCAAATGAATAACTCCTGTGATGTGAACAAATTCCACTGATAAAACACACTGAGTTTATCTGGTTTTCTGCTCTTAAATTTTTATTCTCACTACTGTATTTGCTGTAGAAACTTTTCTGTAGTTCAAGTACTGTGAGGGGAATTCCTTGGATTCTGCTTTATTCATGGAGTAGAAGGAAGTACATTCATGCTCCAGAGTAAATGTATCCACAAACTGAAGGCTGTTTACTGGTTGACTAGGTGCTCCATTTTGCATTTTAGTTGCAGATGCACTTATGTGCTATGATTCAAAGTTGCTTCCTCTTGCTGCTATGCAGTTTGGTTTTGTGTCAAAGTATGCAATAACTTGTATGCAGCTCAGCACTCACCAGATAATTGACAAGATGAAAAGGAAGTTTATCTACAGTGGTACATAATATCAAACTGATCTGTTATTGGAAGAATTCTGGTGTCCTGCTCTTAAACTGATATTTGTTCTGAGTTAAATGAACAAGCTTAGAGATGTGATTTCAACTTCTCTTTCAGATGAGTGGAATTCGTGACCTGATACCAGGTTCTGTTATTGATGCTACAATGTTCAATCCTTGTGGGTATTCAATGAATGGGATGAAATCGGATGTAAGTTTCTCACTTGCTTACCTTAATAGAAATTTTCAGTTTTACTTATTTTGTGATAATAACCTTTTATTTTGTTCTTCAGGGAACTTACTGGACTATTCACATCACTCCAGAACCAGAGTTCTCTTACGTTAGTTTTGAAACAAACATAAGTCAGACTTCTTACGATGACCTGATTAGGAAAGTTGTAGAGGTTTTCAAGCCAGGAAAATTTGTAACAACCCTCTTTGTTAATCAGGTGAGTCCCCATGCAGTAGCTTGTTAGCTCCTGAAATGCAGATAGACACAAAACAATGCTGGAGATGTTTTTACTGGGGCACTAGTATTTTCTAGTTTGCCTCTACATTCGTATGGTAGTTTACTTAGAAAGTTGAAGTACTCTTCAGTATTCTTTTGGCATGCACTAAATTTGATCTCCAGAAAACTTGTATTTTAAGACAGGGAGATAAAATTTAGTATTCTGGTGATTTCATGTGGAGTTCTGTATAGGCATAACTTGCATTTTTCTGAATTTGGCTATAGCTGTCAGTTGTAAAAGTGCTGATGGTGATGCTGCCAGCAAATGACTCGTGAATGAGCAGTACCCTACATAAGGAGAAGAATCATTGCTTGGGACTAAAACCTTGAGCAGCTGTCATACAAGAGTTTAAAATATGTTAGATGTCACAAGAACTACTAAATACATAGTGTGCCAGTCTATCTCTTAATGCAAGTGTGAAAGAAGTAAATTTCATTTTTTGTTTTGTAGAGCTCTAAATGCCGCACAGTGTTTTCTTCTGCTCAGAAGATTGAAGGGTTTAAACGTCTTGATCACCAGATTGCTCAATTCAGTGATTACAATTTTGTTTTTACCAGTTTTACGAAGAATCGCCAGCAACAGCACAGTTGATTAAGAATGAAGAAAAAGCGCAAAAAGAGATCCCATAGAGAAGGTGGTGGTTGCTTTCTAGTTAATGATTCAGGGGGCCATGCTTTCCACTGCCACCACCTTGTAGCTGTGGAAAGCCCTAGGTGTAATCATAGTATAACCATTTTGAATTGTATGCATTATTATATCAAGGAGTTAGATATCTTGCATGAATGCTCTCTTCTGTGTTTAGGTACTCTATGCCACTCTTGCTGTGAAATTGAAGTGCATGTAGAAAAATCTTACTGTATGAAACATAACAACACTTGTAAAAATGATTCAGGTAGAATTACACACAGTATAGTTTTTCTCCAGGTATCGCCAAAAATTTCCCACAGACAAGGCTTTCGTCCTCATTAGGCTTCAGCCTCAACCTACTCACTGGGACAGTTCTTTGTTAAATTGTCATTGATTTTTCATCTATGTTGTGACTTCAGTCTAAAATGATTTTTGACAAACTTGTACGATTTCTAATGAAACTGATTCCTAAGTAACACTCTTGTGTTTGGAGAAAGTTCTTAAAAACAGTTACAAATTGTTTTGCTACTTACTACTGGTGGTGGTTGTCTTATTTTTACATCAGACTGACTTTTCATGCTCTAAATTTATAGGAATCTGTTCAGCTATACTGTAGTGCTGGGCTAATGCACTGGTCTTTCACCTCTAGACATTTGGGTACAGGTACTAATGCAGGTTGAACTTTGTCTTAGCTTAATGCTGGTATTTATCTGTCCACGTCCCTAAGCTGTCACATTGCTACACAATGGCAGAGTTTGGAAAAGGTCAGACTTGATGGGGGAGAGCTGAGTCAGGATCCAAGTGCTTTGGCATAGTTGTGTGACAGCTTTGCAAAGTGCAAGTTCATATTGGCACCAGACATCTTCTTTCCTCATCACCAGTTATGACTAAGAAGCTGGTGCTCTTGAGCACTGGCAGGAAGACCTAGCAAAGGAGTGGGATTTGCCAGGCTGGTGTGTTGGTTGGTTTGGGTTATTCTCAGTAAAACTTCCGAGCTACCACTTCTGACTGTAAAGAGTGCTTCTACACTGGTCCAGTGTCACTTCATTTTGTCGTTCCAAAAGCAAAGCTAATGCTTCTATCTTGTAACAGTCCTGTGACATTGTTGTGCACGTGACTTATGTTGTATTTGAGTGTTGTGACCTCATCTGTTTTTTCCTCCTAATTTCTATGGTGGTTCCTCTTACTGTGACTTGAGGGCATTCAGTGAAGGCATAGAACAAGAACTGTCTGGCACACCTGGACAGAAGTGAAGTAGAACGCTATTCATAGAACATGAATAAGTGTGTAATTCAAAGTCACATTAATAGGTATTGACTAAACTGCAGACTTTAAAAAGCTGGGAGACTTTCAGCTATGTTTGCAAATACTAGGATCTTAACAGCTGTAAGACCAGCACATTAATTAAGAAATTGGGTTTTTCTTTCCTCTTGTCCTTGCAATGTTTTGACTTTCTGGTTTGATGCAATGGTTTTGTTCTTTTTTTTTTGTTCCTTCCGTATTTATAAATGAAGCAGTTTTTTAGTGCTTCTAAACTGAAGTCTGCTTGGTTAGAAATCAAGTGGTTGGAACACTCTGAATTTTTTTATTTTAAGTGTATTGTTGATGTTCTTTACCAATGTTATCAAGTACATGCTGTAAATGGCACTAATGCTTCTTGGTGTTAATACTGAGGACCAATATTTCAGTGGTTTTTGTTAAATGTTGTCCCAACTGATCTGACATTTGGCTTGAGGTCCTTCAAGTAGACTGAAGATCCCTTTTCAAGTAATACTGAAATACACATTTTATAAATAGAAGCATAAGCCTCGGCTATAAAAATGAAAGCTGTTGAATGGATTATTGAACTATCTGGGGTGATCAGGATGGGGAGGAGTATGGTGTTCATAATTTCTGTGGTGTTAGACTTTGATCATTTAAAAATATCTGTACCACAACTTAATGCTTCAATAAAAGTTTGCTTAAATTGTTTGTAGTGATGATCCAGCAGTTCTGCCCCATGTGCTCGCATGCTTTTTGGTACCAATTGGTTTAATTTTGAAATAGATTTATGCATTCCTTATCCTGAATTACTTGACTAAGTTCTCTTCCCCTCTGCAGGGGGGTGCCTTTCAGTTGTTTATGCTGGTAGCTTAAAATGAGGAAGCATATTCAAGGAAGCCAAACGAAAGTGTTAAGCTGCTCTTGAGGCTAAAAATGCCTACATGAATACAAAAATTTGAGATTTGTCATAATCAAATCTGTATTTTTTCCTTGGCATTAAATATTTAAAATATTGATCTGATTTAAGCCAACTGTTGCTTCTGCTGGTTTTATGTAACAAACCTTGGCACGTATTTACTGCACTTAAGCTTAGACTGACTTTGAGAGTTCAAGGTGAAACTTGCCTCTTAAGATGAAGTAGGCACATACTAATCCGGATAGCAAACTAGATGGGGAAACCAGTGATTGCCAGTCTTATTGCTAGGCAGAGGCAACAAGCATCAGTGGAACTTCTAGATTTCATGTGAGCTGTTCTGTAGAAATAGCAGCTTCACTTTCACTTTACAGAGATCTAGCAATGCTGATACCCGTAACAATTCTCTTAATAGAGAATACCCGTGCAAGTGGATCAGCCCTCAGAACCTTTGAATTGTTCACATCTGAATATAGTATTCATATGTCACCCAGAACCTGTTCTGTCATGCCAGATTTCTCTAATTGTGCTTTGAATATGGAATGGTAACTTCAAGTTATTCTTGAGTGTTCAACACTGTTTAAAATGCATAACTAAGCCTCTTGAATTAAAAAAAGAAAATCCAGGTTACAGTGTTAAGAGATTGTCTAATTTAGAGTAGTCAGCTGTGACAAATTAGCAGTAACTTAGCTCTGAAGAACAGCTTTCCAGACTGACCTTTGCAAAACTAAATATCCACCTTAAGCAATTGATGTTTCTCTATTTTGGCTCATTTTACCTCAAGTTTCTAGGTTTCCCACAAAAACAGTACCAGTCCCTGCTACTGCTCATTGAGCAGCCATTGCCCAGAGAGGTTGTGGATGCCCCATCCTTGGAGGTGTTTGAGGCCAGGTTGTATGGGGCCTGGGGCAGCCTAGTCTAGGATTAGATATGGGGGTTGGTGACACTGCCTGCAGCAGGGGGGTTGGAGCTTGATGATTCTTGAGGTCCCTTCCAACCCAAGCCATTCTATGATTCTATGTGAATGTTGAGACATTAACTACAACTCTTCAGATGTGACCATCCAGCCAACTTATAAAGCAAACTGTCTATCAAATCATGTCTCCCTAAATTAGAGGCAAGGATCAAAAGCTGTACACAAGTCAAAGTAGATGGCAGAGTGTTGCTCTTGTTCATTATTACTGTTGGTATCATAGAAGGGTCATCAAGTTAGGCAGGTGTGATCTGCCCTTTGTGAAACAATGTTGGCTGGCACCAATTGCTTCCCTGCCTTAACATAGTTTCCAGGAGTGTCTGCTCTGTGATCATACCAGGCACAGAGGTGAGTCATACCAACCAGTTTTTAGTTTCCTTAGTTTTCCATTTTTCCTTTTTCAAAAATGGAGATTGTTTTCCCTTTTCCAGTTTCTAGACTCCACCAGACTATCAGAATGTTTCAAGTATGACGAATAACAGCAGCTGGCAGAGCCAGTTCCCTCAGAACTATGGGATGCATGTCCTGAGGTCCTATGGACTTGTGCGTGTTTAGGTTCCATACACAGAAATGGATATTCAAACAGGTATTAAAAGCCACCCAGTTTTATTCTAAGGCCTCTACCTTAATGCTCTTGCTGAAGAGATTGACTTTCCTCTAGTACTTAGTACAAATGCAGAATGGCTCTAGGACTGGATACTGGCCGTCAGTCTAACTTCTTTATGGTGCAGGATTACCTACTGGCAAATGCTAAAGGGGTTACCTCTTCCGAGGCTTCCCAACTGGGATGTTACAAAACCAGCTTGCCCTGTGATGGTCCTAAAAGCAATGCCACCAGTGTCTAAAGGCACAAGGTTTGGAAACCATGCTGAGATCTTCTGCAGAACTAAAGTGTTCTACAAGGCTGTACAGCCAGGAACTTAGAGGTGGAAAAAATTGCTTCCAAATCCATTATACATAATCTAAAGCCTGCTGAAGTGTTAAAGCAAAGCCTGCAGCCAAAGCCTAGAAAGAACAGGATAGTTTAGCAACAGCTTGTTAAGTTTCCGTGCAACAACAGCAATGACAATTCAGTAGAGAAGTTAATGAACAATAGAAGAGCTGCTCTGACTCTGCTATAGGAAGCTAAGCAAACAGGATTCATGTTTAAGGAATGCCAAGAATTTACCTGCCTCTTAAGTACATCCAAGTGGAAAAAAATACTCTAAAGCCATTGGAAGACAAAACTGTCCTTAGAAAGCTACTGAGACAGGCGTTTCCTGAAAATTATTTCAATTTGACTCTCAATTATGAGTTTAAGACTACTCTTGCACTTTTTCATCCAGCATTTCATCCTGTGGAGTCTGAAGAGTGTTCTGCATATTACAGTTCAGGCAGGCCTCTGGTAGTGGGAGGAGACTGGATTTGTGTAAAAATCCCTTGCAATATTCGCTGTTAGTACACTTTATTCCCACCAAGAAGTACAGCTAGGAGCTGTAAGGTTTAACCAAATTCTGAGTTAGTAGTTAATTTTTCTATTATTTCTTGCCACACACCGTACTTAGTACCAGAGCTGCTGTTACACTTTAAAAAAAGTCTCTAGAGAATCTTGTTTCTGCAGCTGCCTGACAGCTGTATCTTGATATGGAATTATCTGCAACATAAAAAATGTTTCCTCTGAGCCATAAATTTATGAAATCTATAACATTCCTGTTATTTTTTCCACATACCTTTTCCAAGATTATGTTGATTTGCTCAGTCTATTGCTCTAAATTTGTCTTAAATATCTTAAATTTTAATACAGTATGCCAGGCACCTGTCCATCTGCTTTTTCAGTCTGGAATGAATCGGGGTGCCAATGCGTGGTTGCTGATGCTCTGTCCAAACCCAGAAAAAAAATCTGGTTGCCCTGAGAGGAGTCAGACTGGATCCTTGGCCAGTGACCTTTCCAGGCACTCTAAGCAGGGAGCAGTATGTTCTGTGACTGACACCTGTTCATTTAGCAACTTGTAGGCTTTCTTGAAAAAAAAATATATATATATATAGTAAATGCCTTCAAAAAAGAGCTCAAGCTACTAACAATCTGAGTTGGGTTCATTCCAGCTTAAAGACACAAAGTGCTGCTGTTCTTTTTTCTTCACTCTCCTCTCCTGCTATCCACTCAATGTTGCTTCACTTGCTTTTAAAGAGTAGCAAAAACTTAACTGCAATAAACAGGAGTCCAAGTACAAATAGCAGATTATCTGCAGTATGTAACCTAATATTGGCTGACTTGAAATGATGTTTAATTTTTCATTTCACTAGAAACATATTTATATCCTCTCTTAAAGAAAAAAATATTGTTTTATACCGTGCAAAGTATTTGACCTCAGAAAGGCTAAATTAGAACTCCATCTGCCTTTCAAAATGTTCCTGTGCTCCCTGTTTTGCTTGATTGACTGTTATCTGTAATTAGTAGACTTAAGTATCACTTGTTAAATACAGTTTGAGTAAATACATAGATGCTGGCATATCGATTCCTGTAAACTCATAAACAGCAGCATGGGTTAATGAAGACAGCCTTTACTATGCTACTGAGAAAATCACTCAGGTGCAAAACCATAAAGCACACGTGTGATGTACCAACCACACCTTCAGATATACGCACGGATCTCTGCCTCCTAATTTTCTGCTGCTGTTTGTGCAGAAATGAAAGCTCTCTAAGTGGACTGCTTGAGATGGGCACCATAGTGCTGGGCCTTCTTTTGAAGATCTTGCCGCCCAAAAAAGCACCTGCTCTCAAAGATGAGTTACAGAAGCAGTCACCTCTTGTTTGTAGCTTCCTAAATGGCTTGTTCCAAAGTAGAGCTTTAGGGTCCATCTTCAGTTTCCTATACTCTTGAGAACAAGCAGATGGAGGTAGAACACAATATGATGGTTACTACTTCCAACCAACTTCATAATTATTAAATGTTAGTTCTGTGATCAGAAATTACACACATCTGTCTGTGTAAGATTCGTGAAGCAGACCCTGTTATCTAAAAAAATGCACTGTGATATATATACATGTTTTGTAAAAAGCTTTTTAAGAGAGAATTGAATTTAGAGTTGTAAGTAGCTCAGAGTACTCTGAAATGCTGCACTCAGCTAACTCACAGCTGGCACTGTTATTGATTAAAGTGGCAACGGATGGGGCCCTGAGAGGTGAACTGTAATGAATATTTAGTCTTGTCAATTCAGTCCCGGGGAACTCAATGGAAGGACTTGTACGGGAGCACGTCCTCTAATACAATTGTAGCCAATTGATATGGCCCTTGAGAACACCCTTCAATTTTCACATTGATGATAAAAGTAAGAGCACGTTTTGAGCAACATGATCTTCAGCAACATCAATTTGGGAATGCAGAGAGCTTTAAAGTTAATTTCCCAAATATAAGCATAGCTTTTTACTTTGAGACTATAAAAAAGCTGATAACGTCATTGATAAATCTGTTTGTCTGCTTACAAGCCTGCTGACCCACCAAGACAAATTAATTATATTATTTCATGTATTTCTAAAAGGAATACAGACCTTGCTTATTTCATACCTCTTACAGCATTGCATGTTATGCCTCCTCATTTTAAGGTTTTTTTTTTTTTTTTTTTTTTTTTTTGTTAAAGTGTGATTGTGTTTATATTTCACAATTAGAAGGAAATTATTGCGTAGATGATTTCTGTATATGGTCACTGACTTTGAACTGCAGACGCACGCATGCCTCTGCATCAGGAAGGTGAAGACTTCCGGTCTGAGTTTGTAAAGTGACCACATAAATGGAAGTTCTGACTCAGTTCAATTCCCATCCA
>JAOWBP010001760.1:53381224-53391941 GCA_028571105.1 Tragopan temminckii | reverse complement strand
TGAATCTGTTTTTCTTTCTTCCTCTCTAATTTTATTATTACAAACTCCATTCGTGCCTGAGTGGCAAAATCCTAAATTATCTGTGTTCCAGAGCTGTATTTACAGCCAAATAGGAAATGACAGAATTGGCTGCTGGCTCACTACACTGAAAAAGTTGAGCAACTCTGAATTTTAAAAGAAATCCAGATGGTCTCATGAGAGCACGAGCCAGGAGTGCCATTGCCATGCGTTCTTTCATTTCTTCGGGGATCGGATTCTCTATCTGCAATACAAGGCAGTCTATTTCTCCATCATCAGGAAAAGTTTTGGATTAAAGTGTTACTCAAACACTTAGCTTTACTACCTGTGTCCATCCGCTAGTAAAGAATTTCTATCTGCCTGAAAAAAAAAAAAACAACTGACCAAAATCTTGTTACAAAATCAAGAAAATCAAACATGTTAAGCTCATGCACCGAGACTGAAGTACTTTCGATGGCCTTAGTGATGTTTATTTGATGTATAAACCTCATTGGTTCCCTGTACCCCGTGAGAGTGTGTGGCTGGGGTGGAGTCAATTTTCCTTATTGCAGCCCACCCAGTGCGGTGCTTCAGATATGTGACCAAATCAGCCTGATAACAAAGTTAGTTCTTGCTGAGCAGCGCTAGCACAGCATCAAGGCATCCTCTGTTTCCTACTCTGCCCCCACTGTGAGTGGGCTGACCCAAACTCCAAAGAGGTACCCCATACTGAATAGTATTGTGCTCAGCACTGTAAAACTGGGGGGGGAATTTTTGCAAAGTAGACATTGCTCAGACTCTCTGGGCATCAGTCTGCTTGTGGGAGGTGATGGGTGTGTGTCTTTGCATCACTTGGTTTCATTCTGTACAGCCACACTCTGACACCATGAGAGTCCTGCAACAACTGACTAACTGTAGGATTTTGTATTCTGCGGTTGTATGAGCTTTTCAGGACTATCCAAAAGCAAAAACCACGGGAAGGGTTTTTGTTGTTTTTCTATGTTGTTGTTGTTTGTTTGTGCTTTTTTTTTTTTAAATTATGTTGTTTTTCTGAGAGTGGAGGAACTTAAGTTTTAAGGAGTGAAATTCATACACCGAGTTTCTATTAATGAGCTTCAGTTAGCAGATCCATGCTTACCCCAAAGTCTATTCCAAACCTCATTGTTACCGTTGCAAAACTCATTATTCATGTTTCAGTTCTTGTGCCTATAAAGCGGAAAAACAGACATCCTTAATAGGACTATCTGAAATCTAATTGATGACCTTGAAGAGAAAGCTCAAAGCTCTGAGTATTAACCACTATTTTATTATTATTTCTTAATTATGGCAAAACGATCATTGCAAGTGCAAGCAGGACTTTCTTCATATAACCTACTAAGTCCTTCGCTTCTTCAGTATAAGGCAGAGCCAAAGGAACCTTGAGTTAAATATACTTGCTATAGAAGCAAGCATACTTGACATAGAAATTACTGTGATAGCTGTGGTAACGTAAACTGTAAGAGTAGACTAGTATCAAGCTACCAAACTATTCAGATGGGAGGTCATGAATATTGCATGTATTGAACTGGATACTTGTGGAAAAGAAAAATTAATATAAATAATTATTTTCAAGTGGTGATCATTGTGCCCGCTATATTAAGCATTCTTTCTGGGGCTGAACCCATTCAGTCTGTTCAATTCTGTTGTGTTGCTTTTGGCGCAGGTCATTCCCATTCAAGTTGTGCTGTTAGGAAGTGGCAGAAATGAAGCTCTGGCTGCTTTGAGTCCACGTACCATTCTTTGTCCCTTCCCTGCACCACAGCTCAGGCTCTCTGTCCATCATCCATCTGCCCTTCCTCCACTGTCTCAGCTCCCTCCTCCCCCTGCCAGCCGCCAGCTGGGTGACACCAGCAGGAAGTGGCTGCTTTTGAGCTGGGCACGTGCTGGCTGGCAGAAAATTAAGTATAATAAACAACCTTTGAGCTCAGGCAGCAGCCTTTGAGTCACAGTAAGAATTTGAAGGAAATGATCTTTCCTTTACTGAGCTGTTAACGTTTCACAAAACCTGAAAAAATTTCAGAGCCCATCATTTTCTGTTTCTGCATCAAACATAACCGACACAAACTCATGGGTTCAAAAGTTATTAAAGAGGGTCTGGCAAGATTGGTAAGCAAACAGTATTACCACCTAAACCATGTTTCCTTAGGCTTACAGTCCCCAAGAAATACCATCTGCTGATATGATGATATAAGAAACACAATAAAATTTGAAAGCAGATCTTAAGGGAGATCACCAAAACCATTTAGTGGTATCACAGCTGGAAAACTATCGCTGTTTTGATTTATTAGGATTAACGCATAATTTAGTAGGGACCAGGATGGCGTATCATGAGCCAGAACTTGAATCTCAGTTAAATGTCTCCACTCCAGCAGTCATACAGCATTTCCCAAACATATAAAGTTGTATTTTGTTGCTAAAACTTGGGGCTTTCTATTTGGGGATAGAACCTCCCTTTATTTGGGGATACGGACCTTATCCAAAGGTCCGTAATGTACAGCCTTAATAAATGATTTTCATCACCTTTAGGACTTCCTGCCTACGAAAATGTTCTACTTGAATACCCACAGATGAGAATCATGTGTTACATATGAGTGTATTTTCTGCCTTTATTAAGTGCATTCTTCTTCCACATCGCCAACATCCTAGACTTTATCTGGCTCAAGTGCAGGTACAGAAAGAGCCAGTTCTGGCACAGAGCAGCTAACAGATGGTACCTGTTCTAAAGTACGATAAAACTGAATGCTTTCTTTTGTAACATCTTTTCCGTAATATCACTTAAAAATTGATACCACATGTCATCCTTACCTCTCCCAGAACACATTAAAAATGAGGGGTAAAAAAGCCAAACGTCAAATTCACCTTGGTATGACTCTGATGGAATTAAGACAGAGAGATGAGCTGAACTCAGTGGCATTACAAATCAATTTATTTCTCTCTGTTAGTAATTCAGTTTTCATTGAAAGTATGCCAGGTCACTGACATGGTAGATAAAGCAATCTACTGTCAAAAAGTTGTCTAAGAGGAAGTTAATATCTGAAAGAAATGTGGTGCTTATATCAATTATGGACAAACTGGAAACAGAGAAGTAAATTTGATAAAGTACTGATGAGCAAACGATATGCAGTAAGTGTAGCTTGCATTGATCAGGTAACTGAAGACATAATACACTTTCACAGAGAAATGAGGTAATAGGCAAGTTCTGCACATCTACATGAAAACATAGATGAAAGATGGAGGAAAGCTCCAGAGCATGGGGAATTTGATTTCCCAGTTCAATCTGATCATGTATAAAGTAGATGTAAGTGTTGTGCTGTGACTGCTGCAGAGCTTTCAGTAGATCCTGTAAAAACCCTCCAGAAACTCCTTCCTACGTACAAAAGCTATATGGAATGAATTCAAGTGAAACTAACTAAACAAGTTCAATTTTTTTGTGTGTAGTTTCTTTCCTACTGACTTAAAACTGTTTTGATCTGTTTATTTTATGACTATACCTTTAGGCCATAGGCACAAATTAAGTTTGCAAACAGTTATTCCATTCAGAGATGTTACTGCTCCCTAACTCATCACTGACCTTCTACAAAAGGCCACTTACCCCACAGCTCTGCCAACACACTCCAAAACGTGCCAGTCAGTGTCACCAAGGCCGGCAAGCAGCTTCCAATGAAGCAGCCAAGGGGGCAAACCAAGGGGCTCTGGCACCATTCCTGGCACAGTCACCTGCTGCCAGAGAGTGGCAAGCTGCAGGGTGTGTTATGTCTTCCTCTGCTCCAGCTGTGTTGAGAGCAGCAACCTACTGCCTGCTGACAGCTAAACCAGTACAAACAGATCTAAACCACACTAAAACCTTGTCTACACACAGCTTTGTGTGTACATTGCTATACTGGTTTGGAAATCAGTACAGCTGACCAGGTAAACTCCTCCTGCAAACTTACTTGTGGCATTCTGAAGTTGTTTTTCTACTGATGTGATATTCCTATAAATGTAGCACTAATACAATGTTATTTTACCATATTCTGTGGTAGGATGTTGTGTTTCATTCTAAGCCAGTGCGGAAGCACAAAAGAAGATGAGTACCTTACCTTTACCTACATCTTTTGTTTATCTTATAAGACATTTTTAATTTAACCTCATCTTAAGTTATACATAATGCAAACCAGTACCATCTTTAAGTAGTTCCAGGAGGCCTTTGCTACCCAAATGCAGCAAAAGGAAGAGCAGGAAAGCTACAGAGCACCACAGCTGGGAAGGGAATGCACGTGCCCTGCTGCCCTGTGCCAGGTGGCACACAGCACACTGAACTGAGAGGTGCTGAGAGCCCCCAGGTTGTCTGAGTCTCCTGAGTGCCCTGTGGTGGCATTGAGCAGACACAACTTGAAACCAAGTAAAACAGCAGGAAAAAGAAAAAAAAAAAAAAGGATCCATGTATCATCTGTGCACTTCTGCATTGTAGTAAGGGTCAGCTCTTCCCTTTTGGCATCTATGAATCATGGAGCCCTGGGAGCTTCCCGCAGAAGGGAACAAGCTGCAGAGCTCTATACACGCACAACAAACCTAAGCTTGAGGGAAAAAGGTGTAGAACTCTATACACACAACAAATGTAGGGAAATGATACTTAAAGCCAAGCAATGCATATTCAAGCCCTTGGCAGAGCCTGTGGCTACGTGGTAGGCAAGTAATACCATTCTGCAACTCAAGTTTAGCAGAGTATGAGAACTGCTCAACAGCTTTCACAAGGGCTGTCAGAGACTTTGGGAATGGCTTGATACTTGGCTAAAGCTCCACCTAGGCACTCCATGCCTTAGGAATTCCAACAATTCGCAGCTCTCTGATCCTGGTAGGAGGTTCTTTCTTTGTAATCTCCTAACAAATCAAACACAATCATTTTATTCTGCATGAAAATAGCAAACTCGGGTATCTTTTTGAGTCAGAGGATTTAAAGTTCAAGTCATTCTGAAAGCCTCACTCTAATTAAGAGAGAAAGAAAGAGCCTGCTTGGCACCCAGCAAATGCAAGCAAGAAGCTTAATTTCTTGATTTAAATAATGTAGGTGAAGCATTATTTTTTTAGGTAAGACATAAGAAAGATCAAACACAAAGATAGAAATCTATCTGCTTTTTCTAGCCAAAGTTCAGTTTACCAGTAAAAAAAAAGCATTTTGGCAGATGGGTACCAAAAGCAGTGGCATGAGCTGATATCCTGGTAATACTGGCAGAGTGTGTGAGGGTATCCCAGAGGAGAGGCAAAGTCAGGGGCTGCACACTGACAGCCATCACAGTTATTTTAATATACTACTGCTTTGTCCATGCTGGAGTTAATGGGATTGCCACTGCCCCTTCCTGTTTTTCCTTTAGAACGACCTTGCATAACAGAGAAGTTTGATGGGAAGCATACAAGACTTCCCAGCTTAGAAATCAGAAACACAAGAGGGGGACTTTGAAGACAGACAGTCCCTAAGCAAAGAACTGGCAATGATCAGTTTCATGACAAAACAAAGTGTGACATACCCCGTGCATCGGAAAAGGTTTGACAAAATCTCTCTGTACTTTCCATGCAGCAGCACAGCTGGAGCTGGGCTCACAGGGTTGGCGCGCTGCAGATGGCTCTGCCCACATAACGCTACACAGAGAACAGCCTGCACCACCCTGCTTGTTGATAGAGAACCAGGGAGTGGTGCATCCCTTTGTTCCAAACAGATGACCTCAGCTCTGAGCACGGGATGCTTGGCACATCTCTCTCTGCCCTGACTTCCCACAGATAACGTGTGGCCTGCGCGGTACCAGACTCTGCACCGTCTCTTTAACTTAGGTGGATGCCTATCTGCCACTGCTGCTGTGTCTGTACAGAAATGCAGAAACTCTCTTGTCCAAGGAGTGTCCCTGAGAAATACAAATACTCTGCAAGTGTTTGCACAGAGTCTTACAGTGCTTGTGCTTTGAGATGGCACAGATAGACACGAGCCCCAGAAGAGCTGAACAAACCCCAAGTTCAGAGAGACCAATTTATACAAAAGCTTTGCTGTCCCTCAAAATAAGTCCTGCTGGAGACAGGGTTTGGCAAGAAGATAATCTGTCATTCAGCTGATAGACATAAGGTGTATGAGAGTCAGCTGTGACTTCCAGAAATTTAGCATGAAATCGATGTTGGTGTTTTCCATTCTGTGCGCTTGTGCCATCTAAAAAAAAAATCAATATATTTACAGATTGCCTCACATATTGCGGCACTGTAAGGAACTAGGTGTTGGAAACAAAATGTTAAGTCACCCAAAGCCGCTGCAGTTAATCGTATTTAACACCTGACTAAACCGGGCTCACCCAGAGCTTGGGGAGGGTTGGGAACAACCACTGCTGCCCAAGTAATTCTGCTGTATTACCTGAAAGCCTGTCAGTACCTGCAACTTCTACTAGAGCTGTATGGAACTGTAAAAGCTAAGGGCCCTGTACAAGTATAGGACGTTTTGTGCTTCCCATTTCTTTGTTCAATCACACAAATGATACAGCATGTCTTAGAAGGGCCTACTGTTACTTTTTTTTCTATGACAGACTTACTATTCATCATAAATCTATTTACTTTTAATGAATAGATCATTATGAAAATCATATGAGAGAAAACTGCAGAGAGTATGCTCTGCTGGTTAACCTCCATAGCAATGCCATAGCACTGAGTTGCTTTGTGTTTACTTCCTTTACAATGAAAGTGCACACATTATTTGCTCCAAACTGATGAAGAAAACTTCAACTTTTGTGTTGCCTGAATAACATAACCTGCCTGAACAACTCACACCTGAAGAGGTACAATAAAAACTCTGAAGAGCTACATCGAGAGCAGTGCTAGGCAGGGCAGGCACCAGTGTGGGAGTGCTTTGAAACAGGGTGGGACTAGGGGAAGATTCCTGAAGAGACAAGATGAGGACAGCAAGCAGAGCAGACAGGAACTCAAGGATCTCCTGTATCATTTTACTTTAATGCTTGAAGTTGACTTTTTTCTCTCAGAAGGACTGCCTTTACTTTTTCTGTGGCTTAGTATAACAGAAACAAACTGTTAATAATAATAGCTGGCTTTTCTTTGGCTTTCAGTAAAGCGAAAATATCTGATTATATCAGAAAAAAATGTCCATTGTATCCTCCTGGATCCTTATTGATCCCTTACCATACCTGAGTTCTCCAAATTTTCTGATTTTCACACAGTGCAGGTATGCCCTTGTGTACCTGTGCCTTTGGTCACTACACTAACACTGGCCCAACTGTTCCAGTACTCATCCTCTAAGACTTCCCAGG
Organism: Tragopan temminckii; assembly: GCA_028571105.1. Taxonomy (NCBI): domain Eukaryota; kingdom Metazoa; phylum Chordata; class Aves; order Galliformes; family Phasianidae; genus Tragopan; species Tragopan temminckii. The sequence continues at coordinate 53,384,631 of JAOWBP010001760.1, read as the reverse complement.
CAGTCCCTGGCAATTTAACACCCATCCCTGCAGCTACTCAGAGCAAGCTGTCTGGAAGGAAACAGACCCTCTGTCTGATATCTGGAAGACTTTCATGAAGGGAAAATTGTTTAAAGAATTTCCAAGATCTTCCTCTTTCCTGTTACCGAGTAAAATGTAACAATCTCCCTTTTGACAGATGGTCCTAGAAAAACACAGCCTCCGTAATTGCTGAAAGGTTGACACAGACTGAGGGGAAAGACAAGTTAAATGGGATGATGTGCATCCACAGCTTCTTTATTCCACAGGGAATGCTGAGGAGCCTGCACAGCAGAGGGTCAACATCGTGGGGAAATCACAGACAACAGCACATTGCTGAAAAACAACATGCTTCTAGAAAAACAGAAAGGAAAATAGGTGCATCTGTTATCAATCAGCCCTCAACAACTTTAGGAGTCACGGAGCAAAAGAAGCAAGCCTTCCCTCAGGCTCAAATTCCTCCCTGGAATTTCTCAAATTTTCTTGTCTGCAGAGCCGTTTCCTCCTCCGCCCTGCAAACAGCAGCTACTGCTGGCCTATCTACCAGCCTGACTGCTCAGCCAGGGAAACCAGCAACACTGTGAAAGCGGGATACCCTGGCTAGCTAAGAAAGGACACACAATTGCCCCAGCAGTACCTTAGCAGTTTTAGCCCACTCATCTAAGCAATTCAACAAAGTGCCAACCTATTCCTGATCAAGTATGTATTCGTTGATTTTTTGTTTGTTTTCAATAAGCATATGTAAATTAAAAAATTAGCTTCCTGAGAAGTTGTTGATAGTACCCATTCAGGTTTTCTCCCTAGGAATGTAAAACCATGAAGAACATTGCCACTGCACTGAGTGCACATACACTCATGTTAAAAACAGTCAAAACCCAGCAGTCTCCTTAGTGTAAAAATAGGTTTGTTTTTTAATTCCAGTGCTGACCAAATAGCAAAAGTTTCTGTAAAAACCACGTCATTTAGAGTGTGTACAAGACTCAGGTCATTATGTCACTGCATTCTGGCTCTCAGCTCCCTCCTCACTCCCAGCTGCACGAGGTACCCATATAACCCTGACTCCCACTCCAGGCAGCCAGGTTTGGGGGAGCATACATTACAAACTGCAGTTTTTAGTAGATATTCAGTCTCAGGACCAGAATAGAAATGGTCCCAAAGTAAAGAACCCTGAAATTCACATAGTCTAGATACTGGGTCATCAGAACCAGCTATTTTACTCTGCTCATCCATTCCCACAGACGCACGTTATGGTCATGTGTATAACCACAATTGGAGGACCTCCAGCAGTACCCTATGTCAGTGCTGTGTGTTGTCCTCTTTGCTTCTCAAGTATGTTCCTGTGCTCCTGGATATTCCCAAACTGACCTTCAGTCTACAGACTCTGACCTCAAACTGAGGAGAATTCAGTAATGAGTGTAGTTAATTTGAAACTGCCTATTTTTTCTAAAGTCAATAATGGGAAAACCGACTGTCAGCAGAACCCTCCTGAGAACACAGCCCTACAGGGATCTAATGTTTCCCTCAACAAAACAATGCTATAGCAACTAGCCTGATATGTGCCTGCTCAAGCTGCCAACCTACTGCCACGCTTTCCCCAGTGCTTAAAGCAGCATTCATACAAACTGAACTACAAGTATGCAGCAGTTACGGCAGCTTGCTTAGTTCACTGAGAATAGGCTTAATAGGATGTGTTGCTATCCAGTTCTTAGTAAGTCATCCAAAGTCCTCTGCACTTGCTGAAACAAGTGTTGAATCTCTCCTTTTTTGTTCCTGAATTTGGGAAAGGAAGCCTAAGTTCTACAGTCTGTGCTCCAATAAAAAAATAGGCAAAGAAGAATGTTTCCTTTAAGTATTGCATGTCTTGCTTGATCAGTCAGGATTTTACACTATGAACAGATATGCCAACATGTACTTAGAGGATGCAAACTCAGGATGTGTCCCATCCATTCCCCTACCACAGTCTCAGCATTCTCTGCTTCAGATTCCTCCATTCCTCAGGCACCACCCTGATTCATAATCTCAGGAAAGGAGGAGACAATAATGATCTTGCAAACCTGCGTGATGACTGACTTTGCTGTGGATTTTCCAGCCCAATTGATTGCCCACTCTCTGGCAAGCAGGCTAACACTGCAAACTTCTAGGGTATGATTGCTATTTGCTTATCTGTCGTCAGAGTGGCTCTCACTGTGGTGTCTCTTTGATGAAGGGCCAGAGCCAGTACTGCTTCAGTGTACAATTTCATTTTTGTGGCTTTCTTCATTCTGAATTTCTTCATCCACTGCTACTTATCCAAAATCTACAACCTGCACTTCCATCCTCTGGTGTGTTTTTTTTCCTGTCCATAAGCTTTCGTCATTCTTCTCCCATCACTAATCAACATTTTAGAAGAGGTTGCTTAAGTTCCATGTATATCAAAGATATGCAAAACAGAAATGTAAGGAACATTACCTTATACTGATTTCATGCCAATGACAGAGAGAAAAAAAACGTAAAATGTGGATTTAAAACAAAACAAAACTGTATTTTAGAAAACACCGTGGAGTATAGAATTATGGTAGACTGATTCTGATATCTTGACACTGGAATAATTCTGCACAGAGAAATGCAGTGCGAGTTAGTACAGGGATGCATCCTGACATTTTGCTGTGGCTCCACCCAATACAGCCGTGCGGAGCAAGGCTGGGTTGTGTCAGGCGAAGCAGCTACATATCAGCGTACTCTGATGTTGTGGTGTCAGCTGTTGTAGGCTGACAGCATACTTGCTTGTGTAGTCATATCTGTAAACCTTGGGGTTGTCAGTTACTCTGTACTGACTCAAGGTCTGGAGAAAGAGCTCAGATGCAGACATCAGTACTGCAGACATGAAGTCAGATAAGACAAATTCCAGCGCCGGTGCTGCACAGATGGAACACAAATGCTCTCAGATTGACGTAGGAGTGTACCCCTGAAATAGGGGTGTTTGTAGTCATTCTTCATGTTTCTAACACAGTTAATTTGATTTTCTCTCTAGCAAAGATGCATCAGTCTTTCAATCTTTGAAACAGAAAGGCTTGCTTTCATGCAGATATTTCATGCAGGGTTCATGCAAAGTTCTTGGCAGTTTAAATAAATAATATTAATTTTAAAATTATTCACTACTGTGTTATTTATTATAACAAAGCTTATATAGTGTGTCTGAAAATGTGTAATAAAACTGTTGCTGTTTCTTGATAGGCAGTTCAGTTTTCTGCTCACTCTTTCCAGACTGGCCACAGAGTTTCAGCACCTCCCTTATGCCCACTCACCCATGTTTTTAAACTTTTGGTGAGTCCTTCACAAGAAGATACCGGGGTCTCAAGTAGTTCCTTATGGTATTACGCCTACTCATTGAACAGCAGCGAACACCAGCC
>JAOWBP010001760.1:53341095-53361514 GCA_028571105.1 Tragopan temminckii | reverse complement strand
CAATAACTTCTTCACATGCTTACTAGATGAGCCAAGGAGAATAGCACGCAACTATTCCCAAACAATCAAGAACATGGAAACATGACACCCAACAGCAGCCTTGGCTGTAGAGCCTGAGTGAAGACTCCACGTAGCAGAGTACAGACCCTCAGTGCTTCAGGAAAGTGGACTTCGGCTTATTCAGGGGACTGGCCATGGGAGGCAGACTCTGAAAAGCAAACGAACTCTGGAAAACTGGCAAGGGTATTTAAAAACACAAGCATCAGTGGCCTGGCTTAGCTATGGTAATTGTCAGAGCTTCAATGCCAAATGGGCAGTATACAGACAGAGGTGAAAACAGGGACAGGCTACACAGGAGTAATTTCAAAACATAATCCACGCATGTAAGGATTAAGTCAAGAAAGCAAAAGCTAATTTAGAATTGAGCCCTCGCAAGGAACATTGAGGGCAACGTGAAGAGCATCTGTTACTATGTTAGTTGTGAAAGGCTGAACTAGAAAATGTGAGACTGTTGCTAAATGAAGCAAGCAATTTAGTAACAGTAACTTAAAACAGAAGAGTCCCACCTTCTGTCAAGAATCCACTACTTGAAAATCAATCATCAGCTCTAAGTCTGAGGTACCAAAAATGGTCACGTGTAACGTTAAATTAATGAAAGGCATGTTGGAAAATTATATAAGTCAAGATACTATTCAAACAATTCTACATCTCCACACAAAATAAACTGAAAACAAATTTAAGCTAATTTTGCTTGACTACAGAGAAGGCATAAATGAACAAACAAAAACACGAAACGTAAAGAGAAAGAAAATAGGATAGAAATTTAGGAAACAAGATTTTTAAAACATACCAGTTGAAACATTAAAACATATACAGACATGTTTTTGTATACACAAGCTCAATCTTGATAGTATTTAAGTTTGACAGGTTTTTTAAAATGTCTTTCCTGCATTATCTGCAGGTCTATTCTTCCTTATCCAAGCAATAGAGCAGCATTTGCTTTCAGTGCATTGTTGCCTCCAGCTTAACCTAAAGAGGGTTGGATTTGCTTTGTTTGTTCATTTCTGTTGAAGTCACCATCAGTTAGTACTGCATTTGTGTGCATCTGAAAGTATTGCAGATTTGAAGTCAATAGCAAATTGAAAGTGAAAACAACTGAGCCAGAAGAGCACTGAACACCCATTTTCCCCATTTAACTTCACTGAGAATTTGGATTATATCCTAAATGATGTTAAGTAACAGAGTCAGAGAGGCCTCTGGCTCACACTGCATTGAAATGAGGGAAAAGCTTTCCTTTTCTTCTGTTTAACAAACTTGCCACAAATTTGTCAATGCTTTTTTCCTGCTGTGAGCACAAAGATACAACTTCAAGAAAATGAAAAAAAGCCTCTGTATGAAAAACAGCATTTCAAATAAGGCAGTTAGAAAGCAAGTGTGTTAAAAACAGTATTTTCTTTCTTTCCCTGCAGCCTGCCCTATTGTTAGGCTGCTAAAGGGAAGTGGTGGTAGTCAGACAATGGAATTGACTGCCTTCTTCAGATGGTGCTCTACTTTTGTCACAACTGCATGACAAAATGTTACACTTCAAGCAGTGAAACCTATTTTCATAAACTGTAAAGTGCATTTATGTGTTGATACAGTCAATTGATAAAACACAAATCTTTCTATTTAGCAGATTTATTACATGCCTCTTGTCTGTTTTTAATGAAGTTAAATTGTTCTTTCAGATAAAATAAATATGGATAAAAAGTGTCCACAGAACAAAGAGGGAATTTAGGTAACCCCTCACACACCAAAAAAGTACTTAAGTTACACAGATTAGTCAAGATTAGAGCATGCAACTCAGAGAGCTCTTATTTCTTCACGTGGCGTGCAAAAGATGAGTTCTCGCGTAGCTGAACCAAACCGTCCTTCTAGCTGATTCATACTTATAAAGTCATGATACACAGATACTTCTAGCCAACACACACTCTAATTCCCTAATAAAAATCCCTTCAATTTTTATTTTTAAACTTACACACATTTCATCACCTCCAGCTATTGAAAAAAGGGAGTGAGTTTCAAAGTTTCCACAAACAAATGCAACAATCCTTTCTAATTAGGTAGCAGAAAATTTATGGTGAGATTCCTGCACTGCCAATTATTTTACATAATCATATTATTTTGGCAAGGGGAAAAGGAGTTCTGACATTCAAAAGGAATCTCCTACAATACATGTACTCGTGGATACACTTCTTTTTTCCTGAACACCTTGCTTTTCCTACAATTGTCTTAAAACTAGGGACTGAAGTTAGAAACATTTTTCTGCATCACAGTAAACACTGCAAGCTGCTGTGACATCATAAGACAAGGAAAGGGTAAATACAGCCAAAGTAAAAGACTTGTATGGATTATGAAAATCCACGCAACTGTACTTGAAAAGAGTCAACGGCACTACAAGTTTTCAAAGTGATTTATTTATATCAAAAACTTATTGTTAGTCCCATACAGCTGATGCTTTCCACATTCTTAACAGAAACAAAGATGGGTCAAACAAGTTAGGCCAGTCTGAGCAAGGGTCTCAAATTAAGTAGTTTCATATTTAGCTCATTTATCTAATTCAAGAGATGAGAGCAGTTTGCAAGTGATGTACAGTGCCTGACAGTGGCAAAACGTCAGCTCCCCTCCTTCTTGTAAGCACCCTTCAAAAACTGGAAAGGTTGCAACGAGGTCTCCGAAGAACAAGCTCAACTCCCTCAACATTCGTCATAGGAGAGCTGGTCCAATCCTTTGACCATTTTCATGGCCCTTCTCTGGTCCCACTGTAACAGCTCTATATCCTACCTGTGTGAGGGCCCCAGGCCCAGACAGTACACCGGACAAGGCCTTACACAGGTGGAACAGAAGGGGAGGGACAATCACCTCCCTCTGCTGACCACTCCTCTTGTGATGCAACTCAGAATACTGTCGGCCTTCCAGGCTGTAGGTGCACACTGCTGGTTCATGTCCAGTTTTTCATCCATCAGGACATTCCAAATCCTGCTCTCAATGAGTTGTTTTCTCAGTATGCACTCATATATGGGACTGCCTTGACCCGAGTGCAACACCTTGCACTTGGCCTTGTTAAACCTCATTTAAGTTCTGAAGCGCTTACTTTTCGAGTCTGTCCAGGTCTCTTTGAATGGTGTCCCTTCCTTCTTATGTCAACAGCATCACTCAGCTTGGTGTCGTCAACAAACTTGCTGAGGGTACACTCAAGCCCATTATCCTAGTGAAGATCACAGACAGCAGGGAGGCAATAGGAAAAATGTAAAAGCAAAGGGACAGAGCCCTTACTTAAGAGATCTGACAAAGAGAAAAAGTTTAGAAAACTACCATTTAACCAATAAGGCTTTTAAAGCCCTGCCCACCCACAGGAACTGAGAAGCCCAAAACATTTGTACCCTCTAGCACTTTGTAATATACATTGCATCAATAGGCAAAACGCCTGAAAATAATTTGTGCATGCTGAATTGTTTGAATGAGCTTTCAGTACCTCATTTAACATTAGTCTGAATTATTTTAGCCTGTCCCCATAAATGCCAGCAGGAACACAAAGGCCAGCGAGTGCTCCCACCAGCATCCCACAGTGTGCTGGCACCACGTCAAGGTCTCCCAGAAGGAGAAGCCTCTGGCAGCTTCACTAACAGCCAGCACACACAGGCACAGGATGCAGCAGCTGAAGTGATTATGCATCCCAGATCCCAAAATACACAGAGGGCAGAACTACAACCATTCAGACCACTCATAAGCAAGGCTAGGTATAAAACACTGCTGTTCTGTGGCTCCACTCTTTCCTATTAAACCATCTGTAACAGCCTCATTTTTTCCCCCACATTAAAAAAAAAAGCTACTGAGCTATGAAAAAGAAAGTGCTGATACAGAAAAGTCCAATGAAGCTTAGAATTAAGATCACTATTTACAGAAAAGATGGCTAGAAATGACAATTTATCCTTGGAAGAGATGAAATTCACAGTGTTGGCAGTAGAGAGAAAAGCCAGACAGACCCAGGAGCTGAGAGGCAGGCCTCCTAGCACCTAACTCAAGCCAATGGTTTGAGGGGAAAGAAACCTTTACTAGTAGTCAAGTGTCTACAAGCTATGCATTAGAAATAAATGTGGAATAAATTAGGAATAAATAAAAAGACACTCTTCAGCTTTTCATTTTTGGGGTTAAAAACAATTTCAGAGCAAGACCACACACACCGTGGTAAAAGTGACTTACAAACATTCATTGGTTTCCAGGACATTTTACTGCCATATTTACTACACGGTGCTGTCTCAAAAACGAAACAAAAAACCAACAAATAGAACACACTAAGAACACTGACTGTTGAGTGTTTTTGAGAAAAATCAAATTTACTTATGATTTCTCATTGAATTTTTTTGGAAATGCAATCAGCCAGGTAATTGCTATAAATACTAGATGAAATACATACCTTGGTGGCAAACAGATCAGAAAAAACTAATGGGGACAAGAGTTCAGACCCTTCAGAAAATTCTCAATTGTTTTGCTTAAGACACCTAATTTCAGTGACCACTCAGGAGTAGTAGCTGTGTCCAGTAAGTGGAGACTTCAGAACCTCTCTGGAAAACCTGTGCCAGTACTCAGTTAAAAAAAAAAAAAAAAAGTTGTGGGAGGCTTTTTGTGCTCAGATTGAATTTCATGGATTTTAATTAGTGCCCGTTGCCTTCTGTCTTGTCCATGGGCACCGCTAAGTCTGACTCCCATTTCTTTGAACTTTTCCTTCAGGGATTTATACATACATAAGATTTCCCCCCTCAACCCTTCTCTTCTCAACAGTACCAGCTTTCCCAGTCTTTCCTCATATCAAAGATGCTCCACTCCTTTAATCATCTTTATCATCCATGCTCCAGGTCTTTCTTGTACTGGAGAGCCCAGGACTGGAACCAGTTCTCCAAGTAAGGCCGCACCAGTGCTGAATAGAGAGGAAGGATCACCTTCCCCAGCCTGCTGGCAATGCTCTGCCTAATGCAGCCTAGGATGCTGTTAACCATCTTTGCCCTGAGGATGCCTTGCTGGCTCATGGTCAGCTTGCTGTCCAAAGCCTTCTTTGCAGGCAGCCACTTTCCATGCAGCCACCTCCCAGCACGTACTGGTGCCTGGAGTTATTTCACCTCTGTGTGGAACTCTGCATTTCTCTTTGTTGAACGCCATAGGATTCCTCTCAAATCATTTTTCCACAGTCTGCTGAGGCTCCTCTGAACAGCAGCACAACTCTCTGGTGTATCCATAACTCCTCAATTTCGTTTAACCTATAAACTTCTTGAGGGTGCACTCTGTCCCAGCATCTAGCTCATTAATGAAGGCTGTGATGCAGCTTTACACTGTGCTCACACCTCTCAGAATCCAGAACCCTATCATCTCTCCCAAATAAACCAATATAATGGAATAAGCCAATAATACAGAAGCCTCCCAAATCGTTCACAATCGGGATTTTTCTGTTGATTTTCAGATTAGCCCATACCACTGTTCAGCCTTTAGTTTCTGCAGTTCCTCATGTGAAATTCAACATAAATTTGAGTGAGTTAATCACTAACTCATTCATATTTTCTAGCTTTACTTTTCTAAATGTTCATGCCTGAAGCCCAGCAACAACATGTCTCTCAAGAGTACACAAATAGTTGGCATTTCAATTATCTTCAGAGCATACTCTACCTACAAGGAAGAAATCAGAGCCTCTTTTGGATACAATTATCATCACATAAGAATCTCCTCTAGCATTTCAACATTCCAGCACAACAGAACTGGCTGCAATATTCCTGCTTCAGGAGGGTCACAGAATGGTTTGGGTTGGAAGGGACCCTTAAGATCACCTAGTTCCAACCCCCTGCTATAGGCAGGGACACCTCCCTCTAGACCATGTTGCTCACAGTCCCATCCAGCCTGGCCTTGAATGCTTCCAGAAAGGGGGCATCCACACCCTCACTGGGCAACGTGTTCCACTGTCTCACTACCCTCACAGTAAAGAATTTCTTCCTAATACCTAGTCTAAATCTACCCTCTTATAATTTAAAACCATTTTCCGCTGTCCTACCTACTGTCACTATCTGCCCTAACAAAAAGGTCCCTACCCAGCTTTTCCGTAGGCCCCCTTCAAGTACTGGAAGGCCGCTATAAGGTCCCCTCAGAGCCCTCTCTTCTGCAGGCTGAAGAGAAGATATCATCCTGCAGCTGAAAAAAAAAAAAAAAGTAATAATCACTCACGCCAGGAGCTAGTAGATTTACTCTGAGTATTTAGGCAATACTACATACAAACCAGTCTTGAATCACAGCACTCAAGTGCCTTTCAATTCAGTAATATATTCCTCAATCACAATGCCAGTGTCTTCAGGTTACAGAACTACTAAATCATTCTGAACAAAACACAATCAAGTATACCAGTGTTTCTTCCATCTGCTGAGCTTACAAAGAACGTTAGAGAGGAGAGAATGAGTGCTAAGTTGGGATTTTTGTTCTTGATGTTTTGTGTGTGTGTGTGTTGGGTTGTTTTGTGGTTTTTTTTATTTTGTTTTGTTGTTTTTTTAAAGTTAAATGTCAAAAGAACTATACCCATGACATTTTAAAACCAATTCTTTTCAGGCTAAGATTCCTTTCTTCATCAGTAAACACTACACTTTTAAATACAAGATTAACAATTAATGTATTAGTTATAAATCTCCTTCTCTTTGTGGAAAATACCTTTGATCCTGCCTGTTTGCTAGAAAAATAACCACTTCTTTTCCAACTATTTCACCTTCACCTTTTACATATTTCTAATATTTGACAACCCTGAAATTTCACTGAGGCAAGCAGTGATCTGCTACTTATCCCCAGTTATAAAGTTTTGCTATGAAGTTTGGAGAAGAGTAAAATAACATTCAAGGAAGAATTAAAAGAGTAACTATTGAGAGGATCTAAACAATTTATGCAACTGCTATTTGCACAAAGCTTGAACAATCCAAAAACAAATAATTAAGGAATGAAATGATGATGTATGGTCAGAGGACAAAGTAATCTGACACTATTTCCTCACAATGTTGTGTCTGACAGAACCAGCTCCATATCACAGTCCTATCATGACAAAAGTCTCCTTTGGACTATATTCCACACACTGATTCTTGTCTTCTGTCTGTTTTAAGTCACACTACTATGGAGACAAAGAAACTGAAAAATACTTCACTGCTGTCAGAACAGACTTAGGCAGAAATATTAGCAAAAAGGCCAGTGTAAAGCAATCAACAGCAATGGAGCCACCTCTCAAATCCCTAAGTGACCTTGACCTTGCAGTGACAAACACTTCAAAAGGACAGTATTTTTATCTGCTATGGCTCTTGACACAGAATTACTGCATGCACTATGCTAAACACAGTACTGCTCAGTTTGTGAATATCACAAATTTCTAACACTTCACAATGCACTGAACACGTAAATATTGTATATCTGTGCAACACTACTAGCTTATAAAAAGCTGTAGGCATAAATGGTGCCTTATATTTCAAAAGCCCTCAGCATACTGACAGCATTCAAAGAAGGTAAATATTTAATCAAGCAAATGCACTTATTTTGTAATGCAGAAAATTCTTGCACTGCAAAATTTTACTCATTATCCAGCATTTCAACAGTACTGCATATTTTGAGTCAGAACTTGCTCTTTAAATATTTTTGATCCTCACATAAAAACACCTAATTCTTACCAACTTTGAAGGAGTTTATATAAACACATAAGTACATATGAGCACTACTGTGCCATTTTTTTTCCTCTTAAGATACACGTAATAAAAATACAAATAAAGCTGTTTTTATTTTGCTATGAAACTTCTCTGTACTTAGCAAAGCAAAAAAGGAATGAGGAAAACAAGCTGTTATCAGGTACCAAACCATTAGTTTGACATAAAATACATTGTTATCAAGCTGACTTGTAATGACAGTTGTAATCTTTTGAAACCATTTTCTTACAAGTCATTTTAAAAACCACCCAGTTTTGAAACAAACCTTGATTAAAAGGGTCACATTTATTTCCTTCTCAACACAAAAGCATGCAAGACAAAATACCAGAAGGCTATTACCATTAACCTAGCAAAAATATCTCTTTCCACACACCAGAAAAAAATTTATTATTTACAAAGTATTTTTTGAAAAGCTCATGTTTGATTAACTTTCACACTTGCATACTTCAAGGAAAACATTTACATAATCTTACCGTAGAGAAAATTAAAATACTTGTTGAATAAGAATGTCATTAAAAATAGTTTTGTTTAAGTACACTTACTGCAATCTCTCTACAGGCCGACATGGATATCCCTGTACCTTCAATTTGCTTCAGTGCATACTCCTTTTCATCTTTTCTGTACAAAAAAAAAAAAAAGAATCTTTTTAGCTCTGATTTATGTCATATCAATAATACGAGTACAATGATTTATTTTTATTTGTTCTAAATCAAGAAGCTAAAAGTCTCTTTTTAAAGCATAAACTACACTTAGATATTCAAGGCTTAAAGGCTTCCCTTTAAATATAGATTTCAAATACTACAAACAAAACCTCCTTCAAAAATAAATGTTGCTAACCTGTCTCCACCTCTCTAAATGATAACAATAACTGCAAATAGATCTACAGACGGTTTTGGAGACTTTTCCTACAATTCTCAGATAGTCGCTATCACAAAAAAAGCAGCACAGTCGCATCCCACGCCTGAAAAACTCCCCTGAAAGTATTTAGAAACTACAAGGATCTTACTTGATTTTATGAGCCACTGTCAATCAAGTTTTAAATTAAAACGTAATAGCATGTCAGAAGTGAAATGTGAATTTCACCAGGCAACTCTGCGTTTGCCAGACCCAAAGTACAGGACTCTTGCTGAGTGCCTGTTATCACAGACCCCTACATTACATGAAACTCTGCGCTCCGAACTGCAAAGTTGAAGAATGTGAAACAACTGCAGTTTGTAGCAGGTTGCAGGAAAGCAAACAGAACAGGCAAATGAGTAGTATGTAGGTCACTCTGAAAGTAATGCCTCCCGTTTATTTCCATGGAAACTACAACAGACACAGAGAGCACAGTAACACCTTATAATAGAGCAAATTCTCAGCTACAAAACACTGTTTTTCAACACAGTCACCACCTTTAGCTATGCATTTCTGACAGGGATGAACAAGAGCCTGTATGCTGAGCTAGTAGCAGTCTACACCAGCTGAGGTGATCCACTGTCACCATTGCCGAAACGCAACACCTACCACCTCACATCCACTGTTTGGTCTCCATCAATGTTCAGTAAGTGTTAACAAGTGTCAGTGGAAGCAATTTTTTCCACATGGTGGAACTCAATAACACACCTCTTCTTCATACACACTTCAGACCGTCCCTCTGCTGCCACTGGTCACACGGCAACAGCACATAATGGAATACTGGCAGGAAGATTCAACCTCTACTGCCATACCACCAACATACACCTCTGACATCACAGGCCAACATAATGAAATAGGAGGCACTGCTTTCAGATCAGCTCTCGTGATACAGCATTATCTCCTTAATGTTCATAGAAAGGTTCAGTAGGATTCAGCTGCAATAAGTGGATGTTTAAAAAGCACCATTACCCATGGTACCTATGCACTTACGTTGGCTCACCAATTACGATTTCTGGACAATTCAGTAACTCGCAGTCTCCCAAATTCCCTACAGCAACTTTCCCTTCTTTCCAGTCCCACACCATTTTATTTTACTACCCAGAAAAACTAAATTGCTCTCAGCCTGGGGGGTAAAAATTTAAACAAATGTTGCTGCTCATTCCAGAAGCACTTCAATCTATGCTATTTTAAGAACAAACAACTTTTCAACAAAATAAAATAAAATAAAAACCTGATGATAGGAGTTACGCCTCAAAACTTCCTGACTGTACTCCAGGTTGCTGAGCACAGGCTTCTCGAGGCCTACCAGCAACAATTCAGAACCTCTTGTTACAAAAATCCATAGTGGTGTCAGGCTGTAACCTCGTCCTTCAGCTCATGCTTTCTCCCCTGGCCAATAAAGATAACATTTTAGCTTGTACAGTGCAAAGGAGAACGCTGTCCTGTCTCAACAACATTTTACTCAGCTGGCTTTATTTCCATTTACAGTATTCAATGCAGGAAATGGAATTATGATTATTTCATCTTCCGGTAACACTTTCGGTATTTCTTTTCCACAGGCTTTAAAAAAAATTACCCAGTACACTTTAGAAAGGTACAGTTCAGATGATTTAGAATAATTAAAAAATTTCAAGGGCATCACACTGTCTTATCTATTGCAATTGTACTTCAGAGTAGTCCCATCAGATGAGAAACTTTTACATACAAGGCAATGGAAGACTAGAAACAACTTGCCCAAGATCATACAGAAAAAAAAAAAAATCAAGGACCTTAAAATTGCACATGATTCTAACTGTTGTTTTATCCATATTGTTCAAATTCTTAAACTTTTAGCAATGGACCCTCTTGAATTCACATTTAACATACATACTAAATTCATTATTAATTATCCACACAGAAGAACTGGCTTGGAAGCCTATAAATCACACTGGAACTGCAGTTGTGACTACTACATCAGTTAATACAGGTATTAACATTATACCATATTCAAGAAAATTGTTATTTGTATAAGTGCATGGCACTGCAAATTAAAAAAAAAAATACTATACAGCATCTTGAAATACACAATAAAAACATTCCAATATCTAGCCAGGAAAAAAAAACCTAACAGAAAATAACAATTTACTTCTGCAAGCAACATTCACAGAATAATTGTGACTTTGTAGGACAAAGCCTGGGAAAACTCCCCAGCTCAGTGTCCTTACAGCAGAGTACCGGGCTAACACCACATCCTACAGACAGCTTGTTACACTCTAATCACATTGTTTAATTGTTGCCACACAGCATAACGTTCAGCAGTCAGCCAGAGATCAACCCAGTTACAAATTTTTTTCCCTCCACTAAGCAAAGGTAAAGCCATGACACCAAAGTGCACCTAGAAATTAACTGAAAAATCCTCCATGGTATGTAAATCACTAAGTACTGCAGCAACAAAGCCACTACATGGATCACATTCGGCACTGGCTAACAGGCACAAGCTGCTCACAGCTATAGAGCACATGGCCACACCTCTTAAGAAGGTATTAGCAGCAGTAAAAGTGAAAAGGTCTAGAATTAACTGGAAAAGGCATCCTAATCCTGCCAGAAAGGAAGAGTTCTTACACTTCAGTCTTTCCTATGCAGCAGAAGTACCCATTAGTCTAAAAGAATGAAGAGAAAAAAAAACAGCACACGCTGTCACTATGGTACACATTCTTCAGCAAGCAAGGAAGTCATTTTGTGTTATTCTTTTCCTCTTTCCGTACCAAGCCTCATGCAGCCAGCAGCTCCTTTTTGCCACACCGCAACCAGCCACAAGTGAAAGACATCGGGAATCTACATGTTGATCTTCATTTGCTTTTACAGAACAGAATCAACGTTGAATTTCAATAAATATATGTTATTCTATTAAAGTAATGGATAAGACCACCAAATTTCTGCCTCATTTCCCAATAGTGGGAAGTTCAGCATCTCAGTAATGCCTGTGGGCTCCATACGCAGCTGGCCTGCCTGCTGATCCATCCCTGAGAGCCTGGTAGAAGGCTTCACTGTGCTGCAAGTGGAGCAGCAGACACGTACAGGCCACAGGAAAGAATGCAGCCGACACGAATATCCCCTCATGTGCTTGAATTCATGAGGCAAGGTGGAAAGCTAGCCTCTCTAGCAGGCGGTAACTAAACAAGCCCAGTGTCATTTCAGAGTCCTGACATCCAGCTTGCCGTCTCAGCTACCACACACATTCCTCTCCTGGTGTTATCCACACTGCTTGGGAAGATGGTATGGTTCATCACCTACAGGATATACACTCTGACACCACATGGTATCATTCTGAGTGTGGTGATGAACAAGTTTCTATCTTGAATAGAAGCAGTAGGAAGCTTCGTACTTCAGAACGTTCAGAACAAAGTTTAATAGTCTTTCATGAAGCGCTGTAATGCCAAAAATCACACAGAAGCGAGAAACAAAAAAAACCCACAAGACACAGTGCATGCATTTTTCCATGGCCTAAAAAGAAAATACAACAGCAATTTCAAACACGTGCTCAAAGGTGACAGACAAAATAGGACAAAGTGTTTTAGAAAAATTTATTTAACAGTAAGCATGAGTGATGTTTAAAATGATATACAGACTTAACTGAAGTCAAGACCAAAACCAGTTGCAATTACATTCTTCTTCCCTCTAGAATTAAAGAAACTATTTTTACCTCTAGAACAGAGATGGTACCTTATCAGGTTATATTCATGAGCACTTTTGAAACAAAACTCTGCATTTCTAGCATGATCCTTTAGAACCATATTGATCAAACGGAGTCTCTTGGTTTTTACTAGCAGACCTGAACAAACCTTTTGTGTGCAACAGCTGCAACACCAGATCAGAAGTCTTAAACTTGAGATGTGAGATACAAAGTTCACATCTCTTCTGCAGCCACATACCTAAATAAAACTGGGAGCAGCAGAGGGAGGAGGAAACAAACCACACCACACATC
Source organism: Tragopan temminckii (assembly GCA_028571105.1). Lineage (NCBI taxonomy): Eukaryota > Metazoa > Chordata > Aves > Galliformes > Phasianidae > Tragopan > Tragopan temminckii. Next base: position 53,348,907 of record JAOWBP010001760.1, on the reverse strand, counting down.
AGTTTTTACTATCCAGTACAAAAACAATTAGAGTGAAAACAGAATCTCCAACCTTGATTCAAGTGCACACAAGGAAAACACTCTTAAGAAAAGAACATGTGCCACACATTGCACTGCATCTCTGGATCTTCTGTCTCACCACATCTTCATAATATCAATTTTCAACAAGAGGCCTGAATGCTACGCAGTTTATCAGCACCACAGCCTGTCGATGACCACAGAAGTCTATTAGGTCTCCCTCCAGACATCCCAGATGATGTCAGCAACCTCTGCATATGCATGCAGTCACACCAGAAGGCAGCACTTCTCTTTACTCCACTACTTCCACGGCCTGGAGCTCAAACATGCAGCCTTTCTGTCATCTATGAACATACCAGAAGAGGCAGGGTAGGCAACATAATTTTACAGATCACCCTTCTCAAAATCTAATAATACCAAGCTCCTTAATGCTAGGCATATCTTCCTCCATCATTTTACAGGTTTTTTGGTTTTTTTATACACTTGTCAACATACGGTACTTGCATAAATGCATGCCCAAAGGAAGGCTAACTCAGCACTCATGATTTGTGAATTTATTTAAGCAATGATTTTTGTATTTTTTTAAGAAATTAGAAAGCCTTCCACCACAAGATATAAACGAACTTTAGAATTTTGTTTGCTGAAATCAGTATTCAAAAAATCAAGTCCAATATAAATGCTGAAAAAGTTTATAAGTTGCACAAGATATTTGAACATAGAGCAACTGCTCACAACAACTAGCCTTTAAAAAAAAGCCTGCCTTCCATTACATACATTGCAAGAAACACACAGGAGAACAATTACACTGAGCTTAGCCTGCTGGAAAATCTGACACATCCCAGCCATGTTAAAGGGATCATGTTAAAAGTACCACTGGCATCAGGCTATGAATAGACACCGGGTGTTATCACACTACCCTACTAGAAGCTGACCTATACCCTACTTTTATTCCATTATCTGTAGAATATCTTCAGGTATACCTTTAAAAAAAACACTTGACATGGCTGCTCTTCTGCTTCTTATTCCTTTGGAAACTAGTCTATGAGCTCAGAGGAGATGTGCACATTAAAGAGGAGGGAACTTCTTAAAGCACTGCTAGGATAATGGCCTTTAAGCATCACTTCCTCGTATACTGTGTCCTTCCACAGAATCTCAAAAAAGATGCTAAACATGTATGAAAAAATACACAATTGTCACACCACCTACAGCAGATGCTCTTTATGCATGGGATGAGGTGACAGCTGATTGATAAAAGACAAAACAGACATCTGAGCACTAATCACACCTCACGTCATAGAAAAAATATTCATTTTCCCCACTATAACAGGATCAAACAGAGTGGGGAATAGAGATTTGTTAACAGCAACGTGACACAACTAAAACTATTCCAGAATCATTGAATCTGACCTAACCAAATTCTTTTCCTCTTTCCTGTAGTTCCTAAGTCATAAAATTAAAAGCACAGAAACTGACTAACTGCAAACAGAGCCTATTTCGCAGTCACAGCCACTGACAGATGTTTAAAATCTCTGTAACAACAGAAAACTGGAAATCACATCAGCCATAGCTTAGCCTTTATGTTTTAATAACAAAACATCTCAGAAGGAAAGAAAGCACAACTTCAGTCACTGCCCCACCACTCCATAGCCATTGCGGAAGATGCACGAGATCTCAACCAGCCACAGGGCTGGTGTAACTGCTAAAATTAGGCTGCCTCCAAAATACCCAGAGTGAGTGAGAGCCGTGAATTTCAAACGAGCAGGTTCATGTTATAGCAGATTGGCATAAGCAGACCTGACAGCCTGTTTATATATTTAAAAGCTGGAGTGTTCACATTAAACTTTGAAAGCTGTAAAATTATTCTGCCGCTCTAGGTAATTTCTGCCAGTGTTTGCTGTATTAAAGCAGGGGATGGAGCTGTATCTTATCTTATTTCTTTCTAGACAGGCTTGATTATAGATAATGAACAGCTTTAGGAAATACCTCCCTTCTGGAAAGGCTACTGCATCTGAGAAGCAGCAAGGAGAAAAAAAGCTTCAGAAAGAAAGAAGAAACAAGCTTTTACTTACCAGTGAATTATGCGCCAAGGCCGCAGATCTAGGGTCCTTTAAACTTTGCCAAAAATGAGTCTGCCTTTTGTTTCATAAAATCACTTACAAGAAGAATGTTTGTGACTAACCACAACCTTCGATTATATTAGCCATCTGTTTTTCAGTAATTTTAAAAGTCCTAAATCCATAGTGTAAAAACATACTGTAAATACACAGCCCAGCACACAAGTTCTCTTTCTTCAGTGCAAATCTAGCTAAATACTACAACTTCTATAGGCAGGAAAACACTGTTAAAATACCAAATATTGAGAAGCCTGTAGCTCTTTTGTAAGAAGTCCAGTTTGATGCACTGCAGAACTTCTTTTCTTCAGACTTTCCAACTCAACAAAGAACATGTGAAATATTCAACTGTCTTTACCAAAACTACATGAAAACTTACTAACGCAACACGGATCTAATTCTAAGTAACAACGTTAATGTTCATGACCTAGTTAATAAGGTAAAATACGCTCAAAAGCTACAGTCCAAATCATTAGAAAGAAGCAAGATCCAATACTAATAAAGCATCTCTATTTTTTTCCTCTTATTTCAATGTCAGAGGATCAAGATTTCACACCCTCACAGATGTATGCCAGCTGCTAGGAGTAAGAGTGCCTTGCTGCTTCCCAACAATTAAGACAATCTTTGACCAGTAATCCCTGCCTGTTCCCAGGGAACTCAAATCAGGCTTGATTTCCTTGGAACTTGAAGCCCATGCATCACACAGTGAAAACAGGCTTTTCTTGCTCTTTTAGTAGCTTACTAGCATAGCCTGGACAAAACTTTACACCAACATTTTCTCCTCACCTCTGAACTCATGCTAAAGGTAGAATAAACGGCATTTCACTTGTAATGGTCTTTCGACTGACATGAACTGAAGGTCAAATTAAATTTGGTAATTTGTCTACCTCTGTTTCTCATTTGAAGCATGACAGAACTGGGCAAAGAAACAACTGCCTATCCTCTGCAATGACTGGTTTTAATAAAAGGAACAAACACAAAGCTGACTGTGAAGTCTACAGTGTTCCATAGACTACACAACCTGTACACTACCTGTAGTGGTAACAGCTCATACAGGAACTCTGTTTCAGGAACAGAAGCATTCAAAGACAGACTGAAACCCACTGCTGCACTAATAGCACTGAACAAAGCCACAAATACAGCACTTCTCACTGAGCAAGGCACTAAAATCTTATCATCAATCCATAGGAATTCACTGAAATTTTAATGTCGGTAATCACCTTCTCTAAACACCTTTATTTTTGCAGAATTCATGAACCATACGGTAAGAAGCCCATCTCCTAAAAGGATCTACTTGGGAGTCAAACAGCTCATCTCACGCTGCTGGCATTTCACACGTGAACAGCCTTCGTGCCATCAGATCTCTTCAGGCACAAGTCTCCATGACCTTGCAAAGCCATGGGAGAGGTGATCAAGGACACCTGCAGTCATAGCAGTCAGTCCCACGTTACCCACCTGGACGCAGCAGGCACTCCAGTTAGGGCAGGGAAAGGAAGGAGGGACAGAACAGGCAGGAAATTCTTTCTGGCAACATAGAGAGGACTTACTTTTTCTGCAATTAATACATGAGGAAACCAGATATATTGCTTTGAAGTAGTGGCAGTGTCCTACTTCACCTCTGGATGTCATTTCCTTCCCAAAAGATCTAGCTTCTGCCCCCCAGTCAATTGCCTATTATGTTTATTTTCCCTTGGCCGTAAAAAGAAATCAACTGCCGTCTTCTACTTGTGGGGAATGGCAATCAACAACCTTACTGCACACAAGGTCCAGTTTCTGAGAACCTATGTTTAAAAGCAAATTAAGGCTATCCACAATTCATATTTACACCAGAGCTCTTACCCAGGAGTTTGCAAACCAGCATGCGCAGGCAGCTGTAGCTGAGGCTCTGCCTATTGGAATGCCTGACTTCTTGTGTGGTTTCATCTACACAATGAATGACCCTAAAGCCGTCCAAAATCATAAACCTTGTGGAAAACAGATGACAACTGAGGCTGAAATGAGAAGTTATGCAGTAGCCTTAATCAAAAATTTGTTAAAAAACTGCTAATCCCAAAAAACACAGAAGCAAACAACGTTCCTCATAATGTCAACTGTTCTAGTAATCCCTGTTCCTTCAGTCTTTCTCACAGTAAGACTTTTTTTTTTTTTTTCCAGTTGTAAAGAAAACACCCACTAATTTTGCAAAGGTCACTTAGCTTTTACAACATTCTTTTCAGCCAGTCTTATCAGACACACTAATATTTCATGTAGTATCTCAAAGCGTACAGCTTAAGCAGAGACATGCTCCCACAGAAAAGACTAAAAAAAAAATGAATGAGAAATTCAGATACAGAAGTATCCACTGAGTTACAGATTATCACAGGATTTTGTTAATAACAACCAATTTGGATCTAAAATGTTTCTGTATTCTTCCTTCTCAAATCTATTGAGATAGCTGAACTCACAAGAGTCGTTATTTCGACTGTCATCACAGTTAGCGTTTTTACCTGTCAGTCATCTAACTGACAGTCAAATGATCCATATAAACAAAGTCCCCAGAGCAGGGAGGTGTTTTCTAAAGCTAAATTATTTAGATACGTTCACTCATAAGTCAAGTCAAAACAGTAAAGGTTTTGCCTTTGCTACACAGAAATTGTTCTTATTTCCTAAAAGCCACACACTGAGCTAGACAGCTTGCCCTAGACAAGCTTCACCATTCCTTCAGGCAAACATGCTGGTACTGAAATGAATTAATCTTTTTAAGTTCTAATACTTTGCAAAAGAAGCTGGAAAAGTGCAGCCCGTGTCAATTCTTCAATGCCAGCAAACAAGCTCAATAAGCAACACATCTTTGGAAGTCAAACATAAGTGCATATAACATAGGAAAGGATCTTTAGAAATGATTTTCAATGTCTTTTCCTATATTATGAAGATCCTTTCCTATATTATACGTACATATATCTGCAATAACTTCTCGACTATACTTTAAGCAGCAGTAAGTGTATGTAATTACAGTCCTACTTTGCAGTGCAGAATTCAACAGTTTTAAAAAAAAGAGGACAAAGACTTGGGTCAGACGGCATCTGTAAAAGTTGTTTGATTAAGGCCACAAAAAAAAGCACCAATTCAGGAGATACTTTCAGAAGACAGAAGAAAATTTAACGAAGGAGCTAATCGGGTCACTAGATGAAATTTGCTTAGACTAGTCCACAGAAACAATGGTCACACAGGCAACCAAGCCTGCAGCATTCTAAATCACGGTGATTTCTCAGTTTTTCTTTTTTAAACCATGCATGATGTGATAAGCTTGAAAGTAAAGTTATAAAGAAACACTTCTACTACAATACAAGGGATTACGGTGGATGACCCAGAAACATACCAACATGTTAGATTTCTGTCCAGTAGTTCACAAGAGAAATATTCAGCTTCTAACCTAGCTCCTCTTCTACTTTACAATTAACCTTCTTACAGGTACAGGGTGCAGAAAGGGACCCATTTCTCGTTCTACTCTAGTTTCCTTTTTCTGCAGAGTTATTGGGAAACTCTTAAGTCCTCAATTTGTAACAGGAAGCTTCTTATCCTCTCTGTCTCTTTTTCCTTTAAAAAACAAACAAACAAAAAAAACCTCTAAATCTTGAGAGGTTTTCCTTCATAGGTTATTATGGGCTACCTTCTGCACGAGTATTCCTCTGCAAACTTGGCAATAGCCTTTGTGTGTTTCTCTCTCAAACACAACCTCTCCTGCTTATCATCACCCACACTCATCTCATTTTTTCCTCAATCTCCTGCCACCACCCCAAAGTCTCTTGCCCTCACTCTAGCACAAAATGAAACACCAGCAGATTGCTGCCTGCATTCTGAAAGGCCCAGGCCACACAGCTCATCCCTGTGCTCAGAGAGCAACACAAGAAAGGACAAAATCACTACAGGAGAGACCATATGCCGGAGCCTGTGGGAAGCACTGAGAATTACTCATCGCCACTCACACGGTCCTTCTGGGCAGGAAGCAGAGCCATGGTGTAGCTGTGCTATCAGCTCTCAGCACAATTATGAAATACTAATGAGCTCTTCCCAGCTCAGGGTTTTCCATGAGAAGGCACTGGGAGACAACTAGTCAGACAGGTTTCTCTTAATTCTCCTGCTTCTTCTCACACGTTAACACCACTCACTGCTAGGAAACATTCTCAGGATTTGCACATAACCCCATATTTAGGTTTATCTGGCTATGCAGAGATCACATAGCAAGGCACCAACACCTTCAGCCATTCTGTCTTCCCCGAGCTAGCAGTTTTTCAAGGGGGAAAAAACAATGAAAGTTAGGAGCAAAACACAGCTTCTCTAATACCATTAAAGGTAGAGATGTTGCAGCAGAGAAAGGTAATTGCTCAGGATCATATCCATTGCTCTCTGATTCAGGTCAACATCCCTGTGACGTAGCCCATCACAGGGCTTCAGTAGCAAACAGCAACTACAACTGACAATTCAGAACACCTCAGTTCCAGACAATGTCAAATAGTGAATATGAAGTTTGAATAACTTATCACAGACTCTCAAATATCTTACAAGCACATACTTGCACTGGTGCACAACGCTGTAGGTACACATTCAAGAGCGTACATTCCTCACCACATCAAGGAGCTGTCTCTCAACAGCAAGGGCAGCTGTAGCATCCAGGCACTCACTGCCCTGTGACTGCAACCCCAGCACTGCTTGTTTGTAGCATTTATCAACTCCAGCATGAGTTTCACTTCCTGACACACTTGTGCTCTATTAGTTCGGTACTTAAGTTCTGAAGAATAACAATTTGGGAGAAGCGCATTGTTACACCAATACTGATTTAGTAGATTACACAGACTGCCTCTGCCTGTTCTAAGCTGCAAGTTTTCCATCACTAAAGTGATGTTGGTTGTACGTGTGACCAGATGCAATCTCTGAGCAACACAGCTCTGTCTGCAGAAATCCCAGTTGCTTGAGCCACACCACAGGAACACCTGTTTGGTTCAGTGCGGTTGCTCTCCACAGCATTCCTCTCTTTATCAAGATTTTTCACATCTGCTTTGAACAAAAATGATTCATAATATTAAAAAATAATAATAATAATGTAAAACTAAAGGTTACTTGGCAGGAAACAAAGCCAGCATTCTTGGGTTAGATTCAGACTTACTCTGATTGTGAACTTCCCCTTCCTTTCTTTTCCCTAACTTTCACTCAACCCCTGGATGATGTGAGCACTTCATACCAGCATTAAGACATCCACACTTCTGCACACTGACACCACAAGGAGTAGCACAGACTCCCCTTTAGCTCCAAGCTCTCAGTACTCATTAATAGGAGGGGTCTACAGGGGCAGCACTCACCCCTCAGCAGCTCCCAGCCCTTCTGCACACATCATATTGGAAGCTACATATTCCTGTCTTTCCCTGCACCCACCCAACTTTTTAAAAGGTGTTTTGAAATATGAGGATTAAAAATATTACATATTTAGGATTTTGTTTTTAAGAGTTGTTGGCAATTTTGTTTTAATAACCTCTGTTGTCCGCAGCCATATAGTGAGCCAAAGAACAGTAACTGAGACAGGGGAGGTTTAGGTCAGATATTAGGAGGAAGTTTTTCACACAGAGAGTGACGATGCACTGGAACAGGTTGCCCAAGGAGGCTGTGGATGCCCCATCCCTGGAGGCATTCAAGGCCAGGCTGGATGTGG
>JAOWBP010001760.1:53324663-53335079 GCA_028571105.1 Tragopan temminckii | reverse complement strand
TTAACAATCAATTTCAACTGCTGAAAAAAAAGGGGGGGGGACAAAGCTAGCTGATTTTGGCTTTGGTGTATTACCAAAGTGCTTGTTTCATCCTACTACTCCTTCCCTGGTAAAGCGCCCTCTTCTTCCCTTTCCTTCTGTGTGTCCATATAATTTCCTGATTATGCAAGAGCACGGCAAAAATAATTCATCTGAAAATGAAAATCAAGACAAAGTGCAGGACTGAGCTAGTATAGGAGGGTTTGGCATCATCTGGCTGTAATTGCACCAGGACAGGCTGAATTGAAGGCCAATATTTGGGCATGAAGGTGAGCAAAAGCTTGAGCAGCAGAAGCAGGTGCAGTTCCAATTTTCTCCTACACACTTTTACAGCACAACACACTCTTGCTGGACTGCTAGTGCTTCTATGAGATATCCCAAAGGTTGCCCAGCTTTTCTTATTAGGTTAGGCTACAAACTATATCATGTTTTTTAAAAGAATTAGGCTACCCATTAATCATTAGGAGAGATGGCTAACAAAATGCATCCAGAGATTCTCCTTCTTCCTAAAATGCTTTTGAGCACCTCCCTCTTCTTTTCCTTCCCACATTGCTGAGCTGAGTCAAGGTACTTTGTCATAGACTTTGTGACACATTTGGAATGAAATTCTGGAATTTAAGAAGTCTTCCTACTCTGGTGGCAATTCACAAAGCTTTCCAGCTTGAGCATGTGTAGTCTGGGACCCTGCAGGCACAGGAATGTGAAGGACTTGAGTTTCAGGGAGGTGGTGCCTCTCTTTCCTGACAGCACTTCTTCACAGTCCAACATGTGAATCTCTGCATTGTTTCTGATGGCCTCAGATTCTCAAACTACAGGATGGGTGAATGGTATCATTCATAGAATCACAGAATCATTAAGGTTGGAAAAGACCACTAAGGTGATCTAGTCCAACCGTCAGCCCATCATTACCGTGCCCACTAAACCACGTCCTTGAGTGCCACAAATGGATACGCTCAAGGCAGGTGTCCAAAAGTTTAAAGCAGGATGAGAAACTACTGGCTATTTCACTTCAAGTGGAAAAGAGAAGTCATTAAAGGCGCTTGGAAGTACCGTATTAATACTAAAGCAAACTGTTTAAGTACAGGGTGCAGAGCATGGCTTGTCTGATCACACCAGGAGAAGTGCCTGCAAAGGAACTCCTTCACTTTTGTAACGGTGAGATGTTTGAACAATGGAAAATAATCTGGCCATAAAAAAAATATCTCCTCTGTTTGGAAAGCAAATATAGTCCATTTTAATCACTATCAGGGTTATTAATTGCATGATCTTTATAGTGCTTATGTTTTGTAAACAACTAAATAACAGAACTCCCATACACTGCTTGAAATAAAATCCTCATCAGATTTTGCTAACGCATATGAAAGATCTGTCAAAATAACAAAAGCAACGTTTGCTTTTGCTGACAATATTTACCTCATATGAAGATAGGTTTAATGTGCCTATCCACAGTTCTTGGCTATCTTTTCAAATACAGTTGCTTCATAGGAAACACTGGGGGCATCTGATAGGAAACACAGCTGGTGGCTGAGCTAACCAGTTTTCTCAGATACAGTGAAGATGATAAAAAGAGTCCGTGAGTGCTGAAAAATTTCAGTAACCCATTTTCCTGCTAAAATTGTATAAGTTTTTTTTCTGTTTATAAGAAAGTTAATGGCCCTTTCCAACTGTCTCCAAGTTCTTGAGCAAATCTCTGTATGTAATTTAAAGGGAAGACCAAGTGTCTGAAAATCTGAAAGGAAACAATAGGTAAGATAACTCAGATCCTCTTATTCTTCCCAATTACACTGTATGGAATTAGATCTCACTTCAGAAATCAAGTCCATTATTATAACCTAAACCGTAGGAGGCATATATTTAATCCTAGCTACTTGATATAACAGTATCAGTGCTACTTATATGGATGTTAGTAGGGTATTAATAGGGAATAATTCCTCAGACAGCAGGGAAATTGTCTGGAGCACCTCTCCTACAAAGAAAGCTATAAAGAAAGGTTGAGGGATCTGGGCTTGTTCAGCTTGGAGAAGAAAAGGGTCAGGGGAGACCCCATTACATCCTTCCAGTATTTGTAGGGAGCTTATAATCAGAGGGGAAACCAATGTCACACAATCTAATAGTGGTAGAACAAGGGGAATGATTTTAAACTAATAAAGGGGATATTTAGCTTAGATATTAGGAGCAAGTTCTTTACTCAGAAGGCAGTGAGGCGCTGGCACAGCTGCCCAGAGAAGCTGTGGGTGTCCCATCCCTGGAGGTGCTCAAGGTCAGGTTGGATGGACCCTGGGCAGCTGAGCTGAGGGTGGCAGCCCTGCCTACAGCAGGGAGTGGGGCTGGGCTGGCCTTAAGGTCCCTTCCAACCTAAACCATTACATGATTTATGATTGCAGCTGAAAACAAGTCAGAGATTCATATTTATTGGGCTCATTCATATCTAGTTCAGTGATGCTGGAGCTGGTCCTGATGCTATTGTTAACAACATGAGCCATCCTTTCAAATATACTTGTACTCACAATTATACAGCTGTTACATCTTGCATATTTCAAGTAGTTAAATATTTATTCAAGGATTATTGTAACAATATTAAGACATGCCTAGAAACAGATGTAGCATTTTTAAAATATCAGATGAAATCCTTAAATCCTGAAATACTTCTGCCAGAACGTGATTTGTAGTTTGCATCTTGATTTCCACCACTGACTCGGCAAAAATACATTCCAGGGCAGCTTCCAGAAGCTCATCAGTGTTTTGAAAAACAATGTTGCATCAACATTTAATGAAACTTCTGTGTCCTGGAATGCTGACATCATTTGTCATAATCAGAGCTCTGGTTTCCAAGGCACTTAAGAGCTGCCAAAAAGCAGCTTTTCCTGGATTCTCTTTCACGTACAGAGTGAGATGGCTCCACATCTCCAAAACATCTAAAATGTTCTCGGCGCTCGAAAGCTTTCCCAGGTCTTGCAAATAGCCACAGAGTAGTAGAATGGCATGGGTTGAGAGGGTCTTCAAGGATTGTTAAGTTCCAATCTCCTTCCACAGGCAGGGTTGCCAATTGCCATATCAAGTACTAGACCAGGCTGCCCAGGGCCCCATCCAACCTGGCCTTGAACACCTCGGGGATGGGACACCCACAACCTTTCTGGGCAGCCTGTTCCAGCACCTCACTGCTCAGTGAGTGAAAAACTTCCCCCTAACGTCCAATCTAAATCTTTCCTCCTTTAGTTTAAAACCATTCTCCCTTGTTCTGTGACTGCCTACCTGTGTACAGCCTTATGTGGAGACATTGCTTCACAGCGAAAGCAATAATTTGGTTAAAAGGAACAAGTCATGGTAACACCAACCATAGCTTGATAGACGAGCTCAGTGCCAGAAAGCTACTCAGAGTGGACAAGCTCAGCGTTAGAATATCACATGAAACATGTTCTCATACCCAAAGAAAGACATCCATCCCAACAACACTCTCTAGAGTATTCTTGTTCTTCCTCCCTGCGTTTTAGATTAAATTAATTAATTAATAAGATCAAATTAGGAATAAAAAGTCCTGCAAGGCATATGGTACTGTTTCAAAGTTAACTACTGCATTAGATAAAAGCCATGGATCATATTTTCAAAGTAAGGATTAATCAAGTGGTCATGCCCCATGTTGAGGTTGGAACTAGGTGATCTTTAAGATCCATTCTAATCTAAGCCATTCTGTGATTCTACACAAAAGCACTGGTCAGATCCTCTCTAGAACAAGAGCCTGGGCAGCAGAGCATGGCTAGCACTTCCCCCGTAAGCATATGTGTTGTATAATCAATGAATATACAGATGTTATAATTAAGAAATATACAGGAAAGTTAGGCTAAACAGATTATCACGCTAAAGAAGAATGGATGGAAGGCTTACCCCTATCCTGGGCTCAATGAGAAGACTCCAAGAGGAGCAATCTCCAAAGAAATCCTTTTCCAGTGGTAGTCAGTTGTTAAATGGGGTCTAGGTGAGTTGGAGCCAGGCTCCACCCCTTCCGATAGCACAGGAGAATTGTCTTCACCTGTGCTCCCAGGGCTGACTCGTTGCTCACCTCAGGTGGTCAACCAGAGGTTCAGGTCATGATTCAGCAATGAAAAATACATGAAAAACTTGGTTTCCAAATTTCTAGACTTCAGCTTTCTTTAACAGCTCTCTTCAAAGACAACATTTTTAGAAACGTGGTAAAATTCCAGCCAGTCACTTCCAGCTTATCCAGATGTGACAAAATGATCCCGTATTTACTTTCTTCTTTGCTGCTAACATCAAAACACTAGTACATCATTCTTTTGCTAGTCATTCCTCTGGTTTCTTTTGAATTTTGTACACAGTAAAGACACGATAGGGAGGAAGCACTGCCATCTGCGATGGACTCAGTGGGTCTCAGGGCTCAGCTTGCCACAAGACCCCAGGGAACTGGGCCCTCTCCCAGGGGTGTATATGACACACTGGGTGTGATACTGCTCCAGGGCTAAGCAGGCACAGGACCTTCACTCAGCTGCTGCAGAAGCTATAGGGTTTACATAGTAAAATGAATGTGTTTTTTGTTTGTTTTATTAGCTTCCAAATATATTGGCATCCAGAGCAAGGACTTGATCCTGCAGCTTATCCCTGTGTGAGCACTCTGAGTGAATACTGCGGTGGGAATATTTGCCTGCGAAGAGGCAGGAAAAGAAGGCCCCGGTGTGCTGATACAAACCTCACTGAACACAGTGCCTCTGCTTTGCAGCAGGAAGAGGGATGTGCTGTAAAAACACATTAGAGAAAATCCCCCCGAAGTTGAATCCTGACTGAAGGGAGAAAAAAATAGAGCAGGAACAAAGCCTGAAGGCACCTGCTCTCTCTCCAGCCAGGTGCTCCCAGCAGATTCTTGCAGAGTAAAAAGAGGCATCAAGGAATGTGCATCCTTCTCCCAGGTAATTGTAAAAGAGTATCTTAACTGGCATTGGTAAGTCCAGCATTCCTTGCCAAGTAAAGGCAAGCTTTCCAACCTGTGTCAGAGAAGACTCAGACCCAAGAGGTGAAAGAGATAAAAACACAACAACAGGGGAGAACCAGGGAAGTTCATACCTGATTTCAGTAGGCAAATCTTGGAAAATAATGTGGAAAAAAAAAAAAGTAGAGTTGCCTACATAGAAGGGGCAACACCCTACCTAATTACCTGTGTTTTCAGGATGCATGACTTGGGGCATACAGTTGGTTTTTTTTAATACGTGTCTCACTCTATGCTTGTGGTCTTGTATTTTGCTTCTGCAAAGGAGTGGAAGCAAGTTTTATTAATAAGGTGTTTTGAACGTTGATCTGCTTGGCACAATCAAATGGGTAACTGAATCCAAAATAGCCACTGCAAAATATATTTTGGAACATATTTTCCCTCTGATCCAACATCAGCTGTTGCCAAGAAAAGAGTGAAAAATGGCTGAGGTACAAACTTTAATATTAAAAACACTTTTTTTTTTTTTTTTTTTCAGTTGTGGGGATTTTCACAACGCCCTTCTTAGAAGTTTACATTGTAGAACTCTTCAGAGAAGTGTGGGATAACCCAAATGCATAAAATGATGCTGGATTTGCTGACACCCCTGAAGGAGTATTTTTCTTTAAAGGAACAATGAAAGTAAAGTGCAAAACATACTGGTACTGGAAATAATAACAACAAAAAAAACTCTGTGGGCATATCGCAGAAGTCCCACAAGCATTCCCTGTGCAGTCCTTAGGATACTGATACTTGTTCAGTACATAAGGACAGCAAAGCTGTCTCCTTATATCCCACAATGGAACAGGGAAAAATAGTGAAGAAATTCAACTCTAACCCTGAGATCAGATATCAGTCACTGGCAGTTTTCAGCAACTTCATTGGCTCCAATGAAAATAAGTCAAAGCAAAACAACCTGAAAACAACAAAAATCTCAATGATGATTATACAGCAGTGATTCCGTGATTCTGTCAGTGAGAAAATCCACTTCTGCTCCTGGCAGAGTAGCTGCCCTTGCTCCAGGGTGGGAAAGGCACTGCTGCACTTCCCAGTCTGCAGGGTGGCCCTATTTCCCAAAACGTGGTTTTCTGCTGTCCAGCAAAGACAACTGCTTTGTATCTGGGCTGCTGTCCTCTTGTGCTGGCCCTGTCTCACAAGCCACTCTGCTTTTGAGATGGGACACAGGTGTGTCAAACCAGTATGTTGAAAAGGAATGCTTACTTTTTGGCAACACTGAGAGCCAGAAAACTGTGAGAAACCAGGAGTAAAACTCTCCCTGCATCCCTGCTCCTACTCCTTTATACATTTGTGTTGGGAAATGGTTGTATAGCAGAGAGTCATATAGTTCATTGCCATATCATAACGCACAGGGTGTGAGATTCACCTTTTACAGTTAAAAAAAGATTTTTATTTGCAGTTTTAACATCCTCTTCTATTTGTGCCATGTGCTACCCACAAAAGAAGGGTGGAGGTAAAAATCAGCTGAAATATTTTCTTTGTTAGAATTTGCCAATCTGGTGATGTTGAAATATTTTGTGGGAAGGTTGTGGCTTCGGTGAGGCTCCAGCAGAGCCCATGCGTCCTACACAGCCGCCTAGCACAGCTCCATGGTCACTCCACAAGGAGATAATGCACCTCACAGCACCCACTGCCAGGTCTGCAGTTCCAGATCGGGGACTCACTGCCATTCCCAAGGATGTGGGGATGTTTCTTTCACACAAAAGTTGATACACTGCTTTGTGGATCATTGAAACCCCAAACATTAAAACGTAGTGTGACAGCATCAGAAGAGCCCCTGACATAAGCTGCTTCCTCCTGGCTGAACAGTTGTTCCTCAGACTGCTGAGAGCTGGCAGAGGGAAATGGTGGTCATAGTGTCCTCAATAAGAAAAACAACCTAAGGATGGGTGGCTTTGTCCCTCTTCTCTCTGTGTTTGCAGCTCCTTTACAGACTCTTGGAAGAATATCAAGAGATAGTTTAGAACAATCAAATGCAAAGCCAAGGTTTATTAGAGCCTGGTGTGGTCTATCCTAGGAGACAACATGACCCATCTGGTGGGCACTGGTGTTCCTATCATTTCCTCTTAGAAGTATTCAGCACAACGGGTCTAGAATCTTGGGAAGGAGCAATACATCTCCTGTGCACCTGACAGCAACAGCCGTGTAGTGTGCCTGCCCATGCTGAGCCTTGCTGGCAGCAGCCTTGCAGCAGCAATACGAAGATCGGCACAAGCTTCAGAACACATGCAGCAAGAAGGGGTGACACCTCCATAAGCTCTGCACATAAACTGAAGGCAAAGTTCTATTGGAGGTAATAATGCCACAAGCATAATGGGGAAACAGGGCAAGAGCTGCTGTTGGAAGTGAGTTCCCTCCCTAGCTATCAGCCATGCCTTCCCACATCGAGGTCTGTCTCCCTGGGGAGCTTCTGGAAAGAGCAGGCACAGCCATGGCCATGGTCAGCTCCACTTTTCAAGTAAGGACAGTAGCAAAGTTGTGGGCTTTGGAGCATCCCCTGATATCTGGAGAGGAGTCCCATCTCCTTCACGTCACTATGACTTGCTAAATCCCTGCTGGACTGCAGCAAGCCAGCAACACATGTGAATGGGGGCAACAAATAGAATCATAGAATGGTGTGGCTTGGAAGGGACCTCAGAGCCCCTGCTGTGTGCAGGGCTGCCACCCACCAGCTCAGGCTGCCCAGGGCTCCATCCAACGTGGCCTTGAGTGCCTCCGGGATGGTGCACCTGCAGCTTCTCTGGCAGAGAATATAGCATCTTTCTATCTTCACACACCCCTGCGCTGGGTCTACTAGTTGCTTTGCTGCAAAGGGCTTTGCAGAAACAGCATATTTTCTGCACTGACACCTGGTTGAAACAGCTGGGAAGCGTCTCAGCTGGCTGAAGACACTGCAGAGATGGAAGGGCATCACCCAGCACAGCACGAAGACCCTGGGCAAACAGTGTGAGGACTGTCACTTGCTTCTGCACGTGAGACCAAAGGGCAGGTGCAAACACAGCAAGAGGGACTCCGACAGACAGACATTGCCAAGCATGCACTGCTCCAGGGTGGACGAGGAGGCTTCAGGAGAGGGGAACCACGTGGTGAGGTGGTGCAAAAGCAGAGCTCTGAGCACCTTTCATCCCTCCCTGCAGTAGTTCATGCAGGTACCTAGCAAAAGCACAGCACATTTCTTTATTTCATTACCTGCCGCATTTTTCTGCCGTTATCCTTTCAGCTGCCAGTAGATGGTGATGCTTCATCTGCATCCGAGAGGCAGCATGACAGCCTGCTAGAGACAAGACTGAAAAATAACAAAAATAATAAATCAGAGAGTCAGTCAGTCAGTCTCCAGACAACCACCTGCTTCTGCAGACATGGATTTCAGAGAGCCTCACTAATACTCCTGATCTCACACAAGGGATCCAGCTACCTTCCTAGAGGTGCAAAACCTGCAGCTTTTACTGCATCTCTCCTTCCTTTGTGTGTTTTGGAATGAGCATTTGAGCGAGGCCCTGAAGGCATTGCTTATCATGGACACTGTTCAGTCTAGAAACCAGAGAGATCAGGAGAATGTGTTATTGCTGAGAATACAAATAATATCCAGCTCCACCTCCAAGAAAGCAGGATGCTGGAGGTATCTTTGGTGATTGCATTCCCTTGAACTGATCTCTTTATTTTACAAACTTGTCTTCCTGTAACAAGTGATAAGCTAAACCTCTGGGATGCAGAGGAGCTCCTGCAGGTGCCTTCAGAGCTCTGCTTCTACAAGAGATATGCACCACCTCACGGCTACTATGAGTTCTAAAAATTAACCTAATCACAACAAAAAAATGAAGCAGATCTAGCTAAACTCTGCCTGAAATTGCCATAGCAATATTTTTGCCATTTCCGATTTATTGATATATCATTTATACTGGGGCAAGAGTGGTTTATGGGAATTACATAGTCCCAGGCACAGGCAAAGGACGGCAGGGCAGGAAGGCCAGCCTGGCTCGAACCTTGCAGGCAGGCCAGCAGCGACTGAGAGCACACAGACCACAGCAGCTCCCCCTCTGCTATTGCTCCAGCTACAGGCCTGAGCACTCTCTATGGATTACACCCATGAACATTTTTTTCTGCAAAAAACTTCTGCTTCAACGTGCTCCTGCCCATCCCACTGGGAACCACTCCGGGGAGGTGCATTTCTTAGATGTTTCCATCTCCATTGCCTGGAAGAATACTTCTCACCAAGCCATACCCATGTTGCCCAGGATCCAATCCCACACAAAGTGCACAGAGTTGCAGCCTGGATGGCACCGGCACATCTGAGCACTTTGTGCAGCTCTTGGCCTGCAAAGAATAGCAGAAGATGGCGGCTGCGCAGCTCTGCAGACCTCCCTGGGGCAAAGGGGGCAATGAGCCCCCCTTCTCTCACACCACATCCTGAGGTCATCTGCTCCATCAGCCTTCTCTCCTGCTGGGACCCTCCGAGTTGTCTTCCAGAAAAGTGCTGCTGAGACCACAGAGATCGTGCTCTCAGCATTAAGACAGCACCAGTGTGAGTCTGCATCACAGTTATGGAAACAGGGAACTCAGATCGGCTCTCCCTCTCACCAAACATCATGCAGTCACCCAGTGATATGGGTGTCTGCCCACAAAGAGTCACACTGAAACCTCCCAGAAGGGAGAAGTGGTTGTGTTCCCAACCTCACCTCCAGCACAGTCAGCAGTATGGTTTTTCCTTGGAGAACAATTTCCAGATAACTAATTTGGACTCAAAGTATCTCCCTCCTTAGGGCTTAGGGCTTCGGGAAGGCAGAAACCCAAATTAGAGAGGAACCATTCAGATTTAGCAAAGGGCTGTAAGCATTTTACCAAATGAAGAGAATGAGCATTGGCCAACAATTTTAGAGACAGAAAGCCAGCCAGGCAGCCCTCAAAGAGAGGCCTCCAAAAGACAGATGCAGAAACAGGAGGTAACGTACTGTCAGGGCCAGAGCAGCGGGCTGGGGTTGTGCTGGTTGTGGCCGGGGATGCAGGGAAAACTGAGCTGCCCCCCTGCAGTGTTGCAGGACACCAGGTCCTGCTTCCAGGTGGGCTGCAGTATGAGGCAGAGAGTGAGCTGCAGCAGCTGGTAAATGGCTTTTGTGAGAACAGTAAAAGCCAGTGTTAAAATTAAAAAATATATATTTAAAAAAGCAACATACATCTAAATCACACGGGAGGTGGGTTAGTAGGAAATGCCTGTGGAGATATGCAGCTTCGGGCTGACACAACACCCACTGTGCCCACTGCTAATTAATTGCCATGGCCCCCAGCTCTTTCCTCAGCCCCAGGGACCAACCCTGGCTCCTCTGCCCACCCCATCCCACCAAGCCCCTTACAAGGGCCCCAGCACTGGGCACTCACCACACCACCTC
>JAOWBP010001760.1:53290395-53324525 GCA_028571105.1 Tragopan temminckii | reverse complement strand
AAACACCCTAAACTTAAACTTACTGATATTTGCTTGCTTTCAAAGCACATTGGTTGTCACATTAGACATGACTGAATCCTATATCCAGAACCAAAGCACTCTAGGACAGTGCAGTGAAGAAGAAAGAATATTTTATAGGGGGATATAAACAATTACTCCGGTTTCAGAATTCACTAAAACTAACATGGTCATGCAGATATAATAGAAAAGTATGACAAATAAACTATACAGCATACAGAATATTTATCTACAATAATTTAGATGTCTGATTTTGGGGTACGTGTCAAAGAAGTAAACACGGAAAGACTTGCTTTCATGAGATTGTGCCAGCCTGTGAGTAGGTGCCTCAGGTGAGAACTGTGATTTCAGACCAGGGACAGCAGGGCTCACACAACCCAGGCAAGGGATGTTCAGAAGCTACTCAGGCAAGGGATGTTCAGAAGCTTCCCACGCCAGTCTGCTCAAACAAAGGTGACTGAGAGGATACAGACTCACAGGTAAGGAAGAAACCTCTGGGACTAGAGGTAAACTGCAAAAAGAGAGCTGGGACAGAAAGCCATAAATGAGCAGCTAGAATTATGTTTTCCTATCTATAAGTTTTCTATGGTCCACAGTCATAAGGCACAGTCACTGCACCAGTAAATGAGTGTTGATGCTCACACAAGATCTAAAAGACACTGACAGACACTCTGACTAAAAATACCAGAATAAGTAATAACTCACTATCCCCTAGATATCATTTTTTAATTTATACTTTTGTAACTGATTTTTTTGTACTGCAAGGAAAAAATGGAACAGAGTCCACATGAGTCTATGGAGTCTGATACAAATGGTGTGTAGATACCTTGCCTACTAATCTTTCTTTAATAACTAAGCCCACCGCTGCAGAGAGCCTGAATAAGGCCCATATATCACTTGTTCTACTCCTCTGAGGACTAAGAAGGGCTTAGCCTCTATGGAAGTGTTTGGCACACAAGTGTTGGTGCTGCTCTGAAGCATTAGACAAATCTGAGACTTAATCTGAGCTGAACGAAGTGAGAAGGGCTGCACAGAAATAATAGTCTGGAATGAAAAATACCTTAAAAGGCATCAGGCAGTTTTCTCTAAAAAAGAACTTACTAAGACAGCAAGTAGATCCAGTGAACAATTTTTTCTAAGTTATTAATAAAAATACATTTACCATTCAACAGAATGAATAGTATAGAAACTATTTGCACATTTTGCAAAATTAATATTATTTTTTCAGTCAGAAGCTATTCCACAGAATACTTTTGTTAGAAATGACAACTTTTCTGGAAGCAGTTTTGAAAGAAAAAAAAAAAAAAGTTTAAGTTTGAAATTATTAGTATGACCTGATTAAATATTAAGGCTTCTCTCTTGAATTATAACTGTGAGTTTGACTCCACTATGTATTGAATTCTCGAGTCTGTAACTGACAACTGCAAACTGACAAGACACATTGTGGGTTTATAAGTCTAACCACAGAAAATCCAAAGTAGAAATTGGCACTTTTTTTACACATATGTAATCAGGTATGTTACAGAATTTAAAATAATCATTCCAACTGGTCACAGCAAGTCAGACAGGTTTTCTAAAGGCAAAATAAGTTTGAGAAGGGATCTAGAAATCTCATCAAATTTTCTGCAGTACCTCAGTCAAGTGGAAAAGGTTTCATACTCTTGCTCTATCAAAAGGCAAGATGTGTTACAAATTTAAAGGCACAGATATTACAGAACAGTCTTTTCTTGAATAAAATGACCTATAAATTATATAATTGTTAAAACTGGGAGCAGCCATTTTGATCTTGCTTTATTTCTCAGTGCTGACTGTTTCTTGACCAAACATCTCTATCTTTTCTAATGCTGCACCACTGTCTGCTGGAGGAGTCTTTCCTGAGCAGTTTTCCTTCTTTCTTCCCATTTCTGTAGCTTCCTCCAAAGTATTAGTCAAAGGTTTTCCAAGTGTCTCTGGAAGCATTAATGTTAATATTCCACTCAGAAGAGCCATGATTCCAACAAGTAACTAGAAGAAATAAAAAGCAGCTGTAAGGGTAGAAATGTCTTTCAAGGTATGCAAATCTTCGGTCTTGCTTGAGAGTACGCTTGAAATAAAATTCAAGGAACTGTGATGTAAAGCAAATACCATAAGTCTTAAATGCTGACTGTATAAAAGATCTGCTTTTTCATTGTGTAAATGAAATCTCATGCGGCAGAATTAATGAATAGCAAGTTTAGAATTAACGAAGAACAAATGCTGTGTTTTTTTCCATAAGGGATCAATACAGTGCAAGGAGGAATAATTACGTTTGAGAAAAGAGAATATATATATCTTCATTTGGTATTTCTACTACCATGCATGTATTTAAGAATAGATTATAGGATTGCATTCATTTATTTTACATGCATGTTCACAGAGCTGGAACTTCCCCACCACCTATAACCTCAGTCCACACTCCTGAACCTCTTCCCCTGTACCTGCATCCCTGCTCATCCTATGTGCAGCCAGACTGGAATTTCTAGGTACAGACTGTTGGCCTGGAGCCACAGAAATGCGCATCTGGGGTCAGGAGAGCACTTCAGCAGAAACTATAACTCTCAACAGGAATACTTTGCTGAACTTTATAGATCCTGTAGGGGTGCAGGCATTTACTGACATGTGCACCACGATCACATCTTGGATTCGCCTGTGGCATGCATGCTACCATAACAGCATGCTTCAGTGCCAAGCAGCAAGGACCAGGACCATGCTGGATAGACGTAGATGCACACACACGCTCAAAGAGCATCTCTTTTTCCCTTTATTTCTGTGCTTTGCTCAGTGAGAACAGTTTCCACTTTCCTCCTTTGAAGTACAGAACAGGCATTAAAACCTTGACATTCTTCCAATGTTAGGTTATAAATAATCCAAATCTCTCTTGATTTAAATGCTTCTGCACAGTGCATCATGCCTGGCCTCAGTGTTTTTCCATTTCATGACTGTGTTCTTTAATACTGTATTATCTTTATCTGGCCCTGTGCTGATTCTCAGGTTTGTCCTGTTTGTTTAATACTTGCCCTACAAGTGTGAGAAGGGACATTCGGAACTACAACACCTTTGTTCCTCACACAGTGCTGGAGACAAGAACTGGCCCGCTACCATCTGCATCTAAGAGAGACTTTCTCCTCAAGTCAGAAAGAAGCTTTAAAACTGGAGTTCTCCACTGTGACCTTGAACAGAGCTGTTTTCATGCAAATGCGCTCTGCTGCTTTTCCTTCCCCTTGTCTCAAGCAACTTTTTGAGAAGCAAAATTCATATGATTCCATACACTCTTCTTTCTTCAAAATACTGCTTAATAGTACAAGCGACAGCAAAAATAAAATACTGATTCCCTCACTATGTGAAATTACAAAAAAAAAAAACAAAACCCTAGTAGTAATAGGACCAGAGGAAATGGTACTGAGTGAGAAGAATACAAAGTGTCTGAAAAGTCAACTGAAAAAGAGAACACACTCACTACTGAGCACAAAACTCTCCTCTACTATTAAAGTTATTTTCTGTCATGGCAAGACAGGATGAATTGCAAAATGGCAGCTATTCCATATTGACCTTTCTTATGCATTTTCTTAGGCTGTCATACATTTATAATTGAGAATACTGAGCGATACTGAGGACACTGAAGCTTAAAGACTACTAATTTCTTTGGATATCCATGCATTCAGAGTTCATGAGAACAGGGTCACTGCTGATGCCTGACAGCAACGTTAAAACAACACTGTGCTTTGCAGACATATGTCTTCTCTGTTTCATATGGTCTTTCAGACACTTTCCTCTAGTGTTTCCCTTCCTCGTGAACCTACCTCTTATGCCCTGTGAACTCCCACTATCCTGGATACCTGCAGAACACCACCTTTCCTGCCTTTAATCTCAGCTCTCTATTCCATCACAGTGTGTCTTTTTTTTTTTTTTTTTCCAGTGTGAAAGCTGCTGCACCCCAGGCTAATTCCCTGTGTTTCCCTTCTACCTCACTCTACAAGGCATTTTCCAGTGCTTGCTATGGAAGACAGAATATGAAACAGTTAAATCACAGCATATTAATGAAGCGACTTTTCAAACATCATCTTTTTTTCTTTTTTCTATTTTTTCAGGGATAGTATCCAAACTAATTAGCGAAGTTACATTCATTCAAAACAAGTCTTTAGCAAACTTGACACTCTGCTTCGTGTGGCACCTGACAGGATCTAGCCCTTTGTGTGACCCAAACACACACAATACATGCACGTTATGTCTGTGTGTAACGTTGTCCGTGTGTAATTCAGCATCAGAAAATGTTTTCCTGATATAGCCAATGAGTTAAATGTTTATGGATTGAAGCGTACTGTTGTGCAAAATATGTAAGTATGTTTAAGCTCCACCAAAATTAATGTGGCGGCTGTGTATGTTTAAGTCACTGCTTTTTCAGACTCTTCATTTGAAATCTGACTTTCAGCTTAGTCAAACTCTCAAATCATTCCCAGCACTTCAGTGCATCCAGCAGTTTCTAACAGCTACCATGAATAAATTCAAAAAAGATGTGCTGCCACTTTTTTTTAAAGTCTTCCTCAATACCTGAAGCAACAAATTTAATTTCACACTGTGTAAGGCTGGGAGATAGTAGACTTGAACTAGAAAGAGAGATCATTTGCATTAAATATCCCTACAAAATAACACCTTTACTTTTGAGAACAAGTAATTCTTCTAGCCTGCCAATCAAATATGTTCATATCTGATTGCTTGGAACCAATCTAAAAATGTAATCTTATTTGCAAAATCCCTAATTCAACTACAATGAAAAATATTTAAAACACAGGATTTTCATTCATTTGACTTCACTGACCTCAGTGGAGTTATTTTTGTTTGTACTTTGTGATACATTTGACAGAAAAATCAAGGTCCTGTTAAAATACAAATGGAACATCATTCTGAACCACTGAGAAACACAAACATAGAGCAGCACCTTTACTACAACTCTTCTTGAAAGTTGTCTCATACAAACCACATTTAGCAAGTTATTCAAAATTTATAGGCATTCAAATGAGGTGTTTGCATTGCTCACAGGTGGCATAACTGTATGTGAGGCAGACTGTCAAACAAATAGTGGCATTAACTGCTTGACAGTGCGTGGTGTATACAATAGGTCAACATGATATACATCAGCTTACTTAGAAATGTAATCCATTTAATTTCACTTTCATTCCAAAACACTTACTTTACCTAAGTCTTGGCAAGCTATGCGCCATGCTAAGGCAAGCCTATTTAATAAACTGACAATTGGTTTATAGTAGGAGCTAATAATGAAAACACATTCACAGTTAACTACTATACAGTTCCACAAATACTATGGGGACTTTCTGCACACTGAGAGTTGCTCAGAGCTGAAATAATTCCTCTGTTTACATTGCTATTTGCACTGTTCTCCAGCATATCTGAGCATTCATCATCTGTGGTTTGACTGCGGCACTTCTGCACAGATAAAGCTTATCTCGGCTAGTAAAGGCAAAACATTGACCAGAGAAAGAGAATGCTCCCTCATGGCTGCTCTGTTGTGCAAATATTATTTTCTGTGTCTTTTGGTTAGTATGGTTTTTTTGTTAGTATGGGTTCATTATTAAGAAAGAAAACAGTTTTTAGGAGCATGAGGGAATAAATTATTTTGTGGTCTGCTTCATCCTCTTTTGTTTTCATCCAAAACAATTGAATGTAATCAATTTAAATCATGAAACAAATTCCCGAGAATTCTCTCAGACCAATCTCTAGCATCTATAATTTAAGGGTGTTATTGTTGCAAAATCAAAAGGACACAATGCCATTTTTGCAAGAAATTCCAGTGTGGTAGAGAAAATTAAAGTAAAAATCTAGGTCAAAGACACATCCTATTATCTTTTTACCTTCTGACACATATACTTTACATAATACATTGCTATGCTAGACAAAGCAAATTCTAGGGGGTTTTGAAAGAACTCAAACTGTCTTTAAATTGTTTACTTATATCCTTAATGTAAACTTCATAATTACTTATAATTCTGCATCAGCATAAACTATCTTCCAGGAGAAAAAAAAGGTATTGAAAAGCTGCATGATTTCTAAGCAGCAAATGCGTAAGAGGAATGTAATCAACAAATACAGTTCACTGTGAGCAGGAAAGAAACAAAATATTTTGTCCAAAATGGGTTTGAAGCTACATAACACAGAAGAAATGCCCAAGATCTATGAAGGAATGGTCTGCGCCTGTCTTCTCCTGGGACAATTAGAGATAAGGATCCAATAGTAGCATGACCTGGAAATCACCTACATTACAGTGTGCTTAATGAATCCAAGGTCCTGCTTCTTGTCAAAGTTACCATGAACATCATCATTAGCTTCTCTTTTTTTTTTTTTTTTTTTCCCCGTCCATTTCACAAATTGCTTTGTTTGGTTCACGTAAAGGAAAAATACAAAGCAGATGCCCTGGGATTGATGTAAAGACTAAGCATAGTAAGTCTAAGACAGTCTTGATCTTCTGGAAGGCTATTCCAAAAGTGCAGTGTCCCAGGGAAGCCAGGGAAAAGGCTAAGGAAGAATTTTATGCAGTTGGACTTGAAGATCTTTAAGGCTTTTTCCAACCTGAGCAATTCTGTGATTTTAATAGTATAAAAAAATAGAAGAATATTATCAATAATAGAAAAATAGAATATTACTAAAAATATATATTATAAAAAAACAGCCACCATGGTGAATTTCCTAAATGGAAAAAACTCTGTCTTTGGAAAAAAATGAGGAGTAAGTTATTAGCAGGGTCTGCAGAGTAAAGTAGTATGGACTTGAGACACTTCTGAAACGTTACACGGAAGATAAAGTATAATTTTGTGGAAATATTTTTATCAAATTTATACAAGGATCCAATGCACACAAATTTTTGCACATCACAACAACTTCTCACACTTAAGTGACTCAAAGTCTCCCTTCTGCTTTCGCTGCATGTTCTTAACAATAGGAAGTTAATAATCTTTGAGTCTTAAAATTTAGAACAAGAATGGTTCATTCAACTCTTTTCAAAAGAAAAGTTCAACTTTCAGTTCCTGAAAAAACAAGTAACACACACTTATTTTCAGAACCTGAAATGTTTATAATTGAAGTAAATACTTACAAGTGGCAAGAAAATCCAAACACTTCTCAGATACACACAGAAAGGAGCAACCACACTGCCTACACGGCACATCATGCTTCCACTTCCAACAGCAAGCGATCTGTAAATAAAACAAATATTTTGACAAGAATTCTAGCAAATAAAGCAGGCAATTAGAAATTGTAACACCCATTGAATGAGTTGAAATTATACTAGAAAGCTACTGCCTCAACAATATAAATTTATGTTTTAGTGAAATTCAGCTACTTCTAAAATGAAGACTTAAAATAAGATCAGCATTCAGCATGCACTACAGCATGAAGAACTTGGGCTATTAAGAAAGGTATGTGTAACATACAGGAAAGTACTGAGTAGTATCTTTTAGTTCCTCAGTGAAACCAATCAATGACCAAGGAAACGAAAAACTAATAAAATTTTACTGTACAGCCAAATGCTAGACAACTCTTAGCAGCAGGGGTACTCATCCTTTCCTGTCTTTTAGACCAATGTTGCTAATGTCAAGAGCTGCTAGCTCTGGCACAACAGCATTAAAAAGAAAAGGAAATAACAACAAAACAATGAAAAATACCTTCCGCAAAAATTCTTACCTTACAATTGTTGGGTACAGTTCTGCTGTGTAGAGGTATATAAGGCCAAATGCCACACCTATTGAAAATTTTCCAGCCATGTTTGCCAAGATAATTAACACATTAAAGTCCTGTTGAAAGAGATTACAAATAAACAAATTACCAGAAAACATCACTGTTCCAAACTTGAATTAAATCCATGACTCTTCTTTAAACACAAAGCATTATTTATTACTTGTTTCTTCTTTAAGGCAAGTAAAGTGTCCACACAACTTTTTACCAGTCCTAGTTCTCTGAAGCCCTGGGAACATTTTACATCTGACTCCAGCAACAGTACTGTGAAGTCTGCAGTGAAAATACAGAAATCTATCCTTGACTGGCAGCTGCATTTTAAAAGCACATGATTTGGAAAGAACAGCTGCCTCTACATACTTCAGGATCAATAAAATACATGTCTACTGAAGGAACACTTTCAACAATATATGACTAACCTGAGGTATGAACATAATTAAAACACAGATCAGTGCACTTAAAATAAGGAACGGAATGAGTGTGTTTCTCCTTCCCAGTTTGTCCATCCCAATGCAAGCAATGATATAGCAAGGCAACTCCACAGCACCTGTCAGTATGAAATTATTTCATTTTAAGTCATGATTACACATATTCATCTTATAACTCTAGCTTCCTCTTTATAGGGATTCATTTAATCTAGAAAGTCAGCTTGATTGTACATGTCACGAATATGTGAAATCCAGAGACAACTGTTGTGTTAGGCTCATTCATCTGGTCACAGAAACGGCAACAGATGATGGAAAACATGGCCTAAGATATGTCAGTAGGGGATGGAGGAGGACAAGTGGAACAGGTTTTACAGCACAGAGCAGTTCCTAGTCTCTTTGAGGTGGAAAATTACAGAAAACAGCAAGGCTTGCTTTAAAGAGAGGGCAGCTGCTTACAATAACCCACTTGGGTAGATTTTCTCTTCCTAACGTCTCTTTCCAGAAAAACTTAATGCAGCCATATGGGACCAGTATTTGGCAAGAACTGTTCACAAACTCTGTTCAAGCATGGTATGCCCCCAGATAAATCATACTGATCCTAAGCCCTTCTGAGCATATTTTAAGCCAACTTGCTCATGAAGAATCTTGCTATGTCCAGGGTAATGTGAGGGAAGAACATAAGAACAAATATGCTGCGTTTCTCTCCTGAGTACATACTATGTTGATGCACCTATAATACTGGAAAACAAATGTTGGGGTTTGTATTGGTAAAAGCAGGCTGCAGCCAGTCACACTACATCAGTCTGCTTGAATATTTTGGAAGAGGTGGGCATAGTGAGTTACTTACTGCTCTCATTAGCACCCACTCTTCACCATGCCGGCCTATCAATACACTACAATATGTGACAACTCAAACTCAACTCATGCGAGTTACAGTCCTTCTGTGTGCTGATGTACATGGACAGGCACACACTTAACCAAGAGCACAGGGTCACATAAAACAAAGCACATAATTTATTCCCCTGCTGTCTCAGAGCTGTCTGCCCAACCTGAAGTCTTCTGAAGTCAATGGAGTATTTCCACTGATTTTTACAAACTTCAGGTCAGGCCTTGAATGCGCTTCATAAACAACTTGTATACCACAGGAATATTACAGTCAGATCAATTAAAGGAATAGCATGACTAAAAACACATTTTTGGGAAAAAACAAAATTATTCCTGCATCTAAGAATTGTGAACCTATTTTCTATACAGACCGACTCAGCATACTATGACTGCACATGACTATAGCCTTAACTTATTTTATGTTCTCCTAGTTTGTGCTTTTAACAGAATGATATATGCATTTTGTGTTGCTGGTCTGCTGCCATTAGATTTTGTGTGGATCTGCCAGATGCTTGCAGGATGAAGAGGAGAAAATTAGAATGTGGTTTTACAATCACAAAGACAAAAAGAGAAGAATTTTGTACACCAACAAATTCTCAGTTCTTCTCTATTGAGAAGCAGTGAGATTTCTTCCTGTATTAATCAGCTTTATGACCAATTAACAAGAAAATTTTGGAACAAGGTTCATAGTTGGATGAATAAAGTTAAAAAAACTGGCTGTCTAATCTCCAGACATTTCTGAATTTAATGTTCTAGTTCTGTCAGAAAAATAATAAAGTAGAAAAACTATTTACCTATGAGAAACAGATTTAAATATTCATTGCCTCCTAGATTGACAGAACTCAGGGAGAAGACGTAGTACCCCAGGCTCCCAGTGAACCAGACCAGCCAGATCGTGATGGTCCTTCTTGCAATGTACCAATTACAAAACAGATCTAAGATGTTGTGCTTCTTGGTTGAGGATGCACCATTGCCACTTGTTCTGTCAGTGCCTGGGTCATCTTGTTGGACTGAGCACAGTTCAGACACTTTGCAGGAAGTGCTTACTTTGTTCCACCTTGCCATTACATTGATTACTTTTTGTGCATCTTCATATCTTTTCTCTGACAGGAGCCACAAAGGTGTTTCTGGAAGCATCCAGCAGCACAAGACAAAGGGAAGAGTTGCTATGGAGAGAAATATCTGATACACCCACCAGGTCCGAACCAAAAATCCCACGAGTGCCACAACCATAATTCCCAAAGCAAAAAAAGCATGGACATGCATAGAAGCCCAGGTTCGTGCTTTAATGCCAACAAATTCAGTCACATAAACAAAAGCCACAACCAGATAGCCACTTGAAACCTGGGGAATGGAGAAAGAGAAAAAAAACACAATGTGAGGTTTATATCTACTTTTCTTGTGCAACAGGTAACTGCGTTCCTCATTTGAGTACATTTAACTGGCACTGTGCTGACCTGTTACTCAGCAACAGAAAAAAGGCAAACCTGAAAACAAATCAGTTGGACAAAAAAAACCTCACTCAAACTTTCAGAATACCTGGGAACTGTGTTTAAAGACATGAAGTGTTTTTGGATGCTTCCCTTTAGCGTGCAGAGTCAGCAAGAGATACCTGAAGAAGTGCCTAACTAGCTGTCATCACTTCACCTCCAAAAATCAGGTCCTTAATGACATCACAAACTGGGCACTCAGGAAAATAAAGCCTCCCAAAGTAACTGCCACTTTTGAAAATCTCAACCTTGGCTTTTAAATAGACTATTACTAATCTGCATGTCACAGAACAGCAAATTTACTGAGAATTACCTTTCATACTCCTGTAAATAGTCATTAAATCAAATTTTTAAAGTGTTGGAAGAGAAGCACATTCACAGAGTTACTGGTTCTCATACAGATCTAGCCATACTAACAGAATGGAATTACTGACATATTCTTCATTGAAGGATTTTTTCTTTGAATATATATCTTTATATATATCTTACATGTATTTCAATTTCGCTAGTAACACTCCAAACTCTTGTTAACTTAAAACATTTCAGAACACAGCTAGAAGTTCTAGGCTAGAAAATATTCCAGTATATTATTTCTATTAGTCAAATCAAAAAAATCAATTTTCTGGTTACAAATCTTCCACTTAATAAACCCTTGTCTGTGAACCCACTGAAGCTGACAGGAAAGCTGCACTGATTTCAGTGGTGAAGGATTACAGTTTCACATCTCCTTCTCTCAAATCAGTTCCCACTGGGCAGTTAAAACCTACGGCATCAGTTTGGTCAGAGCTTTTTGCTTTTATAAACTACCACAGCCCCTAGCATCAGCACCAGGGAAGTGAATCCTGGTGATATCACTGTTCAAGGCTGAAACCCCCATGCAGTTTTCTTGCTGGGAAACCCTTCTGTGCTGCAATCAGGCAAAGGCAGGTCCAGCTACAATGTCCTCTCTTGACTGCCCACAGGAATACATTAAATTATGTGATTAATTTCCAATTTCCAACCTCCTTTAAGTAACTTATATCATTTTTCTTCTGACAGCTTTCTAGTGTCTTGATGCATTATATAATGAAAGACTATAAATATACTTTTGGATGTAAAAACCAGTTACCATATATACCTTATATAGATATATAGATATCTATGTATGTATAGATATACTTAGACACATATACTGGAACACCCTTAAGTACAGTATAAACACCTCAGTGCTAAACATGTCTACCTATTTATCTAGTACTTCAGATGTAGTTTAAAAGACCAAAGAGATGCATAGAAGAGAAAAAGTGCATCTCTCCTCCATCAATGCAAATGGCAGAGATAAAAATCATACTTATTATAGATTTGTTATTTTAAGAAATATATACTCCATTTGTAACAGCAAGGAGAAATGCAATGCCAGTTGCAATGTAAAAACCAGAGTTCACTGCTCACACTTGGTATTTAATTACCAGTCCAGCAGAGGTTGGGATGGAGGAGGTACCAAACACTGCTTCATACAGATGCTTTCTATTAATTCAAAGAGGAAAAGTGCTGTGGTCCAAGAACATTCAGACTCCCCCTGCTCTGCTGAAATAAGTGCAACAGATGGGGCTTTAGAATAATGAAGTAGGAGAGGAAATAAGAAAAAAAAGGGGTTTTCCTGAGAAGGGGAAGGAAAAGACACATCAAAGAGCCAGTGAGCTCCTTTCTTACCATAGCAAGGAGAAAGCGGACAATCACGAAGCTGTAGTAGTCAAACGTGAATGCCACTGTGATGCCAAATACAAACTGACCAGCACTTGTGAACCACATAACGCGCTGTCTTCCCAGTCTGTAAAGCACAGCAGCAATAAAATGATGAGCAACCATAAACATTCTGTCAGAATAAAACTGCAACTTCAGAGAGCCTGTCTGGAAATGAGCCTGAAAATATTGTGCCTAAGGCTCTCACTCACCAAAAAAAACTCTGCATTACTTTTCTGTATTTTCCTTGTCATACAAGAAAGAAAATTTCTATTTCTTTTTTATAATTTCAACTAAACTCAAGGAAAATGGAAACTCCTAGAGTTTTTGCCAGAAGTAAACTTCACAAGTGACGTTATATTGCTCACATAACAGTGTCAAGGTTAACTGCCCCATAACTAATCTGCAGATTTACTCTTATTTATGAAGCCAGTACATAAGATTTGCTTTTTTCAGATATTCATTTGCAAACAACAACACCTCGCAGCTCTTTCCAGCACCCTCCCATCTTTCACCACCCTGACCAGGAAGATATGTGAGGAAGGAGTCACTACACACATCTGGTTTCTGACCCCTGCCAGAAGAGATCCCAGTGAGTCCCAGCTGGCTCTTCTGTTGGGAAATCTGTTAATTTGGAATGGGAGGAACCCACAAACTTATTTCTCACCAGCCAGAACGTGTCAGAAAATAACAACTTTCAGCTGTAAAATCCATGGTTGTAAATCTGCAACTCAGGATGTGTGTATTATCTCAACTGACTGTTCATGGCTTAAATTAATTGAAATGAGAACAATATGAACCTAACTTCATAAATCATGTCTGGGTATTAATTAATAAAGCAATGAATTATTTAAGGGACACAGAACAAATGTTGGTATTATATTCTGGTTTTGTATTAAATGAGGTTTTACAAAGCCTTGAATTGAGAAGAAGGATTGATTTCATGTGTTCCAGAAGACAAACTAAAGGAAGATCATCTTTGCTTTTGCATTTCCTAACTGTCACACCAAAATGCTGTGCTAATGAAGGAAAACCAGAGAACAACATGCTTGGCCTCCTTTTCCTCCTCATAGTGTTTGCTGTGGAACATATCTTCACCCTCCACCTAAAAAACAAGCTCCTCTAGAGAAAGAGATGCATAACACTAAGGGAGTCTTCAAACCAAAATACAAGCATATAAACTGTCCAGGACAGTACTGTGTAGCTTAGGAAACTGAATGTCATGTGAAGAGACAGACACAGCTGGGCGTCCTGGATCTCACTGCCACTTCTGAGACTGTCTGTGAAGCTGGCTCTCAGTGCACGATCTCAGAAAACAGCAGGGGAGGCAGAGCCATAGGGGCCAACTGAAGGACAGCCTTGGCAGAGTGATCACAGCAAGGTTCTGGCGAGGGCCCTAAGCTGGCTTTGGTTTTCCTTTGGTTCAGGCAGAACTCTGGTCATGCTGGTAAATAGGTGGAACCACAGCAAAGCACAGCAGTGACCCTTTTTCCTTCTGTCTGGACTAACCTTCAGGAGGCAGAAGTTTAATCTCACCTTTCAGGCAAAAATTGCAATCAGGCAGCAAGGAAAAAAAAGGGGCTTGCTCAATCCCTCAAAGCCTTTCCATTAGTCCCAGAGATCTGTATTTGTGACAAAGGTCAGGTCATTTTTTGTTTCAAAATACATGGGCTTTAATCCTCCTGTAGTCCTCAAGCAGTTCAGCATATCCAGAAAAAAAACATATGCTATCATGAGGAATCTCTCCTTGTGAAAAACAAGAACACTTACTCCCAGGTTTTACTCTTGATATTTCTACTGTTACTATTCCTCTTAGAAAAAAAAAAAAAAAGTCTTTGGACAAAATGCTAGCTGCACAGTGCAATTTAAGGGACCAAGCCTAAAACAATGGATAAAGTAGGAAATAAATTCCAAAAGCAAATGATTAGCAAAGACACTGAAAAACTAGTACTTGCTATATGAACAAGAAACTGAGTTTCTTTTTCTGAATAAACAACATTGAAACCTGACTTTGTACACAATGAATGAAAGCAACAAAACAGATACATAAGCACAGAGTTACTGCAGTCTGAATGCACAATGCTCAGAGGATGACACTTTACCTGTCAGCAATGTCACCAAAAATCACTGCTCCAATCAAGACTCCAAGCATGAATGTAGGCTGGATTAATTTTGCCAGCCATTCTCGGTCACAGACCAGATCCCACTGCATAACAACAGTGCTCTTCCATTTTGTATCATCATAAAGAAATCCATCAGAACAAGAAAATACGGACTTGTTGCCTTTATATTCATATGCTAGGTCAAAACTGACTTCTCGTTTGGACTTGCTGCATTGATTAAGTTCCCAGATTTCTCCATTTTCCAGCTGGGCTACAACGTAATTTTCAGTTGATGTCCACATTGTCCAGATGTCCTCTAGACTTGCTTTAGAGGAGTTGTAGAAGAGAACGCTACTCACATTTCCAGGGATCCCACATACAAAGTTAGGAGTAACAGCCATGAACACAGATGCTAAGTAATGGATGCCACATGACATAGCTTGGAAGACAGATGCAAAATACACACATGCTTGAAATCTGCAAAGGGAAATAGAAAAGGTTTACTGAAGAAAAGCTTCTTATAGACACAAAACCATCAACACAATTATTTTGCTAGGATCAGTCCAGTGATTGTGGCGAAGTTGCAAATGGAAGCATTATTTATTGTCCAGTGGTTTGTTACGCAGTGTGGCTTCAAAATAAGCTAGGCCTTCCAAGAAACCAATGATAAGAAAAGATGCACAGCAGATGCAATCTGTCCTCAGGAAATATCAGATATCTCTTTTGTCAAAAAATCAATACTGCTCTTAGCTATGTGTATGACTGCACCGAGAAGACCATTTAAAAAGAATCAATTCTGAGCTTCAGTGTGAAGTTGGAAGTAACCCTCCAGCTCCAACCCCGTTCCATCAAAATCTCTGAAAAGAAGACCTGAGGTTACAAGAATGGTCAGAGAAACCAGAATGTTGCAATCTTGGCTTCTCAGGGATAGAGATAATGCATGTCAAACAAAACAAAGCAAACACATTATGCCCTTCATTTCTCTTAATTGTATCCATTTACCTTCACTCCGTCTTCCACCTTGCTTTGTCATCTCAGAAAGACAGAGATAATACATGTAGACGTGTAGAGGAAGATAGAATCTGAAGGGTGAAATGCTTTGTAACAAAACATAGCTGTAAATCTGGGGGGGTTCTGGCTTAAGCAGAGTGTGCAGTTATGTATTAAAGATGGTATCATAAAACAAACATAGTAAAAGAATGTTTTATGTATAGCCTGAAGTTTGGCATTTTAACAGCTTTTAAAATATGCTTGAGATGCAAGCAAGTCTCTGTGTATAAAATGCACACACATTCTGAATGTCAGAAGACTTGCTGTAAACTCTACTATCACTCACTGCAAATTCTAGGAGGTTCTCATAGTCTAAACATAAGGAATCTCTTCCTCTAATAACTATTAAAATTATGCATATTTGCTCAGGGAAAACAAAACAAAACAAAATGTTATGGCTTTGGTTTCTCCTTTCATTTTTTCTTATTTACTGGAAATTAACCAGTTGCACAAACTTGAAGAAGCATTGTGTGAGTTTCTACACATACATCCTTAATTCAGCATATGCTGGGCCTGGATAGCAGGAAACAAAAAAGAGCTTTTTAAAACATGATCAGAGGCCGTCTCTGCTGATGTTATGCCTAAAAAACAGCTGCCTTGAAATGTCATGTGCCTGTAACAAATGCAAATTCCAGATCACCCCTACTAATGTGAATGCAGTCTAGCCTTGAATTCTTCTGATAAGGTTTACAACACAACCTAGCCTAGGACTTTTAATCATCTATCATCACGATTTCTAATGAATTTCTAAACAATGCAGAGCCAAAGTATTTAAATACATTTTGCTGGGTACACTGTCCAATTAATCTTTTCAATGGAAAAGTTCTGTTGTGTAGTCTAACTAACTCCTCTCACCATCCTCGTCTCTCAGAATCACCCAACTAGGTGGTTGAGGCTGACAGGGACCTCTGGGTCCATCTGGCACAACCCCTGCTCCAGCAGCGATACCCAGACCAGGTTTTTCAAAAGCAGGCTTTTGAAGATCTCCAAGGAGAAGACTCCACAGCCCCTTTGGGAAGCTCTGTCACCCACACAGCACAGCAGTGCTACCTGCTGTTCAGACAGAACCTCCTGTGTTCCAGTTTGTGCTCACTGCCTCTGGTGCTGGCACTGGACACTATTGAAAAGAGCACAGTTCCACCTTCTTTGTGCTGTATTTGTATGCATTTTTATTTGTAAGCATTAATGAAACCCCCCCGAGCCTCCTCCTCTCCAGTCCGAGAAGACCCAGCTCCCTCAGCCTTTTCTCTCAAGAGAGTTGCTCCAGCCTCTTCACCATGTTGGCGGCCCTCCACTGGACATTTTCCAGTCCAGGCCTCTCTTGTTTTGGAAGACTCAGAACTGAACATGGTGCTCCAGGTGCAGCCTCACTGATGTTGAGCAGAGGGGAGGGATTACTTCTCTCAGTCTGCTGGCCATTCTTTGCCTAATGCAGCCAAGAATACCATTAGCCTTCTTAGCAGCAAGGACCTTCTTAGACCAACGGTGATCTCCTCTGTCTTTAGTCTCTTAATTCTTTATTTGGTAAATGTAAACCAACTTGCCATTCCTGTCTTTCCAATGGCATTGTTGCTGTTCAGAAACAGTACTTTTTATCACTCCTTGTCTTGACAATAGCTCTACTGATTTTTCCACAGCAATCTGAGGAGAGGGCCGGATGGCTAAGCTCACAGTGGCAGCTCAATAAGCTGGGCTCCACTTCCCTCTTGAAGACTCTCACAAATGTTGTGCTCTTTCCCATCAGACAGTGTGAAAGAGATGGTCAAGAGAAACTGGGCATAACCACAGCAACCCTTAAACCTATCAATCCTCTATCAGAACAGCTTCTGGAGAACTAGGTAGCTAGTCACAAGCAAGAGTGAAACTGCTCTGAAAGGCTTCTGAACTATCTTGGACCTGCCAAAAAACAAAGGTTATCCTTTGTTCCCCTGTTAATACAGAGAAAGACGATTAGTAACATTTATTAATTTATCTTCTTCAGTGCTATTTTAACTGCAACTGTTCTCAACAAAAGAGAAAAACTATTTTTAAAAATAGCAGAGCAAGAATTCAGAAACTTGGACTATTGTCGCAGGATGCACAATGGGATGAAATCAGGACTAGATGACTTCTAGCAGATCAGCAAATTAAAGCCCTAGAAGCAGTGCAACTACATCTTCTACTAGCTAGTAAAGAGTGGCATACCTGGAAGCAGGATGCCCAGTATTTGCAATATCTGTCATTACGAATGAAAAAATTGTAGTGTCAGACAGCCCAGTTGTTATTTCCCAGACACAGGTAAAACAAAATAAATTAATACTCTCATACATTCATCCTGAGCTTCCTAATTAGCTCTTTCAGCATAAGAAACATCAAGTTCATCACCTCTCTTCTAGAGCCCAGTAAAAGTGAGCAAGAAAAATACATTTATGCTCTTTCTTGTTGGAGAGGTTTGAATGAAGATAAAAACCTGTAAGGAAATAGGCTGAGAAGATGGCAGGAACAAATGCACTATATTATTTCTGTAAAACCTAAATCCCAAGAGCATAACCAGGGCTGTAATTTTGATCAGTCCTAGCTAATCTCTGCACTAATTTCTCCCTTGAGAGTTTCACCGTATATCTTCCTGAACACCTTTTATGATTGCGCTTCAATAACCATTTTGACAGACTGCTCCACTGTCAAAGCATTCTGTTGGAAAATTTCTCATTAAATCTAATCTCCATGTCCCCTTTTTTAATGTGAGACTATTAGCTGCTTATAAAACATCCTTGTGCAACCTTGAATAAATCTTCCTTGTCTTTTATCATTTTTTCATAGAGAATTATCAGATTTCCCCTCTAGTTGCTTCGTAAAACTAAGTAAGTTACAATCCCCTGCCCCTTCCTCATTTTTCCATTGTGTCCTACTGAACAGTGTCCACTTTTACAAAAAGCAATAAAGGATTTATTTTACAGAAATATCTGTCATGCAACATTTCTCCCATCTTTCAAGGGCTTAACTTATAACTAGATGTAACTGGTTCTTGTAAAAACGTTCTTCGGTTCTCAGTGTTACAAAAATCTTATTCAGCTCCAACAAAGAAATCTACTCTACAACGTAATTATTTTTCTTACCTCATTTGTAGCACCTATGCTAAGCAAACACTGAAAGTAAAATAGAATTCCAGAGGGGTGGTAACAGACATAATTTATGCCATTTCTAACTAGTGTGTGAAATAGAATAGTCATGCTGTTGCTGAATCCTGAAGGATGGACTGCACTGCAGTTTTTAACCTCTCACAGCTGAATAAAAAAGCCAAGGAGCAGGCAGAGGAAGCAGGAATAGGAGAGAATACAGCTGGATGTGAAGCTACAGACGTGTCTGGCAGCACCAGTGGCTGAAGGCAACCCACAGCCCTGCCTCCGCACTGAGTGGCTTTTCTGCCTGTAAAAGCTCCCTACTGTTCTCTCCAGTAAAATTCCACAATGGGCTGGCTAGGGCTCACTGAAAATATATACAACCCCAAAACCTGAAAGCTCACCTTTGCTGTGAAAGCAAAATTCGTTGCTGACTACAGTAGTGTATTGATGGCATCTCTGCCAATGCCGGATTGAAACACTCAACCTTGTGAACTGCTGAGTTTCTCCTGTGGATACCAGGAGCTTTGTTTCTAGAAAGCCTGAACGCACAGAGGTCAGGAAATTGGACAACTCACATAGTTACCAAAAAGGAGTTAATTAGTCCATCAGTGACAACATATAGAAAGCATGAAAAGTATGTAAGGAGGATGATACGTGGGATGGAAAAGTACTATAGACACATTGAACTTCCCTTGCCAGAGCAGCTGCAGATTGACAAAAGACAGAGAAAGCCATGGGCCCAGCAACTTGGTAGACAGAGGTTTGCTGGAACAGCAGACAGTGCTGAGCAAGGGGACACACAGAGATGCTCCCTGCTCCATTGCTAGCCAGGCCCCCTCCCTCTGGACAACTGGGTGTTCCAGGACACATCACTGCTCTTCCCAGCCTTAAAATCCTGGGTCTGTATCTTGGCCCAAACTCAGGCAGCATCTCTTCTTTGTGGGAGGACAGCCCACAGCTTGGGGGCCCTGGGGCACTCCCTGCAGCAGGCTGTGCTGGGGCAGGAGGTGACAGCAAAACCCCTGCACTTTGCTGACCCTGGTTAAAGTCTATGCTGTCTTTGCTGTCTGTTGTAAATGATTAACTCTTTCCCTAATTCTTGAGTTAAGAACACTGGACAGATAAGAAACTCCTCTATTACTAAGCTTAAATCTCTCAACCGCAGGCAACCATGTAATCCTTTTAGCAATCTCACCAAACTCCATTTTAAAAGTTAAATTTCCCTGACATAAGAGATACTGCTGCTCACGCACCGAAATGTTAAGAAAATTGAACTGCAGCAGCAATAAATACAGCCAGCATTCACAAAAGAAGGCAAGGCTTCTCTCAGCAAAGTCTGTCATCTGTTTTCCTCTGCTGAACTCAAAAAAAGCAGTCGCTGGAAAGGATATTTTATATGCCAGTTACCTTCACATACACATATCGGATTAGGTAAAGTATATTGTTGCAAGGAGTCTTCTATGTGGGTTTTTTTTTTATTTTAAAAATTTATTTTTTATTTTTAAGATCTGTGAACATGAAGACTGTCCTAAAAACTACAATAATCTCTGACTTTTCACAGTATTTTTCCATCTCTTCAGTGACTTGCCACAGGAGATAATTATTTGGCAAGTACATTTTGTCACTCTTGCCAGGAGTGTCAAATATAGAAGTCAACAAGACTTTGTAGGTTACTGCTCCAGTGCAGAGGCACTTAATGAATGCCAGAAGTCAAATGAGCATAAAACTGTCTTCATAAAAGCTTGAGCAAGACACAGCATGAAAATGTGCCAGTCCTTCTTAAAGTATTTTGTGGAATTTCTCCCCAGTTATTCTTTTTTCAGTTTACAGCTTACAGTAAAAATAGAACACCTTCATATTTTCTGATTCTTCTGCATAGGTTGTACGATCTAAGAAAAGCAAATTTTAATATCATGATTTCAGTACCTGAATTGAAGGAACACTAAAGATAATGAACTAGATCCCAGACCACTGTCACTGTGGCTGTCATCTCATGACACAACATACCCTGTGGCACTGTCCTTGTAAGTTATTTCTTCCCTTCTCCTTTCCCACAGTTTATTTATTCCCTCAGACAAAGCGATCCCCTGAGAATCTCCTCAGTTGTGGTGGTACTTTTCATGTGGACCAGCTGCAAATTTTATCTGGGAAACTGATCTAACTTGGAAACAAATATGTCAAAACAGACGATTTAAAAAAAAACAAACAAGCCAGATCAGTTGCTTGATGTAATCTCCATTGCATCCATGCAAGCAGTCAGTAGCAGTCTAATTGCAAGGTGGTTCATCTGGGAGGCAATATCTGAAGTAGACACCGCCACGTGTCAGTTAGAGGGCAAATCCTTACCTCAGAGAACTTTTACTATTGCCAGTTATTGCAGCGCACACCTGAGACAAAATGTGTTGTTAGATAATAATTCAAAATGTGTTTTTTGACAATTTTATGCAACAAAATATTTTCCAGATAAAATTTGTTTTCTTGTCTATCCATCAAAGAGAGGAGAGGGGGAATTGATGGCAAATCTATTAGATGCTCCTCAAAAACTAGTATAATACCTTAAAAAACCTTCCAGTGTAGGATAGAGTCACACGGTTGATCTATGATTAGCAAACACTTGTACTATTCCACAGGATTTACGAGAACTATTTTTACTGTCTGCCTTTTCAACCACCCTGTTAGCAAACCAGAGCAAAGTCAGAAAACACAGCACGTTGCTGTTGTGCAGTATACACTCAACAGCATGGCTTCAATGAAATGAATCTTCCAGATATTTACCGTTTCTAAAAGAATTTGTGTTTAGTGACTATTTACAGTTCTGAATTCCACTTCTTTTTTTTTAAATGTGAGAAAAGCCATTCAGCATTCTTTCCACTCTAAACCAATAAGCTGTGATTACTTACATTTACACATTTACTTTTTGATAGGAACTCAATGAGACACAGGAGAAGTATTTTTGTTATGGTACAGAGATGAAGATTTGGAACCAGTCTTAAATATACAACAGACATGGCCTTGCTTGCCTTACCGAGTCAAAAGTTTGGGTGGTTTAAACTATGCAAATGATAGTCCCAGCACATATCAGCAGGAGAGTCGTATTCAGGGGGAGAAGACGCTATGCTGAATGCAGTTAAATGTACCAACAATACAGGTGCCAACAGGAATAAGAAAGCCTATAGGAATTAAGAGGGTGCTGATTTATGCACCCTCCCACCTATGTCATTGTGACAACATGCATTGTGCAGCAACATGCATTCACTGAACAGCAGACCAAATCATTCTTTCAGCATTTTAAAACTGATCCTGCAAAGGATTCTACTTCCATCGTTTCATTATGGATCTGCATCTGAGCATCAGAAGAGCAAACTCAGTCCAGCTTTAGTTATATGAGAAACCATTTTCCATCTACACTAGCAACCTTTTCTACTATAATTTTATCTATATGCATCATTTTAATATTACCTCAAAGAGTCATTAAAAAGACACTGTTGTCAGCTATCATAAAAAGTGGTATATGAGATATATCTCCAGTACTGCAAAAAGAATACCATTAATTTTTATATTATCTTTTGGAAATGTTTATCTTTTGCTGTGACTATGGCAGGTCCTTTGTATTGCAGTGTCTATGTAAATAACTTTTGACACGAGCACAAGGACAGAAAGAAAACTCTCCTTAAATTAAAGCAAATAACAAACTGTAAATTCCAGTGTAATTAAATTAATTCAATTTTATATATCCTGGGAAATTAGTAAAGGCATGGTTAAAAAATAATAACAATAATGCTGGAAAAAAAAGATATTTTCTACTCAAAATCTTTAATCTTTACCAGTAAGAGGAAGTGAACTTTTCTTTTTGCCATATTACAAATATATTGCTAGTATTTGTTTTCCTATTCCACTGCAGGAAGCAGATGTCAATCATGAGAAGATTCCAGTAATTACTAACTGCCATTTTTTTTGCCTCTCTTGAACTCTCCACCTAATTTTGGTTTTATATGTTTTTCTATATACCTCTAAGTCTGAAATTTAAGGAAAATCAAGGCTGCTTTCAGTTGCTTTGTATTGCATTACTTGATTTTGGTTAACTGAATGTATTCCATTATTAATTACGCAATACCCAAAAATGTATTAGGAACTGCTATTTGTCACAATCCCCTTTTTTATTCAGACACTTTTAATACTCTTAGAGCAATCTGTTTACCTTCTCCCTGTAGAGTCTAGTTACAACTGTACTGAACTGCTGAACATCCCTGTAACCTCACACATCGTGAAGAGCAATCAACTCCTGACCATCCTTTCTAATACTAAGATGTGACAGTGTAGGTGTAAGACACAACCCCATTATGTTTCCTGGGCAGAGGTTCCGTGTTTCACTGCCTACATCCAGAACTGCTCCTGCAGCTTTCATGAAGCCATAGCTGCTGAGATATAAAACACTCAAAGACCAGCATATTTCCTATTTTACAAAATAATTAAGCTTTGCTGCTGTAGCAATTAAGAGGAACTGTGTTCTGTGTTTTCCAATCCCTATTCCTAATGCCTAAGAAAATTTAGATGTAAACAGCTCATTTTCAGTCCTGAATTCTTTTTTTTTTTTTTTTTTTTTTGTCATGCCACATATCGTAAACCAATAAAGATTGGTTCTAGATCAGAAATCTAATTATTCCCCACTAGGAAAACGTTTATAAAACTTATAAAACTTCTCATTCTTCATTGAATTTCAGAAGATCTCCTGCGAAAAACTAAAACAAGTAAGACTAATCAATTCAGGCACACTGGATGACACTTCAATAACATGTCTTCTAAAATCTGAGACAAGGTCAACATATACATCACGGAAAAGCAACTCAATTTCAGACAGAGATTCTTTGCTGAAAAAAAAAAGTTACAATTCCCCATGTATATTCATGCAGATTTGATGAAATGCACTGTGTGGTACGATTTATATATCATCTCTTATTTATCTATTCTCTTGGCTCTTCCAATGCTAGATGGTCTGTCCCACCAATATTCTGTCTCTTTAGCCAGTTTAATATCCTCAATTGGCTGTCTCCTCCAAGATATGGCAAGTTATCTCTACACCAACATTTAAGAAGATTACTGAGCTCAAGAAGACTTTCAGCTTCTTCTGCAGGTTCACAGCTCACCTTTCCTCCAAACTGCCCCTCTTCATTGCAAATGTATAGCCCACTCTGGATAGAAATGCTCAGTTGCTTCTCTTTCTATGGAGAATCAGCCCCATAGGACCTTCCCAAATGAATGCAAAGCTTTTCAGTTCATTTTGCATTGCTTAGCAGCCTGGGCATGATCTTCTGTCCAGTTTTTATTTATTTACACTTCTTCCAGTTTCACCGTTGGACACTGATTCTGCTAACCTAACTGTCTTCATGGGATGAGAAAATATTTCTGTATTCTCTCCTCTAAGAAGAATCGTAGAAACATAGAATGGCGTGGATTGGAAGGGACTTTAAAGATCGTCTAATTCTACCCCCTGCCACGGGCAGGGCTGCCACTCACCAGCTCAGGCTGCCCAGGGCCCCATCCAACCTGGCCTTGAGTGCCTCCAGAGATGGGACACCACAGCTTCTGTGGGCAGCTGTGTTAGCACCTCCGCTTGAGTGAAAAATTTCCCCCTAACATCTAATCAAAATCTCTCCTCCTTTAGTTTAAAACCATTCCCCTTTGTCTTATTACTAACAGATCGCATAAAATTGGTCTCCCTTCAAGTACTGGAAGGCTGCAGTGAGGTATCCACAGAGTCTTCTCTTGTCCAGGTTAAACAAGTCCAGCTACCTCAGTCTTTCTTCATAGAAGAGGTGCTCCAGCTCTCTGGTCACTCCTTTTGAGCCACTCCAAAAGCTCCACATCCTTCTTGTACTGCAGCCCCCAGGTTTGAATGCAGTACTCCAGATGGAGCCTCAGGAAGGCAGAGCAGAGGGGGATAATCACCTCACTCTCCCTGCTAGCCACACCTCTTTTGATGCAGCCCAGCATACTGCTGGCCATCAGGGCTGCAAGTACACCCTGCTGGCTCATGTCAAGCTTTTCATCCACCAGAACCTTCAAGTCATTCTCTGCAGGGCTGCTCTCAATGATTTCTTCTCCCCTATCTGGGATCGCCCAGATCGCGACACCTTGCACTTGGCGTTATTCATCTCATTAGGTTCATGTGGGCCCTTTTCTCAACCTTGTCCAGGTCCCTTTGAATGGCATCTCTCCCATTTTATCAGCTGCACCACTCAGTTTAGTTTCATCAGCAAACTCACTGAGAGCACACTCAATCCCACTGCCATTGACAAAGATGAAGACCCAAGACTGAACCCTGGGAGAAACCACTCATGACTGGTCTCCACACAGACAAGGAACAGTTGACCACAACCCTCTGGCTGCAACAACCAACCAATTCTTTTTCCACAAAACAGTCTTCCTTTCAAATTCATACATCTCCAAGTTAGAAATAGGGATGAAGGCATGAGTTCATGCAAAAGGCCTTGCGCAAGTCCAGGCAGATGACATTAGCTGCCCTTGCTTTGTCCACCAA
The DNA here is from genome assembly GCA_028571105.1 of Tragopan temminckii. NCBI lineage: Eukaryota > Metazoa > Chordata > Aves > Galliformes > Phasianidae > Tragopan > Tragopan temminckii. The sequence continues at coordinate 53,299,430 of JAOWBP010001760.1, read as the reverse complement.
TGCCATCACTCCATCAGAAGGCCACCAGAGAAAAATTACACATTGTTGAATACATACATTAGACGAAATATTGAGAATCAATTTAATCGATCTTGGGTATTTAAAACACTGCCTTTTATTTTAATTAGACAAAGAGCTTATTTACAACCTGGTCATTTATCTGTTCCATGACAAACAAACAAGAGTTATTTTATATTGTTCTTGATTTCCTAGTGAAAAGCAGACACCTTTCAATTTTTTGTCATTCAAGGAAAATGATTCCACTACAGTTAACATCTAAAGTCATTTAAATTAAAAACAAAGAAATACAAGCCACATATTTCACTGTTTCCAAGGTCACAAATGCACTTTAACACCTTACTAACATGTTCTGTAGTGATCTTTTACCTTGTTATTCTTCCACAGCAGTGTCAGGTGCGTTCCTTGAGTCTTCCTCTTATGGTACAAAGGAATGAACTGGAACATTGCTGTTTTCTAACCTTATGTAAGTGTTTGCAAGAAATACAGAATGTTCCATTCTCCACAAGAATCCAACATAAAAAACTGGATTCTGCTCAGACCTGCCAGGTTTCTTCTTCGCAGATCTATTTTTGTACTGTCTGCACCCATTATCAATGGATAAGAGACAGAACAAAGATCAGCTACCTTGAACTACTAAGGACTACAGCTTTGCAAGGAGCCTAAGAAGCAAGCGTCAGTGATAGGAGGTTCCAATTGCTCTAACCCTGGACCATACAAGAACTCTCTCTCAGAAGGGTGGAGTCGAAAGAAGTGTCTTGCCATTTCCCACCTCTCCTGATACAAACCAGATCCAAAGATCTAAACACCAGAAAATATCCAAATAGCAATTTGTTTTGGAGTCTGAGACACGAATAGGAGCTATTTAAGTGAAATGTGTTCTCATCAGTATAATTTCACTGTAAATTCAGTAGCTTCATGGCAGAATATGCTTTTGAATATTGCTTATTTATTACTGCTTATTTTTCACCTCTCAAATTTTACTTTCTCTCTAGTACTAGACGGACATTCAAATGAAATTTTATGTTACAGATATGGTAATATTTATAGAGCAAAGGCTATCTGAACAGTAGATGAATAGTATCATTTTCTGATTTTTCACCAAGAACAAAAAGATCTACACCTGCAATTTAGAGGCTAAAAAACCCACACACTTTTGCCAACTTTGTAAGTGCTAAATAACTACATAATCTTCCTCTTTTCCTACCCAGAATGTCAGTTGCTGTTTTGTTTACTTACTTTCCATACCTTTGGGATTTCTGTGTTTCCAGGACAGCTTTGATTCCTTCTCTCTGATCTTAATGCTGGCATTTCAATAGCTGGCCTTACTAGAATTGCTTGTATTCAAGGAACTGACAACAAGTATTGCTGATGGAAAGCCACCAAGGCATCAAGCATTGCAACAGTAGTGTCGCTGCACGCTTGACAATCTTTCTTACGTCTGACATTGAGCAGAGCAGTGCAAACACTGGGTTACCTGCTTTGTGTTGATTTGATAGAAAGATGCTGGCTGGTCCTGTGACACAGAAAGCATGTTGCCAGAAGTATCTCCCACATCCCAACCTCTTAGCTAAGCCTTAACTAGTTAAATAAGTTAAAGACTCTGGATGGATACCATACATTTGGAAGTAATATATTATATACGGTATGCGTCCATAATACTTATCTAGATTCCCTTTTCACTCAGTGCAGAAGCACAGACAAATATAGGAGCCTCATTCATCCTGTTCAGAAGCCCTCAATGAAAATAAGGCAGATGAATCACAACTTTAAAGAGTCTCATTATCTTCTCTGACAAGGTGACTACGGAAGATGTCTGAAATTTGTACTATATGCCTGTAATGCTGGTGAGCTCATCTTTATTTCTTTATTTTACTTACTCTATTGAGCCTTGATTTGGACAGCTAACTTCTTCCTCACAGAGCTAACACAGACAGGATGGATGGATCAAATGGGTAAGCAGAGCCTTCCAAATCTTTTTCACAGCTTAGACAGGAGAAGAGGTTGCTACATGAGTGGAAAAGATCAGCCATCACAGCTACAACACACTGAGATGGCGCTGTGCTCCATCCAAGTGTGATGCTACTTTTCATAAAGCAGTATAGACCATATTTTTCATAGACCAGTTTTCTGAGCGATCTTTCTGGTATTCTTCTTCATCCTGCCTTATCAGCCCTTTCTATCTACTCTCCAGGCTGTGGCCTTTATTCCCATCTCATCAGCACTGCTGAGGCAGCACCTCCGATGCTGCTAGACAACTGCAATGCCTCCAAATAATGGGAAGAGGAATCCCAGCTTGTCCTCTTAGAGAAAACATTTTCTTGAGGAAAGAGCTCAGTCTCTGATCCAACTGATGGCTCATCTAGATTCCTCAAATCACCTTTTCATTGCACATGAACTTCAGAGAACATCTGGTCTGAGTGAGCTGAGCATTACAGTTTGGCTATCAGTGTATGATACTAAAGCATACATTGGCTTTCTAGGTAATTTCAGTATTTTTCAAAGAAATGGGATTTCTTCCCAAGATATACGCACTGTCAGATCAACTATTATTAGCACTTGTAAGTCTCTGTCCTGTACAGTTTGTCATCACGCTGTTTCTACTCTTGGTCTTTGAAATGGAGACCTCAGCTGACATTTTTTATGTATCGCTAATTTTTCTCAAGCAACCTGAAATAAAATGTCAGCTGTGTACATATTTCAGTTCTGCTCTTTTGCATATGGCAGCATGTTAGCACAGAAATTTTTATAGCACGTGCTGAACGTTTCTGGGACCTTCAAAGAATTCTTTAAATTTAATACTATATTGTACTTGAATCATTTCACCTCCTGCAATATACTGGCCAAGCTTCTCAAGAGCAAGTCCATTTTATAAAACATTTCCTTCCAACTTGGGGGAACTTTTGTACTGTAGGAAATCATGACCATTATTAGAAAATTATTCACAGAGCTTTCATAGAAGAAATAGAGCTTTCAGAGCAGTGATATACCAGGCACCAAATTACAGGGAACGCACTTTGTAATCTACTGTTACAACCTACTTATTCCCTCCAGAAGCAGGTGGGGAGAAGTCACCAGCACATTCTGATGCAGTGCAATTTTGTCTGTGCAGATCCTGTGTTAGACTGCCTCCAAGCATGACCTGGATCCCAGCAACTACAGCGAGTACCTCTTGCAGACAGCACTGCTAGTGCATCAACCCCATTATCCAGGAGCACTTGCCAGTATCCAGTTTTGGTTCTGAGCCCTGAAGATATTTCTATTTTTGCCTAGTCAGGCATAGATAATAAGAGTTTTGTTGAACCTGCTAGAGTCTGCTCTGTGAAAACACATGGCTTGTCTCACTTCTCCGAGGCATTATGATGCTATTCCACCACTGGGATCAAGTGCTTTTTACAAAATATCAGGACACTAAAAAAAAAAAAAAGAAAAGAAAAAGAAAAAGCAATCATTCCTAAAATGCAGCAAGGTCCACTTTCTTTAGCCCATGGGCACCCAAGAAACATAGGCTGATTCAGACATTATAGTATAGTACAGTTATAAAGCTGAAGAATATTTCTCAAGCATTCCTGCCAAACACCACCCCTGACTAGGAGCCAAAGGAGGACTTAGATTTGAGATTCTTCTCTCTGGCACATTCCAGTAAATGCAAACAGCTGTTCACGGACACATTTTCAAAACTGAATGAAGACACACTGCTATAAACTTGTCCATTGTATAAAGTAGCTAGCATGCATCTAGCTAGCAATCTCAAAACCACAGCATTTTGCTCATTTTCGCAAAATGTCAAATTTTAAACAGGAATTGATTAACAAATGTTAATTTTGTGTAGGATGTACTAACCACTAATTATATTAGTATTTCTGAAAATGCTTGTAATGTTTCTGTTTTTAAAGTAAAACCTAATGATGTGTGCAAACGCTGAACACGATTACCTGCTTTTCCATACTAGCGTGGAAAAAAAAAACACAACTTTTTCCATGTCCAGCAAGTACACTTGCTTGAAAAGTCTTTTCCTGTTGGGGAAGTATCACTCAAGACATTGGTAAAACATGAGTTTGAAAACACACTGCTTGAAAGTATTCTTGTTTTCTCTTTAATGAAAAGAAATGGGTGAGCATGTACTTTGAAATACTTGAGATTCTTTGTTATTTGATACATATCCAATAATTTCTGGAAAATTCCTGAAAGTATCATGTATGTACCACAATTTGCAGAAGATGTAATCAGATCTCAAGAGGAGCTGGAAGCTATGAAACAAGAGAGGTAATAAATGAATGAAAATAGGAGACTGGAAAAGTTCTGAGACGTGAAAAGAAGACGGATGGTTTGGTGCAGGCCTTAGAAATGAAACAAGAGCCATAGAATGTAGGGAGAAGAGAAATGGTCTTAGCACTGAGTGTTCAAATACTTCTTTTATGGTACTGAGAGGCAGGGATTGCATTGCAAACATCCAGTGAAAGAACCTCTCCTAAAGTAAAGTCTGTTTTTTTACAAGCTAAGTATAGTCTCCAATCTATCTGTGGCCCCTAGAAAAGTGTTGGGGCAGTTAACAGAAAGCACTGAAACTGATGAAAAATGTGGTAATCTCTTGTGAAGTCCAAGTCTGTGTGCAAGAGGTGAGCATCCCGTCCCAGCAGGCACCCGGTCCCGACTCTCTCCTCTTCCCACTGCTAATCCTGGTCAGGGCTGTTTCTAAAGTCCTAACTGTAGCAGCCCCATTCACCAGGTGACAAGCTTGTGTAAGGCAACCACGTGAAGATGTTTAAGCCCAAACAAATACGTAAACATTTCAATAAAGATAAAAAACAGTCATTGCCAATTTGTTAAACAGTCCAACAGTTAGTACAATACTTCACTTATAAAACTAACATTTGAAAATCTGGCTATTTTCATTTGGTTATAAAAAAAAAAAAAAAAGCAAATGCAAACCAAACCCACAGGATAGCTTAAAAGAACAATCTTTTACAAGAATCTAGAAATATTTCATTACAAAACCTGGAAATAGTGTTAGTGACACCCAGCTGTCCTGTCTCCTGACAATTTCCACCACCCACACTTAGATAAAGTATAAGCCGAGATCTGAAAACTGTAAATCATGGAGAAAGCTCTACGTACCATGCAGACTGCACCTCACAGCTCCTGGATGTGCCAGTTGGGAAATCAACTCCTCACTCTCATCCACACTAATAATAAGAGGCACTCCATTTTTCTCAGGACACAGAACTGTACAATCATCACGATTGGAAATGATCATCTAGTCCAAACGTCCACCTACCACCAATATTTCCTCACTAAACCATCTCCCTTAGTGCAATGTCTAAACATTTCTCAAACACCTCCAGGGACAGTGAGTCAACCACTTTCCTGGGCAGCCTGTTAAAATACCTCACCACTCTTTTGGGGAAGAAATTTTTCCTAATTCCAACCTGAATCTCCTCTGGTGCAACTTGTCCTATTGCTGTTACCTGGGAGAAGAGGCCAACCCCACTTGCCACAACCTCCTTTCAGAAAGTTGTAGAGAGTTGTAAGGTCTCCCCTGAGATTCTTCCAGACTAAACAATCCCAGTTCCCATAGCTGCTCCTCGTAAGACTTGTGTTCCAGACCCCTCACCAGCCTTACTGTCCTTCTCTGGACACGCTCCAGGGCCTCTATTTCTTATTATACTAGTCCCCACTCAGCACTTTGTGATGGTGTACATCAGAGCTGCAAAACACACAGCCTGCTGGTCACACGCAACCAGGTAAGTTAGGTCTGTGTCCTGCTGGTAGACTAAAATCACCAAGCTTCCCAAACGACCTGCTAGGGCACAGCAAGCTGTGTCACCAGCCTTGGGCCTGCCACTCACCTCTCCCCTTTCCCTGCACTTGGGTTACTGCACTCAGAGCGGCTGGGCAGAGAGGGAGAGCCCATGGCGACTGTCAGGAACTGCTGCATGACAGAAGGATGCAGTTCAGTGTAGGTAAACTGGGAGCTTTAAGGCCTGGCAGCTCATTAGAGATAAGGCCTTCTGAGGCATACAGGTGGATTTTTTTCATTCACCTTTACAATAGCAAGCAGTGATCTTATGCACCAGAAACGGACTTAAAAACAATGTTAAAAACAGCCTTCTTGAACTGATGGGCCACAGATGCTACTCACACCCAAATTCAAAGACAGGGGTTGCCTCTGTGAGCAGACCCCAGAACTGCCCCACAACAGACCAGAGCCAGCTCCAGCTGCTCCAAAAATGAATTGCTACTGCCAGAGCTGAGCTATAAGTGATGCTGGGTGCAGCTCTGGGAGAGCAGAGTGAAAAAAGGGAAAAACTGCTGTACAACAGCAGCTGGGAGAGAAGAGTGAGATGTGCGACACAAGCAGCCCTGCAGGTACCAAGTAAGTGCAGAAGAAGGGCAGGACGTGTTCTAGGTGTGGAGCAGAAGTTCCAGTAGCCCAGGAGAGTCCTGTAGATAAGCAGGCCATACTCCTGCAACCGATGGGCACCACGGAAAGTATATCTTCACATCTAGCCACAAAGGAGCCCATAGTGGAGTAGGCAGAGAGCGACCATAAAGGAGCAGCAGGGACAAAGCATTACAAACCAATCACTGCCCCCATTCCCTGCTCCTCTGTGTCCATCAGGGGGAGGAGGCAGAAGATTTGGGCATGAAGTTGAGCCTGAGAAGTAGGGGGTGGGTTGGAGGACAGTGTTTTTAGCTTTGTGTCTCATTATGCCACTATTTTTAATTGCAACAAATTAAATCAATCTTCCCCAAGCAGCATGTTTTGCCTGTGCAGCCATCAGTGAATGATCTCCCTGCCTTTATCTCAGCCTAGCAGCTGAGATCTCATCTTCTCCCTGCGCCTTGCTGTGCAGAGGGAACAAGAGAGCAGCTTGGTGGGCACCTGACAGCCAGCCAAGGTCAGCCCACCATGGAGGCACAAAGTCTGCCTTTAGGGGCAAAGGAAAGAACAACTGATACATTTTTATGGCTGTTCATGCATATCTCAAGAGTCCACTGAGAACTACAGCATTATCAGTGAGATTTCCAAAGGAGCGTCCAATGGAAAACAAAATATTGACTGCATATATGTGGATGTCAATTCTGCAAAGCTATCTTGAAGTGAAAGTTTTATGCGTTCTGTGTGAATCATTATACATGTAATATATTTTATAGCATAGCATATTATACATAGCATATATATCACGCATGTACACTCTCTCCAGAAATATATATACACGCATACAAACAGCTGGCCATTCTTTACTGCATCTGTCAGAGTGTAAGATAACCAGAACAGTCCCAAGTAGTAACAGTTGTACTTGCACTGCTAAGTCTGGTTGTGGCAGACCTAATAAATCCATGCACAATGCATAGTTTATATCGGCCCTGTAAGGATTTCATGAATCAAAGAAATTAGTATCCGTCAGCATCGCAATGATGCACAAACACAGACTAATCAGAACTTATTTTAGAATTATAATTAAGCATATATGTAGCAGACAACTTTTTACAGGTAATATGTTTATTTACCATGCACATTCCAGCAGTCTGCAGGTCACCAGAAGGCTCTAAGTCCGATACAACTCCTATGAACAGCATCTCATATAATCTGGCCTCCAGATTATTCTCCCTTTAATTGCAAAAAGTATATGAAAACTTTCACTGAAGTACTGAGAAATATTCTCAGCTAGGAAAACTACTTCATTAATTTCAGTACTCAGTGTCAAATGCTCATTTTTCACAAAACAGCGCAAGGCAAAAGAGTGACAGCAACAGCAAAATAATCTGTTTGCTAGGAATTCCCTCCTAGTACACATAGAACAAAATAATTTTGTTGCTGGCCCGGAACTGATAATGAATAAGATATTGTCCAGATGGATATGCATGTCAGTCACAACTTGGCAGATTTCATTGTAAGCAAACATCCCAGTTAAGCAAAGAAATAGCCTTTCTGTACTCAACAACTGCAGCAGTTCTCAATACTTTGCTCGTTATGGACATTGGGGTTGGAATCCAGTCGTGGTGCTTCCTCCCTGGAGATACTCAAGGCCTTAGGTTTGATGGGGCTTTGATCAACCTGGTCTAATGGGAGGTGTCCTTGCTGGAGGGGTTGGAAAAGATGATCTCTGAGGTCCCTTCCAACACAAACCATTCTGTGATCTTTAAGGTCTCTTCCAAACTAAGCCACTCTAAGATTCTATGATTAAGAGTACGTCCCGCCGCGCAGTGCAGGTGTGTACTCTCACCACTAAAAGGAGCTCCAGGGATATGCTCAGAATGTGCCAGTGGGGGAAGGCCCGCACTGCCGTTTAGCACAGTGGTTAGCCCACCAGTGACTGAGCTGGAAAGCACAAAACTGTGATCCAACACTTCAACTTGTACCCAAACTGTGACACGAGGGTCTGCCCTGGACGTCTACTCTGAGCGGTATGCACCTGCAAACCCCCCACATGGATTTGTGCACAAAGAGAGCTCGCAACAGAACATGCCAAGAGGATGTGCACCTTTCCATCTCACAAGTGCTAAAGTTCCGTTTCACCTCTGCTCCATTCCACGCGTAACCAGAGGCTCACCCCCACAGAGGCCCACCAGCCATACACATCCCACACGCACAGCCGGGCACCCCTTCTTACCAACCCAGGGCTGCACGCAGGCGCTCAGTCACACCCCACACAGCAGAACAGCCGTCCTGTGCATCACGCCACTGATCGCAGGAACCCCTTGGCCACCGACACACAAGCATACGCTCATACCCACGCATCGCACGCCATACGCCCAACATCGGCAAAGCCGCCGAACACACTCGTGCTCACACACTAGAGGTGCGGTGTGAGCGCTGCCCCCGGAGAAGCCCGTGCTACACGCGGTGCTGCGTGCACGTGCGATGCACGGCGCTGTGCGCTGTCACTGTGCACCGTCGCTCTCCGTGTGTGCGTGTGTCCGAACGGGACGCGGCCGCCCCACTACCTGCCGAAGTGACCCAGGGAGTCGAAGAGCTGCTCGGAGCCGGGAGCCATGGCGGGGCCGCAGCT
>JAOWBP010001760.1:53276830-53290016 GCA_028571105.1 Tragopan temminckii | reverse complement strand
AGTGAGTTGGGTCCAGCACACACAGACACAACGTCAGTGAGACCGAATGTGTATGTTACAGGCAATAAGTCTCACCCGAACTCATGAATCAAATTACAGAGCTAGAGGCAGATGCATACTGTTGGATGACATGCTTTCCAGCACTCTGAGCTTTTGTTTTAATGGATGACTTTAAAAAGGTGCTACTTTACATTTTCTAGCTAGCTTGCCTGATGTTATCATCTCTGGTGCTCTTCCTTTCAGCACAGTGAGAACCGAGATCAGGGTGTAAGCCATCTGCAGAACTCTTAAGTCTGGATCTCAAGACTTCTCAGACAGATGCTGAGCACACAGCTGGGTTTGAAATCACCACCACAGCTTTTCACACGCTACAGCTTTTCCTCTTGCCATATGCCCAGCCTAACCTCTCGCATTCATTCATGTCTTTCAGATCCCACACAGAAATACCAGGCTGGCCCTGAACAGACGAACGATACCTAGAAGGGATTAAGATAGAGAATTTTTAAGCAAGCAGTCAATCTCTGTGCCCTATTGAAGTCCTCTTTGCAGCCCCACCACATCTGCTTGCACTGCACTGCTTGCCCACCACACCGCTCCCGCTGCACAGCAGCAAGTCTCCACTCCTTATCCCCTCTGCTTCTCCTGAATAACTTACACATGCACACATTATCAACATAGCTCAGGTCACATCTGCTAGTATTTTCTCACTGCTTTGTAAAAACAAAAAAAAACAAAAAAACAAAAGCCCAGATACACACACATTGTGTATGTCCTTACAGCAGAACAACGCTGTTCACAGCACTGGTAAACTGACTTTCAGCAGTCACCATCCTATAGCAAATACAAAGCTGCAAATTGTTTTCTTAACTGAAAACAATTCCAACTATCACAACTGAGGGCTGCTGAGATAATTCTCCGCCAGACAGAAAAGTGGGAACTATGTACTGTCCTCTGGGTACTCCAGTAATTTAATCTGGCTCAGATGAGAAAGAAAGTGATTCTTGCAGGTCAGAGAATTTCTCATAGCGTTTGACTCTAATGGAATTTTCTTACACTTCAGCACTTACACTCTTTTTGTGATGACATTCTGAAATGTTGCTATTTAAGAAAAAGAGAAGATGGGGAAAGGGAACTGCCTGACTCAGCTGGGCTGTGCCTCTGTGATACTGCGGCAAACCACTCGAGGTGGGATGCACCTCATCCAGCTTTAGACAGCTAAACCCAAAGCAGCTGTCCAAGCTGCCTCTAGAGACCACAGAAAGGAAGAAGACCTTCTGATGGGCAATTCAGGATGTGCAGCTCACACCATTCTGCCTGTTTTAAGCAGCTGCCCTTGCATGAGATGATCTGCACCTTAAGGGCTTGCCTTGAGTTTCATGAGGAACTCAACAGTTGTCCAAAGCAGGCACGTAAATTAGTGGAGATAAATTCCACACTTCTTTACCCCTCAGCAGGTTATTTATTTAGATTATAAGCTCTTACATGTATGGTATTTTGTCTGCTAGGTGCAAAAGGGTCCTGTGCTAATGTGCGTCTTTCCACGGCTGCAATGGAAGCAGCCATACAGTAACAAAATGGCATGAAAAACACAGGCTCTTTCCTGTCAGAGGAGACTTAGAGGCTGGTATGATAACCCTAACTAAACAAAGACTGTTCTTAACAAATACATCCAGGGAGTAAAACGGAGTTGCAGAAGAAGGGCCACTTAAGCCTAAGGATCTGAAAATAGCAAGGCTAAAAATTAGATTAGGGATGTTCTTCTTCCTTCTAGAACTGAGATTCTGGAAAAGCCCCAAATAAGCACAGTACGGCAAAGAAAAAAAATCAAGCCCTTTCAAGATAGAACTCCAAACACTTACTTAGAGATCTGCATGATGCAACGTTTCAAGATATCCAGTCCCAATTGGTTTCCTCTGACGCTACACTAAATGGAGCAGAGAGTGGATGTGAACTTGTGCTTCCAGCCCAGTGGGTTGAACGGAGCCATCTACAGCTGCAGTAGCAGAGGCCAAGAGGACACAGCTTTGAGCTCCTGGCTCCTCATCCTGTACTCAGGGCAGAATCAAAAATTCAGAAGACTGTTCTGGTCCCTATAGTCCCAAGGAGCACAAAGTAATGAGCAGTTGCATGGATTAGGTTGCTCCAAAACTTGAAGGTGGGCTTTTCCCAATCTGGGGAGTTAATTTTTTGTTTTGTTAAAATCCAACCTCCATGCACAATTAACTTGTTATAGATCTTTTTCCTGGGCTTTTATTTTGTATTTATTGATGTAGTACCAACAGAGTACTTAAACAGGTGACTTAAAATCAAAATGGTAAATCAATTCTCTTTAATCTTTGCTCTTCCACACCAATTTTCAAAGAGCTGAAAGTGCAGCATGAAATAGACCCTTGCAGTACCTGCTTTAGGAGATGAAGCAAGGGATAAATCACTTACCTAGGAGGAGATGAGGTCATTAATCAGTATGGCTGCAGGGTGTACAGTTTTAAAGTTGTGTTGAGTATTAAATAACAGGTGAAAGGGAAAAGGTTTTTGCTTTCGAAAACTTTAAGTCCATTCTAAAACATGAAACGGACATCTGTTGGCCAGGTTGTCACACAATCTTTCATGCAGAAGCCAGTGTAACTTAAAACCTCCAAATCAAAACTGGGACTTAAAGATGTCTCTGCATTTCTTTTAACAACCCACAATGGCACAATATGGTCATATGGTCTTTTTTAGACAATTTGTTCAAGAGGATTTGAATGGAAGAAGTTGACCACAACCTTACTGGTAGCAGCACACAAAATCCGACCAGCAGAGATCCAGAAAAAGGCAAGGCTACTACTGAATTAAGAGCTTGCACAAATGAGCATGCATGATTGAAACAAAAGAGAATGAATTCTTCTTGCTTCTGCAAGATGAGTAAGAAACTGGTTGGAGAGTTGGGCTCAGAGGATTTATCTGGAAGTCAGTTAGAAGCACAGGGTCTATACTACGATTTGTCTTGTTGACATCTTCATCAGTGATCTGGAGGAGTTGATGAACTTCACCCTTGCCAAGTCTGTGGCTAATAGCATATTGGCTGGACCAGTCAGTACGCGCAGCCAAGGGTAGAGCTGCCATCCAGAGGAACCCAGACAGGCTGGAGAGATGGGCCAACAGAAACCCAATGAAATACAGCAAGGGCAAACTAAATCCTATAGCCAGTGAGGAAAGAGGCCTTGCAATAATTCAGGCTGGAAATTTGGCTGGCTGGCTGGGGAGCAGCTCCACAGAAAGGCTGGGGGGTCATGGTGCAAAGAAGGCCAACAGCATGGGATGCGACTATACAGACAATGGTAAACTGAGGTAAGCTCAACAGGGAGCCAAACATGGTTGTGGACTGGAGCAATTACCCTGAGAGGAGAGACTGGGGGAATGGGATTTGTTCAACCTTGGTAGGAGATGGCTTTGAGCAAGGGTCACCAGCCTTGAGAGTCTACGAGGAAGACCCCAAGTAAAAAGCAAGAGGCTCTTCAGCAGTGCATGGAAGGAGGAGAAGAGACAGCAGACAAACTGAAATTGGGAGGTTCCAGATTGTATATAAGGAGAAACTTCTTCCATGACTAGGATAGCCAAGCACGACCATAGCTTGCCTAGACAAGCTGTACAGCCTCTATTTTGAAGAAAACTTGGTGCTTTCCGAGACCAGCATAAAGCTTTGAGCAGCCTGACTTCAGAGCTGGTCTTTCTTTGAGCTGCCAGTTGAACTACAGGCCTCCCAAAATCCCTTCTGCCTTCAGTTATCCAGGGATGCCATCTGAAGGGAGTTCCCCATTCAACTATCCGCTATCCAAAGGGAACAGCAGTACCTTACCACCCCCCACCCTAGTAGTCAGTGAGAGAATATGAAAGAGCCAGTTTTCACAAAGCTGTACTCTACTAAAATAATAAACAAAATTTTATGCGTTGAGTGGCTTTTCTTCACTATTTATCAGCAGTATACTGTAGAGTTTCCAGATGCAGCAAAAGATTAGTGGGAAAAAAAAAAAAAGATGAGAAAGATCAAGTTTTTACATCTTTATCCTCTCCCACGGCTGATAAAATACTATTCTCAAAAGATATACCATTAAATTTTCAGCCTAGATTTGCATGCACTCTCTACAGCCTTTGGAGATTATTCCAGCACTTAAAAGATTTCTCTCTTTCACAAAGGTTCCCCAAGTACTCTGGCTGCATGCTTTCTTTTTCAATCTCATCTTATTATAGTATTAGATGATTCCTCCACCTCTGGGCTATTTACACTCCTCAAAGGACTAGAACTGCTATGTCACAGTGTTTTAGAAAGATCAAGTTCTTTTAATGCTTTCTCAAATCCACTCTAACAGCAAAAGACCCACTTGTGTTTCTTATCATGATAACAGTTTCCACTTCTGTTGAAGGGGTCCCAGCACCAACTAAACTACAGCAGTTGTGCTCTCATCCAAGCCACAGTGGGGAAATAAGCCTGTGAAGTTCTTTGATGTCCTTGCACACAAGCCCCTAAAATTGCCCAAACTGCATGGTTTCTTTTCAAGACTGTAGTGGCAAGAACTGCAGGAGGTCTTGTCGGTCCCCTCTTCAACAGCCCAATCCAAAGTCCCTGACGTCAGTGGAAAAGTTCTCATTTACTTGAAGGGTCTTGGATCAAATCCCAGATCTTAAAGAATAAAAGCAAGGAGAAAAGTAGGCATTAACTTCAAATGATGCTGCTTGGAATTCCCGCCTTGAAGTGGTAACAGAGCAGCTTTGAGGGTAGGCGTAAGGATTTTTAAAATTACTAAGAATGGAATGAAGAACATGTTTTAAATTTCTAACTGAAGAAGAAAAGAGAAAAAAAAAGTACTTTGGAAAACATTCTGGAAACTGTTTTGAATTAGCTTACTAATTTAATCATGGGAACATTCCAACTGTATTCACTGGAAGAATGAAAATGTGAATGACACAGTTTTCACTTTGATGTCCTTGTCATAAATTGGAGCCTACTGGCGTGTTAATGCAAACAGCCTCTCAGGCTGCCCTCCAAGCAGAGACAAACCAAGTAGGATGATGTAAGTAGAACAGATTTCTTTGGGTATTTCCAAGAATAGGAAGTAGTGAAGTAGGGACAGGTATCCTAGGAGGAGTATAGGGATGCTGCTAGACTGTGTAGGGAGAGGGTTAGGCAGCCAAAGCCCAACTGGAACTGGGCTTGGCAAGGGGCACAAAGAACAAGAAAGGCTTCTACAGGTATGTCAACCAGAAAAGGAAAATCCAAGAATGCTTACTCCAACTACAGTGTGCAATAAGGGCAGACTGGTTAGCAATGGACAAGGAGAAAGCTGAGGTACTCAACGTTTTTGCCTCAGCCTTTACTGGCAATTGCTCTTCACACACCCCTCAAGCAGATGGGTCAAAAGGTGGGAACTGGGGAAGCAATGACTCTCTCACTGTAAGCAAAGATCAGGTTCACGGCCACCTGAGGAACCTGAACACCCATAAATCTATGGGTCTCAACAAATACATCCAAGACACCTGAGGGAATTAGCTAATGTAGCTGCCAAGCCACTCTCAGTTTTATCTGAAAAGACATAGTGGTCAGGTGAAGTCCCTAGTAACTGGTAAAAAGGCATTATCACAACCGTTTTTGAGAAAGGCAGAAAGGATGACCTAGGGAACTACTGACCTGTCAGCTTCACCTCTGCACTGGGGAAGATCCTCCTGGAAGCTATTCTGAGGCACATGGAAGACAGTGATCCAAAACAACCAGCATGGCTTCACCAAGAGCAGGTCCTGTCTGACTAACCTAGTGGCCTTCTATGATGGCATACCTGCATTAGTGGACAAAGGAAGAGCTACTAATATAATCTATCTGGACTTCAGTAAGGTGCCTTTGACGTGGTTCTCCACAATATCTTTCTCTCTAAATCAGAAAGATATGGTTTTGATGGGTGGACTCTTCAGTGGACGAGGAGCTGATTGCAAGATTGTACCCAGAGAATAGTGGTCCATGGCTCAATGTCTGGATGGAGATCAGTGATGAGTGGTGTCCCATAGGGATTAGTGCTGAAATCAATGCTCTATAATACCTTCACCAATGACATCAACAGTGGGATCAAAAACACTCTCAGCAACTTTGTGGATGACACCAAGCTGTGTGGTGTGGCTGACATGCCTCAGGGACAGGATGCCATCCAGACAGACCTAGACAGGCCAAAGCAGTGGGTCCAGAAACTCATAAGGTTCAACAAAGCCAACTGCAAGGTCTTGCACCTGGGTCATAGCAACCCTCAATACACCAATACAAGGTAAGGGATGAAAAGATTGAGTGCAGCCCTGCCAAAAAGGAATTTGGGGTACTAGAGGATGGCAAGTCTCATATGAGCCAGCAATGTGCCCTCACAGCCCAGAAAGCCAACCATATCCTGGGCTGAAACAAAAGAAGTATGGCCAGCAGGTCAAGGAAGGTGACCCTGCCCCTCTACTCTGTGCTGGTGAGGCCTCACCTGGAGCACTGTGTCCAGATGCAGAATCCTCAGAACAGGAAAGATGTGGAACTATTAGAGCACACCCAGAGGAGGACCACAAAAATGATCCAAGGGATGGAACACCTCCGCTATGAGGTCAGGCTGTTCAGCTCGGAGAAGAAAAGGCTCTGGGGAGACCTTAAGAGGCCCTTCAGTATCTAAAATGGGGCTATAAGGAAAAAGGGGAGAGACTCTTTAGGAAGGCCTGTTGTGATAGGACAAGGGGAAATGGTTTCAAACTAAAGAAGGGAGATTTAGATTGGATACAAGAATTTTTTCATTTTTTTCATTAAGGGCAGTATAGCACTGGAACAGGTTGCCCAGAGAGGTGGTTGAAGCCCGGTCCTTGGAGATACTCAAGGCCAGGTTGGACACGGCTCTGAGTAACCTCATCTAGCTGTAGATGTCCCTGTTCACTGCAGGAGAGTTGGACTACATGGCCTTTTAGGGTCCCTTCCAACTCAAACAATTCTGTTACTCTGTCAGACTGTGAAGTATGTAATGGCTGTACACTTGCCGGGGAAAGTCAGCTCATGACTTCACTAATGCCATAACTTTGCACAGGGGAGCAGCCTGAATGATCACAGTCTAAGAGGCATGTCTGGTGTTCACAACATGCCAACACGCTAAACTAAACTCTGTGCTGTGCAAAAAACCTCGATCCCACATGTCATGTGCACTGGAATGCCCTCCACCTGAGTGCTTTCATGTCAGGCAGTTTTCACCCTGAAGGCTGTAGGCTCAGAATTCATAGCTACACTCCTGTAATTCACAGCAGGTCTCACAAACACTCTGTACCAGTCCATGATAAACAATCAGCTGTTCCCAGCAAGGTCTGCTATATCACAACATTCACATGGTTTTTTCTGGATCAGGTCATTAATCATTTCCTTTGTGACTGATTCTTCTAAAATCAAAACAATCAATGTAAGGCATACATCAAAGGAAAGCCATCTCTCTCTCCCCAGATGGTTCACTAATGCACAAGCTAGTACAATTACAGAATGACTAAGAAGCAGAAAAAAAAAAGCTGCTTTTTCTGTTCTTCTCTTCAAAATGGTTCAATCAGAAGAGCTGAACCAAAAGAAAATGCTAAAGAAAAGCAAGAAATGAACTGAAAAGGACATCTTGAATTTTATAATAACAAACCAAACACATGTTGCACTGCTTGCTTGCTTTGTAAATCCCACAGAAAAGCTGTCTTTAGCTCAGGCTGCCTATTTAAAAAAAAAAAACCCACAAAAAAAACCCACAAAGACATGAAGAACTAGCTGCAGGCAATGAAGTATATTAGCATTTCAATTCATACTAGTATATCCTCTGAGGGAAAATCTCTCTTGAAAGCAACCTAATCCTGTGTGTCAGGAACTTCCTCAAATGTCTTTTGGCAATAGTTATTTGAGAACCTAACATTTCTGGTGTATTTACAGTTCCTTAAAAAAAAAATTAGAAATATTAAAAAAAACAGAGTGCTGCCAATTTCAAAACAGGATGTTTTTGTTGATGACTGTAATTAGGATTAGTGACCCTGCAAACATAAACAGCCCATCCATACTTCTTCTAATTGTTGTTACAAATATTTCTTCTCTTTGTAAACTGCGCAGCATGAGTAGTTTAGAACTCTTACTCAGGCAATAACCAGAACTTCCACTGGACTGGAAAAATGAACACTCAGTGTCACCAGCCAGCTGAAGAGAAAAGCAAGGGAGGAAAAGGAAAGTATTAAACATACGGCTTGCGATTTAAAAACAAAGTGGCTGTTACCAGAGCTAGGAAAAAAGCAAGACAGAAAAGACACTCCAGAAAGAAATGCACTGCAGGTATTTCTCAAGAAAATCTACTGTCAGGAGATAACCCGGGAAAGCACCTGAGCTCGTGAGAGAACAAGAATTACAGGATCACATGAAGGCTGAAGTTGGAAGGGACGTTTGCAGGACATCTGGTCCAATCCCCTGCTCTAGAATGAAGCTCTGCAGCTTTCACAACAGTCAGAAGCGTACCACCCGAGTCCTTACCTTCTGATGTCCAAATTCATTCAATATCGTGCCCAGCTTCTTTGTGTTGCTGTGAAGTTTGTGTGCAGCAATGGCTGGGTTGGGATCCCTCCAGTCAACGGACAGGCGATGATACCAGAGGTGCTGACCCTCCTGGATGTGTGCTGACTTAATGCTGGGGTCAAAGCGATGCACCTCGCATCCACTGTTAGCCATGCTGATCTCAAACTGGTTGTCATCATTGCCCAGTCTACAAAACAAAAAAGATGCAATCGTTAATGCTACAAGAAGACCTACTGGTGAGTAGAACATCCTGAGGACTCATGAGCATGCAAGAAGGGAAAATTCAGCCTGTTAGCTTCTGAAGCAAAGTGGAGGAGCTGTTCTGCTGCTTCTTCAGATTCATCCATGGCACTGAGCACAATTAACCCTAATTCTGATGAGATTACCAGAAATAAAGCTGATAGACTGCAATGATGTACGCTGAAGATTTGGAATAAGTACTTAGATAAAGGAAATTTAAAGGAATAGAAATGGAATAGCAAATACATATATATATAATAATATGTAATCAAAATGTATACAACACCATTTTGTAAAAAATCAGACATATTTTCTGCTATGCCTATACAACTATGTGCCACGATGGCCAGCAACTGGGACAGGACACAAGAACCAAATTTCCCTCTTTCTCCTTGCACAGGAAAATTAAAACATAAATTTAAAACTACTTCCTTCCCAACAGCAGAAGTGTTTTTACACTCAAAGAAAGATTAATGCTAATTTCACAAAGATCCCCAAAGAAGAAGAAAGACAAGCAGCCCCACTGTATAGAAAAAATGTGTCACTGCATTCCCTGTCTCTGCAAGGAAAATATGTGCTTTATGAGGCTATTCCATATTCCCGTCTCCTACTGCAAAATGATTCACACAGGATTCAAGAAATCATTGCCATTGCAATCAGATATCTGGCCTGCAGGCACTGCCCACTGTCTGAAATATGATGTCCTCCTCACTGCTGCCCATACAGGTTTGTACCAAGCACGGTTGAAATCATGTGCTAAACCTTAAACTTAATCAAAATCATGCTGTTGGAAACACACGCAAGTAGCGCAGGAGAGGTAATCAAGTTTTTTAATCAGTGCTTCAACCAGTCATACTAATTGAGAATATCCACTCCATAGTAATAGCATGGCCTTTATCCACCAGAAACGAACCACTGCAGGGCAGTATTTTTCAATGCGCTGCCTCTGTGGTCTGCCAGAGAACAACACAATTATACTTCAGCATTTATCTTAAAAATTATTTGAATCCGAAATAATTCTGGCTAATTCCATCAATATATAAAATGGGATACATTTTACACTACACTATGCTAGGATATGACATCAAGCCAGCACTAAATGTTTTGCATAGATGGTTTTTTGCTAAACTAAAATGAATCCAACTCCTGAAACAAAGTTGCGAAGCGGATATGGTTTGGAAGTTACTAATCTGGCATCACATCTGCTTTAATGTTGACCAAGCCTGGGACAACACTGCCCCAAAAGCTTCTCCACAGAACCATTTTCTCCCCAGGAGTCCTGGGCAAGCAGAAGGATATAAAGACTGCAAGAACAGCACAACATACTTTTAAGAATAATCGTATTTCATGTGATTCCAGCCTACACAGACATGTAGGAGAGAAAGAGAGCAGTTTTCTTCTAATACATTCAAAATACATCAGGAAAAAAGTTCCAAAGTTAACCAAGTGAATTGGCATGTTTGTTTGCATACAGCATTCCACAGAAGGGACACAGATGAATGAAGACCAGTGTAATCCCTTTGGAATGAAAAGCTGGCTGAAAATGAACAAAATACAAATTTTGTGGGACAAATACAGCATTAGAGCGATGAGCCTAGCACCAAACCATGGACACATGCATCTGTGACACACTTCTAACAGTTGCAGCTGGTGTAATCCAGAGGGCCAGATGCTTCCGATGCAGGCAGACCTCAGGCTGCCTTTGAGCAGATTGTTATTCATACGTGGACTGCAAAGTGATGCAAAACAGAACAAATAATAGTTGAGGGTGAAGAAAGTGCTGGTATATCATCTGACACTAAAGCAACAGATCAAATTTATGCCTGAAGAGAGATCTAATAAATCACAAATGTTTATAAGACAAAATAAGGTCAGTCATCTCCAGAAGATTTGAAAAATGCAAGGCTCATGTGTTATCTCACCAAGTGAGAACACAGCACGGGAGAAGTAAACAAATGAGGCTTCCTAAGGAAGACTTTGTGTTACTTGAAAAAGATAAATAAATAGATGACGACGACCTTAAGAAATGTCACAGAAGAACAGAGAGGCCATCAGGAGGGACCAGCTGCTCTCTCCAATAACATAAATCAAAAATGCTAGGGACACGAACCTGTTTTTCCTGCAGAACAGAAGACAAATCTCCAGAGACAAGGATTGCAGACTGACCTTGCAGCAGGGGTGAAGGTGAGCCTTAAAAGCAGCAGAAAACGCATCCTGCAGATGGGCCCCATGCAAGAGGAACAGGAACGCTTGTATTCCCACAGCCAGTTCCCATGGGGTACTCCAGGTCCCAAAGGGACCACAGGACAAAGGTGTAAGAGCATGTATATTAGGGTCCAGCTTTCCCTTTCTGGTCATATTGTTTTCTCTCTTTTTTTCTTTCCTTCAAAGACAGACAGATAACCAAGTTTTGCAGCTCATAATAAAAAGAAGCATCCCCTGCCTGGATTCTAAAGCCCCTACACATTAAGAGCCTCTTAAAATAGGTTTCAAGTGGCACTGCAGTAAGACTCTTTAAACCTCAATGGTTACGTTTCTGATATCCTATTCATTTATATTATCCCAGCTCCAGTGCCTGACTGTTGTGTTTGTAACAGACTTAGCTTAATCTAAGCAGATTTGGCACTAATAACTACAGCTCACTAATGCACACTGCAGTTACATATCACACCAGGAAATTGTGCCCCCAAGCACAAACACTGCTGCCTTCCAGTAGTGGAAGCCACTAATGCTCATCTGAAAAAAACCTCTAGAAATTACAGACACTGCTCACTCCCATTCACAAGCAACCTCTTCTACAGCATACACGAAGGCAACAAGTTTTCCTCAATTTCTAATGATGTATGGATTTAATTCAGGATTCCCAGTCACACTCATGCTGAACTTTCACATTTGTCCTCCATCCATCCCTTCTGCTAAGGAAGTTCTTTGTTGAGAGCAGCTGCTCCCCATTTGCTCTTTATGAAGTGTATGAGATAACAAAAATATTTAAAGGGGATTTTTGTCTTGCTTAGAACAAAATTATTTTTCTGCCTGTCACAAAGCTAAAGGAAGCAAATCTGACAGAAGACTCATGCAGTAACAAGCTCCAAAAGCAGCAGAGTGAATTTGAAGGTTGAAAAACTGCTCCTCCTTAAGCCCAATATTTCTTCTTTACTTTTTAGCTGCTTCACGAGAGACATCACAGCTGGTTATTTACTGCACATGTATACCTGATGATTTATGGGAGAGACAACATCAGTTTCAATCTCTGCTAAGCCTAATGCACCATTGCTACAGAAAGTCTGGCACTGGGGCTCCCTGTACTGTATAAGAGCAGCTTCACGTGAAATACTGAAATATACTCACTAGCTCAGGTTTGTTCACGACCATCAGCAAGTTATCTTATTGCTGGTCAGCTTTCTGTCAAGCCGACATTTTCCAGAACAGATTAAATCAACTCTGCTTTGTGTCTGGCTAAATATCAATAAAGGCACG
Source organism: Tragopan temminckii (assembly GCA_028571105.1). Taxonomy (NCBI): domain Eukaryota; kingdom Metazoa; phylum Chordata; class Aves; order Galliformes; family Phasianidae; genus Tragopan; species Tragopan temminckii. The sequence continues at coordinate 53,277,736 of JAOWBP010001760.1, read as the reverse complement.
TTAGCACCAGAGTTCAGGTCCAATATTAATGAGCATGTAATGTAGATGTTACCCTTCAAGTTAATTCCACTGAACAACGGGTACTTTGCCAAGACATCTAAAGTCAGCAGTCACATTAGACTTCCTCTATACTCAAAGGAAAGCTACAGCTGCCTCCAGAAGGTTGCTCAGCTTACCTGATTTTCCAACCAAATGCACCCACCTCTCCCTGCACAAAACCAAAAGGAGCCTGAGGCAATGTGCCAGTACTGCAGCTGAGCAGGTATAATCTGGACCTAAGTGTGGGATAATACAGCATCTCTCCAAACTTTCACAGCAATGGGAAAAACTGAGAAAAAAAAACCCTCATGTAAACCTATATTTTGCATTAAAACCAAGGAAGCATTATTTGAAATAGATTATAAAAAACACTCAGAAAGTAATTCCTCAAGAAGAGTTTGCTCTCCGCACACAGGATTCAACCTAAGGGTTGAATCAACCTAAGGCACTGTTATCTGCTGCAGCAGTATTTAACAGTTGTAGCTGAACAAGAGCTGAGAGCTCCACACTCTCTAACACGCTGACTCTCATAGCTCAGTATAAACTCAGCCTGTGCTGGCTCAAGGGAGATGAAGTCTTCCAGCACTCCCGAAACTAAAGCTGGCTCATAGGACGGCAAAGTTGTGTGGAGCAGCAGTACAGTGGCCACAGGTCCTGCTGATGGCCCTCCTGGTGCACCTGAGCACAATGCAAAGTGCCAGAGGCCTGACCAACTCCCTCATCTTTCCAGGAGGCAGAGGTATTAACGGCAGGGAAATAGGCTGCAGTTCTGTGAAGAGCGATGACTTCAATCTCAGGTGCTGTAAACAACATCCACACTACAAAAAATTTAAAATAAAGCCAACGACTGCTTTCATTATTATCACT
>JAOWBP010001760.1:53237996-53267495 GCA_028571105.1 Tragopan temminckii | reverse complement strand
ATTGTATGTGTTTGCATTCATGGTTTCAATACTTTTGCTGGTCCGTGGTATGTTCAGGAAGCCTTTAGCATTTGTCATCTTGCAAGAAGAAAGCAAGGCAGAGTTTCACAAATGTTTATTCTAGAATCATACAGCAAATCCCTAGTTACTTTTTACATGCATGAAAATGTTGTTGGAAGTGTAATTTCTGTATGAGCTACAAGAGTTTTACAGGACTTGTTCCTTATAAGGAACAATACACTGTAGTTTTCTGTTCTGAATGTGCTTGAACTGACCACATAATGAATAGAAATCTTTTGTGTCAAGTAGCCGATGCTGATTTGTCTTCTGTAAAAGACTAGGCTAGAAAGTTCAATCATAAAATAGGCTGTTCAGGCTGTGATAGTGATCTAAGGCTGATTCAGTGGACTTAAAGAAATAGAAAGAAACAGAAAGCTGAAGTGGTTTATCGTTACCTTTTTTGAAAGACAAAACTATTCTTCTCCCCATTTTTTGTGTTTCTGTTTTGTTGTTGTTGTTTTTGTTTGCTTTTCTTTCCCAAAAACACATGCATAAAAATAACAAATTAGTAACTCTGATTTACTTCTTTTAATGTTATTGGTATAGTTTGGACCAGAAAACCCATTTAGGACTCAGCAAATGGCTGCACCTAGAAATATGCTCTCTGGATATGCAGAGCCAGCTCACATCAATGATTTCATGTTTGAGCAACAGCGAAGGACATTTGTAACCTATGGTAAGTCCTTAAGAGTGGAATCCACATGGGGAAAATCTTTGAATGAGAATCCATATTGCTGTAGATCGTAGTGTTTACTTGGGTGATCTCATTTTGTAATTCCTTTTGAGACTGTAATCAAGTGCACAATCTTCTACAGAAATGCTCTTAATGAATCCCTTTGTTAGCTGAATCTGTGTAGAGAAAACAAATCAAAATTCCATGTTTTCAGTGTGAGAAATAATTGAAGATCTTTTATGCAAATAGATTTCTTCATGTGATTCTAACTAAAGGTAGTTTCTCATAAAGCAAAAAGAAAGCCATACTAAGTTGTATAGTTCTTCAGTGGTTGCTTATTGTAGATGCAAGTTGGATGAATGAGAATTGGACTAAGTGAGAGTGCATTTGCTGGAGTGTTCCTAGCACGGACATGACCAAAGATGTGTCTTGATGTGGATGGTCACAGTTGCTGCTTTCTCATCTTGAAGAATCTTTTCACCTGTAATCTGTTGCATTTGAAAAATGAAAGATTGAGTATTGGAGGAGTTTGAGTATCAGATGAATAGGCTTTTTATGGATTGTAGGAAAAATGTATTTTCTTATAAGGAAAATACTGAAAAGTATGTATTCTAAGCATTCTTTTGGTCACGTTTGAAGGAATGAAACCACCATGTATTGACATACAACTGTGATTAATTTTCTTCTTTGTTATGTTATAAGCTTTTATTTCTGTTTTTCTTTAAACTTGACTGCAAATGCTTGTCTTGCAAACATAAATGTTTGTTTTTAGGTGAAGTCTGACTTTGTATTCTTCAAATTCAGTCTACTAAGCAAGTTCTGATGCTTGCTGTGTAGATTATAGTGTCACAAAAGTCAATTTGGGGGCACAGAAAACCTTGTGGTTTTCTTTTTTATTTGTATTTGTACTCTGAGGAGTATTCCCTGCAGACTCACGTCTGAAAAACTCCTTCCTTTATTGCTAGCGTCAGTGGGAGCCATGTGCTATTCCTAAACTTGGAAGAAAAAAATTACCTGAAGTCAGAGACTATAACATACTCAGTTTCTCTTTGTATTTCAATTTTATTAGAGATAATCCTGTAAATGCTAAATATTTGTATTTATATATTCACACAATTTTAGCTAATAAGTACTTCTCAGTTGTTAGGATGTAAAATGTAAGTAAATGAAGATATTAAGAAATGGATGTCGCCTTCTGTAGTATAAATTTAAGTTACTTTACTGCAATTTTGGTGTCGGAAGTTGGCAGGCAGTGCAGGTAGGAGCTTACTTGGGGTCTGAGGCAGGTTAGTTTTTGGTCACTGAAATTAAATGTTACGCTGTGTGGGTTGTGCATTTTGTGTGCGCGCTTTAAATGCATATTGGAAAAAAGGATCTGTTGGATATATTGTTTAGTTGGTTGTTTTTGGGGGGAACAAGCATTGCAAAGTTTAGTTTGGGGGAGAGTAGAACTAATAAAACTGCTCAAAGCTCTTGCTGTTGATTTATATTTATATAGTGCACAGCAACTGCTTTAGAGGCTTTGTTACATGAGTATAAAAATATTTTTAAGACTGATATTACTGGCAAGTGTGCAACTATCATATTAGCTTTCTAGAAATGTTCAGCAGATAATGATCTCAGTACAGTGAAAATAGAGCTATGAAAAGGCTGAGGTAGTTTAAATTGCAAGGACTAGCCCTGAGAAGCTAAAGTTCAAACTAGAGTGTGCAGCAAATAATCATGTTTTCTTGAGTCACTAGAAGGTTTTTTGTGAACTACTTAAAAATAGTATTTGTTTAAGTTGTCAAAAAGTTGTCTTTTAAAACATTGACATTCTCTTTTCCATTTCAAAAGGTGGTCATAAATATCTTCTTGAAAAAGACAAGTACAGAAACACAAGTATAGTTGCTGGGCATAAATCTAATTCATTTGTATCTGTAATGACTAAATCTTAGGATATTGCTAGAACAGAAAGTAAATTTCTCAATTGAAAGCTGGAGATCTTGAGAGCTCTGGCCCCTGTTAGGCTGCTTGATCTTGTTGTGCTAAGGCAGGAGGCCTTAAATCTGCAATGGCTAGCATGCAGGTAATCAACACCCATAAATGGACAGCTGTGGTACATGACAGAGAAGCTGATAAATGAGATCATGTATCCAAAACAGGTCAATGTTGCAGTGTTTATATGGGAATTTGTTGTTGTCTTTTCTTATTATTTTAAGGAAGGGGGCTTGTTTGTTTGTTTTTTAAAGGTAGTTTTACATATCATCTTGAAAGGTAATGTGTCTTAGGTGGGAAACCTCTATATTAGTCACAGACAAAGCCCAAGTATGTTTCGGCACAGTCTTTCCCATGTACTTCTCCTGCAGTAAATATTTCCAGTTGTAAGTGATTTTTCTGTGTGATGCTTGGATAGATCAGAATGTCCATGCTGTAGCTGAAGAAGGGCCAGAATGAATCTCAGTCAAGATCCTCTTAGACAGGAAGGCAGCAGTGGATACCTAAAGAGGAGCAAGAGAAAGAGGCAAACAAGTAGTAGTGTATCTGTGTTCTTTTTTGCTTATCAGTTGACCGTGTAAAGATGTGGGGTGTTTTCAAAGTGTCTTTAAGGTACCCTGTAATGAATTTAACTCAGTTTCATGAAGATATCCATCATTTACTGTGAGGGTGGTGAGACACTGGAACACGTTGCCCAGTGAGGTTGTGGATGCCCCCTCCCTGGAAGCATTCAAGGCCAGGCTGGATGGGGCTGTGAGCAAACTGGTCTAGAGGGAGGTGTATTGAGTCAGTTTTAGGTGAGAGTTTTTACGCTGGGATTTGGCTTTAGATCTCTTGGGTGAACACCATCTGGTCTGGGTCTTACCACTCATCTGACTCTTTAGTCATTTCACGCTGAGGTAATACTCTGTCATGTTACCTGTAATGAAGGTTCTAGCACAAGAACCTCCCCAGGCTCCTCCATATAAAGCTACTAGAGCTTGGTTCTTGGTTTTTCACATATTTGGATGCAACTTCAGCTCATTGAAGAACACTTTCTAATGGTTTCTTTTTACATACTGTACTGTTCAGTTGTGCTCACTTCCCTCTCATCTCTTTTCAGTCTTTTAATAGCTGGCAGGCAGTAGTTCTTTTTCTCCAACACACTGTCTTTGAAACGTCCCTGCATTTAGAACAGGCTCTATCCTTTGGGGCTTACTTTCTGTTCCTTTTTTCTTCTCTGTTTTGTATAGCTCTCCTGGTTTGAGTTTAAGATCACTGTAGTAAATGTTTTTGTGGCTTTCTTTGCTTCTTCAAAAATGTTGATTTATTCTGTATTGTAGTCACTTTTAAAACATGTATCCTTAGTAAAAATGTCCTTAAATCAATCTTTCCGCGCTGCTCAATTGACTTATTTTCTTGTGAATCTCTAAAACGACTGCTTCACGGGGCAGGTATGTTGTGTAAGAATGTTGTTTTCAGCCCATCTTAATGTAGCTGCGCAGTCCAATACTGTGCCAGAGCTGCCAGAGATATTTTAGTAATAACTTTTTATTTTTACTGTGGTTCTTTGCCTAGCACCTTTGTTACCATCTCATGGTGATTGTCTTTTCTGGCTGAGCAGTCAGTGATGGTATCCTGGCAATTTTACTTGCCACTACCTAAGCCTGGAATTTCAAACCAAAGGATTTTCTAATGCTTGTTAGCACTATTAAATTGTTAATCTGAATTGGTTTTAATCTCTCTTCAAAATGCAGCATGTTTTTTCCCTGCTGTTGAGACAGTCTTATTTTTACATGCTTGAGAGTGCATTCTGTACGATTATGGCAATATTGTTCTACCAATTCTGAATTCTGAATTTAGAGCAAGATGTTCAGATTCCATTATTTATCATGTTTTAGCTTCTGCTGTTCTGTATGCATGCTCAGGTCTTCTGATTCTCTGGGCCCAGTTTAAGTAGGATCCTGTGCTTATTGCTGTCCCTCTTATCTGAGTTTTCAAATTCCTGTGTTATACCTTTTGCTTGAGGATGTATCTTAAATTTAAGTTTTTGTCTCATTCCAGATTGCTTAGTTTTCTTTAACCGTTGTCTTTCCCCAGCTATTTAATTGCAAAGCGCTCTTTGATTCTTCACAGTGCCAGTAACCTGTTTAAAGCAGATAAAACCTACCCATCTTACTAAGGTTCATTTCATTCCAGAAACTTGGGAATGTATTATTGGCACAAGCACTGGAAATGTTTTCCAGATTGGGTTTAAAGATTGCAGCTTCTCTTTGCAGTGAGCAACCTATTGAGAATGATCTGCCCTTCCTTCACGTGTTTGATGCAAATTCAAAAATTCTATAACCGTAATCAAGTCACTGCTCTGCAGCCCATGGAAAACAGGAGAGCATACTGAATGCACTTCTCAGATCTCTGACAGATCAAGCTCACTTCAGGTTCTTTATCAAGAATATCTCTATGGTACCAGCACTTAGCAGTCAGATGCCTGTCTTTTTAATACATATGAATGCTGTAGTTCAGCCATATAACATGCCATAGCAAACGTCAAGTCTTAGACTGGTTTGGTGGTTCTCTATTTTTTCTTCACAATGGATCTGCAAGCTGTCATTTTACCCCTGAACCGAGGAGGTTCTTTGTAATGCAAGCTTGCTTCTCCTATCTTTCAGCCTCCCTGAAAGTTGTCAGGGAATGCACAGGTCAGATATCTACAGAAAACACCTTGAAACCAGAGATCTAGTCAGATCTAGTCAAAATTGCCCTGAGGTCTTTCATGATGCACTTGTCTGCCATATTTCTGTACTTTTTTTTTTCATGTTTTTGAAATCTACAAACTTGCAGGGTTCTTTTCATGAGTATAATAGTAAAGGTTTTATTGATACTACCCTGAGCCTTCTGTGCTGCGCACTTTAACTCCATCTTACATTTCTATCAGTAGTCCTGTCAAGCCATGGATCGTTGTTGCCTTTAATGTTTCACATATCAAAACTACCTCTGTGTCCATCCATTCTGTTCTCCTCTCTTCATCCCTTTTTAGACCACAAGCACGTTTTGCCAATCTCTGCTAGGCCTTCCTCCAGGCCCATTCTCATTCATGTTACAGTTTATATGTGTGCTTTCAGTGTAAAGGGTTGTTATGATTTTTTTTTTTTTATGTGCGGCACACAAACCATTCATTAGTGTGAACATGGTGGGCATGGAGACTGAGTACATTGGGATATCCAGCCAGGAGAAAAGGAGGCTGAGAGGGGACCTCACTGTTCCCTACAGCTCTCTGAGGAGGGGAAGCAGAGAGAGGTATCTGGCTCTGCTCCCTGGTACCAATGGCAGGATGGGAATGGCACAAAGCTGCAGCAGGGGAGGATCAGATGGGCATTGGGATACATTTTTTTGCCACGAGGATGATTAAACACTGGAACAGGCTGCCCTGATAGGTGATGCCCCAATGCCTGTCAGTGCTCAAGAGACTTTAGGACAATGCCCTCAGGAACATGCTGTAAGTTTTGATTTGTCCTGAAGTGGTCAGGCAGTTGTACTCAGTGATCTTTGTAGATCAGTTTGAACTGAACAATTCTGTTCTATCCTTAATATGGTTAAAAAATAATAATTTCATACCTATTTCAGCCTCTACAGTTATGCTGGAACTGAACTACTTCATTCATGCAGCATTTAGTATTCTAAAGCCTCTCTTTCACAAGATATTAATGTCTTATTAAATAATAAGCAGTCTTCTGTTCGTGAATTTCAAAGCTCTTTATGAGTATTCTGTAACTCTGTTAAAAAGGATTAGTGTATCAGTAAGATTGATACTGTGAAGCTTAAAATGACTTGAAAATTACACTTCTGTGTTTTTTTTGTATGCTCACATGCAGTGCCTGCAGTCACTGTTAGCTTTTACAATTGTTGACATTTTATTCCCAGATTGTTTTATTCTCAGGCCAGCTCAGTCAGACTCAGACCAGCTATATTGTTTCACGTATGTGAGCTACCTTGACTTCCTCTGTGCTGCATTGCACAATACAACGTAAACTTACTTGAATTTACTGTCATTCTGGAATGCACATTGAAGACTGATTATTTAACCAACCATTTTCAGATGCATTGAAGTAATGGATGTAGGTGGAATTGTACCTTTCTGTGCTAAAGCGTAGCATGAAATATCTCCCTCCTAAATGAAACTGAAGGAGATGTAGGAGTGAAGGAACGTTATATATACCAGCTGAGTAGGATAAAAGCAAGCTGTCTTTTGCAGCTGCGTTTAGGAGTCTCAGCCAGAAAGAAAAGATTCCCTTTCACATACCCACTAGAAAGTAGAAATTGTTCAGAGCTTTTCTATGACAGTGATGCTGGACCAAATTCAATCCAGCTATAAGAAGTCTCCACTTCCACGGGAAGCTGTGCTTGGCCCAGGGTCCCTTATTCATTAGAATACTGTCCCTCTTTTACAAGTACTGAGCAAATAGAGTCTCAGAGTCTGTCAATACAGTTGGAGGACAAGAAAACCACTGTATTGATTTTGACATAAATCCAAAGTAATATCTCTCTGCTGTTAATAGAAACCAAGCTATAAGCTTGGAAAAGAACTCGCTGATATACTGCCTTAATAAAAGCAGGCAGTTAAATTAGTGTAAGTCTGATTACAGTGTCTGCTCAGTTTGGTTATCCGTGTAAGTAAAAATCTTCTAGGACAGCGATGTGTCTGAGAAGTGGCTGGGGATGGTCTCCTTTGACTGTTGGGCTGGTGTTGATAGGTTCTCAGTGTGTTTGCATCTAAGTGTTTCTATAAGCTATTGGTCTTTGGGAATCACAGGTTAATCTTCCACTGCTTATGATTTTCATAATTGTTTCTGTGAATCGACAGAAATGTGAGAATTAATTTGCATGCCATGAGATTTCTGTGGATTTGTGTGTGGTTACTTCTACCAGTGGTAAAATTTACTTCTCTTTCATTTACTTCTCTTTCCATTTATTTTTTTCTTTCTGAGACGGAGGAATTCTCTATGGGTTCTCAAGAGGCAGTTTGTCATTTGAGTGATGTTTAATAAAAAATGGTGCTGTGTCCACCAGGGTGCAGTATTAAAAAAAAAAAAAAAAAAAAAAAAAAGGAAAAAGCCACAGTGGTCAGTAAACCTTCAGTACCCCTCTACCTTGGAAACCACATGAGGTTATAACATGAGGTTATTTGTATTTCACGGAAGCTCATGCCTATCTGCTTCAGGAGAAATGGAGAGAAAGTGTAAGAGATGCATATTAAAATGAGAATCTCGGAATAAAAAAATGTGAATTATCCTGAATATCTACAAAAATGCTAATATATTTTATAAATTATTTATAAGAGTAAATGCAGCAGGTTGGTTTTTTTTTGTTTTTTTTTGTTTTTTTTTGCTTTTTAACGAGACTCAATAGCAGTAATCAGGAAATGATTATGTGAATGCTTAATTCTTTTAAAAATTAAAGGCTATTGCTGCTGCTTCTGGTACGTTCCATGTTAGTTAAAGCAACTGCTTTCATGTGGAAGTAACAAGCTTTTCCAGCCTTGATATGAGAATGAAGTCATTTCTGCGGGGGGGACGACACAGTATGCACCAAGTCCTAGAAAACTTCATTTGCTTCCATTCCTCTTTCATATTCCTGCCCTCTTCCTTTTGGCTGGTGTCAGTGCAAATTACTGCCTTTGCCCTGAACTAAAGCAGCACCCAATTAAAATCATGCTCTGCTGACAGTAAATTTAGAGTTAAATCTTTCCTTTACACCAGAAAACGAAAGTCGGCTGCTATGACATTCCAGAAAGTAATGTTTTGTGTTGTAACAGACTGTGCTGAGTTCAGTGTTGACCTTGCTTGGAGCAGGGTGCTGGGCTAGAGGCCTCTTGGGAGGCTAGAAGGATTCTGAGGCCTCACTCTTGTGATGTGGACTGTTGCTTATTGTATGTATTGTGCAGAATTAAGCATTCTGGTTGCAGTGCATGCACAGAGACCTCATGGCAGGGGATTTAGACTAGATAATCTTTAAAGGTCCCTTCCAACACAAGCCATTCTGTGGTAATACATTGCACTCACTACAATACTGAGGTCAAGTGAGTAGTGAATAAAATTTCAAAATGTTTATCCTTCCTCATTCTGAGCTCCCTGAGTGCCAACTGGGAATAATTTTATGGACTTAGTAGGAAGGCATACAAAAGTTGCACAAAAGTCAAAGGTCCAAAATAACATTTATTTTGTTATCTTGTTCCAGGTTATGCATTAGACCCCTCTATAGACAATCCTGAAGTTGCTACCAAGTATATTGGCTCTGTAGAAGAAGCTGAAAAAAATCAAGGTAAGTATTTCTGAATCTTATATAAATTGATGGCTATTTCCATTATTTCTTCACTAAGAAATGGAGTAGGTATTAGCAGAGGAAGGAATTATGAGAGACTTACCAATGATGATGTGTTGCACATCAGAGATACAGGGGGAATTTGTTTTCCTGAACTAGCAAATATATCAGGCTATCTTTAGAACCTCTTAGGTGTCATTGAACGAATAGGATTGATCTGTATATATGGAACAGAGCTTTTTGGTCCTCTTCAGTTCTGCCTTGATCCAGGTTGTGGTGCGTCTGCATTAGGGTGTTGGTATGTTATGCTAACTAACCACTTAAACTACACTACTCAGTAGCAAACTGAGGGTTCTGTGAGCCACCTGTAGCACTCCTGTTGGGGCCTGCAAGTTATCTCTTCTAAGAGGAGTTAAACTGTTTGGAAAGGAGAAACCATTGGAAAGTTGCCAAATGGTACAGGCATAGCATTCCACTGAGAGAACTGACTATCAGAGGCATGGGGCTTGTAATTAATACATTGATGCAAGATATTTAACAATAAAAGTGACTTCATGATTAAATTTTTTTAAACTTTTTATTTGTATGTATATATAAAGATTCTTTATTTCTCTGTTCTCGTCCATGGAATATGTAGAAGGTTACCTCACTCATTCCTTCCAAGGGAAGCAAGTGAAAATAGACTTATTTTTGATATAGCAATTATATTAGATAGAAATGACTAAGGCTAAATCACTTCAAAAGTAAAATATGTTCTTCTGATACTGCAATTTTTGTCATTTATTTTAAGAAAATTCCTGACCGCAATCTCATATGACCATTGTTTTTAACTTCTACGTTGCCTATTTTCCTTTGTTTACAAAAAATCCTTTTTGTCTCCCTTGCCCTAGAGGAGTATTACTGATGCTGTAGGAAAGCATTATATGGAAACTGCACGCTGGTTTTGATGGATGAAGTTCTGAGGGCACAGAATTTGTGATAAGCTAGCATTTATACGAAAGAATAGGATAGTGTTCTGAAATAGATAACTGAATTTTAACTGAATAAAAACGCACAGTTGTAATTGGGATTTGGGGAGATTTTTGTGTTTGGCTGTTGTTTGTTTTTTTTTATTTGTGTATTTGCGTCCTTGTGGATTTTGTTTGAAACTGAGAGAGGTGGAGGGAGTCAGAAGCCAGTTGTTCAGGCTCTAATTTTTCAAAGTCTGCACTGTTTAAAGTATGAAAATCGATATGTTCATGCAGTCTGCAGACTTAGTGCTACAAATGCATGGGCACGTGTTTGATTAAATACTAGTTTAAGTGGCTCTTCTGTTACTGTGCATGGCTAGCAGTGTTCATAATCTAATAAGTCAACAGTGCTTTGGCCCCTAAGCGTGTTCTCCATTTTCTGTGTGTGTTGGATGAGTGATGGTGATAGTGTTGTTGGTAGTGTTGTTGGATTTTTTTTGTTATTGCTTGTTTTAGATTGATGTGATGAGACCTGTGATGTTGAGGTGTGTGAGCAGCTAAGCAGTGTATTGTTTCTTTCTCTAGGTTTAACAGTGTTTGAAACAGGACAAAAGAAAATTGAAAAAAGGAAGAAATTCAAGGAGAATGATGCATCTAACATTGATGGTTTCCTGGGACCGTGGGCAAAGTATGTTGATGAAAAAGAAGTAGCCAAACCTTCAGAAGTAAGTACTACTTTAACACTGTAAACACAAACTGCTAGTGCATTGTGGTGCAATAATATATTATGTGGTGGTTTTAACAGAGATCCAGCGTGTCTCAACCAGAAGGTGTGCTTTAGGGTGATAGAAACATTTTCAGTTCTAAGTTTGAATAGGATGTTGTGCATTCAATTATTTGAAAGACTGGAAATAAAATGAATTGTATCTATGTGTCATATGTAGAGTCTGACAAAAGATCCTTATAAACAGGAGCAACTGTGAAAGAACTGATAGTAAATTTGTACTTACTTACTTTAAGAAAAAGGGAAGGTTTTTTTTGGTTGTTTTTTTTTTTTTTTTTAGTTTTAAAAGCAACAACCCAACCAATAAATGTCCTTCACACTGAGTCAATGATGTTTAGCCATCGTCTATAAATAAAAAGATTATATTTAATTATTTTCAGCGCACTTAGCTTTTCAAGCTAACCTGCTTTTGATAAGGGTATTCTATTGATGCTTAGAAATATTTCTGATCTCACTTAGCAAATACGTGTATTCTTAACAGCAAATAAACAGTAATGCAGTTTTGGATTTTGTTATGTCATTCTGAACATTTAATTTTTTAAAAGTCAAGATCATGTTTTATTTTTCCAGGAAGAACAGAAGGAGTTGGATGAAATAACAGCTAAGAGGCAGAAGAGAGGAAAACTAGAAGATGATAAACCTGGAGAGGAGAAGACTATATTACATGGTAATGGCATCTTCCTGCCTGTTCTCATTTTCCTGCTCACTGTGTTTTCTTGCCTGCTGTGTTAATTAGTAAGGATGGCAGACAGCCTCAGCAAAACTGCTGAGGCACCTTGATGTTTCTGTTTTGGAGATAATAGCATTCACAGGCATAAGCATAAAGGGCAGGGAAAGAGATAAGCTTGGACCAGTTCCACAACATACTGTGAAGAGCAGCGTGGAAATGTCATCTTTCAGGTTTTATTTATTTATTTTTAATGTTACTAGGTATGCATGTCTTCCTACTTTACAGAGCAAAAAAACCCTGAGATTATGTGCTTGGTTTAGTCTGAGCTTCAGAATGGCCACAGTTTTGTCTTTTGGTACTTTAATCAGCAAATAGTGCTTTGAATTACAAAGATACAATTTAGAAAATCACTTGGACCCTGTACTTCCTCAGTTAATATGAACATTTTGCTGTCATACTGTGAATAATTATTTATCAAATGATTACCCTGTTGACACCTATAGCATCTGATACCTTCAAAGAAAATCGTAAGAAAATGGTAAGTAAGTAAGATTAAGTGATTTTCGTAAATTGTTGTTTCATCTGTCCATTTGCAAAATAGCCCTGTGTGGCATTGCACACAGGTTAGCACCTGTCTTTGTATACCATTTCCTAAAGTTTCACGATCAGAGTCCTTGCAAGATAAATTTAATCTTCTCAGACTGAAGCCTTCCAGAAAAAAGCACTGTTTTGTAGACACCTTTAAGCATTAATGGTGAGCAGAAGGTCATTTGTACAAACAAAACTGTCATATCAATATCCAAGGAACATAAATAAATTAAATCAGTGCACAGCTTAATGTCATCTCAACAGAGAAGTCTATTTTGGAATATCAATTTATAGGACAATGCACCCTGCATGTGTGAGCGTCCAGCCACTTCCGTGAAATGTAGTTAAAGAACAGCTGTTAGCTGCTGACTGCTATTGGTTGCCCAGTTGGTTGACATTGGTGATGGATCTTCTTTTCTCTGGTTTGCAATTCTGTTGAAATGGCTGTTGAAGCACAGAGCTGGGTGGAATGTAAATTGCAACCAAATGCCAGAGTTAGAGTGCAGGTTATAATCCGTGTACAGTTAGTGTAAGCAAACCCTTATTGTTCTCAGGAACACTTTTGCATTTTGAGATAAGTTGGGTAAGGGAGAGATCATTTTGTTCAGATTATCAGATTCCAAGCAGAGTTGCTGAAATGGCTTAATTTGAGCACAACTGATGTCAAATAAGAATCCATAACTTATGAAGTGGATTTATTTTCTTCTCATCCCTCTTCCCACCCTGCTTGAGGGCAAGACAGCTGTGTTGAGGAAAAACCTTAAATATGTGTCAATTGAATCTTCCTCTTAAAATACAATCTCTCAGATTCTCAGAATTCTCCATTTCCCTTTTTAGTTAAGGAAATGTATGACTATCAGGGGAGATCTTACCTTCATGTTCCTCAAGATGTTGGAGTTAATCTCCGTTCTACAATGCCACCCGAGAAATGCTATCTTCCAAAGAAACAAATCCATGTATGGTCTGGACATACAAAGGTAGGAAGTTTCGGAGTGTACCTCATGAAAATGCACTTAGTTTTGTATCTGAACTTCTATAAAACTGAAGCATCAGTAGAAGAAACGATTTTTTTTTTTTCATTAATGACATTGTGCACGCAGTTGGCAGCATTATAGACCCACACAGGGTGTTCACGTGGTCAGATATGATTGTTTGTGATATCTGTATAAACTTTTTCATGAACATAGTGACTTCCCAACATCTTTTGAAGGGATGAATATTCTTCACTCACCTTTGTGGGATTTTGAGCTATTTACTAAATTACCATGTGAATAAGAGCAAGACTAATTCTAGAGATAACTGAAAATGCATTTGTACAGTAAAAGTAATTCAATGCTATTTCACATTAAACCTATAAAAAGTTTAATAGGTTTTGTGATTATAATACAACATTATACAGCATTACAGGATTCCTAAATACAGTTATTAACTTGTTTTCAGTTTTCCCTTATGTTAATTCATGTTCATAGTTTCTTCTTGTGTCAGACAATGTAACTAAACACACATTTTTAATGTTAAAACTTGTTTCACTGATCAGATTCATAAAGCCTATATTCCGTTTGCTGCTTCTTCCATCTCTAATTTTCAGTATTATGTCAGGGAATATACTGTGCTGCAGTGGGCAGCAGCTTAATGATACCCAAAAGATGGAAGAAAGGAGACAAGGCTTTTGCCTTTTTTTGTTGAGTTGCAGCTCTGTATTTTTCTTTAGTAACTGCTGCATCAAAGAAGTTGTAGTTACAAGTATCAGTGTTTTCCAGAATAACATCTCCTCCCCAAAGCTCTAGTCACTCCTTTGCCTATTATCCTATCAGAACAGACTGATGCATAAAAAAGGCTTTGTGCTTTTTTCCTTCAAACAACCAAGACAAATAACAGAATGGATGAGAGAAGCAAAAGGAAGGAGGACTGAGAAAGATAGAAAAGCTGGGGAATATAAGAAAACAGTGATAAGGAGGGATATAGACTGCAACTCCAGCCAGAGTGGGAGGAACTAGGTAGAATAAGAACAGAGTAATTGACATATTATGGAAAGAAGAGATGAGTACCTGGCAGTTCTCTGGATGTCTTTTGTAAAGATGACCTGAAATACAGACAGATGGGAGGATGCTGTGCCCAGGGAATCTGGTGTTCAGTGGCTACAAGCCAGCATATATAATAAGTGGAGCTGGCTAGAAATTTTTTTGTGGAATACTTCTGCATGTCCTACCTGAAAAGGCTATTTGGTAGTAGTTACAGTCAAACAGGAACACCAGAAAAACAGGGCCTTCAACCTGCATAGCCCTCCTGTCAATTTAAAGCACGTGTATTAGCCAGCCCAGGCAGAGCAGGTTGGCTGGTGTTCTTCTGTTTTGTTTTACCAGAGAAGTAGCACTCATATTACTTGTGGGAATACTGCAGGCCGTCTGAGTAGAGATACAGAGACACCACAGCGTTTGCAGCTTCAGAAGCTGTGAATGCTTCTGGGGGTGCCTGTGTTGGAAGTGGCCTCAGGGACTACGTTAATACATCAGTGGCACTGCTGCCATGATGGAACTGATGCCATGTTGTATTTAAAACAAACGAAACAGGGCTTGTTCAGAAAACAGTATATGGCAAAGAGAGCAGGAAAGGATTCTATTAGAGCAGTGTCTGTTTAAAGCAGTCGCCTTAACCCACAATTTATTTGATGTGATTACCACTGTAATGGTGTGAGTGTTGAGAAGGGACTGTGGAGAAGCTCTAGGGTGTATGTATATGCAGATATTGAAGTGAATCAATTTGTTGCCAATATAGATTGTTAAAAATGCATCTGTTTTTAAAGTGGAATGGTAGGATATTTCTTTTAGGTATACAGTATCTGTATATTTTATGAGGTTGCATTATAGATTTTTGCTTATAGAAAGAGGGCTGGTGAGAGAACACATAGATGCTCCACTTACTGCTTAATTGTTCTTATTTACAGGGAGTCAGTGCAGTTAGGTTGTTTCCTCTGTCTGGGCATATGCTGCTGTCTTGCTCTATGGATTGCAAAATTAAGGTGAGTTATTTTTCTGTTTTCATTTATGTCTCTTATTCCAGCACTGAATACAAACCCTGCATTTAAAGTATGTAAATGCTTGGTAATTCTACCAAGTTACTGTTACTTTTATTTTCTCACTTGAGTTTTAAATTACAAGTTCTTGGGAACAAAGATAGAATAATACACAAGATGGTGTGGGTGTTAGAACAGCGTTAATCATTTAGTAATAGAATTTAGAAGGGCTTGAGTTGCTCAGGTTACTGTCTTTGCTATTGTCATAATTTTCTATGAAGCTTAGTTTTGCAGCTAGCAGTAGGCTTTTCGTCAAGTGGTTTACTGGAAGTGTTTGTGGCTTTGAACTAATCCCATTTTAGTCCATCAATGTCATATTAGAAAACTAATTAATTGATTAATATTTTGTTTAAATAGCAAAACCGTAGACATTTAAAAACTTACATTAAATCTTCTTCTTTTATTATACTGTGGGTTTTTTTTTTATTATTCAATGGTCCGGTTGGGTTTTTTTTGCTAATAAGATGACATTCTTGGAAATGACTGGATAGATATATGGGATTAATTAGTTGATGTCTTAAATTTGTAATTAATTTCTTAAAAGCTGGTATCATATATATTTGCACTTAATTTCAGCATCAGTGTTTTTATTAACTACTGACGTATTTTCTTCCCTCATCCTTTTTTTTTTTCTCTTCCAAGCTGTGGGAAGTATATGGTGATAGAAGATGTCTACGGACGTTTATTTGTAATCATACTTTTTTTTTTTTTTTTTTTTTTTTTTTTTTAACTTAGCTCTTAATATACATATAAAACAGCTGTGTGAAGGGACATGTTTTAGGTTAGCTTATTGCTTTATCTTAAAGAGGATCTGTAAGTAGCCAAGGCAAATGGTATTTTCAGTATAATGTTGGCAGTGAGAATTGAAAAAGGTGCAACTTTTTAGTGAACCCTTGGCTTTATTCCAGGAAATATAATGTCAGCATATAACTCTTTAAGCCCTTTAAAACAAGACATTAGTGTACTGTACTCATCAATACTTCATGCAAAACTTCTTTCCAGAGGCAAAATTGTGAAACTGAATTGCTTCATATTGAGAACAGCAAGAGAGGGCATCTCGTGGTCTGTTAATCCCTCTTTAGCTAGGTGGTCTCCTGTGTGCTGAGTTTCAAGTGCAAACATGGGAATTTTTTTCTTATTTTGTTAGGTTCTGGTGCTTTGTTTATGTAACAGGTTTTTTTAAAGCAGATGGTTGAGAGAGAAATATATGAACTTCACAGCAGTCTTTAATGCAGAACAAAAGTAGCTGATTCTTCTTTTGAGATGGGAGCATTTCTAGAATGCACATTGAGTGAATATATGTTGAGTAACAACAACAACAAAAAAGTCTTTTTATCTGATATTTCTGATGACAGCAGGGTAGCAAAGAAATGCTCAGAAAAGGTTCTCTAAATAGTCTGCTCATTCCGAACAGTTTGACTGTTCTCAGAAGATCCTTGACATTAACCAGGTTTACTTGCTATTTCAATATATATCAAAAGCTTCTTGCAATTTTATAAATATATATACACATATTTACTTATTATTTATGTATATGTTTTATATATATTTTTACGTATGTTTTTGTATATAGTTTCTGTGCCAGTATTTCAACTAAAAAGAGCTACAGTCATCAGCTGAAACTATTGGGGTGAAGGATAGCGTGGTAAACATAAGAAGACCTCATACTTTCAATAATTTTTAATTATTTTGGTTTTCATTTTAAAATGTTTCTCCTTCAAATGCACCCCAGGTAATGTTTGTCTCTCCTGTTTTTTCCCTTAGATGTCAACATTGATTTGCACGTTGTTTCTGTGCAGTACTGTTGTTTCTCTCTCCAGAGCTTATATATGTTTTGTGGTTTGTTTTTGTTTGTTTGTTTTTATTCTCATCAGTCCTGATGAGGTACTTGAGTCAGGAATTCTTTGTCACTTGAATCACTGTGCTGAAATCAGGTTTACTGGTACTCAGGAAGGATTTCAGTAAGCAATTTCCTTGTTCTCTTTGCCTTACTGAAGATTGTAGCAGCTAAGTGGAAAAACGTTCTCCAAAAATAACCGTAATTCTAAGCCCAAATTAAAGGTTTCTTGCATCTTTTCTGTTGTAGGACATGGGAAAGCCGTTCGAGACATCTGTTTTAACAACGCTGGCACTCGATTTCTTAGTGCTGCATATGACCGCTATATTAAACTGTGGGACACTGAAACAGGTAGGCCTGTAGCTGTGCACGCTGTGCTTAACTAATAGTAGATAACAAGTAGATAACATCAATCAGTTTGTTTCTAATTATCCCTAATATCTTTTCAAAGTTCAGTGTTCAGGCTTTTATTAACAGGACAAACGTTTTTTTTATTCTAAATGTTCTGTTATCTATAATAATGCAATTGAGAATACTTTCATATGCTTATTTATTTGAGAAGTCCTTTAATATTTGTCATGACAGTACAATTTTTAGTTTTAAAAATTAACAAATCACTTAATTGTATGTTTACAGCTAGAGACATTTAAAAAAAGCAATGAAGTCACACTTTAGACCAAAATTTCATCTGGAAGAATTATTTCACTTGATCTTTCAGCTTGCTGAATGCTGATGAGAATGCCCTCATCTTGAAAAGCATTCTGAATAAGAAAAGGAAAAGATGGTGGAAATTGAGCTGCTGCTATAGGAAGTGGAGGATAGGTCTGATGCTTTCAGGAACTGGCTGGGAAATGTTCAGTAACATTCTGCTCCAAGTGGTTTCTTTAGTTACAAAGATACAGGGTAAATTTTGCAGATATTCTTTGAAACCAAGGGTGTCGGAAAGGAAAGAAGTTTCCGTAATTGAAAAATACATTAGCTTGCTTGATTAGCAGTAGCAGTAGTCTTGTTCAAGTGTCAGCTAGAAAGCAGAAGTCAGATTGTCCAGGCCTGAGTCAGAACTGAGGTTTTTTGGACACTGTTGAGCTCTTGAAATACAATAGGCTCCTAGAAGTTACAGATAACCCATTTATGGCTCAGACTGAGAGGAGATCAGTGGCTTGTTTTGTGGTTAGATTACTGTTACCCTTTTTTACACTTAGAAATAAGAAATTCTTGCCTGAGTTCCAAGTCTCTTGTCGGGAAGAATTCTGATCCTAATCAGGTGATGTTTTGCAAAGGCTCTGGTCAGCTTGCCACGTCTTGACTAGTTCTGATGTCCTTGCCTACGTCCTGATAATATGTAAGCTACAGAGCTTACAGAGTTACACTGTTTGGATAGCTATACTAATGTATGGATGAATGTGTTTGTATGTCTTCATACAGGTATATGGTTACAAACATGCCAACTAATATGTAGGGTAAATTCTACACTCTCATTCTCTCAGGGGCTTAAAAAGGTATTTTCTGCTGTTAGTGAGATAGAAGTAGAATGAATGTCTCTATCAATATATGTAATAAACGAATCAGCCTTTAGAACTTCTGGCTTGACCCAATATGAGCGGTTTTGTCTGTTTCAGGACAGTGTATTTCAAGATTCACCAACAGGAAGGTTCCTTATTGTGTCAAGTTCAACCCTGACGAAGATAAACAAAATCTCTTTGTTGCAGGAATGTCAGATAAGAAAATTGTGCAAGTATGTCTACTTTATGTCTTACTTTCCCCTGATTTCTCTTTGTAAACACTCCACCTACAGCTCAAAAGATTGTTAGTTTTACTTGAATTTTTTTATTCAATTAGAATTTCTCAACCAGTTGAGCGTGTTTCTTTTCCCTCCTACTTTTTCCTCCTACCTTCAAAGACTGTTACTAGAGGATTTGCTTTCTTGCCTGATATTATTTTAAAGCTTGAAATTATACCAAAAGAAAAAGAAAAAAAAGATATTTAGTAAAATCCAGCATCTTACTCTGACTTCTTTAATTGTAGTGGGATATTCGGAGTGGTGAGATTGTGCAGGAGTATGATAGACATTTGGGAGCTGTCAACACCATTGTGTTTGTGGATGAGAATAGAAGATTTGTGAGTACATCCGATGACAAAAGTTTAAGAGTCTGGGAATGGTAAGTTGAAAATTTCAGCGTAAAGTATATTATGAACAAACTGAGAAGGCAATGTATTGTTAAAAGTGTGTGTAGCAGATAGGATGCTGAAGCATACCAAGTTTATAGCTAGCTGAGGAAGAGCTGAAATCAAATTTCTGCAAGTGTGTATGTAATTATGTAGTAGCTAATCTTTCACAAGAATATAGAACCAGAACTATCTCAGATACCCTTGTTGCTAATTTCTATAACTGCTGAAGTTGGGCATGTCCTCTGCAAATTTGTGTGTTCTGTCAGTCTAGTGTGGGCCCTAGTTCTTAAATACTGTTCTACTGTAAAACGAAACATCCATTCCACAATCTACTTCCAGTGTCTTGGAAATCATTCTTAGTGTCTGTCAGTGAATTACTGTCCCTGCGTTACTGACCTACAGCACTGCGGTATTTGAAAACTATTTTGAAAGCCAGCAAAGTGAAATATCTATTTAGGAAAACCTCCTTTCACTGATGCAAATTTTATATGGGCATCAGGCTGTATTTATTAGTAGTATTAATGATTAATAATATATTTTAATGTTGTATATTTTTCAAATCTCTAGAGAAATTATTCTAATTTTTAAAGCTAATTGTTTCCTATCACACCGCTGAATATTAACCAAGCTGTTCTGGCTTCATTCTTGAGGCACTTCATAGATTTCTCTTCCTCCAAAGAAAGCACAAGACGGTCATGTCAGCCTGAAGCATGCTGTACTCTATTAGCAGTCTTTGTTATCTCTCCTTTTCCCCAAGGGTACAGAAGCCCATAAATAAGCCTTTTTTTAAAAAGTTTGCTATATTATGTTGATGTTTGTAGCTTTTGAATGCTTTGAGCTTTGGTACGTACAATATTATTTAATATTTTGCCAACACACAAGATAACAATCTTGGTGTAGCTTTGTTTCTGCTTTTCTGGTAGTCTGCTTTTTGGGCCATCGCTGATACAGTATGAGTACAATAGATGACAGAAAAGTGAAAGTCTCCCCAAGAAAACTCATACTAAACATTTTCAGTGCCTTCCAGTTTTTAACGTAGCTGGGGAGAAAACAAATATCTTCTGTTTCTGAAACCTTTCCCACAAGATTCTAGGTCTTGAGACCTTCTGCTTAGGACTTGAAGATTTCTCTAGGACCTCAGGCATCTTTTTGAAATTATTAATTCCATATCTTTAAGTATCCATTTCATTTTGTCATTCACTCGTGAAAGCTGTTGCACAACACAGACATGAGTTTGACAGCTCTGTGACTAATCAGTTTCTTCCCAGCTTTTTTTATGGGTTGTTTTTTTTTTTTTCCACCTAGACAAGAGGCTCCAGTCTGTGGTATTTGAATGTCACCCAAAACCCACAGTGTGTCTGTGATCTGTTGCTATCATTGCCAGTAGCAGCAGTGGTAATGACCAAAGTCTGGGAGCCCAGGCTTAGGCTTATAGGCATGGAACGCTGTCTCCAAATGTGAGTCCCAGAGAGCCTCTGTTCAGTTTTTTGTAATTAGACCCATGTATTTACTGAGCTCCTCAAAGTATTTACAGTATCATGTCTGCTAAGGAATGTCTCCTCTCTGGTGAGTAGGAGGAGGATGTCACTTGCACAAGTCTGTTATTTCCTTGAGATTGGATTGCCCTTCTTCTGTGAGCTCTGTGTTGATGGCTGAAATAAATAGCGAAGTGGGTGGATTTAGTCACTCTGTGAGGAAAAGCAGGAAAGGCAGAAAGGTTCTGGTATGGGAACATCGCAACCTGATTGTTACAGTACCAGATTATTATTTTTTTTTCTTCTGAAGCAAAAAAAAAAAAAAAAAGTACTGAGCATCCTGTACACTAAAAAAGGGTTCCCTTTGGTCAGATAATAGGGAACTCAACTGTACACAGCGTTCACAGAATCACAGAATGGCCAGGGTTGGAAGGGGACCACAAGGATCATGAATCTCCAACCCCCCTGCCACATGCAGGGCCACCAGCCTTCCCAGTTAATACTAGACCAGGCTGCCATACAGTCTTTGGGGAATTTTTTGATTTTATATACAGTAAATGTTGTCTTTCTAACCATGACTTGGAAAACATTTGTCCATAACCTCAGTTGATATATGGTAACCAGTCTGCGTGTGTACATAACTTCAATATCCAGATTTTTGCAGTGCATTAAAACTGTTAATATATTCGGCGCATCAGCTTTCCATATCAAACTATTTCATACCACATCTCAAATCTTTTCTTAAGTTCATAAGGACAATTGTTACTAAATCTAGGGTGACTTGGTGCAATGTATTTCTTCATGTACTTCAGCACAGTATTTCTTCAGTATCCTTCAGAAACAAAGCAGCTTTCAAAGTAATTATGACCTGAATATGGCCTTAAAAGCCAATAATTAAAGCTGGTCTAATTGCTTGGTTTCAATTGTTTAGAGAAATTTTGTAGTGGGTTTTGTAAATACTTTGACTTGGCCAGAGCTGGTAATGGGATGTCATGTCAGACTTCATTACAGTGAGCAGCTTCACCGCTGAGAATGTAAATGTCCTTTCCCCGAGAGTTCAGAGCATGCTCGTAGGTTTCACAAGGACAAACTTAAAGATCTGGTTGTTTGTTCAGGAGTCCTAACTGAACAAATTTGCCTGCTTTGCTTTTGATGTGATTGTATCTTTACAGCAATGATATTAAAGTTGACAGGGGTGTTATATTGTGTTTTCTTTTAGAAGTGCAAAACGTTGTTTTCTTTTGTGTGCTTCTCATGCTTCTGATCCTAATTGGATAAACAGTGAAATGATTTGGGCAACTGATCTTGGAAGCTTTTCTTTCTTTATACCTTTGAGTCAGCTGGCAAAGCAGGAGCAGTACAGCAGTAACTTAGTTCTTATATTGCCAAGCTTAGGAGGCTTGTCATGTCTGTCACTCTGTACCTCTCCAGCAGGTCTCTGTATTTCCTTATAAAGATACCTTTGGCACCTGAGATTTCATGATACACAGTGGGTTGGTTTTCTCGGTGTTTTTTTCTTTTTCTTTTTTTTTTGCCAGCCAACAGTTTGTTTGTTTTAACGTGGCCTCTGGTAGGATTGCTTTCACCTAGAACTGAGGACTGCAAATGACTGGTGTGCTGAGGGAATGTGGGCTCTTAGGGGTTGCAGAGGATCAGGCCTCACCACAGTGATGACTTTGTGTCCTGGTTCCAGGCACGATTTGAAGCTGAGTACTCCTCTAAAAGAATGAAATGGAATTGAGACCAGGGAGTTCACAGCTGAGTTCAGCTATGAACATTCAGAATTGGTTGGCTTCCCATTTGGGGAGAACAGGAAGAAAATGGCATTGTCAGAGGGAAAAGAATAAAACTCCTGCTTTCTTTCATGTTTGTGTTGTTTTCTTTTAAAGAAACTGGATGCAATCGAGTATCTTTGTGTTACAGTTTCCCAATTGGAGTCAGGATTCTGCTTTAGACTATGGGTCATTTGGTTTGGGGTAAATTCATGCTATCAGTGGTTATGCTGTAAATGGTTGCACAGCTGGAGTTCTCTAAGTGAGCACCCATAATTTTGAGCTTATCCACATTCTTCTTCAGACTGCACTGCTGTGTTCTCAGTAGCTTAGTAAATCAGCTCTCTCAAGGCAGCCCTTTGGAATAATGTCTGCATGCCACCCTAAACACATACTTCTTCCTTTTGCAGGGACATTCCTGTAGACTTCAAGTATATCGCTGAGCCAAGTATGCACTCGATGCCAGCCGTGACTTTGTCTCCAAATGGTGGGTTAACAACTTCACTGCCTTCTCAGGCCGAGCTGACATAAAATGTCTCACTAATGATAGCTCTGTAATTTTGCCATCTTGTATCTCCCTGCTGCCCATACAACCTTCCCAAAGATGTGCGTGCCTTTATTCCAAGATCAGACTGAATCCAGATTTGATTTAAAAGTTTTGAGAAGACCAAATATGTCAAAATGAGGGGTTACTGCAGGATAGCTGTATCAGTTTAAATTTAGACCTTCCTCCAAACAGAGTAAATGGGCTCTTTCTTTTCACAGAACTTCAGTGTGTTCTTTGCAATATTTAAAATATTAGAAAAAACAATGTTGGGATTGACAAGGGCTGCAAAGTACTGAGCAAGTTCAGCAGTCCTTGTGGTGTCACGGATAACACAAAGAATGATGTTTTACGTGATCCTGCTGATGCTGTTTCTTTGTTCTGAATACAGCACAAATAGCATTCGCTCAAGAGAAATTCGAAATTATCTCAATGTTTCTGTATGTTAATGTTTCCCTAGTGTTTATGTTCTTCTGTAACAACCTGACTGCAGGAGGGCAAAGGCTGAATGCCTCCAGCAATAAGTGAAAAATCCTTCTAATAGGACGAATTCTCTTTTATGTGTGTTGGCCAAAATTAAATAGCTTTATTGCCAACGTTATTGAAGCGTTATAAATTTACAGTTAACAGCCTCATTTGCTGAGTAGTGGCTGATCAGCTTGTATAGCCAGCACGTTCAGCCAGCTATCAGCATCAAATTACAGTTCCTTTGCAGTGTAAATATTTCATTCTTAACAATCAAGGCAGAGCCTTAATATTAAAAGGAAGATTCTGGAGAAAGACAGTTAAAATGAAAATTTTATGGAAGGAAATTTTCAGTTTCCGTCTGAAGGATGCAGAAGATTGTAACAGACCTTTTAAAAACCTAAGAAAGAATAATGTGATTGGGGTAAGCACACGGTTTATTTCTCTGGGAGACTGAACTAAACTGTCTAATTCCAAGCTAGAAGCTGGATCAGATTTAAGGACAATTCAGCACGTTTTCTGTCATTGTTGCTCAAATAAGACACTGAAGACCATGATGATATAAAGAGTTCAGGGCAGAATTCTGTTGTAAACTGTTCTGTAGTGCATTGCCTTCACTGGATTCTCAGGTAGGAATTAATGCAGTGCCAAGACACAGTGAAATGAAGATTAGAAAAGCCTTATTTATTTTAACTCAAATGTCTTGATTAAATCGTACTCCATTATGACACAGAGAATTAAACAGTCTCAAAAACATAAGGATTCTGAAACTCCTTAGTCCAGGTGACCATCTTAGATTACCCGCAAAAAAGGTTATCAAATAGCTTACCTATTTTTTTCCCTTAATCTGAATTATTTGATTGAGAGTGTGCACCATAAAAACTTACTCGGTAGCTTAAAAATGGATCCGTTCATTACTGGGGTTAATGTAACAGGCAGAGCCTTTTTAGAGTTCTGAGTGCATTTTGTAGGAACAGGCTTCCCAAATCCTGTCAAGCATAATTTTCTGCCTTCTGACAGTTGTAACAGGTGGAAATTGGGTTGGCCATCTTCCAGACCCTATGATTCTGTGAAGCAACATCAGCTTCTACCAAGAAACTTTATTACAGAATAAGAGAGATTAGATTTAGGTTGGACATAAGGAAAAAAATCTTTTACAGTGAGGATGGTGAGGCACTGGAACAGGTTGCCCAGAGATGTGGTTGAAGCCCTATCCCTGGAGACTTTGAAAGTGAGGCTGGATCAGGCCCTTGGGAACCTGACCTAGCTGTGCATGTTCTTGTTCATTGCAGGGCAGTTGGACTAGGTGTCATTTAAAGGTCCCTTCCAACTCATAAGGATTCTATGATTCTATAATGAAAAGCTGAATTAGCACAGTGCAGAAAAGTTATGTGCGTCTCAAACTTTCCAGCCAAGATTGTTTCTTCATATGTGGCACTCTGTCATCTCCTCTGTTCATTGCATTTTTAGGGAAATGGTTGGCTTGCCAGTCAATGGATAACCAAATTCTGATTTTTGGAGCTCAGAACAGATTCAGATTAAACAAAAAGAAAATCTTCAAAGGTCACATGGTAGCTGGCTACGCTTGTCAAGTGGATTTTTCACCTGATATGAGGTGAGTTTTGTGGAAAAGAGCTTCATCTTTAAACTCATGAGCAGACACCAGATTTCTTTTTGAATCCTCTGCAACATTCATTGATGCATAGCCATCCTATTAACTCAGTAATAGGACAGAGCTCTCTAAGACAAGCAGCAGAATAAGTTTGCGCTTCTTGTTTGCCTGGACTAAGTTGTCCAACTCAACAGTTGTTCCAAGCAACAGTTAAAAAACAGTCAGCACAGTCCAGATTCTCCATTCCCTAAAGACTTATGTTGCTGCGTTGAAGCATCCAGAGATTGCCCTTATTTTGCCCGGTCCTGGTGCAGCACAAACATGCATCTCGCTATGTTTGCAAACAGTCAGTAGCAGTCTCCCCAGAGCCCTTCAGGCTTTGTTCCCACCGTATGCACCTGTCTGGAATACCTGGGATTCAGACTTGCCTGGTTTTTCCTTTGCACAGGTCTGGTGTGGTGTATCCTCATTTAGCTGTTCAGAGGTCTATCTTTTACATCCTGTTTCCTTGGTAACATGCCCATATATTTACCACTGTATGTACATAAGCTATGCATTGCTATAAAAAGTGGAGAATAACCTCAGTAAAAAGCAGAGAGTGTGTCTATAACTTGCAGATGAACTTCTGGCACTTTTATCTTCTCCGACGTATTCTCTTCAGTCCCAGTAACACTGAGTGGTATAATCACACTGGTTAGCACATTTACCTCACAGCTGTTGCATCACCTTCTGCAGGACTATGCGTGCCACAGAGCACAGCATGAATGCCAGTTCTCTGGCAGGAAAGTTTTCAGACTGTCAGGTGGGAGGCTAACTGGGTGAAGCTCTATTCCATTCCTCATATAAAGTGTTACAATACTAGCAGTCCTTGCGCTTAATGCAACTCGTATTTTAATCCTTTTAATGCAGCTATGTGATATCTGGAGATGCAGATGGAAAGCTTAACATCTGGGACTGGAAGACCACAAAACTCTACAGCAGAATAAAAGCACACGATAAAGTCTGCATTGGCGCAGTCTGGCATCCTCACGAAACATCCAAAGTCATTACGTGCGGCTGGGATGGTCTCATTAAACTGTGGGACTAAAGAGGCTGCTGCAAGGATCTGAAGTTGTAAGCCCTGAGATCTGAGGTTGGAGTGAATTCTGCTGTAAGGACAGGTAGACATTTTGTGATATAGCTGTTGGCAGCTGGCTGTATATATGCTCTGAAAGTGGGAAATCTTCAGAATGCTTGACTCAAAGGATCTTGTTCTAAACGCACCATCTGGCTATGAGAATGTGAAGCGTGCAGCATCAAGTGTTAATTTGTCCTGTCACCTTCTGTGCAAAATACTCTTGTAAAATAAAATAAATTGAAGAAAAACTATTTTTGTGGCTCTGGCTGTCAGAGATGTGGGGAGTTAAAGGAGAAAACCAGCAATTGTGTAATCTTCCTAAGAAGAAATCTTTGATACCTACTGCGACAGAGCTGGAAGTAGAGCATTTGTTTAATGTTTTTTGGATGGTATTTTATTCTTCCTAAAATACTTCTACCTTTCTAGAACACAGAATCAGTTGCTAATGATGTCTGTCAATTCACAGTAGAAATGAAGAACTAATCAGAAGCGCACGGCCCTCAATTAGACTGTATCAGCTGAAGCCTGTATTCATAAAATCTTGGTTTGTCTGTGTTTAACAGCTGCACCACGCTGATCACCAAGTGTCATCGTTACAAGTACCCCTCAGTTTCCCTGTAAGGGTTGGGTACCAGGTGTTTTTCTCTTCCTGTTTGCTGTTAAGTTCCAGTAAGCATGACATTAAAAAACGAACAAAACAACAAAGTGGGTAGGTTGTATTATAAGTTCCATGCAGTTTGTGACAATGTACTGTATATACATGCCACACTTTCTCCTCTTTAAAAGACTTATTTTTAATAAATCATTTTATAAAGAAACTTCTGCTTATCTTCATTCATTTCTTCCATCCACCACTGTCCATGTGAAATATTTATCATTTGGCATTTTAATTCTCAGTTTTAATAGAATTCAGATAAGCTCATTTTCTTGCCCCGTTCATACAAAACTAATTTAAGTTGGAAGGAAGGGGGAAAAAAAAAAAATCCTTTGAACACTGTCTGCTCTTCTTTTGAGACCCTATTAGAAATAAAAGCGTGTAACAAATTTATCCATTAATCAGTTTTAATTACAGTTTTGAATTACGCTCCGCTGCTTACTATAAGTCAACAGCTGCTCATCAATTAAACAACAGCAAAGGATTAATGGCTATAATTAGTAGTAGGATGAGAGATAAGGCATTTCAGTAGCTGAGATGCAAAGAATCTCAAACTGGAAAGACTTTTTTCTAAGACTTTATTTGTATTTTAAATCTGCTGTTCTGGAAGGATTGATTAACAAGACCGTTCTTTCAAAGAGTTCCTGTTGAAGTTAGGCCTCTGTGAGTGAACTTGGATTTTAGACCAGCTGCCTACAGCTGCATTTCAGAGTCTTTCCACTGTCCATTCATGCCTTCAATACTACTGCACCAAATTTACATGTTTTCCATTTACTTTCCCATCTCAGTAAACATGGGTACCAGAAATGCATCACAGACTGTTCTCACAAGAGGAGCTCTGGTACCAATTGTATATATTGTCCAATCTCACACCTGTGTAAGTGCTGGGGCAGGAAATGTGGAAACAGTAGAATTTAGAGAGAGAAAGGAGGTGGTGAGTGTCCTGAGGATCACGCAGGGAAAGAAGAGATTGTTCTTCTTTCTGGACGTGAGTAGGAGTGAGCTGCTGCCATGGTGTTCCTGAGCTGGGCGTTGAGCTCTGATGTGCCACGTCTGCTGCTTAAGGAGAAAACTGGCTAAAATAACTTAGAATGGCACTTCTTTTTTTGCCTTCAAATACATTTCCTAAATGGATATTGAATCCTTAAGGTTGAAAAAGACCTAAGATCTAAGATCCGACCCCAACCCACCCCCACCAAGCCCACTAACCACGTCCCTCAGTGCCACACCTACACGTCTTGAACACCTCCAGGGACGGTGACTCCACCACCTCCCTGTGCAGCCTGTGCCACTGCCTCACCACTCTTGAGAAGTTTTTCCTAACATCCAACCTGAACCTCCCCTGACACAACTTAAGGCCATTCCCTCTCATCCTAACGTATAGCTGTGTGCCCGAATATAAACAGCATGTAAGCATAAGGATCTGCGGAGGAAAAGAGGAAATAGAGCAGATAAATTGCTTCGAAAAAGTTTTATATATTAACTCCCCTATCAGAAACATCTTTCCCAAATGCTTAAAAGCATTTAAATGACAGTAGACACAAGTTTTGGCTCTGCAGCTCATATTGCATTGCTCCATTCATCACCTACCCAGCAGTACTTGATTCATGTGCGTGTGTATGCATAAATAAGTGTATAAACTCATGTAGCGCTGCACTGTCTGTTGTCTCTGGGGAAGAAAACCAAGAAGCATTGACTCAGTAAATTCTGGAGTTGATGAGTTAGGATTAAATGTTTGCAACAAGCCTCAGATCAAAATTCCACTGGAAACTTTCAGATAGATCAACTCCTTTGTCCCTCGCTGTTGGTCACCCTGTTAATCCGATGTGGAATTCCTCACATCTGCATTAAAGCCTGCAGGGAGAATTTTTATGAGGATAATTCCTCCCTGTCAACTGTAGAGTCAAAGACTGCAGAGCTGGCGGTGTCAGCAATTTTGCTGTGCTTGAAAGAGGCGGTGGGTGTCTGCATGGTGTGAGTCCAGACTTGTCCTTCCTGCAGCCACCTGGGAAGGGACTCCTGGCCAGGCTAATTGTGTACTTCTCTTTGCCTCTCAATTTCATGTTAGGCCAGAAATTGGTCTGCTACAAATGTTGGCCAGAAGAAGTTTAGACAGATCTCTGGGCTGACAGCCCTTGGGTAGACAGAGCAGGGAAAGTCCCCTAACACCAAGTGAGTCCAAAGGGGCTCCTTGGGAGCTGGAGCCTGTCGCACTGCCAAGGAGGAATACCCGTGAGTTGGCATGTAGGGCTGCAGTGACAGCACTGTGGTTTTTGTCCCTCTATCGTGCATCTCTAACTCGAGGAAATGATGTGGCGGTGTCTTGCCACTTCTTATTAATACCAATTACTGTTGCAGCGGGGATTTGTGAATAAGTGAACTATTGCCATCATTGCTGAGTTCTGCCTTGGAAACCTGATTGTTCTTCTGGCCTTGTGCCACCTTCCTCATGGACTTTTTTTCATATGTGAGAGGGGGGAATATCCCACGTGTCCCGGTGCAGCTTGCCAGTAGGTGGGAAGGCAGTCTCTCTCGAGGCAGATGGTTGTGGCATCTGTCTCACACAGCCTACTACAGTCCCCAGGAAGACAGGGCTGCACATTCTTTACCCTCACTGCAAGAAGCAAACATCTGAATTACTGTGCATCCAGAAGACTCCAAGATTGCCTTGGAAAAAGCCAGTTTTTAGCAAAGAGCAGATGTCCAACACACCATTTAAAAGTGTGGTCTTCAAAGGCTCAATTAAACAGTAAAGCCTTGCAAACCTGACAGCACAGTACC
>JAOWBP010001760.1:53210913-53237990 GCA_028571105.1 Tragopan temminckii | reverse complement strand
CAGCAAACTTGCTGAGGGTGGCCACTATCCCCTCATCAAGGTCATTGATGAAGATGTTGAACAAGACCGGACCCAGCTTGGCTGACTCTCCTTATGATGCACCAACTGTTGGGCAGTGAGGAAAGGAACCACAAAGACTTTTGTCTTCACCAACTACCATGCCTGTTAAACACCTTTTACATGAAGATACCTTACTCTGAAATATATAAATAAAACAACAGATGAACAAACTGAGCCTGTCTTTACAGTAAGGATTTCTGGATTTTGAAAAGAGTTCGATTTTTGAGATCACTTCCTACACTTGCAGTTCTACTGTTGGTGCTGATTTCCAGTTGCGTGCTGCCCTCAGAGGATGATTGAATGCTCCCTCATTTCTGACTTTAATGGTAAATGAGTTGAAAACAGAATTCTGAAAAACTTCAGTCATAGTGCCCCCACACCTACATGCATTTTTTTCACCTCTGCAAGTTGAAACAGGGAGAGAAAGATACTATTGTCAAGCACAGTCACGCACTACACAGTGTCCTGTTAAGTCAAAATTGGCTCATTTCTGACCAAGCACACTAAACACTATCCAGCACTGTTGTCACAGCAATAAGCTGCCCAGTTCTCAGTCTGACATTATAATGAACAACTCCATCACTCAGCTGCTGCTTGGTGATTGCTGCTGCAGCAGCTAGAACACGGAGTTAGGATGAATCTGTACAACACAACTTTCTGTAATCTTTGAAACACGTGTCAAGAACAGGGGAGCCCTCATGGCGGCTGCAGCTCCTCACAGGGAGTAGAGGGGCAGAGCTGAGCTCTGCTCTGTGTGACAGCGACAGGGCCCGAGGGAACAGCTTGGAGCTGTGTCAGGGGAGGGGCAGTGGGGGTTAGGGACAGGGTCTGAACCAGAGGGCATGGAACGGGATGCACAGGGCAGTGGGCACAGCCCCGAGCTGCCAGAGTTCAAGAAGCGTTTTCTTCTAGAAAAGGCCCAGATAGCTCTTACAAGCGTAACGGAGTCAATACAAAGTAATAAGCAGTGATGGTAAAAATATTCAAAGTAACTTTCAGGGATTAATTTAAATAATTAAAAGCAGATAAAACAGTACCTCAACACAATATTTAAAATACTTAAGTTTTACATCTATGAAAATTTCAAAATTAATATTATTTGAAAGGCAAATTTCAAGAATGACAGATATTTTGTACACACACAAAATATAACTCTCAGCTTGAAATGGCTGATTGGATTCTTCAGTTACATTTCTTTGCTGATGAAAGCAAAGAATGAGCAAATTTCACAATAAAGCTAAGCACAAGCATGAGTGTAAGCAGTATAATTGCTCTGAGAAAGTCAAGCTTAAGTTGTTATCAGAAAGTATATAAGGTAAACACTACAGCCAGTATTTAATACCTTTTAAATTACTGTATTTATCTGGAGACATATTACAACATTTCTATGTTAAATAAAGCGTTTTTTTTTTCTCAGTACTGAAATGGACTCTTTCAAGATGCAGTAAAAACTGAGCAAATTTACTTTGAATAAAAACGAAGTAATTTGTTCCTGTGTGCTACAGATTTCCTCCTGCATTAGAAGAACATAAATACGTAAAATAAGGCAATTAAACTGCTAAAATATATCTAAAACTCATTTGCTACATTAACAATTCTATTTTTGACTCCTTCTGACAATCATAGAATCACAAGGTTGGAAACGACCTGCAAGATCATCTAGTCCAACCGTCCCCCATTACCATTGCTACCACAAGCACTAAATCGTATCTCGTAGCTCCTCATCCAGGCACCTCTTGAACACTGCCAGGGACGGCGACTCCACCACCTCCCTGGGCAGGCCATTCCAGTGTCTGACCACTCTCTCAGAGAAAAAGTTCTTCCTCATGTCTAACCTAAACCTCCTCTGGTACAACTTGCAGCCATTTCCCCAGGTTCTGTTTGCTGCCTGGGAGAAGAGCCCAGACCCCTCCTCATCACAACCTTCAGGAAGTTGTAGAGTGCAATAAAGTCTCCTCTGAGCTTCCTCTTCTCCAGACTAAACAACATAAAAACAAAGAAAATAGAAGGACTTCATTGCACAACTCTGAAGGATTGCTAAGTTTCAAACAAACAATCTGGGAGGACACATTCCTCAACTATGTTATTCACATTATTTAAACTGCAAGGTTCCTGGAGCTTGATTACTGCAATGAGGGTATCATTCAAAGTATTCACAAAATTCCACAGATCAGCTGAAAAGTCTTCTGAAACACAGATTAAAGAAGTTTCATCAGCATCTCTGGCTCATGCATGGGGAATCTGCCTCAGAGCATCATGTTCTAAATATGGATTTGTTAGCAAAGACCATTCACTACAAATTCTGCTACTATAATTCTACATTTTTCAGGGTGTTAAATTTAGATAAAATTTGTCAAAAAAAAAAAAACCAAAACTTCTTGTGGATTCTCACGCTAGAACACAGGAAAAAAAAACAAGGAAATAATAAAAATTGGAAAAATTCTTTCCCTGTATCATTTTTAAAGCAATAGCATGTTGAGACTCTAGCGTTGGATGTTGAATAAAAGTATTACTACTGCTCTGAAGATCTATCTTAGGTGTAGAAGTCAACATAGCTGCGGAACACTGACCATACAGGTACTACACTCATCTAATAATAGAGTATCATCTTTCTGATATCAGATTATGTGACTGTTTTTTTCTTCACTAATTGAGTGAAAATGCCATTTTCTTCTTTTGAATTAAATAATTTTCTCCTTAAAATGAGAGGTAAATAAATTTAGCACAAAATATTCTGTAAAATATATCATTCTAATGTTACAGTTCTAGGTGATCTGTTCGATGTTTTGTTCTATTTTATTATTCTGCACTTTCAACACAATAGCTGGAAAAAGCACACATTTGCATATTCCTACATTACCAGCATTTCTACCTTGACAGCACGTTTTATACAGCCCATACTTTTAGTACATAGCACTTAAGACATTACATTTTGTTCTTTTTAGTACCATTTTTTTCTCTTCTTTCAATTTATATATAACTAAATTTTAAAATGTTTCAAGTGCATATTTTTACCAAATTATTAACATGACTGTCTCAATATTTGTGGAACACATTAATAATTCAGAATACGTCTATACTTTAAGCATTAGAACATGCACTGAAAATTCCAAAGGGCCATTTTAGATCAATTTCTTGTCCTAAATTAAAAACTTAATGTACCAGGCACACTGGAAACTATGAAAGTAAGACTTGGCCACAGAACACAAAGTTAACAGAAAAAACTGAGCTAGCTGTTCAACAAAACTTTATATTAAAAAAGAAGAGATTTAAATTAAATCTAAGTCATAAAATACCCATTTCGGTGACTAACAGAAAAGGTATGTGAATTGAAATTTTGGGTAGAAACATACTGCAACCTGTCCAAGCACCAATCACAACAGAGACATCATCTGCTAACAGGTATCAGAGATGTAGCAAAGGCAGAACATTCAATTGTACTAAAGCATACAGATGGAATCAATATCCTAAATAAGATATTTTTAGCTCCTACCAGTGATTATTTCATCATTAGCAAGTACATAATAGGAAATACAATCCTAGTTTGTGACTAGTTTGCATGGAGTAATGTGCAGAGCCAGTCCAAAAATCTCACAGTGAAAGTGCCGCTCAGTGTCAATACAGTACTTGGCATCAGGCATCAGTAGCACTACATGAACAACAAAGACCAAGAAAAGTCACCACACTGAGGATGACTTAGAAAAGCTAAAAGGTACACTCCAAACAAGTGAATCCTTGCAGGCAGCAGCAGAGACTACTGGAGGTTATAAAGTCTTCAAGCATTGG
The DNA here is from genome assembly GCA_028571105.1 of Tragopan temminckii. Lineage (NCBI taxonomy): Eukaryota > Metazoa > Chordata > Aves > Galliformes > Phasianidae > Tragopan > Tragopan temminckii. The sequence continues at coordinate 53,234,144 of JAOWBP010001760.1, read as the reverse complement.
AATTAGCTGCTTAGGGAAATGGTGAAATCCCGATCCCTGAAAGCGTTTAAAAGCAGTGTTGCACGCAGCTCTAAGGAACGCAGTTTGGTGATGGGACTTGGCAGATAATGTTGATGGTTGGGCTTGGTAATCGTGAAGATATTTACAATCTCGATGACTCTACATCAGAAGCAGAATGCCAGCATTCACAGCTTACTGAAGTAAACACTGGTACAGGGCAAAGTGAAATCAGCTGACCAGGCAAAATTCAGTGGACTACCACATCTAAGCTACTGAGTCATGAAGCAGAACCAGTTTAAACTAGAAGTAAATGTAGAAGGATCTACAGTACAAAGACATACAGAGTAATACCATGGCCTGGGGTTCTGAGGAAATACAGGATGAAGTACCTACAAGACTACGCTTTCTTTTCTACCTAAACATTGGAGCTGACAAATACAATGACAACAAGAAAGTTCTGTGGAATCCATTTGTGTAAGTTTGAGATCTGATAACAGAAAGTGTAATGAAGGACAGATTAGTAAATAACTTGCTAAATATGTGCATCTGCGAAGAGTCAATATGGCTTTTGTAGCTGAGACTTTGTGCTATCAAATAGTGTCATTGTATTCTTTGTATCCGTTGCAATTTCCATGGAAATAAATAGGAGACATTAGTTTTGGAGTGACCTATGTACCTGCGCAGGTACTGGGAACCATCCTGCTTAACACGTGTATAAATAACATGGTGAGGGTAGGGAAAAAACAGATCACCAGACATCAGCAAGTTGAGAAAAATGTACTTTTTCAATCCAAGGTAGTAAGGATGAGTCCTTCAAAGAAAAGCATAAACACTATATCAGTCTGAGTGATCAGTAATAAAAGTGGCCAGTGACATTCAATTTAGATACGCATAAAGTGATACATATAGAGAAAAGAAATCCTAGGTTCATATATAAAAGACAAGATGCTCTGAGGGGACCATTAACACGATGGTGTAGAAGAATGGAGTTAGGATAGGAAATTCCATGAAAGCAGTGCTTGGCAGTACTGAAAAGGAAAACTAGGGAACTTAAAAAAAACATTAGAAAAATGAGAACATACTGGAAAAGGAATACAGCATAAAACAGAAAAAGGTCATCTGATAACATTTTATAAATCTATGTTCTTTCTTTTTGCCTGTTCCTTTCCACTGAAGACAGAGTAAAAATAGAAAGGGTTGTGCAAGAACAGGAACAACATACAGCATGAATAATTCTCCTACAAGGAATAGTCAAATAGATTTTAATTTTTCTGTTTGTAAAGAATATGCTTGGAAGCTTCACAGCAAACATGTGATAGCACTTCACAGACTGAGTAGCAGCACCCCAGAATCTGTGTCAGTGGACAACCAGAATGTTCCATTAAGTCATGGAAAACCACAGAAGCACTCAGAGGGATTTGCTACAGGTGCCTAAATAGTGTAATCCCAATAAGTTTGCAAAGCCTCCAAACTGAAAATGGCCAATGACACGCCTTTATGAGACGAAAACATTTTAACTAGAAATTGAACTTCCCTCAGGTTATACACAAAGTCTGGTTACTTTACAGTATACCCCTTGGATGAAAGAATGTACAGAATACAGAAGATGCTCACCATTCTTTCTGTTACGCCAATGCTTAGGAGTCACAACTGTAGACCATGGCTCTATTGTGCCACTCAAACAGCAACATATAGCCAGACTTAGGTGAGAAAGTCCAATATAGCCAATTAAGTCATACAAGTTTTCTTTAACCAAGTTCTTATTTTATATCTTCTGCGTGACTATAAAACTAGCTGAAAGTCATGCCAGATCCATACACGTATGGTTAAACACTACTTCAATTTCCACCCCAATGCATCCACGCCTCACTTTAGAGACATTTGCCCTTTTGCCAGCACTGTGGTTTATCTTAACATTTCTTCCTTTAGTGTTTACCTTCTCATGTACTTACAGAAAAGAGGAAAAAAAAAAAACCCAACTCTTTTAATCTATGTTGCCAAATAAATCATGTTCCTAGTCCTTAACTGCATGCATGACTATGAGATCTGTCTCATGCTTCATAAGACAGCATTATTATATTTCTAGCTATTTCAAAATACTTCATCTAATACAGCCTACTATCAGATATGCCTTTTACAGAATTTAGATGTCAGTTGTCAATTTATCATTTTGTCAGTTTCTCTCATGCACGCTCTTACTGATAAATTCAAAAACTCTTTGTTACTTTTTTAGCTTTCTATTACATTTCACCCTAATCCACCAAGACCTCAGAACCATTCAGTTTCTTTTCTATAATACCATAACCTCTCATCTGCAGACTTCATCAACATATTTAAATATAGATTTATGTAATTTAATATAATTTATAAACTATAAAATAATTATAATTTAAATATATATTTAAATTTAAATATAAAACAGGAAATAAAAATACAGAAGATGGAAGAACAAAGATGTTGGCATTTGTATTGCCTACACCTGTTCATGAATATATTGAAAGAATTATAAGGAAAGTTTTGATGGACTATAATGAAGTTTTTATTTATTTTATATTTAAAATACTGAATACCATTAAGACATGCATGACAGCCAGTACAGTTCTGTATTACTATGCATGCAATTTGTACCAGGGAAGTTTTCTTCACGTACACACTATCCAACTTATACTCTGCACTGAGACCCTTTGAAATATATTTTTTCATAGCTCATTTATTTTCCACTAAAGATACATTCATTGGTAATCAAAGACAAAGTTGTTTTCAGAATGTTTTAAATATTTTTTTATGAAAGTGAAAAATGCAGTCTCTTGTTCTCTATATACAAAACTATCAAAGTCAATAAATGTGTGCTAAGTGATCTCACTGAATTTTAACTGTACCACCAGCTTTAATGGCTCCTGATGAAGAGAATGCAAGGGTCAGAACCAAAGTAAGGCACAGCACTCAAAGCCAAAGTATAAGAAATAAGGCAGCTGGTTATAGGGAGGAAGCTCCACGCTGCATTAAGCTTCTTCATTCCCTATACAATGAACATAAGAGTCATAGGTATAGAAAAAGAGTAGTCAAAATACTGAGTTTCCTAAGTAAAAATCTGTACCAGCCGAAAAGAAACGCATAAGAGAAAGCATTTCTGAAATGTTCATTCTTTTATGGATTTAGCAACCTAAGCTACACTTGAAGCAAGCACCTCAAACCATTCTAAACATTTCCCCATAGCTTTTTCAACCACAGTATCTGCATCCAGACAAGTGGATGAATTGATGTTATTTCCCATTTTTCACAGAGCACCCTATGCTCACTAAGCAGAAACTCCCTGTCTATTCAAATCCATCCTTCCCACTTTCTAGAATAACTTCATTATCAGGATACAGGCACTGGTACACTCTCTCTCTCCCTCTCCCTCCCCCTCTGAAAACTGTCAAAGTAAGAAGAGCTGTGGTTTGGGCTTAACCTCCTATTGTCTAGGCACATCAGAAATGCTCAGCTGACTCCTAGTGGCTTGCACCCTTGAAAACTGAGTAGCAAGAATGTGCACACATGCTTTCCAAGCAGCCCTCAGGCACCTGAGTGAGCTAACAGCTGCATCTCCAGATTCACAAAGGCTTGACAATTTATGACAGCTTTTGCTCAAAATTCTATACACCAGTGACAGCTAAGCAGCAGTGTTTTTGTAGACCATTCTCTTGACCTCAGAAGTTCTGAATCCCATGCAAACCGTCCAGTACTGGAAGCTGGGCAGGTGTCCTAGAGGAGAGCCGTATGCACACCTTCCCTGTTCTCATTCTTTGCCAGCGCCATAGATAGAGTCTGAAATTGGTTTTTTCTGCTTTGGCTTGGCTCTGTACATCAACACTTCACCCCTTATCGTGTGCACTTCACATAACCATGCCTTGCTGAAAATTTCACCTGCAGATCTGCAAGTTTAAGCTGGAAATTTTACATCTGCTTTTCCTAACATTACTGTCATCTTTCCTAATACGTTTCTCTACATTAACAACCTCAAAATTAATATTTTGTCTGGAAAGAGAGTATTTTTCACTTAAGGGAACATCACAAGTATAAATTACATCTGTATTAATTACCTCAGAAGCCAGTTGTCATCAACTATGATGATTGTGTATAAAGCAGCCATGTTCAGCATCACATTTTCCTTAATATTATTTTATTGCCTTACGAAGACCACGTGCATTTTGATATACCTATGCACAGTCTCTAGAATTCTGAAGCGTCATTCATCTTTAATACACTTAGTTGTCTAATCCTTCCTGCTACAGTGGATTATCCCATTATAAGGCACATCTCAAATCCATATGTTTTCAAGGCTTCTGACAGTTTCTGTGGCTACTCCTATTTTAAGTCAAGACTGCACACGTATTTTGTGTACAGCTGCACATAAAAAGATCTCTTCCCCCTTCTGCCTCCTCATGAAAAGAAATATGTAGAGCTTGCTATCAACAGACAAATCATACAGGAATCTTTACACTATAAAGGAATTTTTAAGGCTTAGGAAAATAAATTATTTTGCAAGTCTTGCTTGTCAATTTTCCACTACGTATACTTTCCTAAAATTCTAGAGCTCACCAAGTTTGAATTATAAAACAAACAAAAAACTCAACAACAACAGAGAAACAAATGCCAGAACAAGCAAACCACAAATTATTCATCACTTTGCTTCCCAAAGTAACTGTTAGTGGTGAGAAGGTTTTCTTCAGGTGTCTACCAAAATCCTGCATTTAGTTAAGAAGTAAAAATGGCTTCTATTACTCACTTTTACCACTTTATCTATTAGCACTATTTCTTGGTAGTAGTAGATTTGAAAAACTCAAGTGTAGATCACCAAATAACGTTAAAATATTTTTGTTTTGTGCCTTGCAAAGAAGCAGCAGCATATCCTGTAAAAAATAAATCTATCTTAATCCTCTTGCCAAAAGATCTTAAAAGTTCTTTTCAAGCACTTTAAAGATAGAGTTTCTCCTTAATAAGCATTAGCAGAGAAAGCAGCGCTAATGGAATAAACATTTCAACCACTCTGGCTTAAACATTCATTGTGTATCTACTCAACAATGAAAAAGGAATAGATGTTTGCATCTGATAAGCTGTTTCCACTGATTAATAGTTCAGGAAGTAGTGCTACTCTGTCCTCAGACTTCGTAGGAGACCTCTGTGGAATAACTTTCTCAACAGTTCTGGCAGTGAAGCATCAGCTGACCCTGAGGAGGGAAGGAAGGAGAAAATTAAGAAATGGGTCTTTTATAGAGGAGAGATCCAAGGGACGCAGTTGGCAAAAGAAGTGTTTGTTAGTTTAAGACCACAAAGGCAGCACTTGATCAAACCTGTAAACAACTGAGAATACGGGATGGTTTTATAGCTAAAAAAAAAAAAAAAGTGAATTTATCTTCAAATTCAGAATCCTAATATCAAACCATTCTAAAAATCATACACAGTGCACACATTTTGAAGAAGTTTTTATCAACATGCTGGACAAAGGTCCAGCAAAAGCTCTGATTATCAAATAATACTAAAACTGAAACATAATACACAGTGAAGTAGCGATGATAAGGGTTATTTCAGCACAGACAATTCAGATTACTGTAGGATTTCCAAGGTGCTCTTCAACTTGCCTCCTGTGGAAGGAGTCTCTTCTAGAGCAGTGAATCCCAAATAATTATACACATAGCTCTTACAGTATGTTCTACCCTTGAGAGCTGTATACAGTCCAACACAGGGCTGTAGTTTAAACAGCGGCATCCACTCCCAGCAAGATGTACTCCACAAAAAAAATAGTTTGAAAAACAGTACCTTAAAATATAAATTCTGAAAACTGTTACAGAAAGACCACTCACCCCACCTTAATTAGTTTATCATGGAGACGGGAGCTAACAAAAAAGGAACCACACTGTTCTTCTTCCATGCAGATTATAATACATTTAATTATAAAATGTCATTTCATCCTTTCTTTGGCTGATTGTATCAAGATAAAACGCCATTACAGACCAGCACTGAAGGACAGAGTTGTGTTTAACTAATCTTGAAAGTAAAGATATAAAGAAGAAAAATAAATAATACTGTTTTCTCAGTCTTCCTGAAAAGGTTCAGAGACAGGGATGTTGATTTTTCTTTGAAATTATTCCCTAAAGTAGTTGGCACCAGCATCCATGTCACTACTGCAATGACTATCTTCTGTCACTGATACGAATGCTTAGCTAAATTTTGTTCTAGAATGCCAGTGTTCACTGACATCATTTGGAGGATAGGCTCACAGAATGTTTTATAGGTGCCAATTTAGCTGAACAAAACCAGAAAAAATGGCATACACACAAGAACTGGTATTATAAATATGTATATAGAGTTCTTAGTGTTATGAGATGACTGATCATGCCAAGCATCCAGACTAAGAGCACGTAAAATGGCTACATCATAATTTTTAAAAACCAAGGAAACAAAACATATAATGAAAAGAAGTATGAAATGTCATAGCTAAATTTCTGCATATAAAACTGCTTTTACAATTATTACTTTAAAAAAAATCGTAATGGTAAGCTTGCCATCAGATATATCATATAAAGAATAAAAGATGCTGTATGTGCCCTTTTTGAAATCACTAACATTGTCATTCAGAATGTAGAATCAAAACTGGTCTAGGACACAGTTACCAGCACAATTCCATTACATCAAAAACATGATGACAATCATCATGAAACGAAAACATACATCATACAATTTTTAGAATTCCACTCTGCGAAATCTCTACTGTGCCATATAAAAATAGGAGATGTATTCCCAGGGGAAAAAAAAAAAAAAGCTCGTTTGCTGTTGTTACATCAGCAGGTGATTTCCCACTTTTTTCTTCCTATTCTCCTCTTAGCAAAGAAGCTTTGAAGACTTCTGATAGCTAGCTCAGTTATTATTTAAATAAGAAAGAAAAAGAAGCACACGAGATCTCAACTGTTCTCTTAAAAATAGAACCTCATGCTCTACTACAATGAGTGAAAGGAAGCCTCTAGTTTAGAAATAACAGATCACAGAGTCTCATCCCAAAACACTGTGGAAGCTGCAATCCTAAAAACAGACTTATAAGGAATGCTTTTGTAGCTCCACTCTGTCGAAATAATTCTCAGGAACGAGGCCAAAAGCAAAACAGATAAATATACTCAAGGCAGAAGAAATTAAAAAAATAATATTGTGGTCAAGATAAACAGAATCTTTATTTTGTACATACCAGGCATTAAAAACAATGGGTTTTTGTTTTAGTTAAAAAGGGGGGGGAAATATTACTGTTTTCAGTTATCCAGAATTCCTCCAACAGATTTAGGTAGTAGGTAGTTCTTTTCTTACTTTTAATCCGCAGGCAAAGCAGTTTGCATTTTTACTGTGTTTTAATCACAACTATGACACTCCCCTAGACAAAGTTGTTGGCTTTTTTGAAAAATATCATATTCCTCTTACAGATGCATTTTAATAGGCACTAATCATGCAGAAGCTTTCTTTCCATTATTTTAAAGCCTTTTTTTTTTTTTTTTTTTTTAATAAGCTTTTTCCAGAAGAGCTGTCAGAGCAACTCAAAACAGCCAGCTCAGAATTGAGTTTCTGAGAGTGGCTACCTATGGATTTCTAAAGACAGCTTCTATGAAAACTGTAAGCAAAACCACACTCTGCTTGTATGACTTAGCAACTTAGATAAAGAGCAGGAAACACAGAAGTGATATAACCAAATCATACTGCCAGTGTACACATCCAGTACTAATGTCACAAACTGCATGAAAACTCCTTGCCATAGTTTTGTTACACTGTACCCTCATCAACGCCATAAACAACTTCTCATTCATCTCCATCTTTCAAATATCTGAAATCTACTGTTTTCACTAAAATACTTTGCACTTGGGGGGGGAGGCGGGGTCAGGAGAAATATCTTTTTATTATTCCTAGCTTCTCTACTCCATTACTGCTCAGTAAGTCTAAACATTTCCATGTATAAGCCTATCAAAGGACTAGAAGCAGGATCAAATGGAAGCATGTCATGTTTTCCACAAGTAATCAAAACTGAAATATGGGTGCTTCTTATGAGGAACAATGTTATTTTCTTACTCCAGTACATAAGTTCCTGACTCACCTCTCCCTCTCAACTTTATTTTAAGAGTCTTCAACATAGACTTGAAAAATAAGAAAAAAATAGGAAAAAGCTCACCACACTAAATCCATCCCTCTGTAAATAAAGACAAAAACCATGTTTTTCAAATCATTATGTCTCCCCCCCCAAAGATTTTCAGACAACCACGAATCCAACTATTCAACTAGAATTGAATAACTAACTCATGCTGAACATCATGGTATTTCAAGAGTTGTTTCTACTGATTGCAATTACTATGCAGGCGTTCAACTTTTTCATATCAGGTTATTTCCCCTTAAAAACAGTAAGCCTTGCCAGTACAGAGGCACAATTAAAAGTCATGATTTCCATATCCATACTCTCGAAAATAAATAAATAAATCTAAAACATACCTGCATATAAGTTACAAACAACTAATTACGTTTTGTTGTGCTCAAGCACGTAACTCACACTCTTTCCTTCCAGTTCTACAACTGCATGTAAATACCACTGAAGTGCTTTATGCAACCCAAAACAATAGTTCCCCTGTGCGTGCAATTTTGCCCACTTTAGATCTTCAACTATGCCACTAATTTGCTGATTTTCAAAATAACTCAAGAAATATTGACTTTATAAAGTTAATGTAGTTTCCTGACTCTTCAGTTACTGCAATGAAGTTGAAAATGAAACCATTTTTACTAGAGTATAAAGTATGCTTTAACACACAATTGGCAAGCTTTCTCATTTTACGTCCTAAAAATCATTAAACTAGTATTCAAGTATTTTATTGGATATTATCAAAAGGAGGTGAAAAGAAGAGAGTGTACTTAAAACTGTTTTTAAAAACTGGTTTGGGGAGACTTTTTGCATTTCTAAGGAACTATGAACCTATAGGCAGAATGAGATACATCAGTGATATTTGTAGCAACAGGCAATGAGGAGGGAAGAGGATTTCTTTTTTTCTGATGTTTTCTTTTTTTTTTATATCCACAGCTGAAAACGACAAACCTGCTTTGAGATCAGATTATCTTGATTTCCACTGTCCATATCTTTACACCAATTTCTGTCTTCACCTTATATCCTCATGTATTCCCTCCTTTATTTTTCATTTATTTAGTTCAATAAACTGTCTCTCCTTTGCATTTCAATTCAGTTTGGCATATTGGATCTCCGACTGCCCCTTCTGCCAGTTGCCACAAAGCTTAACGTTGCTGGGTGAAGAGAATGCATTATCTCACGCAGAGAGGCAGAGGAATAAAAAGGAAGCTTAGGTCTGTGACCTCAGAGCTTCTGCAGCCAACATGAAGACTCATAAAAACGTGGAAAAGAAAGAGAGATTATTTATTTAAAGGCACCAGTTGCTTTCCTACTAGCAACACTTTATCTGTATATAAATACATAGATATCAACTTTTAAACCACTCAAATTCCCATGCCCTGTATCTGTTTAAACTAGCCTCACAATTTTAAGAAATGTTGTGCACAATGTAAGCTGCCTAAAGTTCTACTTACTAGAAGTAATTTCCATACTTAAGTGTTCATCTTTTATTGTACTGACCATAATTTATGACACCTTATTTCCACAAACAAAAAGGATATCATAAAGATGAGCAACTAGTAAAGTCTTCATGAATAATTAAAAAATAATGCAAGACTTAGACAACCTGACAGAAATTCCAGAAAACTTCTAATATTTCACATAGATTTTAACAACTACTGCCATAAAATGGACAGATAGAACTATTTACTATTTTCAGAGTAATAGCTGCTAACACATAGAAATCCTGCTTTTTGAGTTTCCAGTCAAGCCACTGAGAACAAATTATTGTCTGAAACCAGGCAGCTAGCTATAATTAGCTGTATACATGAGAAATACATTTTTAAGTCTTTTACCTCAGACTGTATACTCAGGCAATGCACTTATTACAGAAGAACAAGTAAACATAGACTTAGATGCAAGTATGTGCACAGCTAGGCAACTACATCGCTCAAAGAAGTGATCATAACTTCACTGGCTGCATGGAGTTACGTCAACTTCAGAAAACATCTCTCCTGAGATGCACAAAACCCAGAAGCACTCACAATATGACATACCACTACACAGTTTTCAGTACAGCCTCATTCCTCCTTCCTTCCCACCTCCCATCCGTTTCATGGCAAATAGAGAGAGGAGTGAGAACAGTCTTCCATTTGATAATCAACATTAAAATTAAACAAACAAGCCCTGCACCTAGCCTAGGCATGAAAAGCCAAGAAAACATACCATTATCTAACAGCTAATGTGACAGTAGTTAAAATGAAAGCTAGTTAGCAGCTAGCATGAAAAGATTTGATTATTCAGTATTGTTTGAGAAGAGTCTGGCTCCATCTTCTTTCCTCCCCTATACACATACTGGTAAGATAGTCCCAGCCTTCTCTCTTCCAGACTAAACAATCCTAGCTCTTTCACTCTCTTTTTGTACTACAGGTATACCAATCCCTTCAATGTTTTTGTGGCCTTTCACTAGAATTACCCCAAGATGTCCATTTCTCTTCTGCTGTAAGGAGCCCACAAGTGGATCCAGCTGTAGTGCCTGAGAGGGATTAACTCCCTTGATGTACTGGAGATTCTCTGCCAGTCTTGGCTCAGGACACAACTGGCTTTCTTCACTGCAAAGGTGAAATGTTCACTCATACTTAGACAGGGCCCCAGTTCCTTTTCTACCAAGCTGCTTTCCAGCCAGTAAAGACTCTGTGCATGCTGGTTGCTGGGGTTATTCTTCCCACCAGGTACAGGACTTTGAACTTTCCTCTGTGGAAATTTATGACGTTTCTGTCAGTCCGTTTCTCCAGCCTGCCCAAGTCCCCCTCAACAACAGGGCTACCACCCTGTCTATCTGCCAACTGGCTTTTCTTTATATCATAAAATATTTTGTCGTGAACATTTAGAGCACACATACCCTACTCTATATTAATCACAGTGAAAACAAACATTAAGAACCAACACTGAGGCATTTAGAGCAGCATTTGCTACATTTTCTATGACTTCCATCCATCCATTAAATAAAACAAATTATAACCATCATTAGAAGTTATAGTTAATTTATCATATGCTTGAGTACAGCATAGGGACAGTTTTATACATTATTTCAATGAATCACAAGATTTTTCCTCCCCTGGTATTTATCCTTCAATAAATTGTTACTTCGGTAGTTTCTCTGCTTATGTGTAGTGTCAGCACTAGGCTAAAAGACAGCAACAAATTGGGCTGTGTCTATTTCAGTAAATTTTATTGAGATGATCATAATTGAGTTTTTCTTCTCCCTAAAAAATCCACAAAGTCTGCCCCAGACCCACTTAAATGTGCTGACTTTAAAGTCTCTAGCACTATGATCTCCAAATCTCCATGGCATTGTTAGGTATGTAAAGATTAGGCTCTTCAATTAACATTTCCTCAGGTGGAGGCAGCTGAAAGAGCAGGGCGACTTCTGGGAAGTTTCTTGGTTTGGGAGAACAGTTCATCTCTCTCTACAGGTGCTCAATGTCCCCTCCCTATTCTCTACACTGACCAGGAAAAAAAAAAAAAAAAAAAAAACAGAAAAAAAACAACACAGGTGTCAGAAAGATATTTATTTTATGGAGGTTTATTTCCACCCCCCACAAATGAAAAAAAATATATATTTCTTTTAGAGCAATTTGAACCACTTTCTTTCTAAGCATGAAACAGTCAAGAACCAAGTGCTTTGCTAAATTAGAATATACTGAATTCTGACATTTCAACAGAGCAAATGTAGTGCTTGGTTGGTGAACACCAAATAGAGAGAAAAGCACGAGCGCTAGAATATTTCCAGCCTCTTTGGAATACAACCATTTCCTAAATGACCTACTTCAGGATACACTTGTAGCCAATCATCCCAATTTGTTTGGCATTAAGTCCACACTTTAAGATCTTTCAAACACAGTGGGGAGAAAGGGACTGCTGAAGAATCCAACTGCATTGTGAATGCAGTCTGCTCCTCACTGACACCTGTCTGTCATTCCCTCCCTGTGAGACACGCAGCCAGTCTCACAGCAGAGACCATACAGCTGCAGGAGAAAAAGAGAAGATGGAAGAAGACCTCACCTGTCTAACTCAGCATTAACACACCCTGATTGCTGTACTGCACATGTGCAACAAGTATTGATCATGTCAGAAATACAGAGACCACCTCCTAGAATTGAGCATATGACAAGAAAGTGTCTATAACCTAAGTGCCTCTGGCCTGCAAGCTTATGGCTCATACGAAAGACAACATGCAGGAAAGTCTACCTGATTGTAAGTTTAGAGAAGAACAGATGTCCTCTGCAGGAGTTTGTCTTATATTATACTTCAAGTCAGAAACTATCACCTAAGAGATCATTTCCAATGATTTCACTGCTTAGTTGCAGACTATCTCCCTTAAGGCTTCACTCAGTAAACAAACTGTCCATTAGATGTCCACTGTTGACTGGTAACATTATCTTTGAATTTCAGTGAAACACAGTGATGCTCCCAGCATCTTTTTCAGTCTTTTCTTTTCTTTTGCCATTGAAAATGTTGACTACAACAACAGTACCTACATCTGGTGCCAACACACCAAAAAAAAAAAAAAAAACCCACCACCAAAAAAAACAGACTAGGTTGGATGCTAACACCAAAAGCTAACAAGTACGGTGTTTAAGTCTGCACTGTTCTGTAACCTGCATTTTTGCAACTGTCTAAAAAAAGACTTTGAAATTCAATTCTGGATGCCAAAAAATGAGAAGGAATAATTTTGAGATTAGGGTAGAAGGAATCTGGGGACTTGGCTCCTCTGCCAAGAGTCTTACAGTGTTAGTTTTAAGTACTCCACAAAGATTCTCTATCCCTTTAAGCTTTCTAATATGAAAGAAAATAGATAGTTCCCATGCTTCTCGCATGTGCTACTAAATCCAATTAAGGTTGGAAGTATATAAATACCTTTAAACAAAAAGATGCTGCATAAACAGAATTCTTGGAAGACAAATGAATTGCAGATACATTTCATGCTAAAAGAGAAAAGAAACAATCAGGTTGTACTATGTTTGCATTTTTCTTCAAAAAATTAGAATCTGAGATAAAAACTGTTAACAGTTTCCATATCCTCTTTTGAAAAGTATATATTCCCTTCTCTATATTAGGGTAAGAAATATTCTGCTCATTTAAAAAACTTCCATAAATATTCAGCATCCTGCAGCAGTTACCTATGTATAAAAGCCCCCTCCAAATTGATGCTGCCCACACAAAATGATTACTCATTTAAACCAGAAAGAGAAACCGTAAAAAAGCAGTGAGCACTATCCTTGTACCAAAACAAATTAAAAGAAGGGGGAAAAAAAAAAAAGCCTGAGGAGTTGGAGGCGTCCGAAGAAAAAGAAAAATCACCCTTGCAGTCATCACAGAGAGCTTCAACTCTTAACTCCTTACTGATGAAGAAGGAAAACTGACTGTAGGCTCCAAGCTGGGTAACAAAGGCAGAGAAATCAACGTACACCAATTGGCCGATCAAAAGGACTGTTCTTTCCAAATGGTTCTAAGTTCTTATGAACAATCATTCGTGACAGCAACATGCTTGAGACCACAAAATGTAAAAACGTTTTGCAGCCTACACCATCTTCACTGCATAAGCTTTGGAATTTGTTTACAGATATAGCAGTCCCTCAGATGGTCTCGCATTAAAGTCACATATGAACATCCTCTGCACAGCTCAGCCTGCTCCTCAGTAAACCCTGAGCAGTTTGGTTGTATCTGCAAACACCCTAATGCTTAGCTGTAGGCTAAAGTCTTCACATACCTTTTTATTCTGAAGTTCTGTACATATCTTACTGCTGAATCAACTGGAGGTACATTCAAATAGACTATGATCCACTGCTCATAGCAGTGCACGCTTACTAGTAATTTTTTCCCTGCACAAAATATTGGAGATGAAAACATGAAAGAACTGCCTGTGCTCAAATTTTGTCTTTGCTATGGTTATTACTACGCTTTGTATCCAGCTACACATGGTGAAATTAAGATCAAATGATAAAAACTTCAGCTGTAACATAGCTTCCCGTATGCACAGTGTGAAGTTGAATCAGCCATACCTTCAAAATAACGACGACCAGTTAGTGGATTTTCCATACACTTGAACTTCCACAGTGAAACAACCTGTAAATTCAATTGGCTTCAAGAGAGTTCCTGAACATCCAGACTAGAGATATGTTTTCTCGTCCATGTACCCAATCAAGTGCTCATCTGATGAGCCTACAGAAGGCAAAGTAGTTTTTTTTTATTATTTCCCCCATCTTTTCTTTCCTTGTCCCCTTTAGTTGTTTTTGTTGCTTATTTTAACTCTTATTTCTCTCCTGCTGCCATTCCAGGTTTCACTAAAATTTTGGCTAATGAGAACATGAGTTGCTGGGAGAAGACACCCCTCAGTGCAAACTCCAGTGTAATATTAAGCAACAACAGTTTCAAGAGCAACAGCAGTTAGTACGCTAACTGATCTGAAATCCCTTTACCACAGCAGTATTTGATCTATCTCTGAGATTTCCATAACTTGCTTCAGCTGCTAAGCAACAAATTAAATATGATTTGGTATATTTAAATGAATTATTCCTCCTACTGCTCTTCTGAATGAGAAAATACAATTATAAAAACTCTCTTGTCACAGAGCCATAATGTTGCAGAAAAACCCTGCATTTCAGCAGGTGTACTAATTGTAAGTTTAAAAAACACATTTGTTTATCCTGCAGTCAAAATGAGGAAGTACAAACATCCCAGCATCCTATCATCCATTCCCACAGTCAATACTGACATGATACCTAAGGGGATTACAGTTTTAACCTGGCCAGCTCACAGAACCACAGAATGGCCAGGGTTGGAAGGGACCTCAAGGATAATGAATCTCCAATCCCCATGCCACATGCAGGGCCACCAACCTCCCCATTTAATACTAGACCAGGCTCATGGAAAGAAAAAATAAAAGGCAAGACAAACATAAGATGGATAAGCAACTCTGCTCGGGTTTTTCTGTTTGAAATCTAGCAGCATATTGGGAATCCATCCCTTTTTTCCAGGGCTTCATACAACAGGACACTGTTTCCAGACAAGGAAAACCAGCCCTCACTATGGATCAAGAGTGTTCCCTGCCTGGGATCAGAAGCACCGCACTTCCCAGCCTTTTGGCTACAATACCACTGTACCAAAGCAAAAAGACTTAAAAACACACTACAGATTTCAAGTAGTAGTGCAGAAAAATCATAATAGGCCTCTGTCATCCAGCATGCACTCACTACAGATTCAGAAAGACAGTTTTTTGGAATACAATAGAAATCACCCGTATTTGATCACCTTCAATTTACAACACAGAATGAAGTGCTGTCTTGGCAGGCGATAACCAATTTCAGAGAAAGAACACCCAGCTTCTTTTTACACCTTTAAAGCAGCTATCCTGGATATGAATTTAAAGAAAGAAAGAACGTCTGGTGTGCGCACAGGAGGCTTGCATTGTTACTACCAGTGTTTGTTGTGTAGCCACTGGATACAAGCCTTTTAGGACTTAGCTTGCAGTCCTAGCTGGTAAACTGGTAACTAAATCCGAGTTGAGTAACACAGGAAAAATATATTTGTGTACATCCTAATATCAATTTATTTACTTTTTTACACAGAAGTACAGCTGCATTCTTCCTCTCACTTTCATTAATATCAACTATTTCAAATTATTTGCTATTCTCTCTGTTATTAATAGATGAACATTAGACTGCAATTCTGAGGAATATTTTATTTTTCTTGTTCACAACACTATGATGGATGCTTTTAATTTCATCTATAATATCAAAAAACAACCTACTAGATCACGTTGCCAGGCAAGCTTTCAATTTTTTTCCCCCTTTACAATTTTAACAAACAATAGATTAACAAAACCTAATTTCTTCAAACACAAATACATCAAACCTCATTCCCTCACCTCCTGTTCAAATTCTATCTTCAAAGGAAAGACTTAAATATAAAAGTGCTAAGAAAGAAGCTTAGTTTGATCTCATTATTTATGCTGAAAAATCCCAATATTAACTGTACCGATCAAAATACGTCAATAGCTGCATTTGAAATATGTAACTATAAAGCAGGTTTCAGTGCAGATACATTCTGCCTGTACCATTATTTTTGAAATATCTGCCCTTTTTTGCCATCCTTTCAGTACAAGTAATGCCTCTGAAAGCTACTGATATTTGCATCCCTAAAACAGAGGGATTAATTCCTTTATAAAACATATTCAGCACACGCAGTATAGACTGACAGTCCACTGGGAGGACATCCTTGAAGACCAGCACAGGCTAATACCATGTAAAGCAACTGTCTGCCTACTGCTGGTGCTGCTACTACAAGAGGTGCCAGGCTTACCGCTACACAGCTCTTCAGTACCAATAACTTCTCATCACTATAAAGATCAAAATTCAAATACAAATACTTCTTTTCCCTTAGAAAAGGGAATTTTTTTAGATCCAAAGACAAATATTAAAAAGCTCCATCTTTGGGGTCCATTCTTGTAAGTGTTCAAGACTCATCCCCACAAAGATGGTGGGCAGGTCTCATGTTGGCCAGATTTCTTACATCTGAGTGGAGCAGGAAGCTGGGCTTGATAAACCACACTCCCTAATCATCACATCCACAATTCTGTTTTATGAAAGTAATTAATACAGCTACGAGGTAAAGAAGAAGAATAGATGGAGACAGATACAGAAAATTGAACCCGATTTTCTACGAATTACTGGACTATCTGCCCTTAAACAGTGGTATTTAATAGAAAATGAAATGGGAAGGAAGTATTGAATTGCAACTACAACAAAATGAATCCTTTCATTTGAAGCAGATAACTAAACCACTCCTGATGCTAAACTAAGGGACTGTTTTGTGAGAACAGTGTCATACAAAAGACCTCCCCCGCCCATTAACTTTTTAATATAAACTTCATATTTTGTTCTCCTTGAAAAATAAACAATTAAAGAAGTCTGTCTGAAATAGCATTAGATTACTGATAATTAGGCACACAAACTGCTTATTTGATTTAGTCTCCTTCTACTGCCTACAGAACTGACAGCATAAAGTCTTACTGCATTTTAACTGCCACCCTTAATGTCTATTTTATTCCAAACTCTCTCACACCCACAGCTCATCAACAAAGCTTCCCCATCCATAATGCTGCACTTACAATTAAGTTAATTTAAGGGACTCAGATTTGGACATTTCTAGCTTGGAAAAAGCATATTTACCATAATTATTTTATTGTGGAACAATCTGAATTTAAGAATTTACTTCTATAATTTGAAGAAGAACATTACAACTGCATAGAATACTCACTAGAGCACTCACTGATACGCAATGTCATCCATTTCCAAACTTACACGGATGCCTTACTTTTTTTACTCCACTGGTGTAAAACTAAGCAAGCTGTGATTGAAAACTGACAGGAGAAAAGGCTGCATCCTGAAAGAGAAACCTCAGTGGTCTTCTGACCACTGTAGCCCACTCATTTTTATAGGAAGCCTGATTCTACTGAAATTGCAAAGCTCCCATAATTTCATAAGTGCAGAAATACATTTTAAGAGAATTCTCACCAAAGTTTTGCTTAAATCTACAATGAATACTTTGGCAGTAACTTGACAGTCACTTCTCTTTTTTAAGCAGCACAGACAGCATTCCTGCAGTTCCCTACCTTTCCACCCCTGCCATAAAGGTTGTCTAAGAACTAACAAGAGATGAAAATGAATCCAAGTTAGAAGTAAACTATCAAAAGGAAAAAACATAAAAACCTTGGATAAGTACCTAATCCAGTTTATCCTAAGACCATAGATCTGCAGGTTGATGTGATATGCAGGTGCTGCCCAGTGAAATTGATACCACAAGACTTTCTTGACAACTTATACTCTTACAAGCGTATTTCTGAAACTCACTGAGCCTACAGGATAAAAAAAAAATCCACATCAAAACCATTCCTTTTTAAAATACAGACATTAAAAAGACAAAGAGACAAGGTTCCTGCCTCAATTTCAGAATATCAATGAGGTAAGAACTTCATACAACATGGTATTAGCCTAGCCATGAAGTTTCAGATTTTGTTCTCAAAACCAGACACTGCTGAGACCTTGTGTAGATTGTTAGCTTGTTTAGCCAAGCAAAACATAAGCTACTGAAGCTTCATACCCACACTTAAATAACTGGCTCCACAGCATCTTGTGTTGCTATCTTTAAGAAAAAGAACGTCTCCAAGAATGAAAGATGAAAGCCTGACTGGTATTCAGAATTACAGGATGAATTAAAAAAGGCTAAAAAGACATTGGTCTGTCTGGATGCTTCTGTGAATAAAATAAATACAGACCATAAGAAGCTCTTAGTGACATCTGAACACCATTCAGATCTACATAAGATTTCTAAACTCAAGTTGAAGTTTAAACCTAATTCTGTATCCCATATCCCTCCTCTCATATTTTTATAAAACTAATTAAATTCATGTGTTTTTCCTTTCTTAAGTGGCCCTGTGGCTTAAGACGGGTACGTATTTTGATCCTCTGTATGCACTGTATTTTTTCTTTCCTCCCTTCTTTCTCTGCTTCCATACTCCTCCAATTTTCTGTTTTCAGTTACTTTTTCCTCCCAGCAAATTATATTTGTATATAGGATATTCTTTCCCATAAGGCATTTTCCTTTCCCTTACTGTTTCTCTCTGTTTATTCTCAGATGTATACTGCAGGACGTTAAAGCTTTCTTCTAAAACTGCCTTGCCTTTTCTACACGCACCAGAATTATCTTTTCTCCATTTTCTAGCTCCCAGATTCAGTTCCCCCCTCCTAATACACCTTTTGGCCTTTAATCCCTTTCTGCTGTCCCATTAACATAATCTCTTCCCAGCCTGGTCTAGTATTAAATGGGGAGGTTGGTGGCTCTGCATGTGGCAGGGGGTTGGAGATTCACGGTCCTTGAGGTCCCTTCCAACCCTGGCCATTCTGTGATTCTATGTAACACTCTATATAATAAAAGCACTGTATAAACATACGTAATTACAGAAAAACCTTGAGAATATTACTACCAAAATCAAAAGGGTCAGGGACTTAAAAGGTTTAATTTAAGAGAAAACTGTGGCTTTTGTTTTGTTTTTTAAAGCTACAAGTTTTCAAGTTGCATCCAAATAGAATCCATTCCCTTCTAAATTAACAAGATTCTCTAAATTTGCACATAAGTCTGGTTTTAATAGGCTGGTTAAAAAAAAAAAAAGTCTACTCTCCATACCCCGGATTACAGCTTTACTGTGTTCCCACTAATTCCACACAGACTTACAGTGAAAGAACAAGCAAATTTTAAAATTAACTGTATTTTTGTTTAGAAAGGTATTTTCTCAAGTCCTACACACACACAAATGCACTGAGTTAGCTAACTTCTTTCCTGAGCAAGCTTTAGATAGCATAACATAAAAACTACACGTGTGTGGGAGGTGTTAACAAAAAAAAAATATTTCAAACAAAAAAAATATTTTTTGAAACTACACATCATAAGGAACTCAAAATTCCTACAGCAAATTTTACCTTCCCTTCACATCCATTGATCTTGAAATTATACTCATTATTTCAAAATTAAACATTCATCATCTGTACGTTCTGGAACTACCAGTCAAAACGTGATTACTATGCCATCCTCCTGGTCTTGCTACAAATTTTAGCTTTCAGTGTAAAATCCTGCTGCTATTAAACAAAGTTTTCTGCTTACTTACATTAGGATGAACTGATGCTTTGCAAAAATAAGCGAAGGACAACACATCTATCAGCGTTCCTACCTTTAAACTATTTGAAAAAGAAAAAAGCTTCACGTTTAGCATTGTGAACTAAAATAATAACAGAAATAAAGTTATGTTTTATAATTTCTAGCAGTTAGGAAAAATAAATCCAAGCAAAAACCTTTAATTTACAACTTGCATTATGGTCTGTTACAATGATTAAATTGACTTCTACATACTTACGTTGAAGCACCCCACCAGTGTAAAGCAGAGCTTGACACCTGCTTCAAGAGTTTCTAGTTGGAATACACTGGCACGTGCATGGTACCTGCACACTGCAACGAGTCCAGCACTCTGCTTCACCATACACAAAATGCTCATTTCTACCACAAGAAGGGAAGAAAGCATTTTATATACAAGTTCACATATCAAGCAGAGAAACTGCAAGAACTGTCAACAGCAACTTACTTTCCAGCTCAGGCTACTCTGTCTTGCTCAAATCACATACTTTCTCAGCGAAAAAATACAGCAATTCAGCAGAAAAAAATGAAGAGGAGAAAGGTGAAATGAGAAAAAAAGACAAAATAAGGACAGTGTAAGATAGCAGCAACAACTCCTAAGAATTTGTATTACTGTGGTGCTTACATTTCTTTTATTTAATCTAATGCTCACTCAGAAAAGCAGAAATCAACATTTCATCACTGTCTGCTAACACACGCTGTTAACTTTTGTCAATTTTAATGCTGGGAGGATTATTTTTAGAAGAATCAAGAAAAATTACATTCAGGAGTGAGTTAAAGCAGCCTGTTTGCATGGCACACTATTTCTTAATACTTTCAGCAGTAGCTATTGTCTTTCTTTTATGGCCATCTTCAAGAAATCCCATTAAGAAAACTGCACTCTTGAGATCAGAATACAGCCTTAGAAGTTGTTTAACCAGCAAATGAGTGCAACTCCATCCTAAGCAGTAATGCGTCTTGCAGAGGTCGGCAGAAGATGGACTGAAACGTTCGCTCCAATTAGTCTGTTGTACCTGAAGTTCAAAATGTTCTGACACAGAGCGACTTATGAATTCTACAGAATATCCATTATAAACGTGTCACAACAGAACATTAAAGCAACTACAGGTTTTTCTACTCTTAAAAATGCAGCAGTTATGCAACATTTGGAGAGATCTTCCAAAGAGTAGCCGTCAATCTGAAAGGCTTTTAATGCCAGGCTGAAGTACGTTATTGAGGTGATCCCTTGCAGTTACGGCTCTCTTCACAAAAAGTCTGGGGCCGCCCTGGGCTGGCAGATGACAAAAGCAAGAAGAAAAGCATTCCTCCAGGGGAAGTGTGTTGCTGCCCTTCAGAAAAGCTACAACTTCAGAACCTTTTCCTTCTCAGCACAGGCAGACTGTGAGCTCAGTGCTTCCCTGCACTGCTTGTCTTCATCTGTGCCCTGCAGGTGAGCACAGAGGTACAGCAGAGCAGCGCTGCACAAACCGAGTCTGCATTACTCCAACTGCAGCACACTGACTGCTCAGGAGCTCCAAGGAACAGGGACTGAAAACCACTGCTTTATGAAGAGCCTCACTTCGTGTTCTTAGCAGCTGCCTTACAGCAACGAGGTTTACAGCACAACACAAGACTCAGGGAGAAAAGATTATGGGTTATAAGCACTGAAAAAGATGGAACAGCATTGCTAAGTGTAGAATTTTCTGTTCGAAGCTTTTCTATTGCCTACAGAAACAGAACGCTTTCATAAATTCATCCTCCGCTGCAAATGGAAGGAAAATGGTGCAAATTGAAGCTTCATACATCCAGGAAAGAACACAATCTTTCTGACTTTGGGTGAGAAAGATACATTTGTAATCACTTGTCAAATACATTTCTGCATTCTTACAGCTCCGATTTCCCTGCAAAACTATGATACTACGGTTACTGATCAGCTCTATTTTTTCCCAAACAGCATTCAAGATTATTATTATATAAATACTATATAAATTCAATATTAATAAAACAAACGTAAATTGCCCAAAATGCATCTAAGAACTCTGCTTCGCTCAATACTGAAATGTTGTGAAAAGGAAAAAATACTGGTGTCTATTTTCAGGTAGCAAAAATACCTTGCTTTGCCAGGAAATGCACTAAGAAACACTATTACTCCATTTACACAGATATAACTGTGTCATCTTTCCTTTAGCAGAGATATTCCTAGTATTGCATGCACAGCTTTATTCTTACACACACACACACACACAAAAAATCAAACAACCCTGCATTAAAGTTAGATCTTATTTAAACCTTAGATCTCATTAAAAAAACAGGGTATATGTATGCAGACAGCAGAAAACAAACCAAACTCGGTAGCTTCAGCCCCATCTTATGCTTGGCCTTCCAGACTCCCCACATGCTGTAACACAGAAAGAGCGTAACCTAGAAATCTACAGATGAAAATGAAGAGAGGTAGTTCTCATATTCAACCCTTCTCTAGATTTCATCAGTTGGATTCAAAATACAAGCAAGCTTATTTATCCACTAAAGATGAACACAACTGTTCACACTTACTTAAAAAAAACAAATCAAATGTCCTTACTTTCCGTTATAAAACATGACCAGGAGATAGGGTTGCCCACCTTTGGTATTTAATCTGCCTTCTTCAAAGCTCAAATTTCTTCCTCGGTTTCCTGGGAGCCCAGAATCATACCTCCTACCTCCAGGAGGGAGACTAGATTTTAAAGATGCTACAAGAAAACAAATCAGGATGCTATTCACCTTCCCATTGCAGTTATTCTACTACCCACAAAACAATTCAAGACTCACAATAGCAAGCATTATCCCATGACTCAATAGTTGGGATGCACAATATATCATCCAGAGAGCCCTTCTGTATTTCATTTATTAACTGTCTAAAACTCTTTGTTATTAGAAATATAAAATGTAAATGTTCCAAACTCAGAACACAGGCAGCATCCTCAAAGAAATATATATTCTCAGGATGTTGGACATCGTTCTTTGCATTTTATTTGTTAGGAAAAAAAAAAAAAGATAGTAAACAGGACGGAATACCAAGGACAAATGATTTACCTGGCAATTCTCAGCCAGAATTCAAAGCAGCAAGCAGTGGGCACTTTTTCTAAACAGTCAGGTCCACCAACATTTACAGTCAAGTACAGTTCCCTGATTATAGCAATCTTACTCTTTTGTTCTTGGAGAACAAGTTCCCTGAAGTTTTTCTTCCTCCATGAACACTGGTGAGCAGGTTCAACCCCTACTGCCATACCACCAACATCCACCCCTGACATCATGGACCAATGTGATAAAATAGGAGGCATTACTTCTGGAGCAGCATCCGTATTAAATTTCAGTTCAGTTTGGCCTTGGACAGAGTTTTCAC
>JAOWBP010001760.1:53172174-53183280 GCA_028571105.1 Tragopan temminckii | reverse complement strand
CTAGTGGGTGGCGACCCTGCACATAGCAGGGGGGTTGAAACCAGATGATCACTGTGGTCCTTTTCAACCCAGGCCTTTCTATGATTCTATGAACAACCAAATATAAAACTGGGAGGGAAGTGACTGTGAATCATCTTTTTATTTCATAGCCACATCTCAAAATGCAACCAGCTATCCTTAAATGACTCCAGATATAGGCTTGGGACTATCCTGGTTTTAAAAATAAAAGCAAAATGCAGTGTTACAATATATGATACACAAAAGAGTTTTAAAATCTACTTTTTATTTTTGCAGTTTCTTATTCCCCCTTATACTTGGTCTTTTTTGTTTGTTTGTTTTTGTTGTTTTTTGCCATTAAAATTACGAGTATCTATTATTTTAAATCTTCTAAAAATTTCTCTAAATTTTAAAAACACTATTTTCAATTTAATACAGTCCCATTAGGAATCATAAGACTCATACTGCATTAAAAAAAAAAAAAAAATCAACTAACAAGCATCCAACAATAAAAACTACAACAACAAATCAAAACTGGTGTAATCAAACACACACTGTTTGGTGTATGTTATACATTGCAAAATCATGTTTTTTAAAAAAGAAGCAACAACTGACCTGCTCAAGGTATCCAGCCATGGGAAGTGCAGTGAGTAGTATTGGCTCCCTTACTGGAGGGAGCTTATGTGGAAGCTTCAGATTCCAATACTTTTGTGGTAACCTAACCAGATAAAAGAGTAAGCGCTTTAAAGATGTATAAATTGTAACATGATTGAAGTTTAAACCACAGCTAGTATATTCACCTCATAAATTTCAGAAGTTTTTCTTCACTTTCAAAAACGTACAGCTTATCCTGGTATTTTGCAGCATACTCAGTGTTGCCAGGCACCAAAGCTTCATACCTGAAGAGACAGAGGAAGAATGACTATTAATTTAGAAGAAATGTAAAGCATCACTTGTGTGCTCTAAACTCACCAGACACTGGGAGCCTTCTGGTAATTCAGCAATTACAGGCACTACAAAATAGTAGTGATCAGATTGTCCATGCTTCCATTACATTACTGGCAGCTACAAGGATCAAAATCTGAGTGAGTCCCTGCCTTAAAACCTGCTTATAAATGGACTTTCATTGAACCACTCTAGATAAAATGTCAACCATGGTTATTCAGAAGATTACGACTGGACAGCACAAAATTGATTGTTAATGGTCTCAATGAGAAATTGCTGCATACTGAGGAAATAAGTGCGACTTTATGGTGCAGCTTTATGGATCTCTCATGAAATTGCATCTATATAGGCATTTTAGGATTTGTTTGAACCTTTGATGGCTTATGATTGAGATGACTCAAACTACATCCAAGCAGACTTCACCACAAAAGACAGATCCTTTTAGTTGGCTTAATACTATTTCAAAAAACTAAGCTTATTCTCATCTCTAGTCAGCTTTGGGGAAAGAGGTCCATGCATTTTAATCACTTCTGTTTAAGCGCAGGTTTACATCAATTGACATTATCCAAAATACAAAATAAATGATCCTAGGCTCAAGGAACGGCTGACCTATAAATTTTTCGTTCTCGATCTTCAGCAGGTGATCATCTGACCAACCAAGTCTCCGCTAGGTAAGCCTGCCTTACAGTTGTTCAAGGGTTTTGGATAAACATCCAACCCTCCTTCTTTCATTTACAGGAATTGATATTTAAAATGCTTCAGATGTAGCTCGGTCTAGTTACTTGAAATACTCTGGACCACACTGTAAAGGAAAGGGAGCTGACAGGCTTTCAGCCTCAGAATAAAGACTAATGCAGAATCTTGTAACAGCTAAAGCACCAATGTTTTTAGTGCCCACCACTGAAAGAAAACTAATGGAGAAGAGAAGCAAAAGCTTTGGAAAAAAGCTGGTCAGATGTGCTGCTTATTTCCAATTTTCACACTATAGCTAGTGCCATTCCTTTCCAGATTCCATGTTTGGCTTTCCTTCCTGTGAAAGCTGAAAGCATAAGGAAGAGAGAGACAATGTATATATCTATATTTTATAATGAAGTGGAGTTATGGCAGGAGTGGAATGCAGAGAATGCAGACTTGTATTCAACGAAGTCCTCCAAGGCCCCACAATTTTGACATTTTGTATCTGAATTTTACTTACTGTGCAAGCTGTCCAGATTCAGTCTGAAACCAGTAGTCATGTGAGTTTCAAAAGGGTATTTTGTATAGATTTCCAAAGCCACAGGTGCAATTTAGAGGATTGTGATTGCTTTTCCTGTCCAAACCCTGGATACTTTTTAAAAGTACTTTCAAAGTATTTCCTCATTAACATGTTAATATGGGACACATAGTCTGTAATTTAGGTTATGAAAATAGTGATGATGTACCTCTGTTTTCCATCTAGGTAAGTGACTGGACAGTATCCTTGCATTTCAGCACTTTTAGGGAATAAGGCCTTCACTTCTGCTGCAGTCAGTTTTTGTGGTAACTTATCCAGAGGTGGAAGAGGGTGAGGTGCCAGTGGTGGCACATAAATCTCTGGTCTGCTCAAGAATTTCTGTAGAAGAAATTAAATGTTTTTATAATGAAAGAAGCACTATAAGATTGTTAGCCACGGAATCACAGAATTGCAGAGGTTGGAGTCCAACCCCCCTGCTAAAGCAAGTTCTCTACAGTAGGTCAAACTCCAGAAAAATGGCTCATCCAATTTCAATATTTCTCCTACAGCACCTCTCCTAGTGTGCAGGCATTGCTGCTACTCTAGGGTAACTCATTTGTTTTCCAGCGCACTCAGTTGAAGTCATCACTATCCACCCACCACTATCACTATCCATCATTATCACCAGTTGCTTCCTACCCCCAGCCCACTACCAAACAGATGGAGAAAGGAGAAAACGGTTGCTTTAAAATTAATCTTTCATCTATGTCAGTTTGTAAGAGGTGCACAGGTTTGAATGAACTCTGGTATGTTTCATCTGACTGGACATTTGATAGCAAAGTATACAAACCAGAAGTGACAATACTAATAAAACTAGCCAAAATTGAATTACACTTCGCTTGTTTCTGTACTGAATCAAAGAATCCAAGAAACAATGCTTCCTCTCTGTATAATTCAGTCCACACAAGCTTTTTGACACTTACATCCAGTTCTTCCTGTGAAGCCATTTTGTAATAGTGTGCTCGAAACTCTGCAGCAAACTGTAGTGATGATGTTACAGAGCAGTCAACCAGTTCACCCTTGTCTGCGAGGCTGACAGGACAGTACTGTCCAAACTCTCCCAGCCTATACTGCAGCTCTTCAGGGGTGATGCATAAATCAGCAATGCTGGCTGCTTTTCCTGTTAACAAAAATAATTAATGGTTATCATAGAATCATAGAATGGCCTGGGTTGAAAAGGAAGGACCACAGTGATCATCTAGTTTCAATCCCCCTGCTATGTGCAGGGTCGCCAACCACTGGAGCAGGCTGCCCAGAGCCACATCCACCCTGCCCTTGAATGCCTCCAGGGATGGGACATCCACAACCTCCTTGGGCAGCCTGTTCCAATGTGTCACCACCCTCTGTGTGAAAAATTTCCTCCTAATATCTAACCTAAACCTCCCCTGTCTCAGTTTAAAACCATTCCCCCTTGTCCTATCACAATCCACCCTCATAAACAGCCGTTCCCCCTCTTGTTTATATGCTCCCTTCAAGTACTGGAAGGCCACAATGAGGTCTCCCTGGAGCCTTCTCTTCTTCAAGCTAAACAAGCCCAGTTACGTCAAACTTTCCTCATAGTAAAGGTGCTCCAGCCCTCCTTAATCATTCATTTTATTAACAGAAGATAGAAATATAAAGCATTTCTGTGTAAAAATATCGCAGTTTAAATGTTACAGTTTATCATATTAAAATACGTAATAGCAGAAATAAACCAAAATAGCAATTTTTATTGATCAATATTGAAATGAAGTTGCAACTCATTTTACTAGTTAATTGTAATAAAAATTTTCTAGAATTTACTTAAGAAATAGAATAGTCATTCATTATATGACATACAGTGCTTAGCATACACTAGTATGTTTTTCCTAGAACAGTGTTATTATAATTTGTTTTACTCCTTTGTGTTGCTAAGGAACATTTCAGCTATTATATTTCTTTACATTGTTGAAAAAGAGTATAAGGCTTGAGGAAAGCCTCCTGTTTATTTATCCATGTCTTGCAAATGCTACAATCTGTCTGGACAAAATATATTCAAAATCTTGAACAAAATGCCATATAAAACCCAAGCTATTTAAAACTCTTCTTCCCAAGCTTTTGACTCTTGACTGATACTTATAAGAGTACAGCCACCGAAATGTTAAAGACCAAAAGAAGGGTACGAGATAAGGAAGATAAGACAAGTTTGTCATTTAGAAGAATCCTTGTTTAACAGTACAGACATGTTTGAAGGGCACATTTAACCTTGATCTAAACTGACACATACAAATTCAAGTGGGAGCCGTGCCATTTTAGACTAAAATGGTTTTCATCCCTCCGTACAGAAATTAACCCAAATGGCACAGTTAACCTTAATTCTGAATTTATAGTTAACATTTTTTCATTCCTTTCCCATTCCTCTACTGGCATATCAATAAATCTGCACGTCATAATTCCCCTTGGATATGTTGGGGTTCCCTTTGTGATTTTCTGTTATCACTAAAGTTGAGAAATCTACTGTGGACTGCAAGACCACAGCTGATTTCTCTTAGCTGTGCTAAGGTACCTAGTTCCTTGGAAGATGGCTGCATGCTGAGTTGTAGTTGCTTTTTTCTTTGCCATCATCAAGATACCTCTCAAGATCTCTGCAGAGGATATCAAGGAATTTGCGGCATGTATGTGCCCAAAAACTAGCTTCATCCAAAACAAGTTTAAGTTGAATTTAAACACAGTCATTACATTACAGCTTCTTAAATGAATATTATTCTGTTTTTCTTTACCTTCTCTTATTCTTTCCAGGTATATCTGGATTTCTTTAACAATCACTTGAACTTCCTGTAGAACTTTGTCCCATATCCACCACTTGCTCTGAAATGCGTTTATCACACACCAGTTCTGACGCTCTTTCTTATAATAAGTCCTAATTGCGTCAATATGTTGCCTATAGTAGGAATTTTTAATTGCTAGAATCTCTGAGCTGTCATGTACAGGGTAGGAAGGTCTGAAGGGAACAAAAAAATAGCACTGACTTAATAGGAATGTGAAGATTAGGTCATTTCATTGAAATCTGAATGTAAATATAAGAGTTCATTTTAAGGTTTTTGGGTTTTTTTTTGAGATTTTGCTTATTTGAAATTATAAATCATATTTGAGAAATACAACTTCCATATTAAGAATATTAAGAGCTTCATACAGAAAGTAATAAGCCGCTGACCAGGAAGTTACATTCAGAAACAAATATTTTGCTGTTTATGTCCCAGATACATTCTGTAAAGGTTTTTGAACGTGTCAGCACACTTTAGCTGACACACACTATCATTACACCATAAAATGCTACTCTACAAAATCTTGAGACTCTTCAAATGAATATCAGTTGTTCATTGCAAAACAGGCTTAGTTTTAAATGATATTATTGGAAATCAAGAAGTAACCATCATCCCCAGGTATATTTTGCAAATTGTATATCTGTCATATTTCCATGTATATATACACAAATAATCTATTTAACCTTTAAAAATCTTACTCGAGACCAGAAGAGAAATTTTCACTCGAACATAGAAGCATTTACTGCGCTAGCTCTTATTTAAAAGATTTTTAAAAACAGATAGAAACTTCTACTTTGATAGGATTCATTTCTCTGTAAGTTATACTTTTCAGAAATATTGCACATTTGTTATATATTTAAGCCTATAAAATATAATCTGTTTGATATTTAGAATTAAAATGTTAAAGTAAATATTTTCAAAGAGATAGCATTAATTTAATTTTTGGCAGTGCAAATTGTCTTCAAGCTTTTAGTAAACAAATATGTATCATACTGATTACTTGATAAAACAAGAGACAAAATGAAAGGGACAAGCAATAATGCTCTAAGCTATTTGAAACTTCTTAGAAACACTTCCTCTAATGAGAAGCAGGTCCTTATACAATTCAATTTTAAGGTGAATGTTCTGTTCTTTTTAATTATCTGTTGGTTTATAAACTACTTACTGCTCTTCTTCAAAAACAACAAGTTGCTCTTTAAACAAAGATTTCAGTGACTAATTCATGAACTGTACATTATTAAAATATACATTATTTCCACATTTCTTAAAAGAAAATGAAAACTTAAAGAATAGAGTTTATTAGGTGAAGCATCCATTTCTCTTACGATGGTAATAATTGAATTGATGAGTAATAAACTTCAGCAGCAGCAGTGAACTAGTAATAATTCTGATCATGGTTTCAATAAAATCAATTAAACTAAGCAGTGGGTGCATGCCCTTGCATATCTACATCCTCTCTGTCATGCGCTCCGGGGATCTATCTAGAGAATGCCACAGGTTTCTCTGGCAGCTTATGTCTCTGCTTCTGGTCTATGGAAATTAAAGCATTAGACTGTGCAAGGCCTGGTGCCTTTCTCATATGTGAAGTATAACCTCTCTGCACCAAGGTATGTACGTGACAAAATTATGTGAATAAAAGTATCAGAGAGCATCACTACCTATTTGTGCTTTCTTTATCCAGCAGAGCTCTTCTGAAAACTTCCTTTGTATCCATTTCTAACTCAAAGATTTTCACAGGAATTATTCTAGCTGATTCCAAGAGGTTTACTTGTTTTCTTGTTACAGGATATCCATCAATAACAACTCTGCATACAAACAGAAACAGAAATACAGTTTTTGTAAGAAGACAGTTACTAATTAATCATTAAGGCTATGTATACTCTGAGTACATTCTCAACGGAGACAAAAGTCTACTCCCAAGTCATTAAATCAGTGCTGCCCTGACTTGACTCAGTCTTCTCTCTGAGGAACTTAAAATCAAGTTAAAATTAATAAAATAAAATAAAATAGTGACAATAAGTAATAGTAAAAAATAAAATACACAATGGGCAAAAGATTAATAATGTAAGTGAATGGCGAAGTTCCAAATTCCGACATATCCATCATTCAGAAGCATGATTTTAACTATTTGAAATGTCTATATGGATTGAGAGAAGAAAATTTAAAGTGAAAAATAAATTGATTTACAGCGAAAAATAAACTGATTTGATTTCCCCCAAAGAAGAAGGCCAAAGAAGACTTTGTGCTTACCCGGTGGTTGCACACACACGATCCATCAGAGCCACGTCCAGGGCCTGGATGGCCAGTTCATCAGGTACGGTCAGCCCTCTGTGAAGATGCCACTTTAACTGAAGCCCCAACTCACTCTCTGGCTGATTGTTTAACACGAGCCGTATGGCATCTCCCATACTCAGCCTCCGTAGCCCGTACACACTTTCAAATTTCTTGGCAACTGCAAAACATTTTGATTTCAACAAACAGCTTTTACGCAGACAACATCAGAACCCAGCAGTCTGTTAAAGTATGTCTTTAGCCTTAGAAGCTAAGTGCTCATTCCTTTTGTCATTTCCAATACACAACCTTGGTAAGCAGGTACCTAGATTGGTTAGGTCCTTAAAGAACCCAAAGCTTTCCACGTGTGCAGAGTGTGCCCAATGCACTGACACTATTCAGTTTATCTCAAGCTTCAGCAGCCATAGTAAATATCTTAGAAAATACACTTATTCTACTGCCTCCTTTAGAGAACAGCCTGACGGTTTCAGATCACTCACACTGGAAATGGGAAATATGGTTAGAATTTCCTCTTTAATATTTAAGCCCCTCTCTTCTTTTTCTAACACTCTAAGCTAATCACTAAGTTGTGATCTAAGCTGTATTTTCTTCTCCTCTAGTTAAAAGCAGAGACCTGGGGATTGAAGAAGTCATGGAAGGAGAAGAAAGAAGAGGGAAGATGTTTTTAAATCTAGAAGTTAGGAAACAGATTGGTAGATGTAGAATTTTGGGTTCTGGTCCATGATTCTAGAAATACTCTTTTCAGCATATTGATTGAAAGAAATAAGAACCAACTAGAAAATGACTAGAAATAATAAAAAATGTTTAAGTAATACAAGTCTAGGTTTTCTAAGTACCAGTCTATGTCAATAACAACTTCATAAGAAGCTGGGATAAAATTAAGATGGGAAATGCATAAGTACCTGGCTTTAAAATGATACAGTAGAGAGAGTGTAACTGTAGGATTCTACGCCTAGTACGAAAAGCAGGAAGACCTAAAATATTAAAGGTTCATGAGTTTTTTAGTAGCAGCCATGGCAGACACAGCCTCAATCATTAGATAATCTTTAACTTTGTAGAGAATACTGGCTCCTACCTGTAGTCTTCCCAGACTTTGGAGGTCCCACGATTGCAATCTTAACTGGCACAGGTGGTTTAGGCTTTGGCTGACAAATATATTTGATGGGATTGTTCATAAATGTTTCTCTGTTTTTTTTACTTGAAAAAAAATAAACATACTGTCGATGAATTACAGGAAAGAGTGTGTTTTCATAGTTTTGTGCTGGCTTGATTATCTCTCCTTCCTTTAGCTGCAGAATATACAAAATGTGAAGAAGCTGATTAGATTTGGCATAGCCTCCACACCCTCTCTCCATCCTACAAAAGTAGCTTTATGGGCAAGTAAAGGAGTACCAACTGCACTCTGTATTTTGAAATACATAGAGACAGATACAGTATTTTGTACAAGTCTGTGGAATTTATATATGCAATTCTTGTACAAAAAGATGGACACCAAGGGGAGAAAGAATATTCACTATTTCCAGCAGGTGGTACCATAACACTTTCTGTCCATCAGAAAAGTAATCACAGAGGTATAACAATACGTTTTGTTTTAATTTTCAAAGAATTTATGACACTTCTATTGAGGATAAATAAATAAATAAATAAATAAATAAATAAATAAATAAAATGTCCCTGTAAATTAGAAAAGAGTCACGTTATTTGCCTGACAGTAGAAGATACACTGAGAATAATTTATGAATAAAATGGAAAAGAATGCCAATACTTACACTGTGATGAAATGTAAAACTAATGGAAGATTTTCCTAAAATACATATGCTGCTGATGGAATCTTTTTGAACACATCAGACAACCACTAGGAAGTCTATAGAGCTGATGGCTAATTGAGATGCAAGAGAAGTACCAATGGCAGAACTGGTCATTGCAGAAATACTAAATGAATTTCTTGCACCGCTGCTATGGAAGAATTTAGTCATGCCTTTTGTTATAGTCTTTCTTGGAGGAACTGCCTTACAGTGTCAGAAGTTTTTAGTACAAACTAGAGACATTTGTAGAAAAAAGATTGCAAAGACCAGATGGCATTCACCCTACAGTTCAAAGGGGACTCAGAAGTGAAATTGTTACTGACTGATGTGTAACTTATTGCTGTCTTTCCACAAAAAAAAGGTATGTGGAAAAAGTGACTATTTTTATTTGAAAGGCCTCCAGGATGAATCCTGGCATCCACAGTCCAGTAAATCTGAGCTTGTATTGAGCAAATTGAAATATACTAAGGAAAAAATCAGTAGTCATGGGCAATACATATGAAATAAGGAGGAGATGCCAACTCAGTTTCTTCTGCAGAAGGAAATCATACCTCACAAATCTATTAGTATTCTTTGAATAGTTAGTAAACTTACAGATAAGATGATCTTGTTACAGTAAGATAAGAGTCTGTTTACTGCATGGCATTACCTTGACAGACCTTCCCTAATTCTTAGGTTCCTTTTGTCACATGAAGTCATTTCTGAGTGCTTGGCTTCGATTTATAAGAATGCCTGGATCTGATCTACTGTATATTTGCTCACACTCCTCTCTCAGCTCATCATTTTTCTCTGCTTATCTAATCAGTTGCATAACTACTTCCTCTCTTCAATTTAATCTAAATGTAGTCATCATATATTCTACCTGCCCTTCTTCAAAAACCCTCTAGTCCTTAATCAATTTAATCATTTCATTCGTACATCATAAAATACCCTCAAAATGATCTTATTTTACTTTCCTTATGGATAGCATGCACATTTCTTACTGTCAGCACACTTCTCTGATTTCATCTAATGGCTTCCTAGGACTTCCTTCATTCTTCCGACTCAATCATTGCTTTTTAGTTGGTAAAAAACAAACAAACAAACAAAAAACACTACACAACACAAATGAATAAATTGGAGAAATGGAATAACAAAAATGTAGTTATTTTAACAGGATGAATGTCAAGGTCTAGCATATAAGAACCAATAAGAATTTCACTTGATATACATAGACATGAATACTTTCTGACCGTGATTTTCCAGATCTCTGGTAAAGTATGAAATTAGATTTTCTGCTCTTCAAAATTCATACATATTCATTCATACATATTACTGCTAATGAACTAAATAAGTTTAACATTTAACATGTTAATACACGTGGTGTTTTACTTCTTTTGCTACTTTGAGGGTTGGTGGCCATCTACGTAGCCTAACATTTCATATGACCAAGGCTTGATGTATTTTGTGTATATTCAGTAGTGTAGTTTTGATTCAGTAATGTACAAGGGCTGTTCCAAAATAATGCCTCCTGTTTTATTATGTTGGCCAGCAACATCAGAGGGAGACGGTGGTGGTAGTATAGTAGTAGAGGGTGAACCTTCCCATCAGCATTCCATTACGTGTTGTTGCTGTGTGGCAGTCTGACATAATGACATCTGCTATGGAAGTGAGGATGAAGAAAAGGTGTGTCAGTGATTTCCTCCGTGTGGAAAAAACTGCACCCACTGACATTCACTGATGCTTGCTGAATGTTGGTGGAGACCAAACAGTGGATGTGAACATTTCAGTGGTTGCAACAGTGACGCTGTGTCACTCACTTCTGCTGGTGCAGATTTTTACAAGCATAGGATGCAGGCTCTTGTTCACCACTGGCAAAAATGCATAGCTAATGCTGGTGATTGTGTTGAAAATAGTATTTTGTATCTGAGAATTTCCTCTATCAAACAGTGTTGTTGTGCTCTTTGTATCTGTTGTAGTTTTCATGGAAATAAATAGGAGGCTTATACTTAATACTACATATACTTTATATATATTTATTTATATATACTTT
>JAOWBP010001760.1:53137466-53165471 GCA_028571105.1 Tragopan temminckii | reverse complement strand
CGCCTCCCCGCCCCCTGCGATGGCCACGCCCCCTGGCCCGCTGAGCGGCGGACGCTGATTGGCTGGACGGGCATCCCCCTCCTCCTTCCCGCGGGCGCGGGGCTATGAGGGGCTGTCAGAAAGTTTCCCTCTTTTCTTTTTCGCCTCTCTCTTGCCTTTTTTCTTTTTTTTTTTTTTGTATTACTAAAGCAAGTTGTATCAACGTATGTCGTCAGCAATGGAGCCTGCAAATAAAAGTGCTAATCTGCCTCAGCATCTTGTGCAGTGCCGACACAGGCAAATGTTGGGAAACCGAGGAAAAGATCCAGAGCTGTTTCTAATAAAGGGGAGCCAAGTCAGAGCTCCAAAGCACATTTTAGCGTGATACCATGGGGGTGAAAGGAGAGATGAATGAGATGCGTTAAATCGGGAAAATTCTGCTGTTTCTCTTAAGCGTGAGCCGAGTTGCACAATAACGAGGAATAAGCTGCCAACTAAACTTATAAACTTAATCTCCCATTCTCCTTTCTTGCCAGGTGGTGTTACGCTGCCAAGAGACAAGAACAACATGGAAATCTTAAGATGAGCCACCTGTCGTGAGTTCTGGAAGGCTCTGGAGGACTACTGATAGTTCGTGATTTGGGTGGAGATGTTTCTCTCCAAGCTGTTATGCGATGTGTGGGATGGCTCGTGCATCGCCTTCCTGCAAATGAGTCTTCCAGGGAAAGGCTGCAAAGAAAACAGCAGAGAAAATGAATGTAAGCAGGCACCTCTCAGAAGCTGCGGTGAGATGACCTGGGGCGTCCAAATGTGAAGTCCTCAGTGCAGGGTAGATGCAGACCTGCTGGAATACATCCGGAGGATGGAATACAGCCAGAGGAGGGCCACAAAAACGATCCAAGGGATGGAACACCTCTCCTACGAGGACAGGCTGAGAGCTGGGGCTGTTCAGCCTGGAGAAGAGAAGGCTCTGGGGAGACTTTAAACAGGCCTTTCAGTAGGGCTATAAGAAGGAAGGGGACAGATTCTTTAGCAGGGTCTGTGGTGATAAGACAAGGGGAAATGGCTTCAAACTAAAAGAAGGGAGATTTTGATTGGATATAAGGAAGAAGATTTTACCATAAGAGTAGTGAGACACTGAAAGAGGGTGCTGAGATATGTGATGGAAGCCCACTCCCTGGGACATTCAAGATCAGGCTGGACAGGGCTCTGGAGAGCCTGATCTATCTGTGGTGTCTCTGTTCATTGCAGGAGAGTTGGACTAGATGGCCCTTTAAAGGTCTCTTTCCATTCAGAGGATTCTATGATCTTGTTGGCTGTGAATTTCAGTGACTTTTGAATTCAGCTCTGGAAAGTGACAAAGGTAGAGAAATCACACTCTCTGGTAGTGACCTTTCAGCCTGCACATGCTTTTGTTGAAGTGCCAGTGTGACTTAGCCCAGTTGCTCCTGTAATATGATTAAAATTTTTGACTTTTAAATGCAAAGAAAGAGTTTACACAGCCATTATTAAAATACAGTGTTTCTGCTATGACTTTGAATTAGAAGCATGTAAAACAGAACAGCATAAATAGATACTGCCACGGGCTGCAAACTTAGAAGGTGGGAGCTTCCTGTGACTGCCTCCCATCCATCCCGGCCATGCCACAGAGGGTTTCATGTCCTGGGACAAAGGATATCCTCTGGCATCCTGCTGGACATTATTGACTGGATTATCTGTTGTGATTTCACCAGACATCAGGCATTATTTGAGCTCAGATTTTCTCTTTTTGCAATTCTTGCAGGTTATGGCACTAAGTCTATTTTCAGCAGTTTGTACAGTGTTTTGTTTTAATGAGGCTTAACGTGAAGTGTCATGCTGGCAGCAGCCTGCATTTCATGAGGACAGCACACTAAACTTCTGTCCTTTTTAGACTGAAAACAAAGAGGACATACGTTAAATGTGATTGATAAAGAACAGTGTGTATACATGTGGAAAATAGGGATAAAATAAAGTGGATAAATAAAAATAGAAGACTGCTGTCAGGGCAAGAATTACAGCTACAGCTTGTCTCCAGAAGTGAGTGAAAATATGTCTGTCCTGTAATCCTGGGGCTGGTAGGAATCCAAGTGAGTGATAAATGTGGTTTGTCTGTTTTTTCTTACAGTCAGCGTCTCGGGACTTTGTTGAAGAATACGGTCAGCAGGACCACAGCAGTTGGGGTTGTTGTTGTTGGATTTGAAATACAAGACTCATCAGTGTATTCATTTCTCATTGCACTGTTATATACTTAGTGGTTAGTAAAGCATTTACCTCTGCTTTGAATGTCAGGATGCAACCACTGCGTTACTGGAAATATATGTAAAGTACTTGGCAAAAATGGGTAAAACTTAAGGGTCTGCAGATGTCCGTTTTAGGGAAGCACATCTGAAATGTAGTAAGTGCCCAGAAATCTCAGCAGATCACCCTGCATCAGTAGTGCTGAGCATGATGTAATGACGGGGCTTCTGAAGAGGTGCCAGGGGGAGTGTCCCACAGTTTGGGGTGGTGGCAATGAATGGAAGTAAAAATAGCAGATTAACTGAAAGGAAAATGTATTTGGTTCAGTTTGCAAACATTTGTGTTCATTTCCAGAGTGTCATTTCGTCTGTGTGGCAAGTGTACATGAAGTGTAAAGACATGGTTGATGTTTTAACGAGGAAAATACACCATCCAAAGTATATTTGGATATTTCATACCATTACATAAGGGTGCAAGAAGAGGAGTGAGATGGAGAGAGGTGAGATGGGGCAGAAGAACAAAACCCTTCTCATGGGCAGCTGAGACTCACCCGCTGTGCTGGACAGGCTCTCAAAGAACACGAGGCATCCCATCACAGATGTGGGTTACAAAAGAAAATGTGATACAAAACATCTTTTTGGTTTGAGGTTAACATTATGAACAAGATTATTCCTTTACTGTTTTACTGTTCATCACCCAGATCTGTATCCAACTTGCACCAACTGGAGAAGCAGGGCTGAAGGACACACTCTTTCTTTTAAGTGACCTTCTCAATACTGGATGAAGGATTTCACCACAGTTTTGCTGGTAGAGCGTCCTGTCCTGACTGATACAAACAATGTAATTGTTGCTGGACTGCAGGATCATTATGCCTAAAATTCAAAACGTGTCCTGGTTCCATTCTCCTCCTTTTGTTATAATGTTTTCTACCTGGTGTAACTCCAACCACTTGTCCCCCACCCAGTATGTTGTACATCCAGCCATTGTACTTTTTTGTCAGATCGGTGTTCTTTGTCACAGGATCAGCTTTCTGATTCCTGATGTGAGCAGGCCTTTGCTACCCTGTGGGATCCCAAACGCTGCCCATCTCCAGAGCACAAGTTGCTGCGCCCCGACTGCTGTTCAGGTCAGGTCCTTTGGACTTGAAGCACACGCTGTGCTCTGGTTCAGTCTCTCGTGGGGACACTGGGGACACAGTGGTGCAGCCGTGCTGCAGAGCAGACCTGCCGTGAGCAAGCCAGACAGCAGCAGAGAACTTTTGCTGTGCCCTCTGGATACAGCCTACTGAAAGTTTGAATGTAGTTCAGTAAGAGGTCTGCTTGCTGTAGACAAGTCTCAATGCAGAAGCCAAGTAAACAGAAACGTAACAAATGACTTGCCTTCAAATAAGAAGTTGAAGAATTGTCCTTTTAGAATTTTCTTCTATAACCTGCAGAAGAACTAAAATGACTTTTCTTTCGCCTTCAGACATGTGCATATCATTTAAAATCCTTGCAAGAAATAGGAGCTGTTAATCTGCATCCCAGTACTGAGTTTTGAAGCCGTACCCTGCCACAGCATTTTCTTCACTGCTCATGAAAAATAATTTGTCAGGAAATATATTGTTCTATTTTATTTTCACCTTTGGCACAGGACTTTGAAGTAAAAATAATTATTCTCCAGACAGTTTAATTGATTTGAAAATTTCCTCCAGTTAACTTAGTTCCTCTGCAGTTGTCTATGTATAGGTTTCAGAATTATTTAGAGAATAAAAGAAGAAAATGTGTTGACAGCTCCTTAGCCATCTGCGGACATATCTGTATATTTTAGGTTTTTGTTTCTCGCAATAACTGAAGAAAAACCTGAGTCCCCTTGCTAAAGTGAAGATGTTCATTATACTCCCTCAAAGCACGGGGGATCGCTGTAGGTCTGTGGACTCTTCAAGCACTAAGTTAACCAACTTGCTAAGTGATTTGTTAAATTCATACCCATTTAGCAAAGAAGCATTAGAATGCTGCTTTTCCTGAAATCTCATCTTAAGCTCAGACAAAACTGGGTCTCTCCTCATACTTTGCTAATTCCACCTCTCCCAACTTGGATGGCCTTGTTTTTCAGATTTGAGCAGCTCACGCAGAGAGCTCAATGAAGGAGCAAAGGTCGCTCCCCCTGGCACAGTCTCTTTGTGGTGCTGGAAATATAGGAGATCAGTAAGCTGACCGTGTCTGCATAGCCCTGACACAGCTCTCAGAGTTGCTGCTCTTTCCTATGAGCTTCCTGTGCACTTCCTTGTGGCTTCTCTCCAGGCTGCATTTTCATTTTCTTTTAGTGCTTCTCTGCCATTCCCTGCTGAGACCATCAGCACCCAGGCTCTGCACAGATCGTCAGAGACATCTCGTGTGTATGAGATCATCAACACCAGCCATCAGTTGTGTATTACGTATTTTCATCCACGGGTAACCTTAAAATTTCCTTCTGTGCAGTAACTTTATAAACAAGATTTTACTCTGGTTTAGTGACAATAATGACTTTAATAAAAAATAATCACTTGAAACTTACACCTGTTTTAACATTTCTCATTTTTGCCTGAAGTAGCTCAACCTTATTTCAAAGGTGTTTCTTTTAGCTCATAGCAGTCGCCGCAGGATCAAATGTCTGGCATTCAGAGATACCTCAGTCCTGCAAACATTTTTTTCTGCCTTCCTCTGACGTATCTGAGTTACAGCATGTAGGCTACACTTGAAGTCAGAGCTGTGCTGGACAGTGGTGCCCTGAGCTGCTCTCTGTGCTGTGTGGAGGTTGGTGGTAGAGGGAGAATTTAGCCAAGATTGGTTGGCTTTATCCCTCTGGGTGTGTTCCAGCAGTACTGTATCTGCCTGTCACTATATAATCATACTAAGCTATTATCCAGAAACTGCAGAGTGGCAGAAGTCTTTTTCTATACTTTATGTTCACATTTTTTTCTCTATACTCATATAAAGTGCTTTTAACAGCCTATGAACACTTTTTAAACTAAGTCAAAATAACAATTACAACACATTCACATTTGCACGAAGTGTTTATTTTATCTTACATGAAAGCCTTCAAGGTCTGTAAAAAGCTGAGCAGAAATCAGTGCTCTACCTTGCCGCAAACCAGTTGGTGATCATGGCTGGAAAGTCCCACAGTTTGTAACTTTGCAGGCCACTCTGGGCCTTTCATTATACGTCGGTACAGTTTCCAGTCGCTGGAGAACCTCTGTGCCCTCAATCAGTTGCCTGCAGTAGGGAGGAATAGCAGCTTTGATCCACCTTTGCTGCCTGAGCAGTATCCCCTGTCCCTGAAGCCAGCTCTGCAGCCACCATAACAAAACCAAGCAGGCTCTGCTCTTTATTCTTATCTAAAAAAACACCATTGGTTCTTGATAAAATAGTTGCTATTTAGCTTTTTAGGGGATATGAAAATACTGAGTTATGGCAGTTACATTTATTTAAAGAAACAAGCTTGTACTAGCTATGAATGGCCATTAATTTTGAGGAGAAAGAAGTAAAAAACTGTGTTATCAGAAGTGACAGTTATTGGAAGTGTTTTCCTGAGAAATACCTTTCATTTCCTCCCTTTGCAGCGCCAACCTGAGTCCTTGAAAACAGTCCAACATTCTGCAATCTTTACAGTTTTCAAGATCTTTTGAAAAAACCTTAGATAGTTAAAAGCACAAATTATCTGAACTTTTCCCCTGTTTTGAAAGTGAGATCGCTGTAAGAGAAAACGTTTTCCAGTTTTTCTATATGTTAATTAAGAGCTTGTCCTGCAGAGATTAGCCTTGTAATGGAGGTCAGTTGTGCTCACGGATCCTGCACCTTCCAGATTACACAGCTGGTGGCAAGGCAGGAACTGAAGGTAAACACCATGGGTTGGAAATCTATCCAGCCACCAACTTGGCTTGTTCTCTTTAGCTTAGGCAGTCATGCTTTTCATGTCCTTCCAAAATGCTATCTGTAACAGTGACATGAAAGCAGCACTGCGGATTTCTCTTTCTGAAGCGAACTGCACAGAGCAATGATCATCCTCATTACATTTATGAAAAGCTGAAAATCCCAACAGAGCCAGTCCTGCATTAATTTACTGAGACAGACATTCACTAAAACAATTTATCTTGGCCATTGAGGGCTGAGCAGAAACTAGAGGCTTTGCTCCAAGCCCATTAGGACACACCTCCAGCTGACACCAAGCTATGCAAGCACCTCTTTGCAGCCTTTGTCCTTGAGAGATCCCAGCAGCTCTCTTAGCTTTGCCATTGGGTTTTCCAGCTTGATCAAGCCAGGCCAGGGCAAAAAAATGGAAAAAAGGGTGTCACTAGATACATCAAATGTGACTTATCCAACCTCTCCCTGGCCAGAGATATCCATGTTGCAGTTGCCACGTCCTGCAGACCTAGGGTAACCTATGTGCTGCAGCAGATGCAAGCTTGTGCATACGTACCCAAAAGCCACACATTTTTTGTCCAGGTAGGGAACTGGCTGGAGCGTGATGTAGAACTGGGAGCCATTGCTGTGGCGGCCCTTGTTAGCCATCCCAAGGACTCCTCTTCTCTTGTGAGGGATGGCAAAGTTTTCATCTGGGAAAAGAGTTCAGGGATAAAAGGCAGAATTTGTACTGCTTCCCCTGTTCCTCTTTGCTTCCAGCTCCCACAACCTCCCATGCCTTTCTTTCCCACTCGCCCTTTTCCTTTTTCCACAAAGGTCCCTCATCAAGTCTTATGTGAGTAAAGTCTGGTATGAACCAATGTCCTTCCTTGAAAAGTCTTCCCACTAATACTCAGTTCTAAAGCAAGCAAAGAAGCCAATTAAAATATTTAGATTTTATCATTTTTTTAAAATAATTTTTACCCTTTTTGAGTGCCTTTCTCTGAAGCTGATTCATAAAAATGGTAATTAAATGTTGACTGAATAGTTACTCCCCGAATGCTGACTTGTGGTTTGCAAAATATCTTCAGCAGTCTAATTTTGGATTAGAATGCTTTGTGCTATGACACGGCTCTCCTGTCCAAGTGATTCTCTGTAATTACCTCAGTATTTTGAGCTCGTCACAGTAAAATGTAGCCGCGTCCCATTAATTTCAGCAGGCATTGCAGGGAACGGAGGCGTGCCAGCCACCCAGTTTTGCAGAAAAGTTTCACCATCTGACAGAGGCATCTGTCACTGTTTGCAGACATCAAAGATATTTGTCCTCTGCCCTCTGTGTAAATAGTTTGGCAGGAAGAACTCGGAAAGCAATCTAAGCCTTAAAATAGGCATAGCCAAGTGAACACCTTGCTAGGAGATGAAGAGCAATGTGCAGCTTTTAAAGAAAAAGGAGAAGAAGCAGAGCCCTGGGCAGCAGAACTCAAACCTGCCTGGCTACTCAATTCCAGCCTGCTTTGGCTTGGTCCCATAGCCTTGAGGTGAAAGCGGGCTCTTCGCTGCCTTTGAAAATAAAGGTTTCAGCTACACTTGGCACTTCTGATCCCACTGCTGGCTGCTGCCCAGCCTGCTCAAATGTAACATTGGTAGTGGCACTCTCAGTAAGAAAGCTTTTACATAAGATGACATAAATCAGTTTCAGAAGCGCTTTAGCTGACCTAAAATATCTTTATGGGTAGCATTTAATCCAAACAGAATATCCCAAATGTCTGTGTCAATTACATGGGTTATTTTTCTTAAATATTGCATGTAATAATGTTCTTTTTTCTTTATATCTAACTACTTTCTATCAGCAGGGGGGAACATTTATTGTTAAATTTGCTCACACCTGTCATTTCCCGACTTTCACAGCTTTATAGGCATTCTACATTCCGTTGGGTTCAGAAGAATTCACATT
Source organism: Tragopan temminckii (assembly GCA_028571105.1). NCBI lineage: Eukaryota > Metazoa > Chordata > Aves > Galliformes > Phasianidae > Tragopan > Tragopan temminckii. The sequence goes on along the minus strand of JAOWBP010001760.1, from coordinate 53,157,419 downwards.
CGGAGCTACAGAACCGATAGCGGCAATGCGTGTGGTGTGCCCAAGCCTTAAAAGCTGCCTGAGATCCAGGAAATCTGGAGTTAAAGCCAACTCATTTCCATTACTTTAAAGATATTTAAGCAAAAGGTATCAGCTGCCTGGAGAACTGCAGCTAATCCACTTCTGTGCGAGTGTTTGCAGTTTGAAGCAGGCAGGCAGGTGACCCTCTGCCCTGATTTTGGCAGGGAAAAGGACTGGTGGAGCTGAGCATCCAGCGCAGGGGCCAAGACTGCAAGTCAGTTCTTAAGCCAAAATCTCACTGAAAATCATACAATTTCCTCAAGGGAAACAAAGGGAAATCCTCAGGTTATTTTGTAAGATTGGATAAACAGCTTGATTTTTGTTGAAATTTGACATTTGTGCAGTGAGGTAATTTAGAGAACGTACCTTCAAATGTAGGGCCATAAATTGACTCTCCTCCATCTCCTTTCCCAGTTATGTCTGTTGGGTAGACGTGCAGTAATGATCAGAGGTCATGTGGATCACAGGCATAGCTCAGGGTTATCTGAATGGCTCCAGCAGAGCTTGGAGACATGGGTTGCCCGTCTTCCAGGAAAGCCAAAATTACTCTTTTAATACCAACACTTTAACAGACTTTTTGGAAGAACTTTTCATGAATCACTGCATCAGCCAAGGTAGGGGCAGACTGGGAGAAGGGCATCGATTGCACTGAGTGGGGTTAGAGCAAGGGAGGGGGAAAATGCAGCTATGATGTTACGGCAGATTAATACTGCTAACTTGCCTGAGGAAAATGATTTGGTAAAAGAGAAATGGAAAAAGATTTCTGATGGGCAAGGTAATAATTTTAGGTTGCTTTGTGGACTACATAGATATCTGCTTAGATATTCTTGGACTTTTAAAGTTCATCTTCAAAGTATAAACTAAAAATGGATTTGAGCAGTCCCACTTAGAGTAAACAGGGCAAACATGGGTAAGAAATACAGGTAGCTAAGACAGATGATTGACCAGAGGGGAGTGAGTAATGAAGGCAATCTCTTCTGATACAGCTCTGTATCTTGTCCTCCCTCAGGATGTCAGACAGCCTGTGTTATGAGATCTTCACAGTGCCTTTCTCTTCAGTACGCAGGCATGGCTATGCTGCTCAAGCAGCTCACCAGCATGTCTGACACAGCTCTGAGACTTGACTAAATGCCTCCATAAGTTAATCTCTCAATAAAACAAGTAATATGTTTTCCTGTGGCTATTCCTAGTGTTCTAACGTTTTCATTTAGTTTTCTAAGTACTTAGTGAAAGATCTTTTGAAGAAGTCTTGGATAATAAAAAGAACAAGTTATCTATACGTTTACTCTATTTAGAGAGTGAGATGGCTAAAGGAGAAAATATTTCCCAGTTTTCATAAGTATTAAGATCTTATCCTGCTCTTAATAAGAGATTAGCTTTAGTTTGGTTACATCTGCTTGGACTATAACCCATGCTGGTCATCCTGTCCCACTTCTGCTGTGACCCAGATTTACTCAGGACATTTGGAAATGCACCTCCTCCTTGGATCCACACGGATTTTACAAGCCGATGAAAAGAGGAATTTTTGTAAGTGAGCTCTTGACCACTGCTGGCAGACATTACTCCTCCTTTGCACAGAGCACGGAAATTCTCACAGGTTTTGGGGCATACATCAGAAAAGAGCTGTAAAATGAGCATGAGAGGAAAAATATGAAATTCATAACTGACATCAGCTGTCCGGATTTCAGCCTCCTTTCCCTCAGAAAGTGAAAACCCCATGTTTGGTATCTTTACTCTTTGCTTTTGCTGTTCTACTCAGCCGCTTACCTCAAACAGAAGTGTCCCAATGGGCTGCTCCTCAATGGCTATGTCCAAATACACAAACACGTGCTGTTTGGGCCAGAAAAACAAATCCGATGAGATGAAGGCCAACTTTCAGAGCAGCCCATCCTTTCTAATGCAGGTCAGTGCCAGCAGCTCAGTGTGAGACATCTCAGCACGTCTGTGGGATGGTCAGTACAGAACTGTATTCCTATTGCTTTGTTTAAACAAACAAAAAGGCAAAGGATGTTTCACTCTTCTGGACAGAAATAATCCTGGCAGTGTTAGGGCCATCTTCACCTTGTACTCGTTTGTGTGCCTGTTGTGGCCCATATGATATGGGCAGGATAAGTGAATTAGCATGAATAGCCATCACCCCACCAAAAGGGACAGTTCTTGCTCTTTGCCCTTAATTCTCAAATCCACATGGAATCAGTGTGATATCTGCTGTGCTTCAACTGAGTACTGTGTTTTATCTGGAGTACAATGTTCACTTCTAGGCTTCCCAATTGAAGAAGGCTGGGAACTTCTAGAGAGAGTCCAGTGGAGGGCCATAAAGATGATAAGGGATCTGGACCATCTCCTTTATGAAGAAAAGCTGAGAGAAATGGGACTGTTAAGAGTGGAGAAAAGAAGACTGAGGAAGGATCTTATCAATGCTTGTAAATATCTAAAGGGCAGGAGTCAAGTGGATGGGTCTGGGCTCTTTTTGGTGGTACACGGTGAAAGGACAAGGGGCAACAGGCACAAACTGGAACACAGAACTTTCCATATAAATGTGAGGAAAAACTTCTTTACTGTGACAGTGACAGAGCACCAGAGCAGGTTGCCCAGAGAGGCTGTGGAGTCTCCTCCTCTGGAGATGTTCAAGACCCACCTGGACACTTTCCTGGGGAACCTACTGTAGGGAACCTGCTTTTAGCAGACAGTTGAGCTCAGTGATCTCCACAGGTACCTTCCAATCCCTACAATTCTGAAATTCTGTGATAATACATTCAGTTGGTTAACACACCTTGCTCTCTTCTTGTAAAACCATGTTACTTGCCTGGCTGCTCTTCAGGTGTTTGGTGTAGAAGTCCTCGGTGATTGCTTGGTAAAGGGCCTCAGGCTTAAAATCACGGTAGCCCCATTTGTGATAGGCCCACTTGAGTAACTCCTTCTCATCACCTAGCAGCCATCCATTAATGAAACACATCACGTGGGAGGCATATCCCCACACCTCGCCTCTCAGCTCCTGCATGGAAGAGGGAGAGCACAGAGCCTCGAGGGGTTATTTTCACATTTAGTAAAGATGTAATTGATAATGCTGTACAATAGGTAGGGTGACCTGTGGTATTTTTGTGCTTCTCCTACTTTCAGACTCATAAATCTTGCCAACCCAGAGAATCTGCAGCAGCGGTTTTGGTGAGGTGTGCTGGAAGGAAAAGAAGCATTGGCATGGCAGCTGGGCAACTGAAGCAAGGAGTAAAGCAAGGAGTGGCTGAGATCTCTTGGTTTGTTTGGCCCAGAGCAAAAGAGGGCGAGGGGAGGCCAAATGGTGGCTTACAGCTCCTCACAGGGAGTGGAGGGGCTCTGCTGAGCTGTTAGAATCATAGAATGACCAAGGTTGGAAAAGACCTCAAAGATCATCCAGTCCAACCATCCACCTACCACCAATATCTCCCCACTCAAAAATGTCCCTTAGTGCAACATCTGAAAGTGTCTTGAACACTTCCAGGGATGGTGACTCCACCACCTCCCTGGGCAGCCCATTCCATCACCTGACTGCTCTTTTGGAGAAGAAATTTTTCCTAATTTTTCCTAATATCCATCCTGAACTTCCCGTGGCTCAACTTGTGGCTGTTCCCTCTTGTCCTAGCACTAGTTATTTGGGAGAAGAGGCCAACTCCCACTTCACCACAGCCTCCTTTCAGGAAGTTGTAGAAAGCAATCAAGTCTTCCCCTGAGCCTCCTCATCGCCAGACTGAACAATCCCAGTTCTCTCAGCTGCTCCTCATAAGACTTATGCTCCAGACCTCTCACCAGCTTCACTGCCCTTCTCTGGACATGCTCCAGGGCCTCAGTGTCTTTCTTGTAATAAGGGGCCCAGAACTGAACACAGTAATCGAAGTGCAGCCTTGCCAGAAGGACAGTCCCCTTCCTGCTCCTGCTGGCAAAACTATTTCTGATACAAGCCAGGATGCCACTGGCCTTCTTGGCCACCTGGGCACACCGCTGGCTCATGTTCAGCCAAGTATCAACCAACACCCCCAGGTTCACTTTCTCCTCACAGTCTTCCAGCCACTCTGCCCCAAGCCTGTAGTGTTAATCAGGGTTGTTGTGGCCAAATTGCAGAACCCAGCACTTGGTCTTTTTGAACTTCATCCCACTGGCCTAAGCCCAGTGATCCAGCCTGTCCAGGCTCTGAAGGGCCTTTCTACCCTCAGGCAGATGACACTTCCTCCCAACTTGGTGTCATCTGCAAACTTACTGAGGGTGCACTCAATTCCCTCATTCAGGGCTGCCAGCTTTTCCAAGAGACTACTGTGGGAGACAGCGTCAAAGGCTTTGCTGGAGTCTAGGTAGACTATATCAACAGCCTTTCCCTCATCCACCAGGTGGGTCACTCAATCACAGAAGGAGAGAAGATCAGGTTGGTCAAGCAAGATCTGTCTTTTGTGAACCCATGCTGGCTGGGCCTGATCCCCCAGTTGTCCCACACATACTGTGTGATCTTGCTCAAGATGATCTGCTGCATAACCTTTCCTGGTGCTGAGGTCAGGCTGACAGGCCTATAGTTCCCTGGATCCTCCTTATGACCCTTCTTGTAGATAGGAGTCACACTGGCAAGCCTCCAATCCTCTGGGACCAAGAATGCTGACAGATGGTAGAAAGCAGCTTGGGAATCACTCCACCAGCTCCCTCAGCAAGGGAAGTGGATCCCATCCAGCCCCATGGACTTGTGACAGTCAGTCCAGGTGGAGTAGTAGGTCTCTAACTGTTTCCATCTGAATCGAGGGTGGTTTATTCTGCCCCCCATCCCAGACTTCCAGGTCAGGAAGTAGAGTACCCTGAGGATAATTGGTCTGACTTTTGAAGACAGATCTAAAGAAGGCATTGAGAACCTCAGCCTTTTCCTTATCCTCAGTGGTCATGTTCCCTGCCACATCCTGTAGAAGACAGATTTTCTCTCCTTAGTCCTCCTCTTACTGTTAATATATTTGTAAAAAAGGTTTTTGTTCTTTTACTACAGTGGCCAGGTTGAATTTAAGCTGGGCTTTTACCTTTCTAACTTTCTCCCTGTATATCCTAGCAATTTCTTCGTACTCTCCCCGAGTTGCCTGTCCCTTCTTCCACAGAAAAAAGGTGATTGACAGGGACAGAACCCAAGAAAATGGTATGGAGCTGTGTTAGGGAAGAGTCATGCTGGGTGTTAGGAAGAGCTTCTTCATGAGAAGATGATCAGGCACAGAACAGGCTGCCAGGCTACCCAGGCTAGCCACAACACTGAGCTTGCTGGAGTTGAAGAATCTCCTGCACAAGGCACTCAGATATATAGTTTGATTTTTAGGGAGTCCTGTGTGAAGCCAGGAGTTGGACTTGATGATCCATATGCGTCCCTTCCAACTCAGGATATTCTATTTCTCATGAGCCAAGATCTACTTAATTATAGACATGCAGCTATCTAATAGTTGTAGGAGTTACCTTCTTTTTCTTCTGTAAATATTCATTCCATGCAAATTCTAATAAAGGATGTACTACAGGATCTGCAAACTTGCTTGGAAACTTCAGCTTCAGAGCCTAGATATACCAAATGTGGAAAAAGAAATTGCTTACAAGCAGTATAATAGCCCCACCATCCATCCTATCCATGCTTGCACTTCCCTAATTAATTACAACCTGAGCCAAAGCCTCAGTAAGTCCAGTGATTGCACCACACCCGTCCCGCACTGGCATAATTCCTGGCACCTGCAGAAGCACAAACTGCTCTGAACACCTGCTCACAAATGTTGTGGGAGATTTTGTAAGAATGTCTGCTTCACAAATATGAATTACACTCTCCTCCTTTGCCACATAAGATAGATCCAAGTAGCAAGACATTCAAAGATATCTGAGCGTCATCAGCTGCATTTCTGCATGCATTTCAACAGCTGCAGTCCTGTAGGTGACTGAGGGACGAGGATGTGGGACAAGGCAGGACTTCACTGTGCATGGCTCTACTGTTTGTTGTGTGGGACTGCCCAGCTATACCCAGCTCTGTGGAGCATCCCTGGGGCTCCCAGGCCCTCCCACCCCATTTCCATTCATTCCAGCGCTTCCCACTGCTCCCAGTTACCTCTGCTGTGCACTTGGCTACATGGAAAGCTGGGTCCTGGAGCAGGCCGGTCACCTCCACCACCATGGGCAGCCACTCACCATCCATGGCAACTCTTTGTCAACAGAGCCCAGCACCATGGCAACACAGCAAGGAGGGGGGGAAAGGAGGGTGGAAAGGGAAGGCGGGAGAGGGGCAGAGCCTGTGTGCAGCACGCATACATCCTGTAGAACTCTAAAGAAAGTTAGGGAATGCCCAATTTCTCTTTTTACCGAGGAGGAAGAAAAAGTGGATGACATGCAACACGTGCTACAGAACTGCAGGAGCTGGCACCCAGATCTTGTTACTAATCCCCCGAGGGCTGCAGCATTTAAAGGATTGCCCTGGGATGAGGATCCTGATCCTGACAGTGGCTGACAGCAGGTGCCCAGCAAAAGGTGCACGGGGGAGCACAGCAACCTCTCAGCCTGCGGCCAGCTGCTGCTCTGGGGTTTTGCAGTACCTTAGCACTCAGCTCCCCCTCGGTGGATCTTTTCAGTGTGCATTTATTTACTTCTTGTCCAAATGGAAAAGTCCCACAGCAGTGAGATTTACAGCTTAGTACCACCCTTGATAAAGAAGCATCTGCCCCGAGGAAGCTCCCAGCAGCACACTGCAGCGGCATGCCAGGTCATGGTTCCTGTGCTGAACACAGCACAGTGTGTTGACAAAGCAGTTCTGGAGGGGTCGTGGCTGTCACAGCAAAGTTTTCTGCTGCCCTCGCACATCTGGTCACTTTCTGCTAAATCATGCATCCAACACAAATGCAGTTTGTGGGATGGCCATGGGCTCAGTTGGGGTTGCTGCTGTTTCACTTGTGCTGGGTCGCATGTTACAGAGGAAACTATTGGCTTTTTCATGCTTCCAATAGGAAAAAAATATCACTTTTGACATATTAAAATCCCATATAGAGACAGGGCTTTAATTTGCACTCACACAAGGGGTGACAGAGAACAAGCTGAGATACGACTCTAACTAAACACAGCACATTGAAGGATTCAGCTACAGCTGCTTGTTTGATTCCATGAGGAAAGAGAGAGTCAAGGAAAAGGAAAGAGAAAAGGGAGCCCTTTTCTTCCTCCTGCCTCAGGCCAGCATGATGGCTCCAAAGACTCTGCAGCCTGTGACAAGCAGAGCCTAATTTTAGTAGAATGATCATATGGCTTGTGCTCCAGCCAACTTCTATAGTAGCCCTATATAAAGCCCAAAGTGAAGCAACATACCCAGAGTCAAATATAAACTAAGACACACTTCAGAAAATATTCTCTTTGGTCTCCGTTATTCTCTATATTTACCTTGATACACATACTGAAGTTTGGGCTTTTAAAATGCCTCTTTCCCCCTTGTTGTACTACAAAACATAAAAATTAAAACCAAAGCAATCAACTGCATATTATTTTGAAACAAAAAATCGATGCCATTATTTCCTAAGTGTGCTTAAATTTACACTCACTGTTTCTGAAATTTCATTCCATATGTAGACATGACTGATTCCTACTCCTTTTTCTTTATATATATACATATAAAATAAATAAATATATAAATATATACGATACTGTTTTGGAAGCTTGGTGACAGTACTTTAATGTCTGTGAATGGCTTGTGGGAGCTAAGAGCTCATGGAGCAGTTTGCTCACACAGCCCTGCACTTGCCTGAGAGTGGGGATTACAGTGAGGGAGAACGTGGCAGGTGCAAGCAGTGTACAGTACATTGAAAAGATGATCCTTTCACAGACCGTGCAGCTGACGTTCTTGGAAACATGGAAATCTTTGAAATGTGTACACATGCCCTGACACACAAGCCCAACCTTTCCTTCCTGATTCTGAGGGCTCGCTCTTCCAAGATGTTTTCACCAGCTGTGCCTGCTGCCACTGCAGCTCCTTTCAGTGCAAGACAGCATTGAGGAGACACTGAGAGAGGCAGATGGGATTTGCCTACAACGCTGAATGAGAACTGCCACATAGAATCACGGAATCCCTAGAGTTGGAAGAAACCTTTAAAGATCATCTAGTCCAGCTCCCCTGCAATGAACAGGGACATGCACAACTAAGTCAGATTGTTCAGGGCCTGATCCAGCCTTGCCTTGAATGTTCCCAGAGAATGGGGCATCAACCATCGTTCCAGTGCCTCACCACCCTCACTGTAAAAGATTTCTTCCTTAAATCTAACCTAAATCTACCCTCTTTGAGCTTGAAGCCATGTCCCCTTGTTCTATTTCCTGCTAAAGAGTCTTTCCCTTTGTTTCCTGTAGCTCCCATTTAGATACTGAAAGGCCACTATCAAGTCACCTCTCAGTCTTCTATTCTCCAGGCTGAAATGAAGATGTGCTGGCAGGAGAACTGGAAGGGGCACCCAGTAGCAGTAGGGCAGCCCAATGACTGCAGCAGCGCCCAGCTAGAAGCTGGGGAAAGACTAACACTTGCTGAAGACACAAATACCAAAGAGCTTCACAACAAATAGGTGGAGAGGAAATGCTGCACAGCTCCTCCACTGGAGCTGCTGAACCACAACAGGGCGTGCTGTGAAGGAAAGCAACCACTGCTGCTTCGTACCAGCTGCTGTCAGGTAAATACTGTGTGGAGGAAATGCAGCTGTTACCAGCCAGCAGTCAAAGCAAACAACATGGTGACCTTCAAGAATGGGGAGGACCCAGCTGTACGCTGCCTGGAGCAGTGCCCTCTAGGTATGAGCCTACTCCAAAAGTAATTTCAGTTTGGTGGGATTAAAATACTAGCCAGGAAATAGTGGCAAGCATGCTACAGTGAGATGCTGGAGATACTGGTTCACTTAGAATATGCCTGGATGTTTTTTTTTCCATTGGGAAGAATTGCCTGGGCCAGAGACGAGCAGTGGTCTGCTTGTTGCAAAAAAACATTCATTGTTCACCATCTTTTTATGGAAGATCTGAAAAGTGATGACTTGTGTAGGACTTCCATAGCTAACAGAACTGCCGGTCTGGGAGAAGCAGCCTCATCAATCCCCTGAAGCATGGATGAAAGAGGTCCTGACACCACAGCTGTGGGAAGTACAGAATCACTAGTTCCCTCCCCACTCTTGAAGAGTACCTCCAAAAGGAGAAGAATTGGAAAGAAATAGTTTTACTGCAGGTAGCAAGCCAGTCTCTTTCCTGAACAACTAGCAAGATCGATGCCAGGCTCAACATCCCCAGCTTCAGCCTGAACATAAATATTCAGTTCACAAGAGCTTCCCATGAGGTAGTTGACAGCTCTTGCACTGTTGTAAAATCCCTCCCCTGGTAGTCCCTCTGATCACCAAAGAGAGCATAAAACAAATACAAAAACAAATTAAAAACAACAAAAAAAAAAAACCCTGCAAAACCAACCTGCGAAGATGAAGCGTTTCCTAATTTGCTTTCACAGCTCTTATGAATGTTCTCATATTCATCTGTCAAAAACAGAAGGCATACAGAGACAGCATCACAGCTCATGAACGCAGAACTGCATACCCTTCTGAACTTTAGATTGCTGAGGTCGAGTGTTATTTACAGCTCCAGCATGAATATAATTAGGAAGGAGAGTAAGCACGCACACAATAGCCAGGCACACACTTCAGCACAGTGGGAACTCCATGGGAATGTGTTTAAACTTTCACCTGGGGAATCTGCCAAAACCTTCATCAAAAAAAAAAAAAAAAAGAAGACAGTTTTTCATAAACTTGCATTTGAAAGAATAGTAAAATCACTTTAGAGGTCACACGCTCTGAGTAACTCACAAATGTAGTAGCCTTAACATAAAACTGTTAATTGCTCAAAGTGGATCTTTCAGTAGTTACCTATTTTCCTGCATTTAAGTCCAAAATCCTAACCTCATTTTAATATAGTAAGCAATGGGATGGATTTGCTAAGAAGATTATCCTGTGCAGGGAAATGAGAAGCTAAGGTGTTTATTAGCTCCAGAGTAAAGACACTGAAGAGAGCTGCTCTGAAGCACAATTTTAAGGGCACACGTTTTTTGCTAAGCAGTTCTTAGTGACATTATTGACAAGCATTATTGAAAAGCAAAGCTGTGGGTTGGTTTTAAAACTCAAAGCAATTTTTTAGGCTTCAATTGTAGCCTTAAAAATGCACACAAAGGACAGAGATTTATTTTCAGTGTTAACAGAAATGCATTCACTACAAATGAAGGAAATGGTGTCAGAAAGCAGTGTTTGTGGTAGGAGAAGCCACGTGAGCTCATAATTTCTCAAGTGCAAGCTAAAACGTGTGCTGACAGCTTAAGCAATGCGGAGTGAAAGATTAGCTGCTGCTGCATTATTCAGAGAGGCTCATTCCTACACTGCTTGTTGAGTAATTTGGTAGAAAAAAAAGTGTAAGAGAATTCCAAACCCAACACTTGTGTTTTAACTGTAGACAAAAAAAAGCACCTAGCAATCCCTGTGTGGCTGCTCCTGCAAAATTATGAAAAGACAGTATTTGCGGTTACATGCTACAGTATTTCAGATTATCTGCACTGTAGGTAAAAATCAAAATTGCTAGTATGAAACCACCAGAATATTTATCTCAAATGCTGATTCTCTTTAGTGACAGAAAACATACAGACTACATTTCTCAGTCCCAAAAGGGGGAAAAAATAAGGTGGAAAACTCCAACTAGAGTTCTGCTGTGGGATGCACTGACAACTGGACTGAGAGCAGCAGGCCACCAAGGTGACTAAAATGCTGCAGCTGACACAGCTGCATTTGTTCAGCTCTTAGGAGAATGCTTTGGGAGGACCTTACTGCTGTCTACAGCAGCCTAAATGGAGGGCATGGAGAAGACAGAGCCAGACACCTCTTAGAGGTGTAGCAGCAGGATAAGAGGCAGCAGATACAAAGCAGAACATGGAGAATTCCAGTTAAACATAACAAACCTTTTTTTTCACTCTGACTATGGTCCAGCACTGTGACTAGTAGCCTAGAAAGGTTGTGGAACTCCATCCTTGGAAATGTTCAAAACTGAGCGGGATGATGGACTAGATAGACTCTGGAAGTCCCTGCCACCCTACTTGTTCTGTCATTTATAAGCTGGTCAGCGCAAGCGGCTCTGGTCAGTCATATAAAAAAACACAATCATTTAGAGGCTTGGGTTGAAAGGGATCTTTAAAGACCATTAAAGTTCGAGCCCCGTAGCATGGGCTTGTTATCACCCCCCACTCAGCTGCTCATCCAACCTGGCCTTGAGCACCTCCAGGGATGGAGCACCCACAGCTTCTCTGGGCAGCCTGTGCCAGTGCCTCACCACCCTCTGAGTAAAGAATTTGCTCCTAATATCTAATCTAAGTCTCCCCTCTTTTAATTTACAACCATTTCGTCTTTTTCTATCAGACCATGCAGAACGTCGGTCTCCCTCCTGCTTAGAAGCACCTTTCAAGTATAGAAGGCTGCAATGAAGTCTCCGAGAGCCTTCTCTTCTCCAGACTGAGCAAGCCCAGCACCCTCAGGTGCCAAGCACACAATAAATTTGTTTTGTTTTTACCTGGTAATCCCCTAATTTTTAGATTTTTCATTTGTAAAAGCGATGTCAATATAAATCACAACATTTTAAAACCAAAGCGAGGACTGAGAATGTTGCTTTAAGTAGCAGTGGCATCTTTATCTGGATTTTACATTAGTACACTAAGTGAGATGTTCTCAGTAGCTGAACTTGGATGCAAAGCAAAAACTCTGACATGGTATTTTATTAAGTTGTCAAATCTTTTTTTTGTCAGCAGTCAGTCATTAAAAACAATCTGTACACATCTAATCTAGCCAATAAAAATAGCCGTACAATTTTAATGCTATATGCCCCATTTATATAGCTCATTATGCTCTGAAGTTATTCTATTCATTGTTTTTATGGGGACATGAACAATTACCAGCTTGAACATATATTAAAAGTAAACATTCTGCTCTCAAAAGTACAAAAATTAACACTTTAAATAGAAATTGGCTCCTAAGCTTAGACTGAGGCCTGTCAGGAAGAGAATTCCACACTTCAATAGACAGTGCCTTCCACATCAAGAGCTCTTCAAAGTGCTTGGCAGGGTACACGAACATTACCCCACCCCATAGATAGGAAACTAAGGCACAGAGGTCAACTGCCTTGCTCGCTGTCACACAGCAAGCGAGTGGTGGGATTAAGAGAATGCAGGCTGTTCAGCTGTCCAGAATAACCACTGCATTGCACTGCCACCATTCAAGTGCAATGGCCGAAGCATTTCTGAGGAGCAAAACTCTTAGAGAGTAGAATACACAGAAAGGACAACTCAGAACCAAAGGTTTAAATAATTTCAACTCAAACCAAATTTGGTATTCAATAAATCAAAATGCACTTAAGGGGATGGTCGCAGAGAAAGTTTTACATTAACTTGCAAAGAGAAAGTTCATTAGACGTAAGACTTAAGGCGTTATCTTTGCAAACAGTACTCATTATCTTAAGCTTGACAGTAACTTAGGTACTGTTGACTCCATCAGAGAAGTTGTAGTTTCTGATCAGCAGACATCTTAACACTGTTCTTCAGCCAGCAAGGTACAACTCCCTGGAACCTCACATGGAAATGCAAATAAGGGGCCAAGTAGCTGCTCAGGAGCCATGGAATTGTGTGAGGCACAGAAAAAAAAAAAAAGCTTTAATTGCTAGTGAGATATGGACTAAATGGTGGAGAAATACCAACTGATGACAATAAAAAAGCCTAAAATAAATAAAGTCAAGAAAATGGAAAGTCACCCACCAAAAAATCACCAAGGCATCTTCAGATAAGATTATGGTGGAGAAAAGTGTTAGTCAGCCCTTAAATGGGGGGTCTAGGAGGGGTGGAACCAGGCTCCACCCCTTCCGATCACACAGCTGAATTGCTTTCACCTGTGCTCCAACAGCTGCTCCAGTCCTCAGGTGATTAGTCAGTGGTTCAGACCATGACTCAACAGTTCCCATAGAGATGCTCATGAGCTGACTTATTTACTGACACAGACTCCTGGCAGGATTCAGAAATATGTACATTTTAATTCTATTCTTCACTAATTCAGTAAGAAGGAACTGTATCTTGGCGAGAGTGAGACAACTGACTTGACTCCTGAGCCAGCTGCATGTGCTAATCTGGATGGGAAGATCCTGCTAAATGAATTTCTCCATTTTGCCCTTGATGAGCATGGAGATGTTCTAGTGCTTCCTTGGAAAGGGTGATGACGTGCATTTGTTCAGGCTGAGCAGTCTCTATTTGGTTTGCCATCACATTGATGTTTTGGATTTGTTCCACTTGCTCCTGCTGAGCTGAAAGCAACAAGTTTTGCAACTGCTGTGGTGGCTGAGCAAGCAGCGTGAGGTTAGCAGCCTGCCCTGTTGCCATATTTGGGGCACTTTCTGCAGCGACAATACTAATGCCTTGATTATGACTAGGCACGAAGTTTATATTATGCACTGCATCTGCAACCAGCAGTTGAATTTCCTGCCCTCCAGAGGTGGCAAGTTGATACTGCTGCAGCTGAAGAATATTTCTCACTTCCTCTGAATTAGTGTTGGTGCTTGGAGCAGTGCTGGCTTCTTGAAACTGCTTCTCCTTGCTATGAATTTTCAAGTGAGACTTTAGGTTGTCCAGACGAGCAAACTGCAAACTACATTCTGGGCAAGAAAAAGGCTTTTTGCCTGTGTGTAAGATGCAGTGTCTTCTCTTAGCACTGGAATCAGAGAATGATTTTCCACATATCCCACAAGAATATGGCTTTTCTCCCCTGCAAAAAAAACATACTTGATATCATGAAAATATTTGAAGTGCTGTTTTATGCAGCTTAATACAGAATAAGAAACTGAAATGATTATTTTCTTTTGCTGCATCATAAACACATAAGAATAGTCATATCAAATATTCTCTGTTTGACTTCCTAACTATTTCTGTTCAAAATCATGAACTGCACAATGCTTTCATTTGCCACAGAAAGAACACAACTTCCCTTTTGTCCTAATACCAGAGGTACAAACTGCTACTGGATCTTGACAAGTATGCATCTTACTTGCACAATTGTAAGCACTACCGTAAAATGTTTATTAACAGCATTAGCTTTAAAACTAAAGGAAATCTCTAACTCCGAAATTGCTGCCTGTCTCAAAGGGACAAGAAATTATACTGGAAATATTTTCTTTTACATAAGGCTCACAGCAGTTCTCCAATGATTTCACATTGGATAAGCCTTTATGTAGTACAGCTTTTACCCATGCCAACGTACTAAGTAGTAAAAAACGTGACAGACTACACGAAAACAGGAAAATGCTCCAATAATCTTGTTACGCTATGGCTGCTATTTTGCTGTTAAATATTTACAGTAAAAAGTTTTGCATAAGTAACAGCAGTAAGTACATCATAATTAAACAGACACAATGCACAAAAGAAATACCTTCAACATCTTAGCACACTAATGTTGAATAGCACAACACTTTCTACTACTAGATTAAACGAAAGTGTCAGTCTTTAATCATCCATCCAAAATGCAAACAAGACTTGAACACCCTGTAACTGAACAAGCACTAGATACAGGTATCAGAACAGAAATCATATTTTTAAAGAATGTAATGAAAATTAGACACAATTTACCTGTGAATTCTAATGTGAGTCTGAAGAGAACTTTTAGCTGTGAATGACTTGCCACAAATTTCACAAGTGAAAGGCTTCTCACCTATCAAAAAGAAACGTGATGTCAGTTCTCATTTAGTACTTAAAAACATGTGAAAGGTTCTTTTCCAGAGGGTGGTGGCACAGAACAGGCTGCCCAGGGCAGTGGGCATGGCCCCAAACTGCTGGAGCTCAAGGAGCATTTGGACAACGTTCTCAGACATAAAGTTTGAATATTGGTTCGTCCTGTGTGGAGCCCAGAGTTGGACTCAATGGAACTTGCAAGTCCCTTCCAGCTCAGGATGTTCTACAGTTCTATGACATTTCACTGTGCAAAATTATTAAGCACGTACAGACAAATGATCATGCTTCTGCCAATCGTCAGTATGGATATCTGAAACTGAACTCATTAGTTAACAAGGGTATAAAATGTTAAAGGTACATCTCTGATATTTCTCTTCTTTCAAGACCAAGCCCTCAGGGCAACAAAAAATGTACCAAGACAGATGCAGGTGCCTGCAGATGGTCCACATGGAACACAGAACCTTGAAAAACACTGCCCCTGAACTAGCAGACAGCATCAGGCTCACGTGGAGCACCATGCCTATCAGTAAGCCCATACTTCCAAACCTGAAGTGAATCCATTATCTTAACAAGTCAGTTGACCCGTAAGACTTCATCCTAGACCTGCAATGCCCTGGGAACATGTCCCATGTCCTTCCCCTTGGCACCGGGGCTAGAACTAGACCATGTTTAAAGGTTTCATCCAATCCAAGTCATGCTATTTATCTAACACAGCTGAAGAAAAAAATAACTTATGTTGGATTGAATAAATTATTTTTGTTGTTGTTTTGACTGCATTTGGAATTCTTGTGTCTAATTGAGTAGAAGCAGAGTGACCAAATTAAATAACAAAAAGCTTAAAAGAAAACAGATACTACCGAGCAAATCCAAAGCTAATTCACACCACAAGTTTTCTTTGTTGCATGCAACATCTTTAAAAGACTAATTAGGAGAATCTGGATCACTACCATGGTAACCCACGCCACCAAAGCACAATGAAACTCAGAATGGGGCAATAGCGAGTTTTCAATGAAGATTCACAGTGAATTCTGGCAATGAAGATTTTTAGAACTGCGATGCTTACCAACTTTCCTATGAAAAGAGGTGTTCTTATGATGCACAGTGCTACAAAACTGCAGCCAAAGCAGTCATATCAATGTTAACACCTGACCTCCAGGTTCCTTAGGATTTACTCCTTGCTTTTGAGATGGAACAGATCAATTTATATTTCTGCACTGATAATACTGGCCTCTGGCCTGTCTTTTCTGGAAGCAATATCGACTGCAAATCAGTTTCTGCTAGAATTCAGTGAAATAATGTCTTTTTGCAACACACCTTGCTACCATGACGACTCTTCTCATTTCCCACCACCAAGCTCATGTCCCATTACATTTATAGAGCTTTATCAGCATCACATACTCTCATGTCAAAATGAACTGTGCTGTCCTCAAGAGCAAATGCAATACTTCTAAGTACTGCAAATAAACACACGCCTGGGAATACAAAAACACCCAAGAACACAAGTTCTGACCTTATCACAATTTGATGTTGTATACACACTACAAGTAATATAAGTAAGAAGAATTCAGCTTTGGGAAGAAACTATTGCCACTGTTTACAGCTATTTTGAAAGAAAAAAAATACAAGTCATTTATACACATACTCTTCAAAGAGAAGTATTTTAAGAATCTTATGCTTTGTCATCATGAGAGGTTACATCAACACTTTTATTCAGTGTTTCTCAGCCATTCAAGTACCTTGCTTTCAAAGTCTTAGAACATTTTTTTATGTCACTTGCATTAATTCATCCCTCCTAGCCAATCTGTGGCCAGCATCTGGCTTACTGCAGCATAATAAAACAGTAAACTGAAATGATTGTTTTTATGGTCAGCAGCACTTCCACAAGCATCCACTCCCACAGACTGAAGTAGGGGGACATATACTCTTCCAGGACATGCGCTTTCTGTTACTACATAGCTTACGTCTAGCCTAACAAATGCTGCACGTGGCTATCCAGACAAACTAAATTCCCAGTCCACGATTTTATCACAGGAAAACTAACTGACATCTTCTGCAGCAGGTTTTCTAAGGGAAAAAAAAAAAAAGAAAAGACCTTCCTATAGCAGGTGCCGCTTCTGTGCTGTTGTAACACAAGCTAAATTGTGTTTATTATGAACTCCTGATATCTTATCTCCTAATTTGAAACAGGCACCATAATGCACAAGCACAGCCAAAGCTCCACCCAGAGAAATAAGCGTCCCTTGCCTCATATATGGTTTTGTCTGTATTATTTCAAGTGAAAAAAAAATTCAAAACCAACACGACAACAGACATTATTACCTGTATGTGTTCTTAGATGTTTCTTTAACTGAGCTGCATCCATGAATTTGCGATGACACTGGTTGCATTCCGGCAATGAACGGCCTTGTCGCAATAATAAAAAAAGTGTCAGTGCATAAGTGATCCCCTTTATCTCTTCAGTGATCTTTGTTAAAGCACTTTCCTGTAAAATAACCACTTTGGTATAATACGGAGATAAAACAAAAGGTGATTCACTGCCTTGTCTCTGTCTTGTCATACAAACCAGCAGAATGACACACCCCTATTTCTCTATTTGTTCTTAGCATAGTAAAAGAGGGAACTGAGAACTATTTCCCCCCCCAAACATACTTTCTCTCTTAGCACATATGCAACATGAGCTGCAGGGCTAAAACGTTTTATGGTAAATACAGCACAATTTTTAAATATCAGAAGGGTCCTCCTCTACTAGCTACCTTTTTAGACATTCCATTTATTATTCACTATTCTGGTTTTTTTCATCCTATTCATTGTTATATTGAGATATCACGTATCATGGTAACAAAACCTATACACATCACTGAAGAAGAAGAATATTCAGCCTTAGTTGATCTTTACAAGGACAAATCGGCACTGACCGTCAGCCAGCTCTTAAAATGAAGCTCGTTATACCTGTGTGTACTCGATAATGGCTCTTGAGCTGTCTCTTTTGGCTGAAGTATTTCCCACACTGATCACATGTAAAAGCCTTTTGCCCTGTGAAAAGAATTAAATTAAATTAAAGAAAAATTAAAATGCAAGCCACATCTAACGTAAGTATTAGAAGGAAAAAAAAAATCAGCACACATGAGAAAGGGCAGAAATACTTCTTTTTCTACAAAGGCATATTCTAGCAGGGAGAAGGGGTTAGCTTTGCTTTGCAATATTTACCTGTATGTAGGCTCATATGTTCCAGAAGAGAATGCTTTGTTGTCAGAGCCTTATTGCAGACAGTGCACGTGTATGGCCGCTCTCCCGTGTGCATCCGCTCATGGACCTGAAGAGAGTGCTTCTGGGAAAAACCTTTGCCACATTCACTGCACTTGTAAGGGCGCTCTCCTAGAATCAGATTTGTCAGCGTAGATGCGTTACTTCTCACTAGATATTCTAAGTTGATAGTGAGATTCATTGCAATCTAGTATCTACATAAAATGACTTCCAAAGCGTGATAAGGAGAATGAAAAGGAAGAGAAAAGCTTCACATAGCAATAAAAATTATTAAAGTATTGCCGTATTACTCAAAGTTTGAACAGAGAAATGATTACCTAAACTGCAATCAATGTAAGATGTAAAGGCTATGAAGTCTGTTGATAAGAATAAAACAGCAGAGAGTCTCAGAAACACACCATAACAATTTGGATTGGTGCGCTCTTCTGGGCAGCTCTTGCTACAGACAACAGCCCACACTTCAACACGTGGTTCACACTGTGCAACAGCACTAAATCTTATACTGAAAGACACAGCTCTCACCGCTTACCTGTATGACTTCTCTGATGAATAGCTAAAAAGTGATTATATTTAAATACTTTGCCACAGTCTTTACAACGAGCTTCAGAACCTGCGCGTTTTCTTTTTCCGTCAGTTCTTTTCGCCAGTCCTTTTTCGTCCTCTTCACCAAGAAGTTTATAATCTTTTAGTTTGATTGACCTCCTTAGCCTACGTTTGCTGTAACGGCTCTGAGCGCTCTGCATTCCTTCCGACCTGGGATCACAATTCTCATCTTTCTCAGCTGACAGATTGGCAGCAGCTTCTGATCCACCAGCAGGTTCTGTTTCTTCTGCATCTTTCCTTGCCGGATCCTGATCGCTGACAACTATTCCTTCTGCTGTCATGTCTTTTTTCATAAAATTTTGCTTATTTTGCATGGAGTTATTCTCCCTCAGCTGCACATCTTCAGTAAAACTGGCTCCTGGTTTTTCCTCTTGGACAATATTGATCTTCCTCGGTCGCCCCCGTTTTCGCTTGGGCAGCTCTTCACTTTTCTTATCGCCTGCAGTAAGTGCTACAGAGGTGCTGCTGTTGGAAGGGATTGGCAGTGTGTCCCCGGGGCTGCGGCCAGCCTGGTACTCATTGTAGGCCCTCAGCAAGTCGTTCACCTTCAGGAGCTGTGCAGTAGCTATAATCTGTTCCGAACTTTTCTCAGTGGCATGGATACAACCCGTGTAAATAAATTCCAGCAGTGCTCCAAAGGCATCAGCAACCATTCCTTCCAGCATGTAAACCGACTGCCCTATGTCGCCCTCATCTACAAACATCATTGAAAAGTATTCACTGCTGGCAGCGAGCAAAGCTTTATGGGCTCTGAATTGCACATTCTCCACTATTAGAGTAATGTCACAAAGAAAATCTTTCTTCCTTTGTTCTTCAAAGTTAGCTAGAATGGTATGTTTGTGAGTTTTGGAGTGGATGACGACCAGTTTCTCAGAAGGGTCAGGAGACATTTCTGCCATTTTTACTGCATATACGCAAGGAGGCACCTGCAAGGACAGAATAAGTTAAACAAATGTTAGAAGTCAGCATTATAAGACATCAAATATCATTTTGTTCATTAGTCAAGAGAGTTCAACAATTTCTGAAGCAATTCTGAAGCTTCTGAACTGTTTGTATAAAGTCAGCTCTAATGCCGGCAGAGATTTTCTTCTTCAGAAGTGTCTTAAAATCCTAAGAAATGACTACAGATAGCTTCTTCCTAGATCAGAGTTACAGCCAACTGTTTTAGCTGTTTAGCTCTAATGTACCATGAACTGTATGGCCACCCCTTCTGAAAACTCCTCTTTCACAATTAAAACAAAAAGAACTCTTTGTTTGCAGCTCCTAAG
>JAOWBP010001760.1:53112501-53136221 GCA_028571105.1 Tragopan temminckii | reverse complement strand
GGGAGAGGGGGGGGAAATCCCAGTAGAGAAGAATGAAGCATCTACACCAGCAGTGCACTAATTCTCTTTCAGCAGTGTCAAGGAGCATATCCTGGAACCACTCTCACAATACAACTCTATAGGCAGGATTAAATGTATAAATGTGCTTTTCCCAAACGTTTCTTGCGTTCAGCTCAAATGAAATAAAATTGAATCTCTCTAGCTTTGTTCCAAGCTGGGACAAAATTCCTTCTGTGTGAGGAAACAAAAGCCTTTTGTTCAGCAGCTGAGGCAGCTTGGCTTAGCCAATATAAAACTTGTCTATGGCTTATTGCTCAAGCACTGTATTAACTTCCTCCAAACAGTTCAGATCAGACAGGTCTAAACCAGAGAACTTGCCTTCTTCCATTGAAATCTGCACTTTTATCTACCGAGTTATTTCTGAGCCCTTTTGCAACTTCCTCTTTCACAGTTTCCTGGGTTCAGCACAGAAAGTAGCGTGGATAAGTTTCTACTTCCGTGTCAATGCAAAATAACCTACTGCAGATCATTTCATATTGACATGACCAATTTGTCCAAAAGCAATAGTAACCCCAGTTCATATTTTCTATCTCATAGTTGCCGTTGACGAAAAAGTACTACAGCGAGAATTTAGGTGCTGCTGTACTTGACACTTTGCTTTTTCCGACCCTTTGCTTTGGGAATTTGTAATTAAAATCATTAGTTCAATAAAGCTTTACAGCTGTTTTTGTTAGAGGAGTCTGGAGAGGGCATGTGACTTTCTGCATCTTTAATTACATATTGAATTAATTTGGAATTTCTCAAAAAAAATATGATTAACTGAGATGCTAATTGCTATATGAGATAACCGACAGTCTTGCATGAATCTGCAAGTTTCAGGGTAGGGGAAACTAAGTTTTTCAAAGACATGACACCAATGTATGGGCTGGAGAAGAAAAGGAGCATGAATTAGATCTGGAAAATGGTAGGTGCTTTTTAAGTAGTAAGTAGATTACCTTGCTATTTTACAAGAGGAAGAATATATAGAATAAAAATCTTCATGCTTCAGTAGAAAACATAAGTGCAATGTGCAAATAAAATATCTCCTGCAGACAGGTCATTCTATGCTCTGTTCCTGATCCTTCTGATGAAGCATCTTGTGATATTCTGTGCCAAAAACCAGATGCCACGATGGCAGGTCACAGTAGATTTCATACAGGTGGCAACTTCCATGTTCAGAAATGTTTTGCCAAAATGAAATGAATATTTGGATGAATAAACAATTCTAAATGTGTTTCTGAATACCTCCCCAGCTTCTAGATGTTTACTTAGAGGCCTACCAACATGCTTTGGACCCAGAGGAAAGATTTGCTTTGGCCCAAGCGATAACTGACGTCATGCATAAACATCCACGGTTTGACCTTGAGCTTGAATATTTTGTGAACGTCTACAAAGATGAATGCATCTGTTTACAACTTCAAGTCCAGCTGCTGAGGGACATAGTAAACCAACAAGTAAGTTGAATTTACAGTATATCCATCTTGGGTGAGCAGGAGGTGAAATCCAGAATGGGAAACTTTGACTGTAGCCCGCATTCGTTTACAGTGCCAACTTCAGTTACTACTAGCTTGATAGTGAAGTCTATGGATGCTTTGTAAATTGAAATAAAAAAGTTAAAAGTTGAAAGCTATGATTTCATTAGTATCAGAAAGAGAGCCCTGGAAAGGTTTCAGAGCTTCATGTATCGCATTAAAGTCACATCTGCTATCAGCTGAGATAGCTGGAAACAGTAGTTGAGAGGTGTGGAAGTGGGACAAAATTATAATCCATAGATCTGTAATGCAGTGGATAAAAAAAGAGCCTTCTTTAGAGTTCATTCTCTGATCTTACAAAGAACATACAAACAAACTTTGCACTTTGAAGTCTAAAATGCAGTATATTTCAGATAGCTGGGATTTCTTTTGCTAATAATTAAAGTACAGCATTTTAAATTCTCAGATTTTAATTCTCATTTAACATGTGCTAAGCTTCCTCTGTATCCTGACAGAAGGTACTTGTCACTTCTTTGAGTTTCTAGTTCAGAAGCTTAATGAGCTATCCTTTGTAACATGTCTTCCAGTCTACAAATGAAAGGTTTTATTTCAGTGCAAGAGACCACTGTTAAGCTATTGTTGCCATGAATGCTGCCGTATTGGTAGCTATTAGAGTTGGAAGGTTGCCAGCATCACAGGTGCTCTAAGTTTGTTCTGAAAAAATATGAAAGATTTCAAAATAATTTTAGAAGGAATAACTCAGCTCAAGTGGGTATTTATACAAACAACTTGAAATTATAATTTTTAAAATATATAATATAAAAATAAAACAATAAATTTATTATGTAAAAGTTTTTATAGCTTGCGTTTAAATGAAGAGTAGAAATGCCTGATTTCAAGCTATGTTTGGATTTTCTTAGCTAATATCACTTGTGTTTATTGCTGACTTTTAGATAGATGTCCAGAGGGAATATGTCCCCAAGATTTGGCGGAAAGGTCAGAAAGGTGCCGTCTGTGAATTTGGACTTCCTTATAATGTGATTACTAAGCAACTTGTCTCTCTTAACACTAGCTGGTGAGTAACTTCACAGTTTCATTTTTCTGGAGAGTAACTCCTTCTGACCTAGTTTCTGTGACTGATGAAAAAATTTGAGGGCTGACACATGAAAAGTAAGACTATTTGAAAAAACAACAGTGAATTAGGCAGCAATTTTTCATGAAACATTGCTATTTAGAATACCAATGGATGTGCCAGATAAACATTCAAGGAAGAAAAGTGATTCCTCCTCCATCACCTTTGCTCTTCCCTGCTTTGACAGTGGGTTTGCTTAATTCATGTTGCATCACACTGGGAAATTAATATTCCTGTGGATATAGTAACTGTGAAAGTGCATGCTTAACTTTAGCCTTGCTTTGGACTTACTGCATTGTTATTCAAAGACAGCTTTTCAATTTGCACTGCCCTTTGGCCACTGTCTGTTACACATTGTCGCCCAAGTGTCCAGTTGGATAGGTAGGTACTGTATTTTCACCCAAGAGCCACCTATTACCCATAACACAGGCCTGTGCCATGTTCCCCCTCCTGCAGCTTTGTGGATTGTATGAAGGATTTAGCAGCTGTTACATGCCCAGAAGCCAAGAGCCCCTCGCCTCTGGTCCTCTCTCTGAAGCCCCTTGCCTCTATTCCTCCTACTGCACGCACGTTTTGATTGTGTTGGTTACTCAAGGGCTTATTTTGAAGTGCAGACACTTTTAATGGGTGGGCATAACATGAAAATGTGGCTAATAAAGCAGGTCAGCAAGCAAAAGATAATTTAGAACATTTTGTTTTCATTAGCAATTGAGACTATTTAAATGTGTTCCAACATAATTATGTTTATTAAGGCTTCAGCTCTATTTTTAGCTTTGAAGATTGATTTCTGATCTACAGCTAAAGCCGTTGCAATTTATTCTTGCCAATTAAGCAATTTCAAAGTTTCCTTATTTGAGAGCTGTTCTTTTTGTTGGCTTTATTTATTTATTTATTTATTTATTTATTTATTTTTGTTATTTTTAAGTCCTGCTTCGAAGAATATTTATTTGCTGGAGTTTCATCCTTCTCTTGGTCTGGTGTGCTCGATCCCCAAAGCTCTGGAGTGTATCTACCAGGAGTTCTACAGCATCTGTAGACCCAAAACAGCCAGTAGAGCAATAAAGCTAGAAAAAAAAGTGCTTCAGCTGGTACTTGATGAGTGGCTGACTATGGAAAAACCAGAATCTTTCTACAGCTCTCAGATTCAAAAAGATGTAAGTTCCACTTTTGCTTGTGTTAGAAGTAACTGTTTACAGCCAAATCCCAGCCCAGTTCGATTGATGTTCAATTGAT
The DNA here is from genome assembly GCA_028571105.1 of Tragopan temminckii. Lineage (NCBI taxonomy): Eukaryota > Metazoa > Chordata > Aves > Galliformes > Phasianidae > Tragopan > Tragopan temminckii. The sequence goes on along the minus strand of JAOWBP010001760.1, from coordinate 53,132,345 downwards.
GTACTTGATGGTTAGTATTAGGTATGTGATTCTTAATATCAGGCCAGTTATTTTTTCAAGCTTGGTGAAGATCCGTACCATCCATCTTTAAAATAAAATATGTCTGTATTTCTGTGAAAGAACAGAGATAGGTAGAACTCTTGATATCACACTAGTATAAAATAAGAGCAGTCAGCTTAGGGAGAGGCAAAATACAGACATTTTAAAGCAGTATGAGATCACAGTATGTCTCCAGGTTTTTCATTTGTGTATATACAGTCCTTAAACGTCAGTAACAAAAAAGGCTGGACATTAAAGCAAATATTGTTATAGGTGGAGCTGGTTATTACTATAATGTGCATCATTTCCTGGTGTAAGACTCTTAACTTGGCTGGTTATAGTTTTGATAAATACTAATTATTGTGAATGAAATTACTGGTGCTAGATGTCTCTATCAGGTTGTTTTTTGTATTTTTTTTTTTTTTAGCTTAGTTAATTCTGACAGCAAGAAATGAACAATAAATGATTTTATCTCTTTTGTCTACAAGTTCATAATACAGTTATGTTCTTGAGCACATCACTAAAGTTTGGAAAGGCTCATTAGGTACTGATATGCTATGCTTTAATTCTTGCCAAGTTTGGCCAACGTAAATTAAATTTTCTGCACCAGAAAATATACAATTGCACCATATTCAATTGGAAGACAAAATGTGAAGTTTCTGTGTGCACTGGTATATCTGTAACATGAATCAAATCAGAACCAATGTTACTGCATCTCTGGGCTAAGCAATTCGTGTTTGATTTGAATATCAGCACTTAAAGTGGGCACAAGGAGTAACTCGCTCACACTGTCACATTACCTGCAGTGGAGACAGTGGTGGGCAAGAAAATAGAGACCAATGCAAGGTAGAATGGCGTAGCCATTTCAGACACTTCCTTGCCCTGCCATGGTGCAAATCCCAAGAATTACTTATCCAGCATCTCTTTGATGCCAATAAAATCCACTGGCAGTGGCCCAGTCCTCCTGCACACTGCAGATGACAAATGATTCTTTGTTGGTTTTTTTTTAAATCCTAGAAATCAGTGGCAGAAATCTACATATAGATCTTAAAGTTACTACTCTGCTATTGCCAAGGTGGAAAGAGAAACTTCTTTTCCATTCCTTTTCTCCAAGACAAGCTGTGGATGAGAAAAATGCACACAAGAAGGCAATGTTTAGAAAACACTAAGACTGTTACAGTCAAGCATATTTTAGGAAATTTACCTTTGCCAACATGAATTTAGTTTGGTTTCCATTTGCATAGTCATGATGAGTGAATCTCTGTATTATCACACTGGGATTTTTTTGGGGCTCATTTTGACAAAATAAACATTTCTGACCTTCCTGAACTGCTCCATTTGTGACCCTTGACCATATTCTCTCATGTTTTTCCAACTCTTCCCTAAAGAAGGTTTTACCGATCCAATGTGTATTCCCCATCTGACTTCCTAAACATCTTTCAACTTCATAATAAACAAGTTACCTAGGGGCAAGGTGCAGATGCTGCCGGGCTTGCAACATGTACTTGGGAGGCTGAGAGATGTTTCTCTTACCCCAGGACATGATCAGCTATTCATAAGAGGCTGCCCAGAGAGGTGGTGGAAGCCCTGTCCCTGGAGACATTCAAGATCAGGCTGAATGGGGCTCTGAGCAGCCTGATCTAGCTGTAGGTGTCCCTGTTCATTGTAGGGAAGTTGGACCAGGTGGCCTTTAAAGGTCCCTTCCAATCACATGATTTCAACTCAAATTATTCTACGAGATAAAGAGTTGTTCTGTTCATAAACACACCATTTGATAGAATCACCCAAGTGGTCTATTGCCATGCTTCACCAGCATCACCATCACCAAGTTCTCTTTAAAGTCCAGCGTAGATTTGCTTTGCTGGAATCTAAGCTCATTTGCTCTTCTCTTGCTCTCTTTGGAAACGGGGAACATACTTTTTGTAGCAACTCTGAGAGGAAGCAGATAGGTTGCTGTGTCCCACCCATCCAGAGTCACAGTTACAAAAGTAGGTTGGGGAAGAGGGACAAACTGAAAAATGTTGCACAACTTCTGACACTTGTCTTTGGTTTGTTGTCTTTTCAGAATGCTTTTTTTCAGTGTAGCCCTGAAGATTTAGTAAATGGCAGGTGTTGAAATCTAGAATTTATTACTAATAACAGCATGTCTGGGTTCAGATTTCCTCATATTCTGTGATTCACTCATCATAAATGGTGAAGCATGAAGCCATTCAGTTACGGCAGCGGCCAGGACAATCTGCCTGACAGAAGCAGGGTAGCATGGTTGTACAAATTGTGACAGCTAGAGACAGAGCATCTTTTTCTTCACAGAGAGCCAGAAGCTGTTCCTGCCACTTCTTCCAAAGCACAACAGACATTTTCTTCTTTCTGACTCTCCACATTACCAAGCTGTAGCCTTTCATCATTTTCCGTTCCTGATATTTCTGCTCCTTTGGGTCCTTCCACCATTCCAGTAGGAGTCTAGATCTGCTGAGTTGCTGGCCCCATTCTGGGAGCATCATATGTACAGTAGCACAAGTACACGCTTGTTGTAAGAGGAATAGCAGCAGATAGTAATGTGAACCCAGTCACAGAGCCCCTGCCTTAGAAAGATGCATATGTCTGAAAGCCTTCTGAATTTTTATTATAATAAAAAAGGGCAAATGTCTTGTGTTCTAGGAATTGGAAAGTCCTTTGAGTAAAGTAAGGTTTATAAATGTGACTGTACCTTTGAAGCAGGTGCCAAAACTCCAGTATATTTTCAGAGGTCAGGGTAGACCCAGTCCTGACCTTGCATGTGTTGCATGTCAGAAGCAATTCCAATCATGATTTACTCCAGAAAAAGGAGAATAGACCCCTGAAGTATTCAAAGGCCTTCGTTGTCTGATTATGAATTACAGCTGCATTAACCTTTTTTTTCACTTACCTTCCAGTTGTTTGCAGAGGTACTCATAGAGGACCCTGTGCTAGTACAAGAGATTGCTTTGTCACTATTAGAGGTGAGAGCAGACGACGAAAGAAAAGAAGGCAGAGAAAGGCAGCTCTTTATCCTGGATTCATTCTCCATGCTCTTGGAACTGATCACACTCCGGCATCGGTTGATCGAGGTGGCAACAGAGAGCGCACAGTTAGCCAGGTTGGTGGATTGATAGTGCTGGTTTAGCTGTGAGGATGTGAGAGAGGCAGTTTGTAGGGGAAAAGTAAATCCTTTTAAATTGGTCAGTTAGTATATTTGAGAAAAGTCAGAGAGAGAGCACCTGCATTTGTGTTGTGGGAAATATTTTTATCTAATATGTGGAAAGAGGGTCTGTCTGGGGTTTGCAAGATGTTTATTAGTTTCATAAGTTGAGAGACAAATCAAAGTTTAACAGAACAGGCTCTTTGCCCAGTGAAAATGGGAGTTCTGAGATTCTATGAAATTTTGTCAAAAGATGGAGGAGCAGAAGGAATTTGCTTGTTCAGTGAAGATTGTCTTAATCACCTTCTTATGAACAGTATTAAAATATAACAAAAATCACACAGGAAGTGCATACAAGCTTTGTTCACTACCAGAAATAGGAAAGCATAAAGATTGTCCTGGATGTACTGATCCTTGCAGAGGATAAAGTAAAATATTCTACACAAAGGAAATCAGTGTCATACATTAAGGAAATTATCACATAAGCTGGAGAAAATGACAATTTGTACAGAGAAACAAAGAAGATAAGGACTGAGCGAAAGGGGAGATCTATCCTCTGTAGGATAGTGTTGACCTGCTGTCTTGGATGCAAGTTATTATTGAAGTTCTCCTTGCTCAGCTCCGTATTATCTCACATTTTTATTAATGAGTTAAGTAGAAAGTATAAGGGTGTGTTATTAAAATCAGGACATTAAAGTGCTGGGAGATAAAACTGATACAGAAAATAAATGAAGTATCTTACAGAAAGAACGCGTAGTTCTAAGGTATGAAGTAGTAGGAAGGAGATAACATCACTAACACAAAGCTTAAGGCTATGCATAATAACAGGCAATTCTCCTGCAAACTTCTATGGAAACAAGAGGAGGAGGAAGAACTGGGTGTGTAGCTGGCAATTGAATGACTACATATTGCAACTGTGATGGGGGAGGAAGTCACGATATCCTACTGTGAATCAGGCAATGAGTTTTGTTTTCCATAGAGATCAGAACTGATGCTTTTTATGTGATTCTGGCGAGGCCTCATCTGGATTATTAAGTATAGTTTCGAGATTTATCTTCAGGAAAGATAAATGCAGAATGGAATGGAAGCAGAAATGATCTAATAGGATGATGAGGGGAAATAGAGAATGCATTTTACAGAAGTAAATGAAATATCTTGGCTTGTTTGTCCTAGCAAAATGAAGTCTGAGAGAAGATATGATTGTTCTCTATAAATACATTGGGAAGATAAGCACTGGGAATGGAGAGCAGCTATTTAACGCCAATTTTGGCAGCAGAACAAATGGATCTAATCACTGTGAATAAATTTAAACTAAAAATTAAAAGGAGATTTCTAACAATCAGACAAAAAAGTTCTGGAACATAAAGAGTGGAGGTCAGAAAATGAACGTAGTTTTAAAATGTAGCTTAATTCGTGTATGAAAATATTTGTGGGACATGATTTCGTGCAATAGCAAAGTTGTGCATTTTGGACAGATGACACTTCAGTCATATTTTCCCCTTATCTCAACTCTTTCTCCAGCTTTTCTCTGTAAAATGTAGACTCCAAATTAAAAAAGTCAGAAGCATTTATTTTCAGCAGCTAAAAACCTAGATGTATCATAAAATCATAGAATCATATCATAGAATAGGTTGAGTTGGAAGGGACCTCAAGGATCATCAAGGTCCAATAGCCTGCCATGATTAGGTTGGCCAGGGCCCCACTCAAACTGGCCCTGAACACCTCCAGGGGCAGGGCATCCACAGCCTGTCTTGGCACCTTGTCCCAGCACCTCACCACTCTCTGAGTGAAAAGCTTCCCCCTGACATCTAATCTAAATCTCCCTTCCTTTAGTTTAAAACCATTCCTCCTTGTCCTATTACTATCTACCCATGCAAAAAGTTTATTTCCCTCCTGTTTATAATCTCCCTTTAAAGATTGGAAGGTCGTAATGAGGTCTAATTCTAATTAAACTTATTCCTCTGGTTTGGTTATCTCTGTGTTCCAATACTCATACATGCTCACACATATATTTTCTGGTAATCAATAAGGAGTAAGGTTATAGTGCAACTTTTCATTTACCTGAAAAATCAATATCAAATCACCCTTTTTTCTTGAAGCTTGTAAGAACTTAATATTTCAAAAGCCCTGTCTCCATGTCAGATTTCATTGGTGCTCACCACCTGATTTAGAAGTTATCTAGAGGAGATAGATGAGCTGACGGATTGGTTACGTGGTTGCATTTGTTTTGTGAAGAAGGCTAAGACCTAGTCACCTGAGATGACATACTTAGAAGTCCCTGAAAGGCAGCAGGAAATTGTCATTTTTTCTGGCAAAGGATAGGAATTCAGTAGAAAGTTATATCAAAAAGTAAGATTTCACGATGCGTATGCAAGGTCATTAAGCATAACACTATCTTCATTTAATAGAAGATGATTAAGTCAGCCTAAATATCAGTATAAACATACATAGTTTATTCAGGGTGACATTTTGAGGGGCTATTTTTACACCCTCACATGATATGATGAAGTTCACTGTTCATTATGATATCAACTGTTAGGGACTCAGATTCAGACTGAATCAGAAAGGCTGGTAATCTTTCTCCCTGCTGTGCAGAACAACATGAAATAAGTGCACATACATTTATAGATTCCTCTGTCTCATACTATTGGTTCTACCAGACTTTAGGGAGATTTGCAAGAATTACTCCCATTACTTGCCTATCAGTTCATTCCTGAAGCTCCTTTCTGTCTATAAGTACACAATTAAGTTGTATGCACTATTCCTGATAGCCCTTGTTGCTTCTCTTTGTTCCTCAGTTTTTCAGTCTTTACCTTCGATTATCTGGTGAAAAAGAAAAAGGACATCCTTTGGTACAGCTAAAAAACAATGTCAGTTTAGTCTGAATTTTGCTTCTCTTTTTTTTGTAATACATTCACCTTTTTGATATCTTTCCTTTTTTTTCTATTTTTTTTTTTCCTTTGCACAGTACTAGTAAGCTTATCTGTGTATTGCTGTTTGTGCTGTAAAGGCTATCCATGTGTTTGTATTTTGTTACCTGTGAGATCAGCATCTGTAGTCATTACAGAGGGTTTTATTCAACCTTAGAGCTGATTTGTATAATTATGGATTGATGTGTGTGGTGTCCTCCATATCCTATTTTGTCTTCTGCCCTTTTCTTTCTGTAACTTTGCAGGCAGAGAATTCTACATATTTTTAAAGAACCGGGAGCTGTGACTTCTGGGTCCTATTTGTGTCTTTATCACATTCTCACACCTTAACTTCTCTTTGACCTGTTTTCTTGATTGATAAAACACCTGCCTATAGATGTTAGCAGGAAGCAAGGGATTATCTTATTCCTTCACGGTCTGTTTCAAAAAGAAAGTTTCTCTTTATACCATCTTATACTATATGAAAAGAAGGATACAGATCAGATTGGTGTTTCTGTGGTTTTGCATCTGAAGAAAGAGACTGATAGATCCCTAGGGAGGAAGTATAGACTGTGTCCAACTTCAGGCACCTGGGGCTTTAGAGGCCTCCTGAACTACTAGTGGCATCTAGGCAGTGTGTTTACTGCCTGCTGGTCGACTGCCCTGGTCTTTTGCTGTACTGCAGAGATACTGTTGGGGTTGTGTCATACTGAGGGCTTCTAGAATAAAGCTCTCTTAAGTTATCAAATTTCTATTTTCATAGTAATAACATGTCTGAGTTATGCTTGGCTACTGAAACTTCTCTTGCAGTCTGCCCTCCTTCTAGTTTCTAGCCTAAAGCTGTATTCTTCCCCTCTATCAATCCCTTTTAAATAGAACATTTAGCACCTTTTCCTTGATTTTTCTATGTAATGTCGTAGACTCTCGACTTACTGTCCTTTGTTTGTAAGTCCAAGTTCATATATATAACTCTATAGTTCAATCTGTGCTGATTGAATTGTTGATACTAAACAAACATCAGCTCTCAGGATGGAACACTTGTTTGCTGTAACACTTGAGATGACAATAAATGTTTAAAGTTGGATGCAGATTACTTCTTGAAATGAACCTTCTGGATGTAGATTTCTAAGCAAGCATTACTTAAGCAGAGAGAAAATTTGAAATGCATCCATGTTTTTGTGTTTTTTTCCGGTTTGTTTGTTGTTTTTTGTTTTTTGTTTTTTCTTTCTAGCTTATATAAAGCTTTTGCAATGGAAGCAGGTTTTGGGGAGTTCCATTTGTATCTGAGGCCAGTGCACTTAGAATCTGGTCTTCACAAGGAGAAAGCAGACCATCTGCCACCAACATTTATTACCTCTCTCCTGGAAGATGACAGCTGTGTTGACAGGTAGATTGAACTTTGTGTTTCAGAGAACATAGTCTTTTCTATATTGGATACGATCAAGTCTTCAAATAGATTAGCCTCAAATATAGAAACTTCAGTGCATAAAACATACAAAATTATTCAGGTAGGAAATGTAAAATGCTACATGATTTGTTTTCTTTTTCTATAGAGTTTGAGATCAAGTATTTCTAATTTGAAGCCATTGAGCAGTGAAAGCAAGGAGGCACTGAATTTGCTTGCAGCTGTGGCAATTTTGGAACTAAAATGCATTCTCTTCAAAGCAAAGGATGCACAACAGGGCATCTTTACTCTTTAAAGAGTTCATATGTATGTTTGTATTTGCGTATATCTGTATTTGCGTATAGCAAATACATGTACATACACAATATACACATTTTTGTATGTACAAATACACACTTTGTTTATTTGTGTGCGTTTTAGACCAAGCTTTAAGATGAAGAAAGGCAACAACTTGTGAATTTTCTTACTAAATTTAGGAAGGGTATTCCTGTCATTCCCTATTGCTAACATAGGTAAAAGGGCTCTCTTTTTTACCTGTGTGTGTACCACTTGCAGTCGTGTGCTATTACTTGCTTCCCATTCACTTGTGTACATGCTTACCTGCAGCTTACCTGCAGCTTACCTGCTGCTGAAATCTGGCTGTTTCAAGTTAGTTTAGCAATTGCAAGCAACCTGGAGTGAAATTTCAGCTGTGATTTGCACTGTGGGCAGTGGTGGACATCAGAGTACAGGAGATAGTACAGCACAAAAAAGAGTTAGGAACCAAGGCAAGACCAACAAGATACCAGCACAGTAAACAAGCAGATTTTTCACTGATTTAGACCAAGCTTATCTAGGAGAAGCTGAAGAATCGTTGTAAACCACAAAACATCATGGGTTATAGTCTTTTTCTTACAAAACTACTTCCAAAAAGTAAAGTAACATTCTAAGATCACCAATTTAGGAACTAGAGTGACAGATTTCCTTATGTAATCTAAATGTAAAGGGTAAATAAACAGAAAATATTTCTGAACTAATCACTATTTTCCTTCAGGTTGGCTTCTTTCTGTGTTGTACTTTGTGTTTATAAAAAATCTTCTATTGCAGATATATTCCAAGTAGCTTACCATTAAGCATTCAAGAGATCGACAGTCACGTTGGAAAATTTAGTTTCAGGACAAGACAAGGTGTTATGCAGGTGAATGAATTAATTTGCAGAATAAGCAAAAAGTATGTATTATATTGTCATTTATTCACTGGGTAGGTAAGGGCCTCAGTCATGTGTTTGCTAGATGCTATAAACTTCTCTACACTTGGTTTTTGAATGAAAATGCTGTTTTATAAGGTGATTTTAGTGTGGCTTAATACAGGAATCCTTGCTGAGGTTAAACTCTTTCAGTCAACAAAGTTTTGTCTGAGGAAATTTATTAAACAAAGCAGGATGGATGTGTGTGGCTGTGTGCACACAGGGTAACAACACTAGATGTAGAGAGTTCTCTAAAGGAAGAAAATGACTTTAGTCTTCAATACCATCTTGTACACTTAGTCCTTTCCTCTATTGTATGAGTGTGTAAAACCAGTATTGCACAGTGCCAGGCCGTGGAGCTTTCTTTTTCTGCCCAGGGAGGTGGTGGAATCACCATCCCTGTAGGTTTTCAAGAAACATCTAAATGCGGCACTGAGGGGCGTGGTTAGTGGGCATGGTGGCAATGGATTGGCAGTTGGACTAGGTCTATTTCAACTGTAATGATTCTATAAAAATTCTATGATATTTTAAAACTTTCCTCAAAATTTTCTTTCCATTGACTCACTCATTACCTGTACTCTACAGCATGTAATTACAAATTTACCAAGGAAAATTAGATCTGTTTTATTTAGTATCTACTCCTTTGCCAGCCTGTCTGCATTTGCTGCATGCTCTGGTAACATCATGATTTGCAGAGCAGATCTGAGAATATAGCCTACTAAATACAAATGATTTAACTGTTTTCTCAGTCTCTGCATTTAGTCATGTTTCAGTGATAACAACATATACAAATATAATAGGATGCTCTCCCTTTCTCCCCTTCGTTTTACTAAATTAAGCTGAAGTAATACAAGACAAAGTGATGTCTGTAAAGCAACTTTCCTTCAAAACTGTAGAGGCAATGCCTAATAAATACTTCATGCATAAAATGAAAATATTTTGTGTTTTCACTCTGCTTAGCTCTTGTGTCCATCTGGAATAAAGAACATGCAACTTATCCTTGCCTGCCAGGTCATTCAGAAAAATGCTCTTTTAGCAGCTGTTCAGCAAGCCTCCTTTTGTTACCTGGTCCAGTTTACCCATTCCCTGGACATAAAGGTTAGTAACACCCTCCTCCTCAAATTGCACTGTTAATGAGTTTTGTCAAACTTAGCCCAAAGAAGGCACCCGTTAATCCTGCTTATAATCAATTGCATGGTAATCCTGTGCGACACTCAGAACAGCATCACCGATGACTGAAGGAACTGCTGTGATTGTCTATTAGCATATGATATAAAAATAAATGGTATCACATCAGTGACTTTATTTAAAGTCTGTTAGTTGGGTAAGTGATGAAGCATAGCTAAAAATATACCTCAAGGTAGGTCTGAAAGAGATTGGAGATGAATTCGATTCAAAATGAACTGATTAAATCTCATAACCTGCAATATGCAGAAAGGCTAGCAATCACAATTTGACCTTGAAATATATACTTTTCTGGGATTGTGATACCATCATCTCCTGCTGTTTTCATTTTTCCTGTCTTCTGAAAATTGAAATATGGTCAGCATTCTTTCAAATGGGAAATATTTATGCCAGCCTGATGTCATAATGTTGGTTTAAAAGAAATCTGCTGGGTCACCAGTCATTAATCTTCCTCATCTTATAGTAGGCATCATTTTATGTTTCTTATGTGAGGATCAGGTGCTGCCCTTGCTTCATACATGATACACTGATGTACAGCTCTGTGGTGCATTTTTTTATGCAGGTATTTCTCTTCCAGAGATAGCTATTACAGTGATGAGCTAAGCAAATTTGTATGTAGTTTTGAACTTCTAAGGCAAATAGAGATTCTTTAGGTCTTCTCTTGCCTTTTCTGTGCTTACACTGATGTCTCTTTCAATGCTCCTTAGGACATACTCCCTCAGTCCTGTCTTGTCTTGCATCCATATGGTCCCTTGTCACCTGGCAGTATCCTCAGCCCTTTCCTGTATATCACAAGTGCCTGCGTTTGCTGTATAGCTGGGCAGGAAGTGCTTTGTTTTTGGCAAGTTCGTAGCTGTATGCATGCTGACTGCCAGAAACCCAGTGGGAGCTGAGCAGGCCAAGTAAAGTGGCAAGCGACCAAACTCTCCTTGCCTTTTCCATGGGGAAGGATGGTTCCTCTCTAACTGAATGTTGGTTTTGCAAAACTGGAAGGAACTTTACACCATTCAGACTTCTTCTATCAAATGTATTTAAAATTAGGCAGAGGGTTCAAAAGTTGTAAGAGATATGTTGAATAGGCTAAGGCAACAAAGCTAAAACATCTTCCATGTGACTAGTTCCTTAGTAAGTTTCAAAATGACAAATATACTTTATCTTAGCTCCCAGTTGTCTCATTTTGGGTCATTCAGAGCAGTGTGGGGAGAAAAGGAAAAGATGTATTATGCTATTGTTACTTGCAAGCTCCTGAGCACGAACTGCCATTCCTAGAGAAATACATAGTGTATAGTTTCATTATATTTTCTTTCCTTACAAGTAAAAGTGCTCCTAAGGCCAAAACTCACCCCAGAGATTTTAAGCTTCTTGGAACAAAGTCGTTTCATGGCTGCATAGTTTGTTATCCTGCTCTAAAACAAAGGAGGACAGTGATTCGTCACTACACAGCAAAGATCCATCATCCCAAACAAGCTGAGGTCTTGATGTCTGCCCAGAAAACTGCTCAGTACGATGCTGGCAAAGCTGTCTCCATGTTGCTGAGCAGGAACCCTTTACACAACAGACTGATCTTGTGGAAATCTGGGCAGCACCCAGGCTACAACCCTGGCGTAGCTGGCTGTGCAGCCTCTCTGGGCTTTTTTGGATCAGCTTGTTGGACTGAAGAGGCCATGGTCTTGTTGGTCCCTGGTTTCCATTCCCTCCCAAGTGTGAGATTTTCCGGTTAATTTCTAACCAGATCTTCTGGCACTGAAATCCTCTGTGAAACTGAGCAGCTCCAACCTTGGTTTCCTTCCCAAATCAATCCTTGATTCTTTTTTCAGAAATGACACTGCCCATGTCTGTCAATTTATTTCTAAGGCACGTTGTATATTCCCTGTGCATAGTGAACCGGGAAGAATCATTCTTTGGGAAAGAAGTCAGTTTTCTACTAGAACAAAGCAGAGGTGTTCTTGATCAGACCCATCTGCAGGCTGGCATTACTGTGAATTAGGAGAAGGGACTCAATAAACTATCAGCATGTGGCTTTTTTGTGTTTTTCTTTCTTCTGGTTTCTCCCTACTCAAAAGAAAATAGTTTTTCTTGACTTGCAGGGGAAGTGTGCTTTTTTAGCTTCTTTGCAACTAATAGGGAAAACCAGAGAAATCTAGACCATGCTGTGCCACTTTTGAAATCAGACTTTAATTATTTAGAAAACTACCACTTGTTCCTTCTTGAAAATTAGAATTGTGGTTTTGTTTTTTTTTCACAAATATGCAGAATTTTCTTAGTTTCCTTCGTAACAGGATCTATTGGGAATGCTCAAGGGAAAGCAAAATCATTTCCCCTACAAGCAGTGTGGGTATTGAACTATTTGTACATATTTGAAAAAGCAAATATTTGGGAGTATTCATATTTTATTTGTAGCTGATTGGATGTCAAGAATGTTGTCTGATTTATAAATAGAGTACTGCCTGTGACTGTGCTGCCTCTGCAGCTTCATTATGCCTGTGTTCCGTGAGAAATGTTTCTTTTCTGTGACTTTCAGTGATCCCAGTGAGTTATTATACCATAAAGTTAGGGTAAATGAGAGCATGCAGAATTGCAAATCTACCTTGAAGAGCTGCCATTCTTTATGAGAGCAAGCACAACATTTATATTCTTGATATTTTAGGAAGGAAATGTAAGTCTAACTAGTCAGAGCAGTTCAGCAAGTGGAAGAAATTCTGTTTCTGGAAGCCAAGCAGAGGATCAACTTCCGCCAGCAACCACGCCAGCCACATCATTTTCTCCTGGGCGTTCTTCATATTTACACCGAGCCTTTCACAGGTATTTGTTACAGACTGGCCAAGCCCTATCACTGATAGGGGTTGGTCTGGTGTATGTGTGAATCCAGAGCACATCCTGCTTTACATTCCACTGGTCCTTGGTAGTAACAAAATGTAATGATGTGCTTTCAATCACAAGGACATACTCCTAGGCACCCCACTTCTTGGTGTGGACCAGTCTGAGCATTATGATCCTTTAACCATACCCTATCGATGGGACTCAGGCTTAACATCAGATCCTGTGAAGATAACCTGTTGTTTAAATCAGGAAATCCAAACATCTTGGGGTTTTCTAAACATCAGTGTCCTTACACTTGACAACATTGCAAAATTATGAGACATATTAAGTGGGCCAAAATACAGCCATTTAATACCATGCCACTTCTCCTGTAGAGCATAGCCTGGTCTCCATGTTCATGTGCCCACCTACTCATCCCCAGGGCTCATCTTGTCTCTGGTAGCTGTTCCAGAAAATCTAGTGCATTTACATTTGTTATGTATAAAGAGCTAGTAAAATGAATAATGTTGGAGAAGTTGTGTCTGATCTAGCAAAGTCATTTGAGCAGTTCAAGTGGCACTTAGGAACCTTTTGAGAGGGGATTCTTCTCAGCTCTCATGCTCTTTTTCCCTTGTCAGGCCTCCAGAAGCTTTTGTTTCCATTCAGCTGGAGAAACTAGGGCCCCGAGATATGATGCTGAATTCTTTCATCCATAAGAAAGAAACGCTGGGCAGCAGAATGCAAAACCCTGTAAGTACCTCAAGAGGTGTAGCCTTTTTGAGGGAGACTGCTAATTCCTGGTGCAAAGGCAAAGCAGTACCTTTGAGATTGCAATATACTTACTCTGAGTTTACTTTAATGAGGAAGATATTCTGTTAAGGCACCCTTCTGAGCATAGTGCATTCCATTGTGATCACCTGCCTCGTAACGCAGCTGCCTGTGTGGTCTAGGAAAAGCTGGTGAGAGTCCTCAGGGTTCCATTTGTTTCTCTGTGAAGGAGCTTTGGGGGTCAGCAACTATCTTGCAAGTGGCCAAGTACATGTACATGTTGGCTATCTGAGCACTGATGAGCAGTTTGTGATGGCAGATGAAGAGAAGAAGGCTACAAAGCTGGGACGTGATTAGGGTGTGCAGGTCAGGCTCAGGGCTGCAGCCTCATAGCATCAGTAGTGAGTGACTTGAAGGCCCATGGGGAGTGGCTTTGAGATGTGCTGCATGGAAGTGGAGGAGAAAGCCCAGCAGTTGTATTGTAGAGGTGGAAATGGCAAATTTTCACAGAATCATAGAATCGTTAAGGTTGGAAAAAACCTCTAAGATTATCTAGTCCAACCCTCAGCCCATCTCCATCGTGCCCACTAACCGTGTCCCTGAGTGCCGCATCTACATGTTTCTTGAACAAGTTCAGAGATGGGGACTCCACTACCTCCCTGAGCAGCCTGTGCCTCTGTCTCACCACCCTTTCTGAGAAATATTTTTGTATATTTAAGAAATGCTTTATGTTTACCTCAAGGGTAGGCTGGTCTCAACTTAGGGAAGGTTGAAGGTACTCAAGAGAACCTTCTTCTGCTATGCTGTTCCCTCATGCTCTCCCATGGGTATGGCTGTGGGGCTCATGACAGGGGGGTACGTGAAAAGCAACAGCAATCTGCAGTCACATGGCTAACTAAAGGCTGTGGTCACTAGCAGGATTTGCTCACAGACTATTTCCAAACTAAGAGGTAAACTCTGACAGTAATAAGGAGGCAAATTCTGACTGTAGTTATACTGGGTACAGAGCTGTTCTCGGTTTTTATGCACAAATCACCCAACAATGGTTCTAACTAGAGACAGACACTACATGAGGAAGGCTTACTACCATAACTATTTCTACCAGCTTTTTAAAAATAATCATTCTATTTTAGAAGAAACTGAGAGTCATAGAAAACTGTATAAATGATAGGCATAGATATGGCCTTTTACACTCTTTATCCAGTGCCTAGATAAAGGTGAATACATGGATCCTGAATTAAGCAGCTTGTGATTCTGTATCTTTTGCTGAGTACATTACAGATTAGATGTGGTCATTAAGAACTTAATAGGTAGTAAAAAGCAAACTCTTTCTGCACAGACCTTTGAATGTCAACAGAATTTATTTAGTTCAATGTAGTCATAACCTCCTTGCCAACTCAGTAGGCAAGATGTGTGTGTGAGGAAATAACTACTAGCTGCAAACTCTTTTGGGAAATGTTGCACAAATTTTGAACAAAATTAGGTAAACCAGACATGAATAAAATAATTCTGGATTTATTTACAAGACTGCCTTAAATGTTGGCTTTATCTGTCATACTGGTTGAAATATTTCTCAACATTTATCCCCCTTACAGTTTTGAAATTATAATTCTGAGATATTTGTAATGTTGTAATGTAACAAGTAGTTTGGGCTCTGTTAGATTTCCAGCACATCTAAGTCCTACTTGAAAATATTGTCTCATTATAGGATGAAATTCTGCAACTGAAAAGAGACGTTATTGCTGAATATTGTCTTAAGTAAGTATATCTGATATAGAGAATTACTGTATGTCTAGCATATAATCAATTTATATCTGGTATAGACATATCCATGCAAACACATCATGTTTTAAACATAACTCTTGTGCTGGGGCTTTCTGTTTCATGTGGATAATATGAACTTATGAACTTTTTTTTCAGAATATTACGAATAGACCTGTAGGCCATTCTTCAAAATAAGGAAAATTAAAACACTTAGAGTGGTTTAGTGATCATGTTACAGGCAATATAAGATGAGTTGCTGGATGAGGAGGAAATATGCCACTTAGGTTCTTTATGAAGGGAAAGGGCTGTTTACAGGGTAGTG
Organism: Tragopan temminckii; assembly: GCA_028571105.1. NCBI lineage: Eukaryota > Metazoa > Chordata > Aves > Galliformes > Phasianidae > Tragopan > Tragopan temminckii. The sequence continues at coordinate 53,116,772 of JAOWBP010001760.1, read as the reverse complement.
AGTCAAGTGCAGAAAGGCCATGAAACATTGTCAAAATTAGTCAAAATTATCCACAGTGGATAAGAGAATGAAATAGTGTTGATGTACTATCCTGTGATTTTCATCTACTTTGTAAAATAACTTGGAAGAAACTAGTTTCAGATAGAGTTTTTCCAAGGAGCCCTGAAACAAGCGGCAAGTAGGGCAGCTGTTTCAGTATGTTTGGCAAATAAGGTAGACTCTTGGATTTGTAAGACATGTCTATTGCACTGTAAAATTGTACAATATGGGAAATTCTGCAGCTCACCCTTTGGTTTCACAAACATGGACCAAACTGGGCAAGCTACCTCCAATCCTGATACAGCTTATCCAAGACGTAGATAAGGCTGAACAGATCGGTCTGGAGGTAGTGTTCAGCCAGGGCTGGACTTTCAGTGTCACCTGAGTGATTGTGAAATCTGACTCAGAGTCACAACGTCTAATTGCAGTTCTGCAATTAACTCATCTTTTCTCCTTCCTGCTTCAGCTTCCTTATTGTTATGTAAGCAACAATAGCTACCACAAAGCAGTTGACATATTAATTTGTGGATGCTTCTAGAGCACTGTAAAAATATTAGTCTGATGACAAGCCAAAATTTTATTTGGGTCCTAAATGCCACTTTAGTGATTTTTATCCCTCTAGTTGTCTCACTATGGAAGAAACTGATTTTTATCCCTCTGGTTTTCTTACTGTCGAAGAAACATAGCCTGTAATTTTTACCATAGAAGATGTAAGGGATGTTCTTACAGAAAGATGTTAGGTTCAACAAAGACAGTACTTATTTGGGAAGGTGATGCCCTGGACAACACTGTATACTTTAATCATATATTACATCTTTTTAGGATGAATCAGCGTGTGTCCCAGCACGCCCTGCGAGGTCAGCTCATTGCATTCTACAATAGCCTAAGAAGCCTCTTAGATGATTTCCCTGTTGTCAGAGACAAATACTTTATGATTGGACTCTCTCAAGGAAAAAAAGAGCAAGAGTTAAAGGAAGACTTTGCAGCTGATCCCAGGTTTGTGTCATCTTTGAAAATGTGTTTCTGGGGGCCATGGCCCTCAATCAGTGCATATTACTTAGCAAATGTGAATGACTACATGTTTGTATGGGGAATGATAGCCTAAGGGTGCCCTGAACAGTGTGTTCTGCCAGACTGCAAGCAGTTTAGATGTACAGAGAATGTGCACAGTCAGTCTCCTGCAAAAGCTGGCATACAGTGGAGGAAAACCTCAGAGATGTTTTTGTCTCTAGTCCCAAAACTGTATTTAATGGGAAACAAGTAGATGACTGCATTTTCAGGATGAAAATCCTCTGCTTCAGTGATTAAGTGTATGTATTGAAGTTATTGTCCTACCCTTTAATTTTTTCTTTATTTGAGATTGAACTGAAAACTGTTAGTAAGTCAGTAACAGGCATGTGACTTGCCAGAAGTCAGGGAGAGGAAGAGTGCACTGGAGACAAGGGTGTGACCCTAAATCATCTGCTGCTTTCAGAAGAGATGTTTGTTTGGCCATGTTACAAGGATCTCCTTCCTCAAAACTTAGGCAAACCCTTTTGCTGACTGTATGTCAGTCTCTGAGATGACCAAGTTAGCACCAGCCAGCAGATGATTTGGGATGTGAAAGTAGTCACCCAGTATACTGGTTTTGCTCTTATTCATCTTTTCCCCAGCAATTGAGAGGCTTAGTTGCAAGCACAGAAAAGAATATTTGTTAATGTTCAATCGAGAGCTTTAGATCTGATAACAAAGCTTGGGAATGTGGTTACAAGCCAAACAAGTCATAATGTGTGGTTCAACCCGGTAATTCACCAACAAGATCGTTGACATCTCCCTGTTTAACTCCATCTCAGTTGCAGGTTTTTTGATATATACCAGCCTTAGGTAGCCCAGGTTTCTAGCTAGGAAGTAGCCCCACCACAATCCTGGGATGCGGGTCTTTTGTTTCTATTATTTGCCTACTTTCATTACGTGTTGTCTAAGGCACTGCATTTTGTACTCCCATCTCAGGTGTCTTCAGAAGCTTTTAAGCTCAACAGTGTTTTGCATACAATCACAGAAAGTTGTATATAGGCCACATAAAAGACAATTAGTTTTAGAAGGAGCTTTCTCTGAACGTGGTACCAAGACATGACAGTAATCCTACATGCAAACTATTTTACTAGATGTATGTTCCAAGCTCAGGCTACCCCCCACACCCAGTGCATTCAGAAAGTTCAGGGTGACAGTTCATGGTCGCACTTCTCTGAACTCATCTGGGAGCTAGAACCAAGAGAGGTTCCTTGTCACAGCAGCTGTTTTGTTTTCTAACCTAGTTTATTAGCAAGCACTAAATCAAACATGACTTATTTGCTAAGAGGAGCTGAGTTTGGCTGCAGAACCTGTAAGATCTATAGCCTTTACCCTTAATGTCTGAGAATAGCTACAGCTCCTACTGTCTTTGTGCTACCTGCTACACCTGGGACATCTAGCAAAAAAGAATGTGGTGCATTTCAGGTGTATCAGTCCTGCAACAGAGAAGGAATGGAGGAACATTGGTTCTGGTGGGATATCCAACATCATATACTCTTATCAGAGAGTGGCTTGTGCTTCTTGGTCCTGTAACTTTTCATCAGCAAGTAAATGGTTCAATGCACTGGAATATTTTACAGGATTATACTACTACAGTTCAAAAAGTGCAATACCAGCATTTTGACTTGTAACACAAGTGAAATACAAACCCTTACTTACTGGAGGCAGTTAAAGTGGAAGCGCTTGGAAAACAGCTGGTGCGGAGATGGCTGCAACATGCCCCTGGCAGCTGCTCAGCCTCACTCCTGTCCTGGGAAGCACAGAAATGGGCATCTGTGCTAGAAAGTCATCTTAGAGAGCTGCTGGGAGCAGTATGAGAGGCTTTAATTAAAAGTGGATCCTGCCTTCTCAACTCTTCTGTGCTTTTTTCATCCCTGCCTTATCAGTTACTACCAGTTAATGTTTCATTTTCTGTTGCTGTTTAACAAGAGCTAAGAAGCACCGTGTAGACAGCAACTGTCAATTAGTTATAATGAAAGCAGAAATTTAGCTTCCATCTTGCCTGCATTTAGAAGGTTGTAGTAGGACGTTAACTCAATTGCTTTCTTATCTTCTAAGCAATCTCAGTGCTGCCTGCATTTGTGGCTGCTGGCCACTTGGAGCAGGTTGTGTGTTCTCCATCCCTCCCAGTGGGAAGGAGCAGCAGATGGGTGGGAGAAATGTGGATGTGATGTAGGGGAGGATTGTTCAGTGCAGTGGTGGAGGCAGACTGATGGGGGGGAAGAGGAAGAAGGGGGAGAAAAAAAGAAAAATGTAATGGAATAAAGAGCACAGGAAAGGACAGATTCTGGAAAAGATGCAGAAGAAATGAGAATAGGAATACTTGATGAAAATCTATTTGCATATCTATACATTTCCAAAAGCCTGAAGTTCATTAATATCAACAGAAATGTTCCAGAAGAGTCTACCTAACTTGAGATGCCTGTTTTTGATAAGGCCCCCGGGAGTGTCTGTAGGTGCTTTAAAGGGTTGAGTCATCCATCTGGCCTGTTTAACATCCATATGAATTGTGTCCTAGCAATGCCTCTGGCTCTCTACAGCAACTCATATGGTAAAGGGAGGTGCTCATATGATAAGCACCTGCATTTGGCCAGATGAAGCCCCTTGCCCTGCCGATTCTGCCATCTTCCATTGCAGAGCCCAGATGCAGTGGGATGAAGGGGGGGCTGTGGGCACCTGCCCTGTGCCCACCCTCACCAGGAAACCCTGCATGAGCAGCATTGAGAAAAGGGCAGGAGCACTCAGGTGCAGTGCGGGTCTTATCTTACAGAAGGTAATGAAAGATGCCTTCAGCAGGTGCTGTCCTAAATGTAACTGTGAGAAGCAGGAAGAAAGAGGAAAATGTGGTGCTGCGGTTTTTGTGTGGCGGTGCCATCCTGTCCTTCCCTTCCCTCAGCCTGTTTCTTTGTTCCTAGATTGGCATAAAAAAAAAGCCGAACAACTAGGTCACAGTTCTTAGCCATACATTTTTAGATGCTGTAGGATCTGTGTGACCAAATATAGCATATCTTGGGTTTGGTTTTTAGGCTTTATCTGGGATTATGTTGTGTTCTCCTGGGAGATGATTTGGGTTGGAAGGGACCCTTAAGATCATCTGGTTCCAACCCCCCTGCTATAGGCAGGGACACCTCCCTCTAGACCAGGTTGCTCACAGCCCCATCCAGCCTGGCCTTGAATGCTTC
>JAOWBP010001760.1:53076624-53112401 GCA_028571105.1 Tragopan temminckii | reverse complement strand
TTTGGCAGGGGGGTTGGACTCGATGATCTCTGGAGGTCCCTTCCAACCCCTACAATTCTGTGATTCTGTGATCACTGGGCTGCTGGGCTGGCCTCATCCCTTTCACTTTCCTCCTTCTTCACCTGCCAAACTAAAAGGTATTGTTTTCTTCCCTTTTTCCCAAATAGGTCCCCCCACCTTTGTGTTACTGGGCTTGACTAGAATTTCTCAAATTTTCTGGTGCTTTATTCCCTCCTTCTCTTATTTGTTTTGTTTTGGATCACTGCCCTTCCTACAACTGCCTGCATACCCATCTCCTTGGAAACAGCAGAAGTTGTTTATGGGAAGGCAATAAGGAAACTAATTGATTTCTAGCAGCTGCAGACTTGCGAGAAAGCATGGTCCCTTTCAGGGAAGGATGGCAACTCATGAAGACGCGAGCTTTCAGTTGTGCTGACTGCTGAAGGGTCAGATGGTATAGACAAAAGTGGTCTTCTTATGATTTGTTTCCAGATTGCGTTCCACTGTTAGCAACAACAGCAGGAAGTTTGTTGTGTGCGTGTACATGCACATTTTTATGGACTATTTTTATTAGTCTTTTTCATCACCAATGTGTAGGAATTGAGAAGCAATGGAAGGGTAAGTGTTGCTTATTTTGTACTCTGTGCCATTATAGGTACTTTATGAAAAATCATGCTGGTACCCCACACCATGTCAGTCTGGTTTTACCCATGGCCACCAGGTGGGACTTCTTGCCTATGAGGGCAGCGTGCCCCCATGAGCCAGCCACCAAGCCCCAAGAGTCAGCTGCATGGGCTCGCTGCGGGCAGCCAGCATAAGATGGCTGTGGGCCACCCAGGGAACTTTCTGGAAAAGGCCAGTAGTGTATGGGTCACTGCTAGGGTGGACGAGGGGGGTTGTGCTGGTGCTGGGTGGACCACCCCGAAATGCAGGATCTGCCCCAGGGGTGCTAGCATATGCAAAAGCAGCAGAATCTGGGAGGCCCGAAGTCAAGCAAGCCCTGGCAAAGAGATGCTGATATTAATGCATCTGTGATGACAGCCTGGGGGAGAAGGAAAGTGTTTCGACGTAACTCTTGCATGTCTTGAAGAGGTGGTGTGGATGGATGTGATTTTTTTTCTATTTTGTACGTATTCTGAAACAGTACTGAAAGAGCTGTTAGTGAAAAACTGTTCCTTCATTGAAAACTTTCTTCCCTACCCTGTAGGAATGAATTTTCCTAGGGTGTGCTTGGTCATATCTTCTGGTTTTTGTTAGGATTTCTTCCTTCTGTTACTAGATACCTTCTTTTTGTCACTTTTGAGGAATCAGCACCTATGAATAGCTGTGCATGAGGAGGAAGCCCTCTCTTTGGAGCACTCACAAGAAGCATGTCCTGGGGGGCAGACAGCACCACCGCTGCTCTGTCAGAAGAATTTTCCGTGTTTTAAACTTGAGCGGTGCCATAGCTGTTGTATCACTGAACCTTCACATAAACTGCTTTTCCAGCCACTGAAGCTGTACACAATCTTCATTTTTTAAAATTTTTATATTTATCAAATGAGGTGGTTGGTTTAGTGCCTAGTTTGGTAGGTAGCCATGGTGTGCTTAAAAGGTGCTTCAACTTCCTTCTCTTGGCATTGTGTTTACACTTCCAACTACTTGCAAGACCTGGTAAGAGCTTTCAGAAGTGAATGACTCTTTCTACGTTAAATGTGTGAATTGATAGGACCTTTAGTAAAGGGCAACGAAGTCTGTACTTCAATGAAAGCATTTGTGCAACATTGGAATTGGTCTCTGACTTCCTAAGTAGAATTAGTAGATGAGTAGAAGAGCAAAGAATACAAAAGAAAAGCTAATTTTTAAAGTATCAGTAAGTCTAAACATATTAAAGATGTCTTTAAAACTAGTTTCTTTTCTACCTTTTCTCTTCAGATGACCTATAGCCTTTCTTTGTATGACCTATAGCCCATGCTTGGTTGTCATAGCGTTCCCAATGTAAATAACAAAAATGAGGCTTGAATGACTTGTCATAGAGTACATATGGACTGATCTCAAAGGGTCTACTTTCCTAGAGCTTATACTATACCAAGGCACTTTGTGCACGTTTCCTTGTCCATGTCTTTAGTATCAAGGAAAGCCACTATTCAACAAAGCATAAAGAGCCTTTAAATGTGCTTCTGATAAAATAAAGAATGTGAAAGCGTAGAGCAGAAAGGGAATTAGTACATAAGTTTAATAATGGCGAGAATGCTCATAGTAATCATGAGAAGGTCACATGTTAACTATCCTTTTGTTATTTCAACACTCTATGTCAAAAGCCATGTCTTTATTACATAATAAAGCTGTATGTTAAAAAAAAACAACGAACTATGACACTATTACAATGTACCGGAACAATAAGGAGGCTGTACAAACAGACTGTAAAACTTGCAATGCTTGCTCTGCAGAGACCACTGAGAAGCATATGCTAACTTCTGTAAAACAGATGCTATAAAAATGTTTTAATCTTTGGCTTTTAGAAGGTCACTATTAAGTTTAGAAAACACAGAGGAAAAATCTTAGAAAATTTTGGCTGTTTGAGGACAGTTGTGTTTAGTGTTACTGAAGACACTGTTTTGGAATTGCATTAACATACACAATACCTCTGGGTATATGTGGCTTTTTAAATTATTATTTTATGCAAGTGATCTGGCTTAATATAAATACAGCCAGGGACTGCTCAGTGAGATGCCTTGAAAACTGTTACATAGTTCATTAAAGAGTTAAAGTCACGATATAGCTCTCTTTTTGCAGGCTATGGATTCTGAATCAAAAGACGGCTTAATAGGAAGCTTTCTTCAGTCCCCAGCTAAAATGATTCCTCTACCCTTTGTTTGTGGAGAACCAAAGAAGTTGGCAGCTGCTGGTGACGATGGGCCCTCTATCTGCTATAACCAAGGTAAGCCCAAAAGTGGTCTTTTTAATTGTTCCTTGTGAAATCTCTTGAGCAAAGTCTCCATTTTGTTTTACCCAGTTCAATGACTTGCTGCAATTATCAGTCAGTAAGACAGGATGTATATGTGTCCAGAGGGAGTAGTCTCCCTGAAGTCGTACATCTGGAATGGAAACTGCTGCAAGTCTTCTGACATCCTTATAAACTTTGGCTTTGAAAATTGTTTAACTTAAAGATCGTCAGACTTCCTCTAAAAGCAAAGGAGAAGACTTCAAACTCAACAGAAGCTGTTCATGCTTTAAATCCAGCAAAAAAAAAAAAAGAAAAAAAAGGAAATGACAGTACTCTGAATTGAAATTGGCTTTGTGCTATGTTATTCAACTCTTTCTAGCTTTAAATCACTTCTAAGCTTTTTTGTGTGGTATGATGTATTGGGAGAACTTGCGAATAAAACAGATTCTCAGATAAATAATCAGTATATTTGTCTATGTGAAACATGAATCCACTATGATTATCTTGTGCCTTAATTAGTGATTACTCTCTGGAGCTCATGGGACAAATGCTTGGTGGTTTAAGTTGTCCAGATTGCTAAGCAAATCACAAGTTTACTATACTTGGATTGTATTTAATGTAAAACTTTGCAATATTGCACAGATAGTCAATGTGTATGTGTCATGGTTTTGTACCATGGTACCATGACAGTATGTCATCATTGTTCTTTATTTAGTGGCTTCCTCATATGAAGAACAGTTTATTGCAGAATTCACATAATGTCATATAGAGTTTGGACTATTTGGATCAAGACGTTCAGCTCAATATTGTGCAGCTAAATGTTTAAACAAGGAAATGTTTGGTATCCTAACAGAAAGATGTAGGAAGTGGCTCGTTCTGCTCTCTGGGACCTGTTATTTGTTTACTTATCTTAATTAGGCTATGTGAAGCTGCTTGGAGTTTTTATGGAGCTATTTTTATGGAGCTATCCAATATTTGCTAGGTATTCCTCTACCAAGAGAATTGGTATAATGAAAATGTCAAGGCTTATGAAATGTCCAACAAGAAGCTGAACTTGTTAGAGAATGTGTCTTAAACTTATAGCTTCTTGGAGAGCTAGTAAGCAGTTGTAAGTTATTTTCAGAATTTTAACTCTGGAATTGATTTGAGGATAAAAGCAAAATCTGGGGTTTTTTTTTTTGTTTGTTTGTTTGTTTTGTTTTGTTTTGTTTTTGTTGTTGTTTTTTAATGTTAAATACAAGAAATGAGACAGAGAAATCATTCACTTTTGAAACAATAATGTTTTTAAAATGCATCTTCTGTTAAAATGTCCCACTGTATCTGATTTTTTCCCCCCTGCCTGGAGTCTTTTTTTTTTTTTTTTTAAATCTGTCCACACCAGTTGCATTGCTCCAAACCTTGGATACCTAACTTAGATATGTGTGTTCCCTGCTCCTCTGTAGACAGATACCATCAGGTCTGAGTCCCAGGTTTTGCTGTACTTGATTTGCCATGATTTCCTCATGCTTGCCAACATTTTGACTGAAAATAGCTTAATAGCTTTGCTATTCTGTTCTTTATTCTCCACCTATGCAGTAAACATGTTTACTTTCTCCTACGTACATTCTGAGTGTGTAATTGTATGGTTGGAGAATGTCATTCCTTTTAGACTTGATCCTAGGAGGAAAAGCTAGGTAGTAGTTTTCCATTTGAAGAGTTTTATAAAATGCTTTTTTTTTATAAAACGCTTTTATAAAACGGATGAGGAACTGTGTTACAAGAGCTCAGTGTAACTGATGCTTTATTTTCTAGCTGTGGTGGCAGCCCTGAGAACTCTTCAAGAAAAGATCCACCGTCTAGTGCTGGAGAGGTCACACGCTGAGGAGAATCTGTGCAGCCTTTCTGTAGCAGCTGCTCAGTATAAGAAGGCCTTAGAGCATGAGTCCTTCAAAAATGACACAGCACATCACAAACTGATGCAACAGAGGAAAGGTATTTCTCCGAGTGATAAGGTGTAGCCACACCAACTCAAAGACTGCATAATCCAGGGAGTGTTTGTTTTGACAAACAGCTAATTAATTTAATGCAACCTCTTTTTTTTTTTTTTTTTTTTTTTGGTTCAGAGCTGTGGAGGAACAGAAGGCTGATAGTTGTGGATAAAGTTTAGATATTTTTTTTTACACATTTTAACCAGATATTGTATAACTCATAAGACTATTTTAAACAAATTTCAGGTGGTGTGTTTAACTCCTACAATAAGCTAGCATCTGCTTACTTGTATAACACTGCTAACTTGAGAAAAGTAAGTAGAAGGGAATAAACTAGATTCTGCTGATATAAATCAGTGTAACAGCAGAGCTCACACCTTTGGAATTCATATTAGAGACTGTCTCTGGAAAAGCATCTTGATTCTCTTGTCATATACAACATACATTTAACCACATGACTTGTTCAGATTAACAAAACTTTTCTTGTCTCTTTTGAAGATAGAGAATTCCTCAGAGAGATGACAAACTAGTTAAACATATAATTCCCATTGCTGTACTGAGTATCTTTGCTTCTCTTTGTAGATTTAAGTGTGCAGTTAAATGCAGCACAGTCCCACTGCTCCCTGCTGGAGAAACAGCTGGATTACATGAGGAAAATGGTTAAGAGTGCAGTACTGGAAAATAAAATGATTTTAGAACAACAGGTGAAGCCCTTTAACATACTGACAAAGTAGTAATGTACTTAAAAATATAAAAATTTATTCCTCATTCTTCTTCAGTTCTGTGTAGTGTGACAGATAGCAAACGGAAGCAATTTTCTGTCTGGCTGGTTGTTGACAACCATTCAATGCATTGCATGAAAAGACTCCCTAGATGTCACTCCAAATGAGTAAAACCATGCTAATACTTGCACATTTGATAGACAAAAAGACTGCTGGAAATGTAAGTCTTTTTTGTCTGCCTGGTATTTTTCATCAATTGCATCAAATTTGCAATTTTAAAAATATGAAATTTAAATTAGTTAAACACCTTTACTGTAGTGTGTGGGGCTTTTTTTGTTTTTGTTTTTTTTGTGTGTGTGTGGGGGCTTTTTTTCAGTCTGAAATAATTTTAGTCAATTGCCAGCTTTACTCTGGCTTATGTTTTCTGACCCATCTTCAGAAAGAGAAAAATCAGAACCAGATGGAACTGCATGCAAAACTTGAAAAACTTGAAGTGCTAGAAAAAGAGTGTCTTAAACTTACTGCTACTTGGAGATTTGTAGAGGTAAGTAAACATGGAATTAGTCTGAAAGTCATTCATTTGATATGAATTATGTGGCATACTGTTAATAGTGCAAACTTTTGCAAAAGTTTTCTCTGCTAAAGCTGAGATCATCAAATACGCCTGAGTGAATGCTTAGCTTTCTTGGCTTCATTTACATAAATGGTTTTGGTTTTTTTTTTTCCATTCTGGGCCTTAAAAATTCCAACAGTCCTATTTTATCCCAGCTTACAATTACAAGCTACCACAGGTCTCCGAATTCAGTGTGACAAACTGAAGTGTGACTAAGCTTTCTTGCTTTCAAATTCAGGACAAAATCAAACATTTAGAAGAAAAGCTTTGTAAAGAAGAGCATCAGTACAAGCTAATACAAGACAAAGCTGCTCAGGTAGACTGAAACAGTTTTATTTGATCTCATTTTTTGTTACTAAAGGAAGCTATTATCTCTGTCCAAGGTACCTTTTTAATGACATTTAAATTCTACGTGTTTAAATCCTAGAGTACTAACTCCTGGAAAACTCCTGGAGTACTAACTAGACTAGTCATAAATTATATGAGGGAAAATTTGATGTGTTGTGTTTCTTGATCAGGAACGATTCTGCTTGGTTTTGTGTTAATGAGAATTCATCAGCCTTAAGGCTGCAATCAGTGATCTAGGTAGAGTATTAATTTCTAGAGAAACTGCAACTGAATCAGATAATCTCATTTTAAGGTAACTAAAAGATAGTAATGTAAGAACCCTCATACCTCAAGTAAGGCTGGTCGTTCTCTTTGTATTCCTTTTTGTTAAGATTTGCTGAAATTGAATGTAATGAATGTAATGTTGGAAAAGTCTTTAATGGTGATACATTGTTTATTAAGGGAGAGTTTGTATAATTAGTCGTTCTGTGAAATCACAGTCAGTTTGTTGGGCCATCACCCATTTCAGAGAGGAATATTTGCCAAAGCAAGCAAAATCAAAGAAACAAAGGAGCAAAGTAGATTCAAGTATTCTAAACCTTCATTGAGAGGTAGCAACTGTTTTGAAAGAGTTGTTTGTGGTGACATTCCCCGGAGTGGGGAGTGCAGAGCTGATGAAGAATTTTGGAACAATGAAGCCATAAGTGAAGCTGAAAGCTTAAATTAATTAATAATTGGAGACAATTTTATATCTCTTTCAAGTTCAGTTGGCTTTCATCAGTCCAGATACCTAGCAGTAGGTAGCCCAGATATCTGATCACTTCCAGAATATAGCAGAATGACACAGTCGAAAACCTGCAATATTGGGGGAGTTTCTTTCTTAAACTGCTGCTTCTGCTGAAGAGCAGAAAGCCAGCTATGAAGACTTTATCTTCTGAGTAACATTAAGAATAACTCTCCAAGAGCAAATAATCTGACCTTAGCAGTAGTATAAACATTTGCTCAAGAAGGGAGTTCAGCACAATGAATTGAGTCTTAAACTACTATTTGTCCCACCTTGATTCACTGTAGATCAGTTGAGGTCTGTTGGATCTGAGCTTGGAAACACAGGGTGTGGCACAGCTGATTCAGCTTCCTTTTGATGACAGAAAAATCAGAGTAATCTCACTGTAGTGATGAACTTCCAGCATTGTTTAGCCGGAACTGCTGCGCATGCCAAAACAAATTTCTTGTCCTTTTGGATTGGGAATGGCTATTATCCTGTTTATCATGGGCCTTTATATCAACTTTGAACTTCAGAGTAACATGTGGATTGTCCAGCAGGCTTGACCTCTATGTTACACAGATGGATTCAGTTCTTTCTGTCTCCAGGCTGTAAGATCCCAATGTTCACATTGTTTGAATTTTATGATCAGATCCTTAGCAAGCAGCAGGATTGCTTTATTTCAGTTACTGGGTCTCATAGTGGAAAAGCACACCTACTGCAGCTGGATGTGAAAATGGAAACTTGTTAGACAGAGTTATGTCTGATGTCATACCATCCCAGTAACCTGTTCAGTTTTTAAGCATAGGTTATGCCTTCCAAGCAGAATAGTTAATAGTGCCCCTAAATGGCTCTCATTCATGTGTGAAAGAAATAATTAATTAGACTGTGTGATTTCAGACTTCTAATGTTGTATTAAATAGTTGCTTTCTTTTTTTTGTGCGCACAGCTTCAGACAGAATTTGAGATAAAAAGAATTTCGATGTCTTTGGATTCATCTGAAAGTGAACTTAAAAAGAGAAACAGGAAGAAAAAAAGCTCTAAGAAGGTAACATGAAGTTTTTCATTATCACAGTTTTGCTGATAGCATCTGACTCACACAGAGCTTGGAATTTGTGAAAAATGGTAATGTAAAAGCCACTTGATTTGTCTGCTGCACTTTATTCAGTTTCCAAAGTGAATAACTGTGCCCAATACCTCCATTTCTCTTTTTCTTTTTAATTTTTTTTTTTTGCTTTTGGTAACTAAAACTGGGACAGAGCTGGCAGCACCTCACTGGAAAGTGTTCCCGTACTATCATGACAACAACCTTTGTTACAGTTTTCCTGCCCTCCTCTATGTCCTGCCTTATCTGCTTTTCAATTTATCTGGCAAAATTGGCTTCGAAAGTAATTTTAAAGTAGGCCATCCTAAGATGGCACGTTTTAGAGGGATTGTTGAAATCAAGAGAATTTTGCAACAAATGTTACAGGTCAGTCAAAATTTTGCAACTCTAGTTTTGCTTAAGTAAGCAAAGCTCAATTTTTTTTTTTTAATGTCTAATTGCCAACGTATCTGCTAAGTGAATCTGGAAGATAATTTACTTATCTCAGCTGTAATTGTTTGAAAATCCTATTCCTTCTATGCACAGTAGGGAAATGTTTTTAAAAAAACATGAGGGAAGCTGAGCTGATGCACTTCACAGCTTCTTTATTTGAATTTTTGTTATTCTACAAAACAAAAAAAGATTGCACTGTTGGTTCAGCACACTGAAATTTCTTCTCTTTCTTCTTCTGTCTATTTTATGGCAGAAAAATCCTATAATGAAGGAAATGCATCTTCCACAATTTCAGGTACAGGCAGGTGTGCTACCTTTTGTGGTTGGGAAGGTGAGTGAAACCAAAAAGTCTCACTAAATTGCCATCTACTATTTCAGTCTCTTTGCTGTAATTGTTAAACATGTTTGTAGACAACTTACTTGTTCTTCTTTAAGAAGTCTGTCAGCTCCAGCCATTCTCTTAGTGCAAATGTACAAAGTGTGTTGCATACTATGAAGCATTGCAATCCACGTATCTCATCACAAAGACAAATTCAGAACAGATCTGGAATTTCAGGACAAACAACTCTTTCAAAATCTGTATCCTCATCTACTGTCACCAGAAGACTTTCTGACCTTCTGTTGGGAATAGAAGATGAGCTGAGCCAAATGAGCTTGTGAGTAGTCATCCTCTGTATTATGAGTAAAAATGACTTCAGCAATAGCCCTGTGAAGCTATGGGTGTACTATACTCAAACCTACCAAATGTAGGACTACATGTGAGAATTTCCTGAGCAAGCCTAGCTGGTAGGATTTTTCTCATTCAAAGACTTCTTTTTGTCCTGATGTTTAACTGATCTTGTAAGTGAGCAAAATACTCTTTAGTTGGGTTTGTTTTCCTGTGCTTATCTGCTACTGAAGTAACAAACACAACAAATAAAAAAAATCTTCCAGGCCTGGGATTTTTAGAAATTTGAAATATACTTTGAGATCTATAAAGTACACCAAGAATATTCTCCTGTACAATACTTTAAGAGGGTTGTGAAACATACTTTCCTGCCAGAAAACGAGCGGAGTGTGGGAAAAGCCAATGCTCTAAATGGGACTGTGTGTATCTTTCTTTCCATACAAATAAATGTGGAAGACAAGTTGTGTTTTTAGACATCTTTATTTTAACACAAGCTTGTAAAATTGCGGGCTAAAGCTATGCAGCTGGTCACAGTAGACGTCAACATGAGGAGCTGTGGTTTGAACAGAGGAGGACATGTTGATGAAACCAGTTTGGATGTTGACACTGGTTTGAAACATTTGATGTGGCAACATTAAAACTGGCAACCAATCTCTTCTTCAAAAAATAATGGTTGGTTTAATCATAGCAGTTCAAGGACAGGAATATTTTTCTTTGCAGCAACAGCCAGTTGTCCCTGTTAAAGTGTCAAGAACCAACAGTTAGTCAGAAGTTAGAAAAAAAGCTTTGAGCTGTGGAAAAAGATTACCTAAGAGAGCCTATGCTTTCAATTTGTTCAAATGTCCAGGTATCAAGCGTGTCTAAAGCATTCATTTTAATTAAGCTGATTAATGTAATTAAGCAACACAATTTGCTGCTGATCTTTTTGAGAAGAATATTTCAATTTGAATAGTGTGGCAGGAAAATTAACTTGAATTACTAATTTAAAAAACACTTTTCTGTATTACAGTAAACTTTCAAAGTCTGCACTAAATTGTGCAAGAACTTCATAGCTGCTATTGTCCTCTGTTTACTTTCCAAATTCTCATCAGCTACAAATCTGAAATGAGAATCAGAGCCCCTGGAAAAAAAAAAAAAAAAAAAAAAAGAGAAAAAAAAGAAAAAAAAAAAAAGAACACCCTCTTTTCTAGAGTGAATATATTCCAGATGAATGTGTATTGTGTAAGGGAGTAAATAATGCTAAATTGCTGTACTCTAGACAGAACAGCTGGCAATTCATGGAATACACTGAAACTATTGGAGGAAATCCTAGAGGCTATATCATGAATACTTAACTGTGCCATTTTTGTTTTTAGCAGTGAACATCAAGTACTTCTGAAGGAGATCCAGGAGACTCAAGACTCCAAAATTCGTGAAGATCTAGAACAGAGGCTGAATTCCCTTGTAAAACAAATAGACAGTAAAGGAGAACAAATATCCAAGTTGAAAAAACACGAGAAAAGTGTAAGAAAAAAATGTAAACTGTACAGCTAGCAACACTCTTGTTAAATGGCTCTACCTTTTGTTGTCAGTAACTAAAATGCCACTGGAATGCTTAAGCTAGGATGTTTCAGTATGGATGATTAAAGTTAGGTTGCTAACTCAGTGTTCTTGTACCTGCAATTCCTCCTTTAGATCATAAAACGGTGCTTAGAGCTGGCAGCTAGGCATGTATACCAGTGAGAACACTTCCTGTCCTGTGGCAGTTCTGCAGTATAGAGCAGAGTTGCTCAGTCTGTCACTTTCACTCCCTGTATTAAGACAGGCTGTTGAGATTTCATTCCTTTGTGCCCTCTCTATCTGGGAAATAAGAAAATATAAGCTATAATTCCTGTACAGACAGGCTTGAATGTCTTGTATTTCACTGAAATATTGAAGTTTGTTATTAACCAAATAGTTTACTGACTACAACTTCTCTCAAAAATCATAGCCAGACAAGCCTTTTAGTTTTTTTTTAACCCTTAATCTGTACACATTCTGTCAGTAT
Organism: Tragopan temminckii; assembly: GCA_028571105.1. Classification (NCBI taxonomy): domain Eukaryota; kingdom Metazoa; phylum Chordata; class Aves; order Galliformes; family Phasianidae; genus Tragopan; species Tragopan temminckii. The sequence goes on along the minus strand of JAOWBP010001760.1, from coordinate 53,100,853 downwards.
TTTCTGTAGAGACATAAACAACAACTACATGCCCATAGAAAATCACACTTCTGTAGATGAGCTGCTCAGCCTGCTTGTAGCAATTTGCTTTGGAACAAAATAAAAAATGCAACCTATAATTCTGCCAGATATTTTTCTGTTCTTTCATCTTATTTTGTAGGATAAATAGGCTCCCATAAGATCTTTACTGATACAGGAAACAAAACAGAACTCAGTGTGAGACCTTGTGAAGGGGAAAATGATATTTAATTTAAATGCAACCAACTTCATTCGTATTCATGATTTGATAGATTTTACTCACTTAAACTTTTAATTATCCCATATACTTACAAAGACACTTATATCAAAGTCTTGTCAGGGTTGCATTTAAGGAAAGTGGACTGTTGAGTCCTTGCTGGCTCTCTTGGCAATGTCTACTGATGTATGGATAAATATCTAATGTTCTTGAGAAGCCAGCACTTATGGTGTTACTCTTTGCCTTAGAATCTTGGTAACATTATGAACCTCAGGAAATGGACAACAGCACCTTTACTTCTTTATTTTGCATATCTTGATGGCTACAATCTGCCTTCATTTGGGGATGATGGGAAGAAGAATGACACATTTGATGTGGTGCAGCCCTGTTGTCGTTCTTGAGTGTTTGAGAGTGTAGATCTTTTGCTGGCAAGTTGTCTGTGCTGTGGCACAGCCTTATCAGAGCTCATGCCTTACAGTCATTATGTAAATAGCACATTCTTCATGCTTGTCTGTTTGATTACCATCCATCATACCCTGGTTATCAATACCGGCCACTCCTATAACCTTTGGTATCTATTGTTTTTTTGGCTTTTTTTTTTTTGGTGCTTTCATGGACAGAATTCCACACAGATCAATCTTAATATGTCATCAATCTTAACCTGTCATGTTAAAAATACTGTAGTCATCTTCATGTTTCCCACTTAATAATACACTTTAGAATGCAATTAAAATTACTTTTTTTTAGAAATGGATAAATAACCCAAATTGGCATGTGGAATGTTTCCAGCTTAATTTTATCTTAAGGAGAGATATTTTCATGCCAAATGCAAGTCAAGGCTTTATATTTGACATCTAAAAAATATTCTATAGCAATCAACCATATTTATTATGTTTCTTGACTTTGTTGTGAGGCTTCAAAATAAGCTATCTGATATGGTGATTCATAATAAGCTGTATAGGTTTTATTGCTTCTTTGTTGTTGTTACACTGGTACAGTCTGAAATGGGAGAAGACCATTGTAAATATAAATCAGTTACAGATGATGTTCAGGCTCTTTCAAGCAAGCATTTTTACTTCACGGAGTAACAGGGTTCAGCAGTCTTTTGAGTGTGGATGAGGTCAGTTTTCTTTAATGTTCTCTGTGTGGGCAAAGTCAGTTTTCTGTAAAACTTTTAGTTTCACTAAGACAGCTATATGCAAGATTAGTAGGTTTTAATTTTTAAAAGTCCTTTGGATGTCTTCGGTTTGGAATTTGGTAGAAATTTGGTAAGCAGTAAGCAGTAGCAAAGTGGGTAATATTCTAATTAGTAATCTTTCTTTGTAGGTGCAGAAATTAAAGCAAAAGACTCAGAAACTGAAGAAAGAGGCAGTTCATGTCAAACCAAAATATGATAACAAAAAGGAAGCAAAGGAGATTGCAGGCACTGTAAGGGAAAGTATGTCCAAGTCTCATGCTGGGCAGAAAAGCAGAAGCTCCCTTCAGCTGCTAAAAAATGTACAGAAGCTTCAGTCAACACTGAAAAAAGACGACATTGTGTGGGAACAAGAATTCTAAAATTAAAGTTTTTGAAGTTGTCTGACAGCTAGTAAATTTTGAATTTCACAGAGTAGCTTTTAAAAATAAAATAAATATAGCATTTCTCATTCTAAACTGTCCAATAACTGGTAGGTCAGTTTGTTCACCTCTATTAACTTTCATATAGCATAGCTATAATTCCAGTACACTGAATGAAATGTTTCAACAGATGAATTAAATGCTTATTAATTAACTTGTCAAATAAGCCCATACCCTTCTAGGCTTAAAATAATATGCAATCTTTGGTGTCCTGCTCTTCACCATCTCCGTCAAGAAGATTCTTTGAAGATTCTCTGACACACAACATCCTTGTCTCTAAATTGGAGAGACATGGATCTGACAGATGGATCACCCAGCTGATAAGGAATTGGCTGAATGATCATACTCAAAGAGTCATAATCAACAGTTTTATGTCCAGGTGTAGACCAGTGGCATTCCTCAAGGATCAGTATTGGGACAGGTGCTTTTTAACATCTTTATTGACGATGTGGTCAGTGGGATTGGGTGCATCCTCAGAAAGTTTGCTGACAATACCAGGCTGTGTGGCGCAGACAATGCGCTAGAGGAAAGGGATGCCGTCCAGAGGGACTTTGACAGACTTGAAAGGAAAAGGACTTGGGAGTGTTCCTTGACAAGAAGCTCAACATGACCTGATAATGTGCTCTTGCAGCACTGAAAGCTGATCTTAACCATGGCAGCATCAAAAGAAACATGGCCAACAAGTTGAGGGAGGTAATTGTCTCCCCCTGCTCTGTTGTTGTGAAGTCCTACCTGGAGTACTGTGTTCAGCTCAGGGGGCCCCAACATAATAATAAGGATGTGGAGCTCTTGTAGCACACCTGGAGCAGGGCTACAAGAGTGACAGGGGGCTGGAGCACCTCTCCTATGAAGACAGGCTGAGAGAATTGGGGTTTTTCAGCCTGAAGAAGAGAAGGCTCTAGAGATCTCAATGCAACCTTTTTGTACCAAAAGGGAGTCTACAAGAAAGCTGGAGAGGGACAAGTACTCTTTATCAAGAAATATAGTGATAGGACAATGGGTAAGGGCTTTCACCTAAAAGAAGTTAGATTAGATATAAGGAGGAAATTATTTACACAGAGGGTGATGAGGCACTAGAACAGGCTGCCCAGAGAAGCTGTGGATGCCCCGTCCCAGGGAGTGTTCAAGACCAGGCTGGATGGGACTCTGGGCAACCTGGTCTAGTAGAAGGTGTCTCTGCCTCTGGCAGGTGGGTTGACTGAATGATCTTTAAGGTCTCTTCCAACTTAAACAATTCTGCGATCCTATGATTCTATGACTTGCGCTAGTGCTTCTGTTGAAAGAAAAACAGTGTTTTTTCTTTTCACTAAATAACTGAAGATTCAGTCACTGCATCTGAGGCAGAAAAAGTGGAACTGTTTCTTATTTATATAACTCTTCTTTTTTATGTCACTGTTACTCATAAGATTTATCAACAATGTTAGTATTCAGGAATGCTAGGGGTTGGAAGCACAACCAAAGAGTTATGCAGCTTTGCATGTATAGCCCTTCAGATCAAAAAGCCAACTGTTTCATGATAGCTTCCCATAGTGCATCCTGATGTTTTGACATGTTTGAAGTGGCTTACTAAAAACCTCTGAAGAAGAATAAGCAGACTTAAATAGCTTTCCTTGTGTCTATGAGTAGAAGTTTGCACAGAAATGGACAATGAGCTAATGTGACCATGGTAGATATTGCATCAATGGGATCAGGACTGGTGATAGTGAATGTGGACATGGAGAGGGGAATAGGAGGACATAAGGAGTATGGGTAGGGAATGAGATGGCAAGGAGAGAGATGGTTCGTTTGCTTGCCTTTCCAAGAAGCTATAGGTCTGTAAAATTTCTTTTACCCTCCACGATGAGGCAATACTGAAGGTGGTAAGGGGAGAAAAAAGCCTTTAAATTTTTCATAAATGTTCCTCTACAGATCTCAAGTAATAAGAGAATGCAGTAGGCTTTTCAAGACCTTCTACAGTAGGAATGAAAACTGGAGATGTGCTCTGTTGTTCAGGGCTTTGAATAAAGGCTAGTAATGATGTACTGTCCTCATGGGAAGTTAAGTCTTCAGATCAGAGCAAGTTTTGCTCTGGAACCTCCAGAAAAAGGATTGTGACAGTCTTTGACAGAAGTGTGTGCGAGCTTTTCGTGGCAGGTTTGGGTATGGTGGTGAGGAGTTTATAGATTCTAAACATTTTTATCAGGCCCATGGAAGGTCATGCTGTTCCGCTGACATGCGGGGATGATTTTCCTCCATTTTACACATTCTTTTTTCTTAGAAAAGAACATTTTGTGCTTAAAAGCACTTAAACACATTCTAAAAAGGGTGCTTTCCTGCTGAGCACTGCTGAGGTAGGCATCTGCATTTCTAGGTGCTGGAACTGCTGATTGTGGAGACAAGAGAAAAATGAGTAACTCTGCTATTAACATTTTCAGACTGTGTGTATCCTGCTGCCACAAGATAAGCCTGTGCCATTCCCAGAGGTAGTTAAATAACCTCTGAATCTCTGTCCATGTGAGAGAGCAAGCGAGAAGGGCCATGCCACGTTTTAAGGAGCCCAAAGCATTATATTTCATCTGGAGGTCCAGCCTGAAATAAAAATCATCAGACATTTGAGAGAGAGAGAAAAATTGCCATTATTTTGCCTCAGTTGCATAAAAATGGGGAGGAGTGAGAGCAAGAAGCACTGTGGGCTTGCATCTGAGGCTATTGCAGCTCCGGTGGCTTGGCGTTGCTATGGGGAGAGCTGGGCCTGCCCAGGCAGGGAGCCCATCAGCCATCAATAAGCTGTGACCTGGCATTTGTGTTGACTATAGAAACCCGGGGAGAAGGAGCCATTTTGTGCTGGATCTGGAGAAGGAGGCCCGAGCTTTTCCTGCTGTGGAGGGCAACAGCTGTGGGACGGTCTGCGAGGTATGGGATGGGGCAGTACTTGATGAAAATACAGTGACGAAAGCATTGAATAGCCGGGCTTCAAATGCACCTGGCTGCCAACAGAGCCCAGAATCTCTTCTGTGTTCCACTTTCTGGGGAGCAAGGGACTGGGGGAAAGGGGAAAACTGCTAAAGCTGCTCCTGTCAGCAGCTGGGCAGGGAAGGGCAGGAGGTCAGCGCATGCCTTTATTTGTTGGCAGGTTCACAGTCTGAAGCAGTTGTCAACCACATGAGGTAAGTCTTCAAAGTAATCCACAGCAATAAGTGGTGGAGTAGAAACCACGATGATGAAGGGAACCTTGTGCACAAGTGCTGGCACAGCCCAGGTCCCAGGAGGATCAGGTCAGTGGGATCTGAACGCTTCTCTTCTTACACTCTAAATAAGTGCTGGCTTTGGACTACATAAACATATATTTGGAGAAAGTGCAGTGGTTAGAGCAGTCTTTTTATAAGAACAGTATGTTTTGGCTTCGTGAGTGCTTGCTGTACTCTTTTGCAGATCCTCATTTTTGATTTATATCTTGAGCGTTCTTGTTTGTTTTCTCAGATGAAGGCTGTATATTCCTTTTCATTTTATAACTGTTTTGAATCTGGCTATAAAGGGTAGCAGATGAAAACACGCAGTAATCCCCCCAAAAAGATGAATTGGTTTATTAACTCAAAATCCTGGCTCTTTTTTGCTGAGTTACACAAAACTTGTCACAGCGAGAATTATAACTGACAACAGGTTTTCTTGGTATTTTAATCTAGGGCCGTATTTTGTGGCTAGACAGTACAGAAATTAGACAAACGATGAAGGTCAAACAGTATAATTAAAAATACAGAGCAGCAAATTGTATCCAGTAATAATTCACTTTCCTGCTGCTAATGAAATACGCTAGTACAAATTAATGGCTTGTTACTTAAGCCTGCTGGAAAGACTTTGTCCCAGTACAGAAGGCATTCAGCCTGAAAATGTGTGCGTAACAATCTTCTAACCAGCATACGAGAGGTTGGACATAACTATAAATCCAGCATGTTCTGGGAATAGAAGCTGGCAAAAACACTCCTCACAAAATATCAGGGCAGGATCTCACTGGGATTTGGACGGCGGCTGATGTAACAGAGTGCAGATGTTTATGTGGACCGAAAGACGTTCCCGGAATAAGAATATCATACAAACACATGCTGATTTTTACAGCAGAAAAACAAGGAAGTGGGGATAATAAAGCATATGCTCATATTTCTGATGAAGCATTTGTTGTTTTGTTCAATGTGCCTGTACTGACAAGGCGGCCTCTGCAGGGTCTGCAAGTCGCTTGGGTCGTGGGTCTGGGCCTGCCCAAATGTGAAGACCTTTCCTCTGGTTTCTAGGGAACTTGTGTTAACTCTTCATGGTGACAGAAGTACTGCCTAAGTATAGGGCTGCTGACGGGCTGTGGATCCTATGCGTGACACTGCATGCAAACTTTTGTCCTCCCACTTTCATGACAGCCTCTTATGCTTTGGCCTAAGTGTGGATCCCCTTTCCAAAACCATTGTCATCTCGCTTTCCCATGAAGAGTAGTCTCACTGATCCAAAACTAGGAGATCAGGATCTCACTGCTCTGTGGTTGAAGAAGAATAATGGGATATTGTCAGGCCTTATGGCTTATTAAGTCCTTTCCTTTATTACCATACACTCTCCAATTTTCTTCACAGACCTAGAGGGTTATATATGAAACTACGCAGGCTGTTTGTCATACTCAAACTCTCTTCTCATACTCACATTCACTTCTCATACAGTTGTAGTTTTCTGATGCTCAAGATATATATATTTTTTTGTAAGTGGAGTTCATTTATGGCCAGATTTACTATTTTGCCAGAAGTTTTGCTTTATCCGGAGAAGTGGCAATTTATATTCCCACTGCTTCACTTCCTTCAGCCAACTCAACCTTATTTCCATTTTCTGTATTGTAGCCCATTCAGAAAAATCTGAACAAAGTAATTCCCATTAGTTTACAGCCATATCTGAATGATCTTCATCTGAATTCTGCTGCTTCCAGAGTGGCTTCTTCCCTCTTGCTTCATTCTTTTTTAATAGCTGAAGGAGAGCCTGTTTTTTATTTTTGTTAGCAATGTTTAGCTTAACTGGTATTTTTTCTTTAGCTCTAGGCTGCCCAGTGCTCTGATTTTTTTCTTTTTTCTTTTTTTGCTTTCACTCTCTGCCTATGCTTGATAACTCAATGGTTGGCTGACCACCCTTGCTTACAAACCCTTCCCCTTTGTTTTTTTTTGAGTGCAAGTTTTGGTTAGCTTTTTACCATTGATTTAAAGATTCTCTAACTTCTCTAGTGTTAAAATCTTTAGGCATATTTGTTGAATTTGACTTTTCTAATTATATTTGTTAATTTCTTTAAATTAGTCCTTTTGGATTTTAACACTTGATATACAGCTCTGTTTTTATTGTTCCATTATAACCCAGATTATGATCTCTTCTCTAACATTTTCACTGCTTACTTAAAAAGTCACAATTCTGGTTTTGGCTCAGTGACTGTTTGAAGGCATTTGTAAAACATGGCAAACTTTATTTTTTAGTGCTACTCTAGTAAAACTCTTTATCTTCATTCTTTAAATTAAGTAAATCTAATGCAAATAAATTCTCTTTAACTTGTGCTGGCTATTCTTAAATATAAATTCATTTAAATACCAGACTATCCTATCACCGTTATCATAAATTCAGTCTTTCCAAAATATCTCACAGCCTGCTACAAAAGAATGATTACTCTTCTGCCTCTTTTATATGTCTTATTTTACTAGTTCAGGCTCTCACCTAGGGAACTGTTGTAGTGCACATACTGATTTCCTCCCACCCATTTTGCCCAGTTTCTTGTCTGGGTTCAGTAAAATCTTGTACTTTGTTTTTTGTCAACAGTAACACTTCCTTTCTTGCTCTTTTGTCATCCTGTCCCCTGTTGCTTCTTTGTGTCCTCTTTTATCTGAATTTCCTCTTCTTTCACATGTGAAGCCCAGAGATTTGAACTGTCCAGTTCCTTCCCAGGGTTTCTTAGTTTGCAGCTTTTATTATCAGGCCAGTCCAGTGGCAAGAGATGAAATTTACCCTAGGTATTAGGATACCATCAACCAAGGAGGTATAAGGACCAATCAGGTACATGCTACACTTGTGTTTGGCCTCGTGGCTGCCTCTTGTGTTTGTCAAATTAGACATCATAAGTGTGACTAAGATCAATAGCTATTTTATTTTCAGTGGGTTTTTGTTTCTTTGGTTTTTCATTGTTGTAGTTGGGGTTTTTTTTTTTGTTGTTGTTGTTTTGTTTTGTTTTGTTTTTTAAGAAAAAGGCAAAAACCATATGCCCACATCTGTCAGACAGATTCTGCAGACCACTGAAAAACTGATGGTAGAGAGCATTGCTCAGAAGCTGGCTACAAGTAAACTTACCGCTTCCTCCCCTTTGCTCCCAAGAAAGAAAACTCAAGTCTTTCTGCAGAGACTTGTTTCTTCCTTTAAAAAGACAGCTTTTTTTTCTAATTGATGATGCACTTGACAAGTCAGCAGAATGACTGTAATTCCAGATGTGAAGAGAGCGCATATACTTCAGAAATTTTTGCAAATCAAGTGATTTTGCATCACAAGTGAGTGACTGTAGTAAAAGTGGACTATTTACAGACAGTACAGTTGTAAAAAAGTGGCATTTCTGTCAAGTTCTTTAAATTCTGGTCAATCTCAAATAATAGTTTTGAGTGAGAGAAATTGGGAGAACAGATTTTGAGTGTCAGTATATTTTGTTCCCCCAAAAAATTAAAGCAAAAAGTTTCAAATTATTTTCTTGTAAAAGATTTTATTTGAGACTTCGAGTTTCATGTTTGATTACCCAAGCTTTCTAGAGTGTCCTTAACAAACTGGATGAAGAAAGGAGGGGATATCATTTGTTAGCAAAATGCAGGGAAATGGGGTTCCTGAAAAATTTTGGCCCAGAATGGTTCCCTCCTGTTTTCCTCAGGCTAGCAATCAAAGTAAGAAAAATCACTTTCACCCTGTTCTGTTCCAGCTATTAAAAGAAAATTCCTCTCATTAAAGGAAATGCTGAATAATTAGCTCTTTAATGAATATTCTGTGTTGTTTATATATACATTATATATAGATAACTATAGGACTGGGAATTTATGCTATCTACAGGAACAGTTCTCCTGGTCCAGAGTTCACAGGTGGTTTATTCTTGAGAAGGAGCAACATGGATGAAGTATACCACATCTCTTCTACTGAGAAGATCCAGCAGCTGGAAAGAGAACTAGCAGCACAGCTGGCAGAGCTGAAGGCACAAATAGAAGACAATGGGGTACTTCAGGGAACACCAAACAGGGCATACAGGTACCGACAGTTTCCTGGGGAACGAGGGAGAGAGTGAGATTGTAGCAATGCATTGTCCTCTCCTCAATGCAAATGAATGTCATATGTCTAAATATTCATTTTAGAAGCCTGAAGGCCCCCATGGGAGCCAGGAATAACAGTTTTTTCATTGTGAGTCTGCCCCAGTGTTGCAGCTGAAATGGAAGAGAATGTGAAAACATAAACTAAATCCCATTTCATGTCATGTATTGCAAACAAAACATTCAATCTCCTTAGCACATCAAGTATTTCCTCCTTATGGTGAAGAGGAAGTAGCTTTAAATATTATGCTGGGATGTCTAAACAGAATGGTTGCAAGTAAGACAGCTGCTCTTGCTCTCCTCAGCCATGATGAGATATTAGATGTGACAATGCATCCACGCTTGGCTTCAGGAAAGCTGTAGACCACCTAGAGAATATTTGGAGGAAAACAGAGGTCAAGAAAGTTTGACTAAGGCACTTAAGACAAAAAGGAAAGCAGCTGGACTTGTGTCTCCACTCAGTTTCGTCTGGATTATAAATCTTCAGACACATGGGAGATTTCTGTAAAGATGAGGGGAATAAATTTCTGTTTCCACTTATGAATAGAACAGAAATCATGGGCTAAAATTCAAACATTCCAAATAGAGTATTAATTAAACACTGATGTCTAGGTGAGGAGGTTGCTCCGTCCATGATTAGAAGCCTTTAAGTACAAGACAGATGAACACCTGTAAGCAATAAATATGCTTTTCCTGCCTTAGAGCAGTGGGAGTGCTGGGTGATCACAAAATCCTCCACAGCCCAACGTTGTTGTGGTTCTAAACTTTTCCATTTGCACCTGCTGAGTATTTTTTTTGGCCAAGATTCAGAAGATGTTTTTACTGGTCCAGTTTTCATCTGTGTTTTTAATTTGCTTGCATTCATTTTTGTTCATTTAACAAAAATTTTGCAGTGTGTACTTGCTATAAGTATGTGGATGCGTGAGAATTAGAACACAGTTTTCTTCCAGAATTTTTCACAGCTCCTTGTCATGCAGGCATTTTAGGGAGGAAGCTGGCTAAATGATGAAGGATGATTGTCAGGGAACTCTGCTATATAGCTGTGGGCTGTCATATGTGCCCAGAGAATTGACAAGCATCCAGATGGATTATTAAAAGGCTTTGACTTAAAAATAAATAAATAAAAATTAAAAATATCTTCTAATTAATCCAATCATACTGCTTGAATGTAAGTTTTTATGCCATTAAACTTTCTTACTGTTGATCTTGCCATTTGAGTTGTGTTGTGCCTGACCAATATTTGCTTTCCACCAGTTTGCATATAACATCTTGCTGAACCATTTCTTCCTTGCAGTTCTGTTCCAGTTCCAAAAGATGCAACTTATTTCAGAAAAGAAAGAGAGAGAATACTGAAGAAAGTCTTACAGGTAGGAAGCTAAAGCCTACATCAGCTTAAAAAAATCTCTTTGCTCTTAGAATCATAGAACATTGAGTTGGAAGGGACCTTCAAAGGCCATATAGTTCAACTCCTCTACAGTGAACAGGGACACCCACAGCTAGATCAGGGTGCTCAGATCCCCGTCCAGCCTGGCACTGAATGTAGCCAAAGATGGGGCATCTGCCACCTCTCTGGGCAACCTGTTCCAGTGCCTTGCCACCCTTATTATAAAAAACTTCTTTCTTATATCCAACCTATATCTCCCTTCTTTTAGTTAGAAACAATTTCCCCTTGTCTTACCACAACAGACCCTGCTAAAGAGTCTGTTCCCGTCCTTCTTATAGCCCTTTACCAAGTAGTAACTACAAATTCAAATTGCAGAAATGGATATGTTTTGTGAAATGAGGAGCAGTCTGAGCCTGTAGCATTGGTTTATGTGATAAAGCCTAATAAAAGACTTCTCTTTATTTAACACTATTTCTTTTCAATGGCCTGAAAAGGAGATCTGTTCACTACCCGCTGTTTGCAGGTGGCGGAAGCGAAGCCTCTTGTTATTCAGGCTGATGTCATGCAGAGGGAGTTAGAGAGCTGCTGGAGAAGGGAGTACACAGCAACAACCTTGCCGCTGCTGCTGCACCAGGTGGGTTCGTGCTCGCTGCACAGCTCGGAGAGGGTTCCCCCAGGCCTGGTGGCTGCACTGTGATGTTAAAATAGGAATGGTGTACAGCTCCTGCCTGAAAACAGGCACGAAAGCGTTGTACTTGCTGTATAAAGCACTTCCTACTAAGATGTGAAAAACGCTGTTCTTTGCTTCTTTGAAGAATGGGAATCTCGGCCAAATCAGATGGGCTGGAGCAATGTTCTTGTATTCCCCCAATGCTTTTGCTCTATTCTATTACACCTGTGTTGTGGATTATTTTTATTCCTGTTTTTAAAATAGAGAAATAGTGCTCAAATTGCTACGTCCAATGGATGGAATTCTGCCATCTTCCTTAAGTGCTTTCTTCATTCCCATGATAATAATTTCTTCTTCTTCTTCTTCTTCTTTTTTTTTTCTTTTTTTCTTTTTTTTTTTTTCTTCTCACTGGGACAACTTCTACTTCATAATATAAATGTATACAATATTTATATTATGAATAATAAATATAAAAGCACTGTTTTTTGGTGACTAATTACCTATTCTTTTGGTGTTACTCTTTGATGCCAGTGATGATCTATAAACTGCTTCAGCTTCCTGTGATGCTAAACAGCTGGTGCTTTTTTTTTACTAATATGTGGTATGTTGGTTATTTTTGATTTTATTCAAGTTTTTTACAGACAGAATCACTCAGCTAGTCCAGAGTAAATACTTGCACATGCTCAGATGGAAAAGATTTTGCACGCACAGCAGTGTTATGGAGCAGCTTTATCCTCTCTATCAGGTAGGATCCCAAACCCAACATCTAACATATTCAGTAGCTGTTCATGGAAAACAGTATTTTTCATTGCTAACAAGAGTTAACAATGCCTTCTTTTCATCCAAATGAAAAACTACTAATACTAAGGGTGATTATAAAACTTGGAAATCTTTAGATTTTGTTATCTGTTACAGCAGCATCCGTAGCACAGATTAATATGGTTTCAAGCACTGCAATACTTATCTGGAATATTACTCCCACCCCACCTTCCACCTGACAGCACATAATACAATTATATATATATTAGGCACTTAACTCTATTTAACTCAAGGTGCTATGGTTTATTGAACAAATGTGAGCAGCATCTCAAGTCCAGTTCAGGAAGATGGAAGGTTTTAACTTTTTATCTCTACTTTTTTTGTTCTTATTGGTTGTAAAAGCAGTCTTTTTTTTTTTTTTTTTTAGTTCAATATCATCAGTATTCCAAAATAAGCAGCTTTTTCTGCAAATAAACTGAGTTCTCTTACAGCTGAATATGTTTTTCCCTCTTCAGACATGAATAAATGTCAAGCAGAATAGTTTACATAACTGTCTTGCCACTATTCTTTAGAGTTGTAATTCAGACTTGTTGACTGAATCTTCTATTAAATCATCCATTTGTCTGTATTGTCAGTGACTGTATTTTCTATTGGGTATGGTTGTGTCAGCGTTTTCGGTAAAACTTTCACTCTTTAGGTGGTTTGAGCTTTCTAGAGGTCATAATTGCAGGGGATCATGGTAGTAGAGTTTGGTAACGAAGACAATAAAGAAATTGACCACTTTCCCACATGAGCTTAATGCCAAGAAACAGAACTGCCATTTGCTGTTTGGGAAATATGTGAGCTGAGGCCAGGAGAGAGAGAAAGTTGATTCTCTGATGTAAGCAGGGAAGTGGCAAATGGCCGTGCATGTGGTTATCTAGGCCCTGTGCTGTTAACACTACCATGGTAACTCATGCCATTATTGATAGTTCAGTAAAAGGCAAAATGTTGAGTGGAAGATGGCCAAAGTGCATTTCCAGTTCCTGGCCAGTTCCAGATTGACTCTAATCAGCATAGATGAGCATTTAGATGAGTGGTTCCTGAATGGGAAGTTTTTTTACAATGTCAGCAATATGCTCTTCTAAAAAACTGCATTTTTGCTGTCTTTTAAAGGAGCAAATTGAGGGAACTAGGGATTTGAATTTGAAAAGTCTTCAGGTAGTGCCTTCTCTGGTCCTACTTGAAGAGCCTGACTAAGTGGATAGGACATGAAAAGATCTCTACACGTTCTTCACCGTTATTAATCTGTCTGCATTCACACTGATGTCTGGTTATACTCTCAGCTGTCTGCTCGTGGTCAGTATTAGACACTCAGAAATATTCACTATTTAAACAGAAATTCACTTTAATCCTTTGGAAATATAATTCTTCAGCATTTAGGATACAAATAAACCTTTGAGGCTACTCTCAAATTGAGATTCCTTAAGGAATACAATGACCTTCTAGCTAATAAGAGAAGAAGATGCATGTGTGCAAAAATCATAGCGTCTCTTCTGTATACTTAAACAGAAGCAAGTTAGTCACATCATGGATGAATACAATGATGCAGTTCAGAGGGCTGCAAGGCTTTCAGTGGCAAGGGAGAACTTCCTGACAGGAAAGAAAAATCCAATGAATGTAGTGACAAAGGAAGATCTGATGATTTACACCCAATGGTTAGTGTGCCACCTACACTCTGTGAAGGGCATTCACCGTTTTCTCCAGGTAAGATGAGCATTTTGAGCAGTAAAGTGTAATTATACAACATTCAAATCTTAGTAAACTGAGGAAGATAAAACTCAATGCAAAATCTAAGGGTTTGATGGTTCTAAGCCAGACTGCATGCATTTGACTTTCAATTCTTTTTAGGACATTGATTTTGCTGGAAAGGAAATATGTAAATTCAGCTTTGTCATCACTGTAAGTTGAAATAATGAGTTCCCTGGCTGCAGGGTAGACAGTGCTGGGCTGTGTGGATTTAAGGAGATCCAGAATGAGAAGAAAACTTGATTATTTTTTTTCCATACTTGTTACTGTGGTGACATTTTGATAGAGCAGAATGTTGTGAAGGGGTTGAGTCATCTTGGTGAATAGTCTGTAGATTTGAGGATTATTTGTTTAAGCATCACCCTTTGAAGGACGAATATGAACACATCCTTATTTCATATAGTTGCTTTAATATTTTTATTACGAATGCTACAAGTCATCGACAGTGAATGATCTTCTAGATTTATATACAATAGATAATTATGATTTTTTTTTCTTTCTTGTGTTTAATTTTATTATTTATTTTGCAACTGAATAATTGCATGGCTTCTAGCTGACTGAGAATAACAACAAACATGTTTTTAACTCCAGGTTCTCCAGCATTTGCCTGTTTCTCACAAACTGAATGTGGTTGATGAGAAATGTCCTGATGTGAGCCAAGACAAATGGGACAAATTAAGGAGCACCTTTGACAGAAGTTCAAATGTTTTTAATACTGATGTGTTTTTAAGAAATGGTAAGAAATGATCAGTTTTCCTTTAGAAATCTAACAGATAATGCATTTGTTTATGTATACTCTTCAAGACAGGTCAACAGTGCAAATCTGGGAAACACTGAATGCTGTCTTTGGGTTGTATGCTTGAGAAATACGGAGTGTGGCTTCTACAGTCAACAAGAATCCTGGAAACCTGGTGTCCAAATTCCAAGGAGTGCAGCCTTGAATCTGTGGCAGTCATTCCTCTGGCCTTGCTATGCACTGGGCTGCAGAAACAGTTTAGAAGAATACTTGTGGGATCGGCTCAATGGGGAATTCAGGATGTTGTCCTGATTATGCCAAACCCTGAAACTCACCCTTTTAACTTTCTGCAAAAATATCATTCAAAATATTTCAGTGGGTGGCTGGTTTCTGGAGAAACTAAAACAAGAAGAGAAATGTTGTTTCAAGACACATAATGAAGTATCTCCAGAAAAATCTCCTTGTGGTCAGTTTCAAGTTCCGTTTCCTTTTGGAGGAAAGGAGGGAGTGATACTGCTTGTATGGAGTTATCCATGCGAACAGTACTTAAGGCAGCATTCCTGTTGCAGAGTATTTGAATCCAGTTAACTCTGTGCTTTTACAGAGTGGGAATGATGTCGCACTGTAGGATCTCATGGAATGGGCTCTGGGAAAATGCAGCCCTGGCTTCTCTTCTGGGGATGAGGCACACCGTTTGCCTCCTTGAAGTTACACAGTGGGCTGACAAGGGTGGAGGAACAAAGAGGGGCTGTGACTTGCCCTCCCCATTTCTTCTGTCCACTGTAAACTTCCACCGTAGAATGTGGGCCTGTAGGTCTGCAAGGGCCTAGGGGTGGCACTTGAGGAAGAGCAATGTTGTAGGGGATGTGGTGGAGCATAACAATAAGAAAAATGTACATTTACCTGTGAAGGATAAGGGGCCTACTGTCCTTAGTTAGTTGTCTTACTAAGGTCTAACTGTCTAGCTGGAGCTGCCTTCTCTCACTCTTTTGCCCAAAAGTGGTCCCAGATATGGTCCTGCTCTGCCTCAGGAGTGCAGTGGTTAAGGCACAGGGAGAGGCAAGCAGTGTTTTTTTCATGAGTGGGCTATGAGAGGGAGAGACAAGGAGAGGGCAGACCTCCAGTGTATACGGTTCTTCTGCACCATTAATTTTGCTGAGGAACAGACAGTTATTGTTATTTAAACAGCAACTCAGAAGTGACTTAGCTCATTTTGATCTTCAGTATCTATTTATCTAATATTTGAGGTACAGTATCATATTATCATCATAAGCTTCATTCATCTCCTATCTGGATCTGAGCTTTGTAGATGAAACATCAGAATGATTAAACAAGACATGAAAAGCAAAGATGAAGTGAAGCAAAGATGGAACAAAAGAGCAGATGGCCCTTTATTGCTGAAACAATGAGATAATAAATTAGATTACTTCTAGTTCCACAAAACCCCAGGAGTTTTGATGAACTTTAGCAAACAGTAGCTTTCCTATTAGTATCTTTGTGTGTATAAGCAGTACTCATCAGTATTAGGTAAAGGAGAATGAACTGGCACTTTTTTGGACTTTCAAAAATATTTGGAAAAAACGTAGCAGATAAAATGCTACTGATTGTTTTGGCTTGGTGTGAGATGGAAACCAAGGAGTTTGAACAGTGGTCACCTTTCTGTGGAGAAACATGGTGGCACAAGGCAAATGGTAAGATTCTGCATTTAAAAAAACAATAATCAATCAAACAAAAACCAAAGCTGTGTTAAACATTCTTTTCAAAGAGCTGAATAAAGCTCTTTATGAAAAGATGATAAAACCTACAGGAGCACAGTTGTTTTGGCTGTTCAAGAATGAAGGAATACTGATATTCTCCAAGGCCTGAACAAGCCCGAGACAAGGTTAAGTAGGAGAAAACATTTCAGTTTTTCTAAAAATGGGTGCTATGTTGCAGACAGACTCTTCAACACGTATCCTAAGCTACTCAACCATCCCTAGTACACCCTTGTTTCAGAAGTTTGTGATAGCAGCATCATGCCAGTATCAGGTACTGGAGGAGTGATAACCCTTAAATAGTAATGTACTTGAAGTTCTTATGGCGTAATCTGGGAAGTGTGTGTGTGAGAGAAGAATGCTGTATACCCCTGAGCTATTACTCCTTGTTCAAGCAGCAGGATCTGTTAGTTGGCATCCTTTCAAGGCATGCTTTCTTCCAAGGGCTGTGGAGGTGCCCTGACCTGCAACAGCTGTTAGAATTTAAGGGTCTTGTGGAAGGCCCTTTCCTAAAAGTAAAACAAAAATCCATACAAGTGTAGATTGTTTTTCATTCTCTCTCCTTCTGCTTATTTCTGCTTCCGGATGAAAAAAATGAAACTACATCATTGTGTGGATGCAAAGCAGGAGGCACTGATAGTACTGCTTTCAATCATGTTGCTTGAAATGTTGACGTTCTCCAGCTGATTATAATTGTTGCAGAATCTTGCCACAAGGACAGTGGATTCATTCTGCCCTGTCACAGCACTGAAACCAAGGAGCTGAAAGCCCAGCTCCAGCTTCTGCTGGCTCACTTTGATATTGACTACAACCTGAAAGATCTCAAGGACCCAGCTGATGAGATGGAGCTCTTTTATTTGGTAACTGAAACATGCTTCTTGATATTTAAAAACAGAAAGAAAGAAATATCTTTAAAAGTATGGAAGAATGTTCCATTTATGATAAGTCAATGTTTTGTGTTATGGAAAAAAGCTTGTGGGAACCTTGGATCTTGACAGAAAGCCGCAGAGAGGCCTGGATTACTCCCATTAGGCTGTAGGAAGCACCAACAGTTTTGCAGAGTTTATACTTTGTGTTATTGCTTGAGTCTGTACCTTTGCTCTCCCAGCTCAAACTTGTGCCTTTTGCGTGCTTTTCTTAAGCTTTTCTGCCCCTGTGTTGTGCATCCCAGCACTGCAGTACTTCCACTAGAGGTCGGCTGCTGCACGCCATCACACAGGCATGCAATGAGCAGCTCCTCAGTTCAGTGATCAACGGCAGGAAAATTCTGGTTTTTGTCCATTTCACCAACCACAAGGCAAAATCCCTAAACCTCCGTGTTTTGTTCAGTGCCCAGAAGAGATGTATAGCTATGAGACATAAATAACATTGTTTTTAAATACTTGCCTTGTCTTACAAATTGTGGCCTGCAGTAGTGCTGGTGGTACAGGCTTGGTTACGTAAACCAGTCTGTAAGTCTGCCATGAACACAGCATTTGAAATAACGTAGAATATCTTCATTGTAGGCCAGCAGTAGCTTATTAATTTTTGAACAGGCTTTTCAAAGAACCTCCTCTTTTTGGCCAGTGCTATTCCTAACAGAGCTGATGACAGTAGATTTGCCATTGACTGAAAGACAGCATGAGTTGTTGAAAATCTCATCTTCTTTTTAGGTGCTTCAGAGTTAACTGCAGGGAGTTTTATTATGTCTGATGGAAAGGGAAAAAAACACAGGACCAAACTGTCTCCTTTGTCACTGTACTGCTTCAGTTATTTATTTTAGCTGATAATATGCAGTATTACTTTTTCATAGAATTTAATATCCTGCTTGTGAAGTTTATTACACTATCATCTTCTTTTGTGCTACAGGTTGTCCAAAAATTTAGGAGCATCTTCTGCAAACAGCAGACAATGAGAACATTTCCAGTTTATGACACAGAGATTTCTAGATTAGAGAACTGGGGCATGTCAGATCCAACCAGGGCTTTGAAGAAGAGAGCCAACTGGATCCCTTTTATAAAGGTAACTATGGGTAACTCTCCTTTTTCAGTTGTCATAATAAAAAGTCCTAATTAGTCTTCAGGGTGTATCAGGATATATTTCAACAATTAAATTCTATAATGTTTCTTTTGACAAACAATGCTAATTTTTGAACAGTTCAGTTCTTAAGTACCTGCTGTACTTCTGCATACTAGCATAGTGAAGAAAGAGCTCCTATACACATCTGTTAAAAATAAAAAAGTAAAAGTGAATGTATTGCACTTTCCTTTCTAAATATTGCTTCTCAAAATGAAAAAAAACATGGAGTGATATTCATACATTTTGTGGTTACTTTTCTATCAAACAGATTAAACCTAAAGTAGATCCCTGGCAGCAAAAGCTTTTGATAAAAATGAAACAATGGAAAAAAGTGGATAAGATGCTGAACATTCATTCAAAATTTGTAGAGGTAATATAACTTGTTGTTTCAAGATATTTTAACTTATTTATTCACTTCCAATGGAACGAAAATGTCTATTGGAAGACTGCCTCAGGTTTATATATCATTTGTATATGCCTGAATTCACTAAAGACACATTACTGAGGTGCTTGCTGTAGAGAGATTTCTTTCCTTCTTTCTTTCTCAATTCAGTGGTTTCCAAAAGTAACTCGAACACTTGCATAAATATTCAAAAGCTCTGAAGTTCACCCAAGTCAGGTTAAAACCAGCCCTGGAATTTATGTGTCAAAGGTGTTAAAGAAATTGCTCAGAACGTATTTTCTTTTTTGTGACCAAGGTTCAGGCCTGTGGTCAAAAGACAAGGAGAGATACTGCACTTGTGAGGCATAAGTCTAAAATCTGGTAGGGCACAGGACAAAATGCAGGGTGTGATGGAACAGTCAGGTGTACTGCAGTCTTACCATATTTTCCTGTGAAATTTTAGAGGATCTGACATCCTTATCTGTAAAACAGGTATAACAGTAGCTCTCCACCTCTCTAAGGATGAGAAGAATTAATACACTTAAGATGGTCAATTACTTCTATAGGACAAGGTCTGTATTAATTTTTTAAGAACACAAAATTGATCTAGTAATCATCTGGTGAGTTTGCTGGCTCTCATTTCCCTGGTGAACCTGAAGCACCACAAACAGCAAAGACACCAAATAGTTCAGCTTCCAATTTTACATAGGAACTAGAAAAGAAAGTCCTTCTGAAGATATGAAGCAACCATGCCACTGCATGCCCTCCTCTCACAGCAGCCACATTCCTGCCAATTGGAAAGTTCTTGGTGAGGTCATCTTTTTCCCTGAGTACACAGGCAATGCCAGGTACACCAGAGCAGCCTAAGCCATGCTTCCAGTCCATGTGAGGCTGTTCTAGCCCTGAAATGTCATCATGCTTCTTGGTTTCCTCTTGCTGCCTTCTTCAGGGGCTGCATGGGGATTGTGGGTGGCACAGGGTGGAAATGGGAAATGGGTTTAAAAAAAAAAACCGCAACCAAAACAACATGAAAACAACCAGAAACAGGCAGAAGTAGGCAGATCTGGCTCAGTGGGGTTTTGCTACCTCTGTGTTGGAGCCATGGGCTACATGTGGGAATGGTGTCTTCTCTGCTGCCTAGCTGCTCTGTGCTGGACATCCATTGCTTAAGATTTCATTGCTGTCCCGCATCCTCTTTAGCTACTTGCTTTGTCTACACCTGAAGCTGACATCAGTGGAAGTAAGCCAAATGACTACTGATAGTGCTCTGTATGTATTTAGTTTTCCTGGTTCTCATTCAGTATTTACTTTCAGGGTTCTCACATGAAGCATCTAAGGGTGATTTATGCTTTTTATTTTTATATATGTAAATTTTGCAGCTGAGAAACTGAAATTGTCTTTAAAGTATGCCAGTTAATCGGATGGTTTTCATTTTGATGATACTCTCTTAAGAAATAAAAAGATTAGGTATTTACTGTAGCTTCTTTTTTTTTTTTTTTTTTTTTTTTTTTTTTTTAAATTTAGGACTGCAATAATCTTTCTTTTGTGATCCCTGTTTTCATACCCTTTAACCATGCCAGATATTTCACAAAGAAACCATTCTTTCCTATCTTCCTATCTTGCCACAACATATAATTTCTCTGGAAAACTTGGGCAAAAGCCATCATCACCACTAAAAAAAAGTAATAAGAGCTTTGCAGCTCACTGAGACAATGAGAAATCATTGTCCTTGCCTTTTCCATGTGGCTTGCCCTGAAAATGCTGTATTTTTAGGTTTGGTCAAGAAATATGTGTTTCTCCTTAAGGATGAGGACTAACAGCAAAGGAGAGAGGAATTACCTAGAAGTCCCACCCCTCTGTAAAACTCAGAAAAAAAGTGATTCTATTATCCTTTATTATCTGGTGCCTTCTTTCCATATGCTAGGACAGACAAGTCTATCTATATTTTTACCTTAGAGAGTGAGCAGCAGACAATTTTCCAAAATTAGGAGAAGCAGTACTGGTCGATGCTCACTGGGTGCTCTGAATTGCTCCTGACTTGCTGTCTGGTATGCTGACTTGTTTGCCTTGTGTATCTTTCCTCTGTATTTGATGTGGTTTGTAACAAGGTCTCAGACATGGAGAGGGTGATGGAGGGTCTCCAGGATCATGCAGCAGCCGTGCTCAAACCACATCCTTTGCGGTCAGGTTCTGCCACTTGTTCTCATGCCTCAGGACAGCAGAACTACGATGACATCTGGAAGGAAGTCTACGCCTTCACTGAGAGTCACCAGGTACTTGGAAGAGGAAATGATGAGTAATAGTCAATTAACATGTCTAGAAAGCATTTTTCAGTCCTGACGGAGGGCTCCTCTAACTGACATCAGAGTCCCCGTTTTTCAAAATTCAGTCTCCTGCTCTTTTTGCTAGACAGGGCCTTCTCATCGACAATGTGCACTGTGTCCAATCCATGTACAGGGTACCCCTCTGCCCTGGAGCTCACTAGTGGCTGTGCAGCAGTTGCTGGAGGCTATCCAGCAGCTGAACATCTGTGGATCTGACAGCGATCTCTGCTTTCTGCAGAGACTTGTTCTCACACCTGCATGGAAGCAAGTTCCTCTTCTCAAGGGGGAAGTGGAATTAGTGGGCACGGCCTTAAGAAGCCTCAGTTTCTGCAAGAACAGAAGCTATGAGAGATCTTAAGTTTCAGAGACAGGAAACAAAAACCCACCAAGTGGCTTGAGAGTAGTGAAGAAGTAGGACTGACCTACCTCTCTGGTATCTGGGGAATTTGTAACATTGCGTACGTGGCACGCTCAAGCTCCGTGACTAGTCTGCTGAACCTGAAAGTATTCTTTTGATGAAGATGGACTTTGATTACCTATTTCTTTATCACCCTCCTTATTCAGACATCATTCACAGCCACTGCTTTAAGGAACATAAAAGCATTATGTATAGAACTTCTAAATCTCAGAAGTTCCTGTATCTGCAGTCAGATGCTTCATTTGGCTTGTGCTGTTGTCAGGCTGCCTGCACCAATGGGCCTTGTTGGCAAGTTAAGAAAGTGCTGATGAATCTCCTTGCCCCGCTGTTCTTTTATTGCATTATTATTTTTATTATTATTTTTAAAGAGGACAGGTCTCAGCTGCTGGAGCTGGATGCAGCCCCAGTGTCATAGCAGCCCATGTCCCTCAATCCTGCTGAGGGCCAGACTCAGGCAGGGCAGTGAGTGATACAAAAGCAGGAGAAAAGCAGCAGAAGCAGAAAGATATCCCTTCGTGCCTCTCTCCTGGTGATGAATCTGTTCCAAGACTGATCCCAACACCATTTAAAAACAAACCCACATATTTTTGTCAGGAAAAGCTCCCACATGTAAGAACATGCAATTCTTCTTACCTCAGGCTGACTTAAACCTAGGATACAGGAAATATTTGGTTACTTAATGAAGACTTCAGGAAAGAAATGAAAAGTCACTGCATTGTACATCTCCTGTCAAGTGCACTGATTCCGCAGTTGGGCTGGGAGAGATCTCTTGCCTTTTGCAAGAGACATGACTAATCTCAGCAGCATTAGGTTAATTATAAGCCTAATTTTGCAACTTGTCTTGTCACAATGGCATAGCAGTGCTAAACTTAGATCTTCCACAAAAGAAGTGTTACTCAAGTCTCAGTGATTTTAAAATAAAAATTTAGCTGTTACCCAAAAAAGTGACATTGGTCATCTCACTCATTTTCAGACTGCATTTTCTGTAATACTTTAGTGTGAAAATTTTAAGTGCACTTGCTTAATAATTATTCAAATAATTATACAAATATTTAATAGAGATGAACAATTAGTATTGTTGATTAACAAAACTATACTTTAATTCTATCTGGCCTCACATTATTTTAAATAATAGAGATGGAAGGTCTTAGTTTTTCTAAAATTTAAGCAATTAGACATTCTTTAGATTCAACAAGAACAGGGTAAGAGAGGATGATCATACGTGGAAGAGAGGTAAAAACAGGAAAATCAGCTAACAGATAATGTATCATAGCAAAGATTACACAAAAGAACTTTGTATAAGTGTTTTGTATAAGTGACAGTTTCTTGTGATTTGTTTGGCTTGAAGGAATTTTTGAGTGCTACGTACTTGTGTCAACTTGCAAATGTATGTGACAGCCAGTCCAGTCCTGAGTTTGTGTCCCTTTTATGTGTACTGTTGCTAGATTGTCTTACGTTGAACGGGATACATTTTACAAGCACTAATTTGTGAATTAATATTAATAGGATTTTTGATAATCAGAAAAAACAATGCCAGAATCAATATTATAAAACCTTTATCACACTTAAGAGAATTCCAACTGACTCCATCCAAGCTCAAATGAAGTAATAAAATAAATTGGAATAGAGAAGTGGTTTAAATGGTCAACATTTTATATATATATATATATATATATTTGATTGTTTGCTGAAATTAATTGGATGACACTTAGAAAATCACTGCCCATAATGTTCCACAATTAATCAATATGGTGTAACCCACAGTGATCATCTCATTTACACTGCTACTAATGCCAATTTAATTTCACTGATGTTAGTGGAGTAATGCATGTGAGTAAACCTTGATGGGAGGGACATAAACAGGCTCGAACAGTGAGCCCAGGAGAACCTCACAGTGTTCGACAAAACCAAGTACAACATCTTGTACCTGGTCTGTGGCAACCACACTATCAGTACAAGCTGGGAGATGTAGGGATGGAGCACAGCCCTGCTGAAAAGGACTTGGAAGTACTGCTGAATGCAAGCTGGACGTGAGCCAGCAATGTGCCCAGAAATCCAACCATACCCTGGGTTGCATCAAAAGAAGCATGGCCAGCAGGTCAAAGGAAGTGATCCTGCCCCTCTGCTCTGCTCTGGTGAGAACTTGCCTGGAGTACTGCATCCAGATACGGGTTCCTCAGTACAGGAGAGACATAGACCTGTAGGAGCGTGTCCAGAGGAGAGCCACAAAAATGGTTGAAGGGATGGAATACCTCTGCTATGAGGACAGGCTGAGAGAGCTGGGGCTGTTCAGTCTGGAGAGAAGAAGGTTCCGAGGTGACCTGACAGTGGCCTTTCAATATCTGATGGGGGACTGTGAGAAGAAAGGGGACAGACTCTAGCAGGTTCTGTTATAATAGGACAAGGGAAATGGTTTCAAACTACAAGAGGAGAGATTTAGATTGGATATAAAAAACATTTTTTATGATAAGAGTGGTGAGGCGATGGAACAGGTAGCCCAGAGAGGTGATGGATGTCCCATTCTTGTAGACATCCAAGGTCAGGCTTGAGGGGCTCTGAGCAATCTGATCTAGCTGTGCACGTCCCTGTTCATTGCAGGGGAGTTGGACTAGATTACCTTTTAAAAAGTTATTTCCAACTCAAACAGTTCTGCATTTCTAACATCTATAGGAGCCCAGGGATCATTTTCTTCTACAGAAGGTAAAAGGGGAGCAGACTAGTTGGTCAGATATGTCACTAAACATGGTTTGGTTGAGCTTTTGATGAAACAGATTTTCTGAATTTT
>JAOWBP010001760.1:53040992-53072296 GCA_028571105.1 Tragopan temminckii | reverse complement strand
GTCAGCGGGGGCGGCGGTTGGCGGAGCAGGGGGGCTGCTGGGGGCCGCGCCTGTCAGGCCGCGTTCGTCAGTGGGCGGCCGGCGCCGAGGGGAGGTGAGCGGCTCCCCGCACCTGCCGGGGTGGCCCCGTGTAAGGAAAAGCGGTCAGCCTCCCCCCGCTCCTTCCCGCGCTCCCCGTTGATCCGCAGCGGCGTTGGCTCGCTTGGAGGGACGCTGGAGTGCGGGGGTTAAGCGTGGGGCGTTGGCGTAGTGCGCGTTGAGGCCTGAGGCGGTGGGCTCGCCGACCGTAGGAGTTTTATGATAAGCCACGTCGGAAAGCCTCTTAGACGGAGGGCGAAAGGGCTGCAGCTTGCATTGCAACTACTCGTGCGAGTATTTGGGGGAGGGGTTACCTTAAAGTACCTTTGCGTTGCTCTGAGTGACATCCAGTGCCTCCCCATGGCCTCCGTGGTGCAGTGCATGGACCTTCGTGGAGCGATAGAAGGCCCCAAGTTGAAAGGGACCCACAGGCAGCATCGATCTAGCCCTTGTCTCCACACAAGACCAGGCAGAAGTCAAATCCGTGTCTGAGAGCGCTGTCCAAATGCTCCTTGAACTCCGGCACTCGGGACTGTGCCCACTGCCCTGGGCAGCCTGTTCCATGCCCACCACCCTCCGCTGAAGAACCTCTTCCTAACCCCTTCTCCTGACAGCTCCATGCTGCTCTTTTCCTGAGCTCTGCCTCATATAACACATTTTATCCTGACAGCTGGAGATTTGTCTGGTTTTGATCCTGAAGGACTGCTGTGAATAGGAGGTCTCAAGTGACCATGGTGGTTTAAAGAAAGATGCGTGCTTGGTACTCTTAGGCCACAAAATGTACCAGTACGGTATACCCACCCAGCCAACTTCTTTGCATTTCTGACTCCTGTTACTGACAGACCCTGCTCTGTGGGTTGCAGAGAGGACCTGTGGAAGCTGAAACTTGGATGATTCTAGCTGCAAGTGTTCTGCTTTCTATTGTGTTCTCAGCTCTGCAGTCACAGACGGAGTTGAAATTCTGTGATGTTACAACAAGAAAATAAGCAAAAACAAAATTCAGCTGCACTGGTCTGTCTTGGCAGAAAATGTCTTGTAATTTGTTCTGCACTTCAGTATGCTCAGGAAGATGATTTAGCAGAGGGTTGTTAGGGCAGTATGTTTAGGTCATGGTTGGACTCAATGATCTTCAAGGTCTTTTCCAACCTGAGTGATTCTATGGTTCTATGCTGGAGACCTGTCCTGGAGCTCATTCTGTTCAGCCTAAAAAGGGCTGAGAAGTTGAATTAAAACAGAGCTATCTCACCTGATGCTTGTAATTCTCCTTGCAGCCCAATGCTCAATACCCTAATCGTTGCACAATTTTTTCTCTCTCGTGTAACTCAAACTGAACTATGATGTGACCAAATTGCAAGCATCTCCCACCTTGCACTGTCATGTCCCTCATGCTAGAAGCACACATAAACAACAGATAACAGGCTGCAAACGTTTCTGAATTTGCAGGTGCACATGCACAGGGAGTGTAGATTTTGGCTTGTGTGCAAGCATTTTGGTTGCTTAAAGATGGCAATGATGTGGCTGCAGACAGACACATGGTCTGGTGACCGGTGGAAGTGGTTCCATAAAAGCAGTGCTCTGGTGCAGTGGGCTGGACACATGGAACACATGGCAGTACTAAGCTGAACAGTGTTAGTGCCAAGGAACTGTCATAAGGAGATTATTCCTGTTGTTTTTGATTATTTTTTTTTTCCTGTAGTATCGCTGAATGACTTCTAGAGTGACTTGGAAGTGTCACCTTTCTCTAAAATGTCAGATCAGTGCTAGCGAGAAATGGGCAGGGTATTCATGGTGGTGCTGCAGACTCATCTGGACTCTTGACTCCTGCATCCTTCTGACATGCGTGGAATTAATCTCATGATCAGATATGAATTGGAAAGAATTTCTTCACTAACCTTATGGATAGAGCATTTCAGGGGAGAAAAAGGAAAGGGGAGGCATTTACCCTTAGCTGCCACATGGAACGTGATTCATTTTTCAAAATCACGTTTATACACATCTATGGCATAGAGTTAGGGGACAGAAAGAAATGTGAGGAGTTCATCTGGTCAGTCCTTTGATTTTGCTACCATGTAGTGGGACCCAATCTCCCCACTTCTTTCCTCATAAATATCCAAAGAAGATTTCCAGGAAGGAACCTTCCTGGGTATCTCTTACAGTGTTCAACTTAGTACAGTTTTCTACTGCCTCCTTAGGTGAAGTTTAACTCCATTTTTTTCTTTTTGTATCAACATACAGAACAGGTTGTTCCCTTCATTTTACAATAGCTTTTTCATATTTTGAAGAATGTCTCTTTTTTAGGCTAAACAAACCCTTAAGTTGTTCAAATTTTGATCCATTTTTTTTTTCTTTTTTTCTAGATCTTGTCATGTGACTCTAAAGAAGAGCAAGGGTTGCAACAGTCTCCAACTTTCAGTTCTACATTGCCAGTTCAAGAAAGATCTGGAGAAGAAAGGCCTAAATAACATGATGAATGAAAAAGGAAAAAATAATTGCAGATAAGATTGCCATCTCCTAGGTAAGAGGAAGCACGCACTGGAGGGGAAGGTGGATGATGCAGAAGTGGCTACTTCAGTTCAAAGAGGGCCATAGGGCAGTTGGCTGATGACCTGACTGAATGTGGAGCTTCATTAAAAAAAATAAAATATATGCTTAAAGAAAGGGCATACAGAATGATAAACAGTACTGTGTCACTGCGTAAAGCAGACTCACTGGAAGTTAACTTGTGTTACAGCACCTCACCTCTGGAGTTTCACAGGATTTGTAAAAGTTGCAATTAGGGCTGAGTAAACAGGGACATGGGGAAGCTAAGGTGCACATGAGCAGTTGAGTTTCAGATGAGGCAAACTGAGAAAACTTGTCAACAACTCTCGACACTGCTTCCTTCTGACTACTCTTTAGAAATCATTCCTACTCTAGACTATCGATACATAACGCTGTGTTATTTTTTTTCTCTTAAGAAAATGTTTTCCAGAAGGGCCTATATGCAATGCTGTGCAGGATTCAGCTGAATTCAGGCTGCAGGTGGAGTCAGCTGCAGTCTTCTGCCTTAAAATATCAGTAACATTCTATTTTAAATGTTTTGATCAGAAACAGTGAAGCTTTTAAATTTTAAATGTGCTTTTCAGTTTTAAACATTTTTTGTGAAAATCCCTTTATTACATTATTAGCAAGTACTCTAATCATCATTGCGTATCTTACATTTCATCTGCCTGGAAGAAATGGACAATTCTTTTGCTGCAGATAAACCACAATTTATTTTGTGATTCTGTGGTTGTTGAGAGAAAGAATACATGGTTTGTTACTTTTTCATCCAGTTATTCAAGGAATGGACAGAAGGGTTTAACCACAACTTCCCTTCTATTCTCAGTCCCAGCAGACATCTGAGTTTGTAAAGAAAAAATCTGCACAAACTGAAAATGTGAAAACTAGGGAGTGAGTTCTCAACAGTACAAAAGATTGCAGTGTTGGATCTTATTTTCTTGGCTGACAGTGACTAGAATGGTTTGTTTATTTTACCTTTGGCATAGCCTTGTTCCACACTTCAATGTTAATTTTTCTTAGATGGGGAAAAAGTCATCGCTAGAGTTGCTGTTGGATGAATTAGTTTTAGGCACCACTGGACACTAATTGTATTAAAACAGAATTTGGCACAAAAACCTGTTTGGTTTTAACTATTTCCTCATAGAAATGGAGTCACTAATGAGTCTTTCTATTGAGTGAAGGATGAAATTAGCTGTTAGTTCATTTGGATAAGCAGGTTTTTTGTTCTTGTTGAGACTCTTTAAATAGAAGGTTGTATGAGAAGCATGTTCACGGCTCTGCTGCAGACAGTTCTGTACATCTCAGTGCTTCAGAAACCAGCAGGTTACACCAGCAGGCCTCCAAAGGCAACACAAAATGGTAACTGTTGTGTCTGTTTTGCTTGAAAGCTGTTCTGTTCTGTCTTTGAGACAGGTTTTGAATTCTGAGATGGTTTTGTATTTCCAGCAAATGCAACACTATTCCTGGAGGAATAAAATGCTTCAATCTTTGTGCGTTGGACCTGATGGCCTTTCTGGCAGTCAGTGGGAGGCTTTAATATGCCAAAAATGCAGACGTGGACTCCTCTGCCTGAAGAAATTGGCTTAGATTAGAGAGTAGAGACAAGTGCTAATTAACCAAACATGCCTACAACATACAAAAGTTCTCTTAGAGTGTAAGTTAATATCTAAGTCACCTCCTTTGGTGTAGTATCAGTATGTCAAAGCTGAAAACAGTCATCTGCTTAATTTCACACCCGTTATTTTGAAAGCTAATACAGTTTTTCTTATCTCTGTTACACATAAAGCCATTATTTGTGCACAGTATTTTTTGAATGCACTGTGGCTCAGCTGTATATTTTGTCCACATCAGCTTCCTCTACAGTGTTGCCTGGTTAGCTCTAGCAACAAGCATCTTTTGAAACCTTTAGAAAAGCTTCTTCCAGTTTGCTATAGGCAAACATGTAGGAACTGATGACTGTCTGGGATTATAAAGAAGGTGGTTGCAGTGGTACTCAGTAGAAGGGCCAGATCACCAGTTAGGCCATCTAGGATTGCAGGGAAGAAATAAGGATTTGAATAAAGCAGATTCTCCATTCTGGCAGTCAAACTGTTGAAACACTTGTTTTCTTGCAGCCCCACTGTGGCTTGCAAAAGCTATTCCATCTCCAAAATGTTGCTGAGAGTGATGCTGATGAAAATGACATGCAGACACGCTTTACCATTTATACGTCCCAGTTGTAATAAGGGGGCAGAATAAAATAGACCAACCTATCTATGAAGAATGTGCAAGGGTTATTTTTCATCACTAAGATTTAGAGGACTTATAAAATTTTATTGATCACTATTTCTGAAACTGTCTTGAATTGTAGCTTTCCTGTTGCAGCAAAGCTGTATGACTAAAATTTTGCTATTCTGTTTTCCAGTAGCTTGGAACCACATATCAGAAGTGAGAATACCAAAGAATGCTATAAGAATGTTTTCAAAATAGCACAAGGAGGAATTCTTTGTGATTTTTCCTAGTTACAAGTTTCCTAAAGCAGTGTAAAGTTTTACTTTCTTTTTTAATAGAAGATATCTACACATATATAGCAAAGTCCGTTTCTTAACTATTGGCCTGTTTTAAAAAATTCTGTTATATTTGGAACTAAGCCTATCATGACGTGTTATCATGTCAGTAGGTAATATTAATCTGCGTAATTTTCAAAAAAGGGTAGAGATTGTTTTTAAGTTTTAAAATTTTTGAAGCCTTTAAGATCTTCTCTCCAAAGGCCCAAAGAACAGCATCCTCAATAGCTAGAATAGAATGTAAGTTCAGAGATGATTGCTACAGTAAATTTCAACGTGACATCTAATACAGATTTTTTCCTAAAATTTCTGCTATTAACCTACATGCTGTAGTATGCCTATATATCTGTTGTTATTAGAGTATAATCTTTGTTGGGTTTAAGCAGCACATTCCAACCAAGAAAGCAAATTCACATAAACCACTCATCGCCTCTTTATCCTATGAGCATATCAGCCATATCATAGAACGGCTTGGGATCTTAAAGCCCATCCAGTTCCAACCCCCTGCTGTTGGCAATTTGCCACCCACTGCCCAGAGCCCCATCCAACCTAGCCTTGAAATACCTCCAGGGATGGGGCATCTACAGTTTCTCTGCGCTTCACCTGAAATTCCAGTGCCTCACCTGAAAAATTTCCCCCTAATATCTAATCCAAATCTTGCCTCTTATAGTTTAAAACCATTCCTGCTTATATGTAGATACTTCCCTTATTTGTGACACTGTTCTAATCCTACAGGGAATGGCGTTATGGAGACAGATGCATTTTTAGCATGCATGGAGATTATGAGTTCAAAACAGAGCTTTTCCCAGTCAAGAATGTAAGCCAGCAGAGACGGTTATTGCCCAGCTCTTGCATAATGGTCAGCCAGTATAACACTTGCCACCAAAATGAGACTTTCAGAGCCCTCAGACAATTATCATTTACTGAATGAGAGATATCACTTAATGACATGAGTGGAACCATGGCATAGCTTTTTCCATGGTCTTCAGAGCTGATGGTTACCTTCTGCCATGCTTGCAGGGGAATGTTGTTATTTCTGTAAGTGCTTAAAATGCTAAATTCTGCTAGTTTCTGTGGAATTCCTGTTTTGGTGTAAGGTATAATTTTGACACAAGAACCACAGTTGTGTTTGACTCCTGAGTAGACAGAAAGAGGAAAATCTCTCATGTCCTTATC
This sequence comes from Tragopan temminckii, assembly GCA_028571105.1. Taxonomy (NCBI): domain Eukaryota; kingdom Metazoa; phylum Chordata; class Aves; order Galliformes; family Phasianidae; genus Tragopan; species Tragopan temminckii. The sequence continues at coordinate 53,065,955 of JAOWBP010001760.1, read as the reverse complement.
ATAGAATCACAAGGTTGGAAATGACCTGCAAGATCATCTAGTCCAGCCATCCTCCCATTACCATTGCTACCACAAGCACTAAACCATATCTTGTAGCTCCTCATCCAGACACCTCATGAACACTGCCAGGGACAGCGACTCCACCACCTCCCTGGGCAGGCCATTCCAGTGCCTGACCACTATTTGAGAGAAATAGTTCTTCCTTATGTCTAACCTAAACCTCCTCTGGTACAACTTGTGGCCATTTCCTCAGGTCCTGTTTGTTGCATGGGAGAAGAGGCCAAACCCCTCCTCAATCACAACCTCCCTTCAGGAAGTTGTAGAGTGCAATGAGGTCTCCCCTGAGCCTTCTCTTCTCCAGACTAAAAGACAGATTCTCTTTAACTTCTGAGATAAAAAAGTACATCTGTGCTCTGGTATATACATTCTACCACATCTTCTTTTGCATGTTTTGAATAATTTTTCTACCACTAGTTGTAAGTCACTTGGTGCCTTTCGATTTATTTAGTTCAGCATGTAGAGGAAGTGCATATCAAATTTATGGGCTGAAGTGGAATTGTCAGCTATTCATGAAGCAACACCTCCAAGAAAGATTGCTCATGGCTTCCTGTCCTGAGCAATACAGAACTTGAAGCAGCTACTGGGTTAACTTGTCCTTACACAGAGCAAAAACCCTTGGGGGAATCCAGCACTACTTATTTGTTTAGGAGATGTGTCCATGCATTTGAGTGATGTCTTGATTTGTTTTTGTTTTTCCAAGGAGATCATAACTCATTTGCATAAACAGTTCCTAGTCCATAATGAATACGCATAACAGTATTTATGATAGATAAGTTAAAGGAGATTTTATGAGACAGCAAAGCATGCAGTAGTAGAAGGGAGAAGTACCCTTTTCATGCTGTCTGGCAAGAATGATGACTTAGAGGAGAAAGTAATTTTAGTATCTTATCAACTACACGCATCAAAAAAAGAAAACAGGGAAAACAGGTATTTATGGGCATGCTGGTGTTACAAATGCTGTGGTACTCTGCTTTAATACACTGCATTCGATATCTGATAGGTAACATACAAATTAAAGAATATGCCAGTTAAGACTGCAGGAGTCCTATTTAGTCATCTGTGTGGATCTTGTATGACTTCTAACTCAACAAGAAGAAGGTCTCTTAAGCAAGAACTGTGTGGAGATAGGACAGCTGCTGCTCAAAAACAAAATGAAACTCTGGCATCTTCAGGAAGAAGAGCCAAGAAGAAGCCATAGTCTGCTGCAGAGATCTAAGGGCAGATGTTACTCTGTAAACTAATTTATCAGTAAATCAGCTATGATAAAATGTTGGACAGGTTGTACATGTGGGTGGAAACAATATGCACAGTAAAACAAGCTGGTTGGGTATGCAGAGAAATGTGCTGCTAGAAAATCTTGTGAGGAACTTTGAACTAGCTGAAGTATTGTATATAAGCTTGTGTTACATGCTGCTGATTAAGCAAAATTCAAATGTTGAAGATAGCAGTCATGAAGGCTCTGCCTTTGTGTGATTGCTGAGCAGCTCAGTGCGGAACACTTAATCTCATATTAACTTTTACTTTCTGTTTGTTATGACAACTTAGTGCTGTTTCATGGCAATTTTGAAGTTATTTGAAGGACTCTGGGGAAGAGGATCTTAATGGCATAGAAGATTGGAGTGGACACTGCAACAGCTGGAAAGGCAGAAGAGGTTTCTTAGGAGAAGGGCAGAGGGATACGGAGAAAGGCAGAAATGAATAAGCATGCAAAGATGGTACAAGGGTGTACCATTATGGCATAGTGTGAGAAACTGAGGAACGTATTAGTGCTGTTTGCTTAGCATGGCAGACCCGCTTATCTAATTATTTTATCTGTAGTATTTCTAAAATACAAGTAATGTGCAAGCTGTACTGTAACAGAGACAAGCACTAAAAGCAGTTCAGCTGCTGTAGTCTGCAGATGCTGATGTCTGTAGTCCCTCATAATCTTGTATGTGACTAGTAGGAGGGGATGAAGTTTACTAAAGATGATGAGAGTTTCAATACACTTGGTTCTGTGGTTTGAACAGATATAGCTGTCAAACAATGATGTTTCTGGTTTCAGAGTTATCTTTGGTTTAAGTTCTTGAGACCTACTGCCTAGGGCAAGCATCCATGTGAGAATGCTGGTAGGAATTTGCAACTTAAAGCTCCTTGGCAGCAGATGTCTTTTTTCAGTTTTTGTGGTAGTGAAGCAGGTTCCAGAGAATGGGAGGGGAAGTCTCAGAGGGTGTTTGTGAGGTGCCTGAGAGAGGCATGTAGGGATGGGAAAGGAATCTGGGAAAAGCCAGAGGGGTGTCATGGGTCTGAACTCAGTGTCCTTCTCTTCTCTCAGCCTGCCCCATCTCTTCCTCCCTAGAGGTGGCTCCTCAAGTTCTTGGAGTTTGTAGCTTGTTTCCAAAGCCCACAGACATCCTCCCCCCCCCCCCCCGCCTTATATCTGTCTTCCTCTATCAACTCAACTCTGCCTGGAAAAAAAATCTCCTCATGGCTTTGCTGTAACTTCTAATTATTCTCTGCCTAAAAGAACAGGATGCCAGGGGCAACTCCCATTACAAAGCAAAGAGGAGACAGAAGGTGGGTAAGGGTCATTTAGGCCAGAACAACAAGCTCTGTCTCCCAGGATGAAGGCAATGTATCTTGCACTCTTCAGCTGCTCTTGCCTTGTCTTGGCCTACTGAATTTGTGTCACTCAAGTAGCCAAGCTGATGGCAGATGCCCACAGATTGACCTTCATTTTGTTGTTTCAGAGGTTTTTTAAGGATGTGATTTCGGTCAGATAAAGCACCGTCTGGCAGGTGTTATGAAGAAAACTGGTAGAAGTAGCAGAACTAACCTTATGGAAAAATATTTGCTAAACCAGTCAACAAGCAACACTTCAGAGTGGTAAAGCAGGTACTCTGAATCTCATAAAACTCATTTAGCTCATCACATAGAGAAGCAACATAAAGCTACCTTCAGAGTCACCTGACTGCAGGGGACCTTCGGGGATGGTTGGGACCAAGCTTGCACAGCTGTAGCCGTCACGCTTAACATCCTGTTGTTCCTGACTCTCTATTTACAACCACTGGTCCTGTCAGCAAAGAAAGTGGCAGTAGTGGTAACCATTCCTCTGTGACTTTGTAGCATTCTTTGCATTATTAATCATTTTTTTCACAGTGGTAATGAATATCTACAGTCCTTTACACAGATCTGATTATTGCATAGTGTAGCGGAAGTGCTAAGTCACAGCCTGAAACAGTGATTGAACACCTGGTGGAAAGCAGGGTCCACCCAGGGGAGCTCAGGTGCATGCAGTGCACCTAAGTGATGGAAAGGGGTGGAGCCAGGATCCACTCCCTTGCAGACCTCATTTAAGGGTTGGCAGTGCAGGTGAGGGTATATTGTTGGAGCTCCTCACCTATATGAGGCCTTCTGAAGGTAAGCAGCTTTTTTTCTTTTGTTTCTGCTTCTGTGGCTGCTGTGCTTGGGCTTGTCCTCGCTTGCTGCAGCCTGCGACTCTGCTACCTTACTGTCATTGCTGTGTTTTCCATCACATTATAGTGTTATGTTTAGTAACTAATCCTGCAGTTAGCCTGTTCTGACCTAAACCACAACCTATGTCTTTTGAGTCACTTCAAACCTGTCTTGGTTTCTGAACCAAGGATCAGTTAACGGTAGGTATTTCCTGCACGCACCTTCCACAAAAACTTCTCCCCCTTTCTGCTGTTTCCCCTTTAAGTATGATTTCTAGCACAGCAGTCATCGGGAAAGGGTGACCGTAGGATACACAACAATCGTGGATCAGTGGGAGGAGAACTGGTGGAAACAGCAGCCTCATATCTGTATCTTTGGGCATATGTAGAGGCTGCGTGTATGCAATTTCATGTTAATGAAGAACTGAAGTAATACTAACTAAATGTACACTGGTGGAATTAAATGTTTTTCTCTTTATTTGTAATCTGTTTCTTATCCCAGCCAAAGTCTTGGCCAGCTTACCTTTCCATCTCATTGATAATGATGTTCTATCTCCTATCGTGGTTAAAACAGAGCTCTATGTTTTCTCTGCAAGCTCCCCTGACTTAGGATACTATACCTCATCTCTTTCATTCAGGGGTTACCTTTGATTAGTCTCCTCAGGGTCCTCATATGAATGTAAAAGTGGCTGATTCATCCTGGGAATTATCCCCCAAATTATTCTGTTTTCTTGAACAATTGAAACTTAACTGGATGTTTTCCATCTCATAGATTTATTAGCAAAAAATAAATCTTACTGCTTTGAAGTTTTCCTAGCCCTTTCCTCTGTCTCCTAGTTTTTAAGGAAGATGTTTTCTATCTTTGTTCAGCTAATGCTTCCATTCTGCTTTTCCTTTCTGAGTTCCAACTTGCATTTCAAAATATTTTCCTTCTCACTGATCTTGAAAGAGAGAAACACCTTGTACAGTTAGCTTATCATTCATGTCTGGAATTCCTAGGTATTACAGAAATGCAAATATTTTAATATTTAGTATTCATTTTAATACAGCATGTGATTTTTAGGGAGCATTTTAGATCATTTTGGTGAAATTTTCCTGAAAAGAAAATATAAAACATCAGTGACTCAGGATTGTATCCACAAAATGTTTTTCCTTCTCTCAAATCACTACGGGGGCCCTCATCTTACCTCCTTTGCCAAGTTTCAAGACGTTAGTGTTTAACTGCACCCCCACCAAAAGATTACAAATTGGACCAACCTTCACTGCAGAAATGCTGGGATATCAAGACAATGTAGTTTCAAAGTCTCAGCTACAGTGTATTCTTTTAGATACTTAAAACTAATAGATTTTCTAGGCTGTGTAATCTCACCAGATTCTTTAAAAAATGCCATCTGGCTGCATAAGTGCCCAAGTATATCCTCTCTCTCCCCAAAAATACAAGATTTTTTTCAAGTATAACTGTTCAATATCTTTTCACAATTAAAACAAATTTAATATTGTATTTAAAGATGAAAAAGCATCAATAAAACTAGGAAAGCAGATTGTGTGACTTCGCTCCCAGCAAATTATTTGAAAATCGCAGACCTCATAGGAATGTGGAATTTGAGAAATATTTGTCCTTTGTTTCCCCCAGCTCAGCAGCACTCTTTCCTCCATTAGGGTGTTTTGCCAGTTGACAGGGTCAATGGGAAGGACACCAACAAAAGGGATAAGCTTATTTTACTGTCTATTTCAAAATAATACAAAAAATAAAGCAGTGCCTACAGTAAGAAGATAAGCTTTACTGTAAAGAAAATGAACGAGGTAATGCATCTATTCATTACTACATGAGGTTAGCGGTAGTGATTAAGAAAGTTACATCACCAATTGCGCTAATATGTTACCGTCATCCAGATCTGCAGTTACTGGGGAGTCTCATTTACAGCAAGAATCTGGAGAACCTGTCTTGGCATTTGGGGCGTTCTATGCAGAATTCTTATGTGGAAAGCGTAATTCTTATAAGCAAAATTACAGGAACGTTAAAATGAATGAGACTTTTGTTTGAATGCCTGTTCTCAGTATCCATGCAACCCTTGAAAGCTCTGCTAAGGTGGATTTAATTTCTACCTAAGAATTCAGGAAGTTGCAAAAAAAAGTCCTGTTCAAAGTGCCTTGTCTGATCCTGTTTGAATGAGTAGGTGAATGGACATCGTTCCCACTTTCCTCAGCTGTTGACAAAGTGTATTTCTTTTGTGCCTGTGAGAGCAAAGGAATAATTTTTTTTTTTTTTTTTTTTTTTTTTTACGTATAGTGGTGCTGTTCAGGGATGCATCCAGCACTCTTAGAGACCATCACTCAATCTCCTTTCTCAACAGCACCACTAAATCTTACACTGGGTGGGTTTCTTTGGAAATCCCTAATGCACACAGATGACTAAAACTATAATGACAGGAAACTACCTCCAGCTGAAGTATCAGGATGCAATTTTGCAATTAGCCTAGGCTGACCTCAGTCTATTTTGCTACATCCTTCTCCTGTGCTAGCTGTAGCCAGCAGCACCAGTGGACCTACATTTACATGTTCACCTGTGTCAGCTCCTTCACAGAGGTGTTTTTTGGCAAAAACAGATGCTTTTGGATAGGGTAGGTTTTCAGCTTAATCAGATCACCTCCCTATCCCCACAACTCCATGAGAGTCAGTCTCAACACAAAACAAGGCAAAAAACTTGGGGTGGGAGGTAAAGTTGTCAGTTTCTTCAGTAGTAACTTTAGCTGGTAAAATCTCTCACCTAAAAAAAAGTACTAGAACAAACTGATAAAAATTTGATTTGAGATGTGCAAATTTCCTGGACTTGACAGTGTCTATTTTTGAATTCAAGCTAAAATATGAAAGTCCTGTCTTGCTTTTTGTGGTGTACCACTTGAATTCACCTAAGTAAGGGAATGTTTGAAAGTGGAGGGTCTGGGATTTTTAAGGCTTTGTCATGTGTTTCGTAAGCATAAGCCAGTATATCTGACTTCTGTGCTAAGAACATGAAGTAAAACTGCTACCAAAACCGAAAATAGTGTCTACAGTAAGTGGATATAATAAGAAAAGTCAATATGGCTTTTTCAGAGAGAAACTGTACTACTTAAACCTATTTGAGTTCTTTATAATGAGTGTATAAAGGTGAACAAGGAGTTGAAAGTGATCCACTCTGCTTTCCAAAAGAGTTTTGAGTCCAACAGTAAAATATAGAAATATAGAAAATTGTGTTGATGGTGGTAAGAGAAATCATGATGAGGTATGAGACAAAATCTTCCACAGGTCAGTAATTGTTTAAAAGCAAAAAAGCAATGGATAAATGTATCAGGGGTTTTTGTTTGTTTGTTTTTCCTTCACAACGGAGATTTGCTACAGTTTCACTTGGGATTCATGCTTTTATTTTATTACCAAGTGATGTCAACAAGGTGAAGAACAAGACCATGAACTTCAGTAATAATACTGAATTCTTTAGGATACTAAAATCAAAAACCAGCTGTAAAATTATGCAGAAGGATCCCATGAGTAAGTTGCATGACTGACAGAGTCGGGTTAATTTTAGAAAATCCTAACTTTTCAATACAGAATAATGGTTTGTAAACTAGTGTTACTACCAGACTAACACTTTTTTTGTTTGAAGGAAGGATAACTGAGGGGGCACTATGAAAGAGATCTTTGAAGATGATGACTGGTATAGGGAAAGGCAGACAGCGAGCAGTTATGTACAGCTTTGCACAGTAAAAGAACTGAGTGGGAGTCTATAAAATTCTCATATGGCAAGTTTGAAACAAAGGGAAGTTATTTTTCCCATAACGTAGAATTGAATGTAGAATACGCATTCTCTTAGGATAATAAATATGTGACGAGTTTAAAAAAAAAAAAAAACACTAAAAAATCAAAGAGATCTGGAAGACAAGTCCATTGAAGACTATCGTACAGTGGTCTAGGAAGAGTTTTCCAGCTTGGGAATACTGAGAGCTAAAGGATAAAGCTAAAGAGCCTTGCAAAATATCAATTTTTATGTCTAACGAGCTTTTCATGAGGATGCCCAAATAGGCCATTGTGGAGAAGAGGGAACTAAGCTTTGAGGATCTTTGGTCTGCTCAGGAACGTTAAAGTCTCATTAAAGCTATATTAGAAGTTACTTCTAATTTCCGAATAGAATAAATATGGGACTTCTAATATTAAGCACATAGTATGAGGTTAGCAGAGGTAAAAGATATTTCAAACATTACATTTAGCTCCATATTACCTTGATAATAGCACTGAAATATACAAGTGGCATTATTCATATGGCATTGGTCATATGCTGTGCATTCAACTAATTCCTATATGACTCTTTCTCTTGATAAACAGTATGCTGTATGTTTTTATCAGGCCCTAATTTGGAAGAGAATTAATCTTTATGAAGTTTATTAGAGTGTCCTGGTTACGTCAAAACATAGAACTGGAGTGTTCTTCATTTATACAAATGTTGCTGAACATTTAATTTAAGAGTCTCTGTCTGATAGATAATAATAAAAAAAAATGACTACCCACCAAACATGTTGCATTAAATGGAAACTATCTTTTTGGCTGCTCATTGGAGAGGGATTACTATTACTGGAATGGCTTTGGTTGTCAGCAGTGTCTCCTTAAAAACAGCTTCCTCTGAACACATTTCTATTTTATTGAGAAAAGGAAATATGGTATTAGAAATCAATGTTTTTAAAGGATAATTTAAGGAAGTCTAATCTTGGCCAATGCTAAAATATTTTCAATTTAAAACAAATAGTATTTCTGTCACCCAGTCAGCTTTTTCAGAGTAGACTATTACTCCTTGATAAGTTAATTACAAAACAGAAAGAGACTCAACTAATCTAAAAAAGTGTATTAATGAAAGCATAGAGCACATGTCTAAAAGCTGTTTTTAGAGATTTATTAGTGAAATTTTACTTTTTATATGAAAAACCTTGTCTCCAACTTCTTAAATCATAGGAAAAGTACTCGATTTTTTTTCACCCAATCACAACTAATTTCTTTACATTGCTTCAGTGATGGACTATTGTTTTTCTGAAGTACCATCCATTATAGAAAATGACAGTATCATAATTGAAATTATTTAAAATATGGTACATTTAGATAATTTTTTACTTCAGTATAAATATTACTACAGAAGAAACGCTGCTGTTGGAAATAGCTAGGATGAGCTACTAAAATGCAATTGTAGCTCAGTAGGCCATATTCCTCTGGCGACAGGAAATGAAAGATATTAGAAATTCCTTTGAAATGCAAAAAATTAAGAGAAATGAAGGGAACCTTTTTTGTGGTTTCTGAAGTCTGGCCATCTTTAGTCAAATCTTTGTGCTACAGGGCAGATACCCATTATCAAACGTTGCAGAAGTTTCATGCTGCTTAGGCTCCATACAGATGTGAAAGACAAATTCATGCTTGTTGGATGTCAGCAATGGGAAAGATTAGGACAGACAATCAAGAAAGGGGTGCAGGAATCTTCTGAAATATAGATTATATAAGGAGTTGTCACTGCATGTTTAAAACATGAGATACTATTTGATTGTTGCTTACACAAATAATTTGCAGCCAGTCAACACAGAACAAGAATCCATGCAGTGTTGTGGGCTATGGTCTTTCTGTTTGTAATGTCACTTGAGTCATGCAGTTTTACTAACTAACCTGACCCCTCTTGTTGCCAGCTACCTCCACAAAAGGCACATTTTATTTTCTGTTTAACTAGCATGGAATTTCTCTCCTGTCCATGGCTGGCGCCTCCCATCACATATACGCTTAATTTTGTTTAAAAAATGACACCAGATTTTGTATGAAATATGTTATGGTTCTGCTGAGTACAATTTGTTGTGGAATGAGTGACAATCAGCAGGCCTGAAATACTGTTTTTGTTATGTTTGTATGTATGCTGGAACAAAAAGTAAGGTAGTTTCAGAAGCTTGCAACTTCTACAACAGCATGCATACGGCGGTATCAAGAGCTACGAGTGAGAAGGAAAGGTTGAAACATTAGTCTGAGCATCAGAACTCTTTGGGTGAGATTCTAACACTTGCCCTGACTCCAGGTTTGTGCAAGTGTTGTCTAAGGTGCTTGCTAGCAGAAAAAGTCTTTTCGTGAATATTATTTCCTCCAGCTCTGTGTATCCTGTAAAGGGCTTTGCAAAGGCTTGGTGTTGAGAGCATGAGGTAATTATCAAAGCATCTTGCATAAGGAAGAGGGAAGGAATGGCTCTACTGCCTGCAGAGCTGGCCATAAGCTAGAGAATCTCCTCTGACTGTGTCGTCTTTACTGGGGGAAGATTTTGCTCTTCGCATTCAAATGTAATGAAAACAACAAAATGACAACACTTTGTGAATCATTCTGCTGGCTTTGAATTATGGTCCTGGCCTTCAAAGGATGGTCAACAGAATTTCTTTGTCTTCTACTATCAGTCCTAACAAATACTACATGATGATGATCTGTAAATGGTTAACTTATTTTCTCAAGTTTCATCATTGGAATGATTTAAAAAACTAAACTGTGTAAAACAGCTTTTTTTTTTTTTTTTAAAAAAAAAAAGCAAATAATGCTGTGTAAAATAAGGGCTTTTTAAAAATCCTGTATATTCTTGTAACTGACATATATACCCAATGACTCTTTTCTCAGAGTTCTAGATTTAGAGCATGATTGCTACTTTTGGAGTTCTTATTTTGTTCATGGGAAAAACAATTGTCTAGTTAGATTTCATATTTAATGTGTGGAAACACATGCCCCTAACAAAGAAAATTTGTACCTTTTTCAGGGATCAGTGTCCCCACAGAACTTTGTGGGACTAGAACAAGTATTCTTCTTATTAGCATTTGACATTGCTGCAAGCATATGAAGAGAGAACTTCTCTGTTGGACTTGATGACTTCAGAACTCCTGATTGATAAACTAACCAGTAGTCAGTTTTCAAGGGAAGCCCACAGCTGTTTCAGAAGTGAACTGGTTCTTGATTAATGTCTTCATTTTTGTACCTCTGGATGATAAGGCAAAACCTCACTATTTGAGAAGTGTCCTACAATCACCTTCTAAGAATCATAAAGTTAGAAAACTTGCTTTAAGTAAAAAAATAATTATTTTTCATTTTGGACCTTTTTTTTTTTTTCCTGGTTGAACTTCATCTGCTGGGCTTATGCTGTACTTGCGAACTGATAACACCATGGAGTCCAGCCATGAGCAGGTTTTCATAATATGAGATGTTGTATAGACACAGCGGCAAAAAGCTGCAAAATCCTTATAGTCAACCTAGATCTGTTAAATACAATTCTGAAGATAAATAGACATATGAGGAAGTTGGAGGATTATTGGTCAACACCACACAATAGTATAAAATGCACCAGGCTGGCTTTAGCTTGGCAGTAATATCTTTTGTCACATCTTTGTAGTGTTAGTGTTGCAGCTGTACCAAAAAAGACCCTTACTTGTCTCACATTCATTAATATTACATTGTTCTGCTTGTATCACAACAGGAGGCTTTTGGAGCTTACTGAATAAAATTTTCTTTGTTTTTTCCTTATGCTGGCTTGCTTCAGAAGTAGTAAGTCAATAGCTGAAGTCTAGAAAAGAGCTGTCTAAAAAATGTGACGTGAAAAAGACAACTGAAAAAATAAAGGATTTCTTAAAACCACTCCCACCTAGCAATGCTGTTTCTTGTACCTTTAGTTTTATCTGCTTCTCACAATCTATCTTGTGAAATATGCCTACCTTTCAAAATTACTCCAGCTTTGGAATGAAAGCGTCAGCAGTTGCAAGACTCTTGAGAGTATGATTATCTTATTTCCTGTCTGTCTACTACATTTAAACATCTGCCAAACTGGAGAGGTCATTTTTCTACCGTGACTCTGGAGTACACTTAATGAGGCTCTTGTTACTGACTGACCTCTTGTACCTGGAGAGGTTAAACATCTTGGACAAGTTTTCATTGCTTGAATCTGTGCCAAATCCTTTTAACGCATGAAAGACTCTATCACTTTTAAACCAGTGGGGTTGAGCAAATAAGCTTCGGTCTGATGACAGGAGCCTGCTTGATTTCTGCGGTAAAGAAACAAACTCATAACCACCCTGGTTACAGCAAAAAAAAAAAAAAAGTATCTGTGCTGACCTTTGTCAACAGTCTCATAGGATTGCTAGGAACGTTCCTCCTACCAGGTTACTTTGCAGATGTGAATGAAAGCTCATTATCTGTGGCTAGTACTTACCATAAGAAGCATAACCTTAGCTTTCAAAGTAAGGAACTTGTTAAGTATTTATGTTGTTGAAATTGAATCAGATCATGTTGCTGTGTTGCTTCTAGCAACTTGCACCTACTTTACTTCCATCATACTTAGTGAGGTTTTTTCAGCTACATTTAAAGACTAAGTCTAGAATGGAGCTCTGTTTATGAAACACTGAAACTATTAATGTTTCACAGCATTTGACAACTCTGGCTTTTCTGATTACATTCAACCTTGCTGAACAGGAACGTTTGCATCATTTAAGAGCAATTTTTTTTTTTTTTTTTTTTTTTGCACTGCCTGTATTCTGTATCTTCTCAAACAAAGAGATGGTGACAGATGATGCCTCAGTGATAAGTAACATTCCACTATATACCCTCTATCTACAATAAGTTCTCTAAATGCACAAGTTTCATCACATCATGGCATGCTACCTACTTTATTTATCCATTCCACTTGACATAGCTATTAAAAACAGCCCTTCTTAGTTCAGTCTTTTCCTTTCCCATGTGTCAGTCTTCAGGATCTAATTCTGTAACTACTTTGACAAAATTGAAGACTCACAAGATGAATGGGCTGCGTTCCCCTACTAACAGAATGTGTATCCTCTGAAAACATTCTGATTATTTAAAAAATCCTTAGGATAGATGTCAATTAAAATTACAAGGGGAGGGATTCCATCCACTCTTTCATACTTATTTCCTCCTCTTCACTGTTTCCGTTTCATTTATCAAATAAGCTTTCTGTTGCCAAATTTCTTTCACCCTTTTCTAAGTATCGTTTTTTCCTCTTTTTTACTTTGTATATGAGAAAACCTTTCTACTTATTTCTACTTATTTCTACGTCTACATTTTGCCTGATTTTTTCCCTAGTTCATTTTTCTAGTGCAGACAAGTCCTAAAACTATCACTGAGGAAGAATGGGATGCTAGGATGTCCTGGGGATGCCACCTCTATATGCAGAATCCACTGCTGACTCAAAGCAAATCTGGACCATTACACAAACTATCATCAGCAATGAAGAACTATGTTCAGCACTTTAGGAAGGACAGGCAAGCAATATAAAAGAATCCAAATAAAGCAACAAAGATGGTTAGACACATGGCTGTGTGTTTCACAAGCAATGAGCTTTCTTAAAATAACACGGAAGGAAGAAAGAAAATCCAGAAAATTATACATCAGCAGTACTATTTCTAAAAATAATGGTTTTCAAACTTTTCCATGTGGCATTAACAGCTCTTTAAGGGATAATCTTTATTGCTTTGTAACATACAAAGCAATAAACAGCTGCTGAGATTGATTAATAGCCAAAGCAAAGTTGAGGCATGTAATCAATCTAAAAAGCCATTTATTGTGAATATGCTACAAAGCAATAGAGATTACTGCTGTTGCACAACAAACCATAACAGAGAAAACACACAGACACATACACATGCACACAGCAAAAAGAGTTGCTTTCTTTTCAAGGCCCTCTGTGTTATGCTGCCTTTTTCCTGAGCTTGCAAATGGCAGTGCCATTGCCTAAGAAAGGCCACTGGCCCTAGAGTGTATGATCTGCTGGAAGAAAGTAATGCTATAAGAACTTCAGTGTTACCTGAGTGGGAAATAATACTAATGGGTTTTCTTGTTTGGTTTGTTTTTGTTTTTCTGTAACTAGAGATGTAAAATTCCACATGTATTCAATGTGTCTTTGGAAATGGTACTGCTATTTGTATTACAAAAAAAGAAAAAGAATTGGCTTACCAATTAAAAAAAAAGTAGTCTAATTTGTGCTAATGTAGAGCATTTTTTTTTAATGGCTACTAAATGACTGTGAAGGTGATCACAGGAATATTGCATTTAGCTACTTCAGGCAACTACTTCACACCATTCTGTGTATACAACTTTTAATACAGTCACGTTTTTACCTCCTCCAGTCTTCATGGGAGGCCATTTCAGAATCTTGCTTCTCCAGCCACTTTAAACTCTTTTAAACTCTTACAAAAAATTCTATTTGGAATGTTGCAGGTCAGCATGCCTTTTTGTTCTTGAATCAACATTGTCATTTAGAACAAACTGGTCTTCATGTCTTTGAAATGAAGTTATGGAGAGCGCCTTTCACCCTTCATTTTAGTAGAACAAATGAGCCATGTGCCATGCAATGGGAGGGTTTTCCCTTTATCAGTCTTGTGACCTTCCTCTGCACCCATCAGGATCCCTCTTGTCTGAATGCACGTGTTCTGTGGGGCACCGAGCTCCAGAGGAGCTCCTTCTCTCTCCAGTGACACTCTTACCCTGTCTACTGGAAACATCTTGCCCAATACATTCAAGGATCAAATCTGCCTTTTTCATATCCCTTTTGCATCTGAAGCCATCGGTTAACTTGTACATCTACAAACAACTGGTATGTCCTTGTTTCTGAACTGATGATTTTGCAACTTATGACATAAATTTGTATTACTTCACAAGGGCACAAATTTGTAATTTACACTATTAAATTTCATTCTGTTTCTATTACTCTAGCTCCCAAGGTTATTCAGGTCTTCCTGTGTCATATTGCCATCCCCTTCCATATCAATGATGTCTCTCACATTTGTGTCATCAGCAAATTTCATTAACAAACTCCCTATTCTAAGGTAGTGAATAAAAATACAACTAAAGACATATCCTTGAGGAATTCTTAGTAAAATAACCCCCAAGACTCAGTTTCACAGTTGTAGGAACTGCTTTCTTCAATTTCATATTTGCAGGAAAGACAGTTCAGCCCTAGAAGAACTTAAATTCAGATCTCAGAGGTTATAAACTTTTGAAGCTGTTGTCTTCTAAACTCTGAACTATTTAATACCTACAGTTGCCTAAACTTTAATAACAGCTACTTACAATAGTAGCTGTTTATGAATGTTTTCATAATTCCATCTACATATCTCTTTACAGCTACAAAAATTTGTAAGTGTAAGAATTGTACTCATGGTACAGTGATGAATTTGATGGCTTTTTAGCATTTCACTCTCTTTGTTAAGAAAATTGTTTGAGTTATTTTTACCCTGGCAATCAGTTTTACTATTTAGCCAGTCTTTTCAGAAGAGCACAGCTTTCCTGGAGAAGATGATATCTATGCCTGAGACAACATTGCTTGTGAATTCCTATCCTGTGTGAATTTCAAAGTTCTAATTTCCCTACTTTGGGTAGCCACATCATTCTTCCTGCAGGAAACACTGGACTGAGATTCATGGCCTTGTTCATGTTTCCCCATGTCTTAACTTTTTCCACTTAGAGAGTTTGGTGTCAGCAAAATCAAAGAAAATCTCTGAATAATTGTCATTGATATATTTTTTTCCCATCAGTATGCTATTTGCAAAATGACTGTCACTGCAGTACATAATCTTTTGTAAAAAAACCCTGCAGTTAAAAGTTTCATTTATTACACACTGACTGAAGCTTATACCTATCTCAGCTGCATTTAACGCTACATTTGTGTTGCTAATTAATTTGAGAAGAGTGAAGGCAATCTCATTTTTTCCAAAAGACTGTAAATGGCCTCTTGTAATCATTTAGCAGAGAATGACCTCCTGCAAGCTCTGTTTGCTGCATCTGCACAATGCTGCTGAGAGGGAACTGCTGGTAGCAAAGAGGAAATACAGCAAAGCTGGACAGTTGCACTGCAGCCCAGAGAGAAGTTCTGTGTAAAGCCAGTATAACTGGAAAGATGAAGACCTCTGCAGACCAACTGTTGAGTGTCAGCAGTTCATGCTAGCAGAACTTCTGCCAGTAAAACTGCCTTCCTCTCAAATAAGACCAGCAAAAAGAGCACACAGAAGATACAGGTTTATGGGGATATCTGTAGGGTGCTGATGAGAAGGGCAACTGGTCTCTCTCCTTGCTTCTTACACTGCTGTTCCTGTAGAAACAACCCCAAGGATGCCTGCCCACCAGGATCCTGATGCCACATGCCTGGCCACTGCTGGCCTTGTTTGAACCAGAAAGTTTTACTGGCAGAAGTTCTGCTGGCATGTGCTATAGACATTGCTGTGTTGGCAGGATGCGCTCACATTTGGCTGTTTCTAAAGATGCAAGATGACCTCAGAGCATCAGGCTTTTATCAGCAGAAGATGGCAGCATTATGGAAGGCTAACCCAGATTACCTTGTGCAATGTTTGGTAGATTGCCTTCTGGTAATTTCTTGCAGCATAGTGTGGAGCTGCTGTTGTATACTGTGAGATACCACCAGTTACATCATAAAATCTGTGTAAATATTGGGTCAGATTTTCAAAAATTTTTCAATCTTGTGCAATAACCTATTTTTACATGTGCTATTTTCCTATATTGCAGATTTCTCATTGCCAGAAGCCCAGATTGTATCAAACAGCATTGCTCCCTTGTTCATTTAGGGCAGATGTAAATATTCTTTATCTAAAGAGCAGCCTAAAGTATTGGATACTGGGGACAAATGAAACATAGAGACAATGAATGGTAGCTAACTATTTGCAGTAAGCGTTCACTAAACTACTTACAAGAACAACTCGAAGTTTTGAGCCATACTGTGAGCACTGGAAGAGAGAAACATTCAGGGCTGGATATTAAACTCATGCCAACCTATCCACTCTGATTTAGGAGCTGCTTAATGAGGAGAAAGAAGAACTAGGTGGTGCCAACTTTTTGGAAAGCTGTGCTGATGTGGGCATTTTGGCATTACCTGGGGAGCTGTCTCCAGTGATGTACATAAAGTTAAGTATTTCCTGCTACATGGTCTCTTCATGCTGGGTAATATACTGGAAATAAGAGATGAACCTGATACGATGGACTTTGCTAGCTGTGGGGGAACAGTAAATAAGGTTTATATCCAATTCTGTCCAATTCTATCTTGTTTTGAATACAGAAAATGAAAGCAGTGCTTCTCCATGGTGATCTCTCTAGACAGTATTTTACATCAGTGTTGCTTGGGAGAAAGCCCATACTTGCCTCCCCATCTATCCTGTTGTCATTAATGATGTTACATAGCCAACTCTGGCAACAGAGACAAGGCAGGTTTGGCAAGCTGTAGGTAAAAAACAAAACATTGTAGCAGGAAAAAATA
This sequence comes from Tragopan temminckii, assembly GCA_028571105.1. Classification (NCBI taxonomy): domain Eukaryota; kingdom Metazoa; phylum Chordata; class Aves; order Galliformes; family Phasianidae; genus Tragopan; species Tragopan temminckii. The sequence continues at coordinate 53,049,167 of JAOWBP010001760.1, read as the reverse complement.
ACAGAAATATCCACCAAGTCACAAAACTCTGTAATTTCATAGTTTCCTGAAACAACAACAACAAAAAAAAACCAAACACATTGGGTTTCACAAGGTTCCTTCATTTGCTGAGTGTAATTTTGTCCTTTTCCCAAATTTAGTGCAAAGTCAGTTATAGGGTTTTGGTTTTTCCCGTGACATTTCCAGGTATTACAGACAAGTGCATTCTATAAATAGCCCTCATATATGTATAATACATAGATGGCTGGAAGATACCTAGAGCTTAGAGACCATACGCATTTGTGGAACCTGCAGACCTGCATAGAAAGCCACACAAGTAACCAGAGTACCTGCACAATGACCCTGACGTGGTATGGACATATAGCATCTGTGGTTTGCAGGTAGGCAGCATACATCCAGTAAGTGCAATGTCTTCTGGACACATCCATTTTATGACACATTCACAGATACTCTACTTAACACATGCACAGATGATCTGGCATGTCCGTGTCATGTGCCGGGCAGCACATGGACTGATATTTCTGTCTTAGATTTCATGTCTATAATTCAGAAAGTCCAAGCTGAACTATTTATTGAAAACATATACTCACTCATTTGGAACTGCTGTTCCTAAAAATCATCTGAAGCAACTTGAGTTTGTTCCAGTGATACTACATTTTATTGGTTTAAAGCAAGTGTGTTCTGTAAATGATGAAACTGCTCACTCATTGCTTTGCATTGCTTTTTGTGATCCGTGAAAGTTCTGGTTTTGACTTCTTGGACTTTCACCCAATACTGACATTTCAATATTCTTAATATACATTTCCCCTTTCCTCCCACCAGCAGCTGATAAATACAGTGTAATAGGAGAATGAGTTAGGAGGAAAGACAAGGAATGCTTATTTAGAAACTTTCGACAAAGTATACCTGATCACTATGTTAATGGACCGGCCGTATTACAGTGAATACTCTTCCTGAATCAGCTACCTGTGTCTGGGGAGCTTCCTAAGGGGCTCTATAGCTCATTGGTTTTTACTCTACCCATGTCTTCTTCCCAAAAACTCTTTATTCTTTTCTTAGTATCTTTCACCATGGGCTTATGTTGATGATGAGAGCAGTATCCCAGCTATTATGCCGTCTAATGAATGCACACTCATAGTGAGTAGTGCACGACAAGCTGGTCATAAAAGGAACACCTTGGGGACCTAAACTTAGAAAACTTATTGCAGGAAGAGAAACTGCCTTTTCTTCTTCTTCACCTGACACTAGGTCTTATCTCTACTTTTAGGTTTTCCATTGGTTGTGGCTTCCACTACCTTACCATTCCCCTTCTTTCTGCACTGATGAAATCCTGCTGAGCCTTTTCTCCCCTAGGCTGGACACTCCCAGCTCTCAACCTTTCCTCATAGGAAAGATGCTCCAGTCCTTTAATCACATAGTCCTTTGCTGTATGTATGTATGTATGTCTATGTCCAGTATGTCCGTGCCTTTCCTATACTGGGGAGCCCATGAGTGGACCTAGCACTCCAAGTGAGGCCTCACCAGTACCCAGCAGAGGGGAAGAATCATCTCCCTCAACTTACTGGCAACACTCTTCCTAACAACAGCCCCAGAGGCTGTTGGCCTTCTCTGTGGAAAGGGTGTAATGCTGGCTCGTGTTCAAATTGGTGCCATCAGAACCCCCACATTTTTTTCTGCCAAGCTGCTATCCAGCCAGTAGGCCCCCAGCATACTGTGGTCCCCCTGTGTGGGACTTCCCTCTGTTGAACTTGTTGAGAACTATTTCAAGCCCATTACTCTAGTCTGGGTCCCTCTGAACGAGCCAGTTATCTCATCATATAACCAGTGGTCTTTCTGGGATTGTTTAGTCTGGAGAAGAGGAGGCTCAGGGGAGACCTTATAGCTCTCTGCAGCTACTTGAAAAGAAGTTGTGATGAGATGGGAGTTGGCCTCTTCTCCCACATAACTAGTGATAGGACTAGGGAATGGTCTCAAGTTGCACCAAGAGAGGTTCAGGTTGGATATTAAGAAAAATTTATTTACAGGAGTGGTCAGGTGCTGAAACAAGCTACCCAGGGTTAAGTCACATCCCTGGAAGGCATTAAAGAAAAATTTAGATGTTGTACTAATGGACATGGTTCAGTGGGAAAATATTGGTGGTAGGTGGACAGTTGGACTAAATGATGGTGGAGGTCTTTTCTAACCTTGATGTTTCTATAATTCTGTGATTCTACTCTTGACAGGTTTCCCCTGCTGTATAGGAGACCTTCATAAACCTGTTTGATTAAAACTTATTTGGTTACCTAACATTGGGTTTGTTTCTAAGTGCTGTAAAATGAACTGCTTCACCTGCCTTTGAAATGAGGTACAAGTGATACAAAACACATATTTTATTTAATAGGATATACCAGATGGTCTATGCAAAACTGCATACAAAAGGAAGATTTTTGTCATTCAATAAAAAGCACATAAGAAAAGGGATTTAAGTGAGAAGGTTGCAACTACTGAGACACAGCAGAGAAACATCAGGAAAGAAATATTTGCTATAATTGCCAAAAACAACAACAACAACAAAACACCAAACAACCAACCATAAAATTAACTCTTCAACTGTTGGCCTAGAAAATAGTGAGGAGAAATAATATGCCTGTGAAAAGGATTAAAGAAGTCAAGAAGGATGCTTTAGTGGGTTTAACTGGGTGGATTTAAAAATTGTTTAAAGAATGATGCAATGATAATGGTAAAAAGAGATTCAAACTGGCTTTACTAGGAAGCAGATCTACAGATGTTCCTGTGAAACTTCATATGTATTATCTCAATAAAAGAAAGGTTGAGAACAAAATAACATAGAATGAGCTAACTGTGAATAATCTGGAAATAACATATGCACACACAAAAGCACATCCTCGTTCTTTGGGTGTTTAAGAAGAGATATAAAAAGAAAAGCAAGTACAATACTAACAAGGCTTTAGTTACTTCTGAGGTACTGAACTTGGCTGGAGAAGAAGGATGACTAGATATCTAATACTTGGAGATAAAGTGGAAGCCAGCAGAGGTGAAGGCATATGTTATGTAAACCTGATAGGGTTACATGTGGAGATCTTTTTACTATCACGTTCCTGTCAGAACTGTAAGAGGAAGAGGATTTTTGTTCTAGAAGAAAGGGGCAAAGTAAGTTTATGGCAATAATGAGAAACATGATTTAAATTTAAAATGACAGCAGGGTTCTTTTCTAACAAACATGAGAAAGTAAATGTTATCATGCAGAAGCAATTAGCAAAAGAAAGTTTAAGTCAGTAAGATATATCTGTATATACTGATTTTAAATATACAGCTTGCTAACTTAAACTTGATGCATAAAATGAGCTTATTTGGAGATACATGCTTTCTGATATATCTCAAGTTTGTTCTAAGGGAACCAAGGAAGAATCTTGATCAGATGAAACTATTTTTTTTAGATTTTTCTATTATTTACAGATAATAAGCACTGTCACATAGCAGATTTTAGATAAATTCAAAATACATTCAGAGCAAGATAAAGAAGAGTCACAGAATTGTAGAGGTTGGAAGGGACCTCTGGAGATCACTGAGCCCAACCCCCTGCTAAAATAGGTTTCCTGTAGTATGTTACACAGGAAGGTGTCCAGGTGGGTCTTGAATGAGAATGAGACTCCACAGCCTCTCTGGGCAGCCTGCTCTGGTGCTCTGTCTCCCTCACAGTGGAGTTTTAAACTCATATTTGCATGGAAATTCTTGTGTTCCTGTTTGTGCCTGTTGTCCAGTTGCTGGGCACCATCAAAAACAAAGGCTGTTCTTGTCAGTCACAAACAACATGCTTGCTGTAACAGGGCTGTCTTTGTTGCTGTTACATGTCTGGAGATCTTCTGATACAGGCCACGATCACGTTACCCATGCCAGTATGAGGGGCCCATGAGGAAGATGCCCGGTACAGCTGAAAAATGGGGTCCCATCAGCAGGGTCTGGCTTGGGAGGCAGCTTGGGGGGCACACTGCCAGCGACCCCCTCATGCCACCCAACCACATGTGCGCAAAGCTATCCAGCCCGTGGGGTCCTGAAGAACAGGGTATCACTGCCATATGTGCATGTGCATACGTGTAGCAAAGACCCAATATGGAAGAATATGAAACCAGTTATTTCTCAGTTTCTCAGAGAAAAAGATGTTAGGAGACGTAATAGTGCTTCTGTCCTAACTGGAAGCTTTTGAAGTTGAGTGACTTGCCCAGAGAAGCTGTGGTGTCCCATCCCTGGAGGCGCTCAAGGCCAGGCTGGATGGGGCCCTGAGCAGCTGAGCTGGGGGGTAGCAGCCCTGCCCACAGCAGCGGTTGGGGCTGGTTGAGCTTTAAGTCCCCACCCAAACCAAGCCATTCTGAAACTGGTGCATGAGCTGGGGTTTCGCAGATGCAGCTATGCCATGATTTCGTCACCTTGGCATGACCAATGCTTGTAGCCGCTATAGCTTACTGTGTCAAAAAGGTTTAAGGACACTCGTTTCAATCAATATAAATCTACGTTTAGAGAGAAGGCAGTGTAACCGCACACATCCAACACTTCCACTTCGCCTGAATGAGTAATTTCTGTCAACACGAAGTTTATTTCGTTGCCACCTGTCACTAGGTCCTCAGTGGAGGTCAGGACAGACCTAAAGAAGCGCCTACCACCTGAAACCCACCCCCTCGCGGGCCCCTTCCTGCAGCAGGGCCCCTATCCCTGCCCCTCTCCCGGGGTGCGCGGCCGCCACAACCAACGCCGCGCCGCCAGAGCGATGACCCCGCACGCCTCAAGCCACCGCGGCGTGCTGCGCATGCGCCCGCGCAAGCGTCCCGGCGTCTCGGCATCTGCGGCGTCTCCCCTCCGCCCCCGCAGGTGCTCCGAGGGAGCGAGTGAGGCGTCGCGGCTGTGGCGGGGCCGCCGTCCCCTGCCAGCGGTGAGTGAGGGGCCCGTCTGTCACCGGCGCGCTGCCCGCGGTTCGGCGGCCATGATGTGTGCGGTTGCCATGGGAACGGCCGGCGAGCGGGAGGGGAGCCGGCGGGGCAGCGCTTGTTGCCGGCGGCAGCCGCCTCCCCCCGCTAACTTCCCCAGAGCGCTGATTTGGCAGGCGGACTCCGGGTTCGGTCATCACCCTTGAGGATACTGATGGCTACAGCACGGGGCTTTCTCCTCGCTGGTGCGGTGAGGCAGTGAGTGCTGCCGTAACCGGTGGGGCATAGCCCACTGCGATCCCTCGCTTTCATCCAGCGTGGTTGTTCGCTAGGCTTTGGAAACATTTTTGGTCTTCCAGATCAGGTTGGTGTCTACTGAAGGTTATTTCTTTGCTGTGATGATTTGGTGCTTTTTTAAGCCTGAAGCTGGTACTGCTCTGAGACGCAGTGCTGTGCTTAGTGAGCGCTGAGAGCTCTGTGTGTCCTTTAGTGATTAAATGATCCCGTTTCTGAGATCTGAGCTACACGTAGCACCGCACCGACTCTGCTATCCTGATGCACTCAGCCGGGCTTTGCTGATGGACCCAGAGTGAGTGCTGTGAGGGTGCAACTGTCTCACTGCTAGTGATAGCTGGGTCTGATCTGGGGTTCTCTGAACCATACTCCGTTGAGCTGGGGCTCTCTGATTCTGTGCTGTTATCTGCTGCTTTCAAATCTTTCTGTACAGTAAAGACGAGAGCTCTGGAGGAAGCAAGTGAGAGGAAAAGGCAAGAGACCGAGTACAGCTTTTCAGAGGCTGATGAGAGACAGAGAGGAGCATCACCTGTGCAAGTTAAAGGCTACCTGGAAAATGGTAACAGCAGCAGGGACAAGATCTGCACGTGCCAGTTATGTTGACCTTGAGTCTGCAACATTGCCTTTATGTGTCCCTGCTGGACTAGCGAGCAAAATGGGAATGTTGCTGGATTTTCAGAAAGAGGCACAGATAATTAGAATTATTTCTGATTTTTACCGAAGGTATTGTATTTTAAAGAAAGGCATAAGTAGAGTTTTTGAAAAGAGTATATATAGAAAATCTTACCAATAAATAATAATAATAAAAAAAAAACAAATAGAAATTGTCTCATAAAAAAAAAACCCCAAACAAACAAAAAAGCAACAAAACAGACAAGGGTAAGATTAGATGGCAGTCTAGGCATCTGGTGCAGTCATCCTTCCTTCATCCTGTGTTACTTCTCTGTACTCCTTGCTTCCCTCCTTACTCGGAAGGAAACTGGCATGATATAACTAGCTTAGGATACTTGCTCAGAGCTTCTGGGGTTTGGGATGGGAGAGAGCAGGTGAAACATCATCCCAGAGCACTGCTGCAGCAGAGCAGCTGCTTGATACTTAAATGTTTCAGCCTTAGGCATGATAAAATAGGGAATATAAATCTTTCTGTCAGCCTTTTGAGAAAGAGACAGTGGTTGTACTGTCTGTGATGGCACACCATGTTGGCACAACAGCCAAATTCAGATAAAGAATTTCCATGGTTCTTAATTGCTTGCAAGAAATAATAACCTTTCTTATCTTATCATGTATATACTTCTACTTTATGACATTGCTTACTTGTTTCCCTGTGCTTTATTACATTTTCTGGCTAATAATTATGGGATACCAATTAGTAACACATTTGTATCCTATCAGTACTACAATTCTGAATGTGCATAATAGTACTGTATGCCGAAATTAGGAAGAATTAAGCTGTCATGGGATTGGTGCTAAACTTAAGTTGTGCTCATGGCTTCCACCTCCCCATGAAAGCTTCCAAGCCCACTGCTGTCCTTCTTGCTGGGTGCCTGAAAGCAGTGACCTGCCAGCTGCCATTCTTACAGCAGCAGCAGGGAAATGTGATGCACCAGAGCAGCAGTGTGAGCTCAGTCAGGCATTCAAAATAAATCATAGGTACCCTTTGAAATGTTAATTATTAAAACTTAACTCTTAATGAGTTGGAAGCATGATCCAAACAGTGGCCAAATGGTAGAACTTAGTAATTAAACTTATGGTTGAAAAGTTCTATTACCAGTTAAAATGAAATAGATGAGCAGTGAAGACAAATAAAAAATTATTATACTGGAAATCTTAACTGCAACTTGCAAATGAATGTACTTCTAGGATAGATGATTTGCAGTTGGTAATAGCATTAACAACTGAAGGTAGTTGTATCAGAGATGGTACCACAGAAATGCATCGTATCTCTCAGGTGGCTTCTTAATACAACTGTGGAGAATATGAGTGTAAATGCAATATAATACACATTTGGCACATCACATCATGGTGATGATTGACAGTTGAGCTAGATGATCTTTTCCAACCATTATGATTCTATGGCATTCCAGTGTCAAAGCTCCGAGGCTTCAAGAGCTAGAGAATATAGCGCTCTTTAGAGATTGAATGTAAGATATTTAATCTTAAAAATTCAGCAGGACATCTGGAAATGCATGGACCAGAAAAAGAAAAAATGTGAATTACTTCACATTTCTGATGTGTAGTATCATGCTGAATACAATTTACAATTTCTGTTCAACATGGTTCTCATTGCCCTTATGTCCTACGCATAAGGCCTGCAACTTGTAGGTCAAAACCTTGACTTGTAAATAGCTGGGAGAATAGGGAATAGTGGTCTACCTTCCCTGTTCAGTGAGAAATAGCTGTATAATTGTTCCAAACACAATTCCACAGTGAAATTCCTTACTTAATGCTCTTGAATCATGATAGAGGGAAGAGTATGGATCGTAGCTAAATTCAGCTACAGTGAGGAAAAGTAATGTATTAATTGTAATAGGAAAGATTAAAAACACTGACAGGCTCAGGCTCCTGATCTGTTCCTGTGTTTTGCTGTTCTGCATGCTGAAGTGAAAGATGTTGGTGCACTACTTCTTAATGTCCAATTTGACCTTGTGTAGTTAACCTGAGGGGGTTGTATTGTGTATTAATTAAAGAGACTGCCAGCATGTGCACACCCGGAAAGAAAGAACAGAAGAGGCAGCTGGAAACTTAAAATTGTGGATAGGAAGAAATGAACTAAGAAACTAGAGAAATAGGGCTTTTTCTCAGTGGTTCCTTCCAGTACTTGAGGGAAGCTTATAAGCTGGAGGGGGACTGATGTTTTAAGCAGGTAGATAGTGGTAGGACAGGGGGGGATGGTTTTAAACTAAGAGAGGGGAGATCTAAGTTAGATGTTAGGGAGAACCGTCTTTACTGAAAGGCAGTGAGC
>JAOWBP010001760.1:53026815-53040892 GCA_028571105.1 Tragopan temminckii | reverse complement strand
GGGAGAACCGTCTTTACTGAAAGGCAGTGAGCCACAGGCACAGGCTGCCCATAGAAGCTGTGGGTGCCCCATCCCTAGAGGTGCTCAAGGCCAGATTGGATGGGACCTAGGCAGCTGAGCTGGAGAGTGGCAGCCCTGACCATGACAGGGACGTGGAACTGGATAGGTTTTAAGGACCCTTTCCACCGCAGCCATCTTATGATAGTTCAGAAATAAACAAGAAAGCAGTATCTGATCTACTGTTGGTTCTTTGTCTTAAACAAAGCGAGAGGATAGAAGATAGGGTCTGAGTCAAAGGCAGTACAGAAACATGTTTATGTTTAGGTAAGTTTGAAACACAAAATGAATTTGAATGAATTTGGTCTAGTATTAAATGTGGAGGTTGGTGGCAGTGCATGTGGCAGGGGGGTTGGCGATTCATGATCCCTGAGGTCCCTTCCAACCCTGGCAATTCTGTGATTCTGTGAATTTTTGATAGCTTAAAGTTCATGATAGGTTTGCTGCAAAATGACAAGAATGATATCTACAGAGACCTGCACCAGGATAGCCAGTGATTTTTGGGGAGTTTTGAGAGACTGTTGAAGCAGGTCTTCCATTGCTCACTGCATTTGCTGGAAGATGCAGCAGAGCAAAACACTGGTTGAAAGTTTGGGTTGATAATTTATCTTATGTTAGTGTTGTCTTTGTTTGGATATGCTTGGGGTCTCTGCTTATCAATTACTGATAATAACACCTCAGACTTACTACAAAGCTTTCCTTGATAAAATCAGTAACTTGCATTGTTTTTTTTTCCTGGGTTCATTGTAAATAGAGTTTCTCTATAAAGCTTATTGTTGAACTCCTGTTTGGACTACTATATTTTGTAAGTATTCAGGTGTTGAAAAACAGATTTTCTGTTGTTTTCGAGAATTCAGCATTTTGCCAAGAAAGCACTGTGGTACTAACATGGCAATTTTTAGTTCCCATTGGAAAAATAAAGGTTCTCCATGTCAGATGCTTTCTGCTCTGCTTCTGCATTTTCCTACAAAACTGAGAATTAAGGAGGGAAACATACTATCAATAACTGCTTATTTTCCACCACTTTGTTATTCTCTGATACCTTTTTTTTTTTTTTCTTTCTAATACCTTAAGGTGGAAAAAAATATTAATATATTAATATTTTGTAAGTTAAAAGTTGCACTGCATTCTCTGCCTTTACATGTTGTTCTGTTTTCTTCCTGTATGTTACTTTACAGAGTAAGGCAAGCTTCAAAGAATGAAAACATGGAAAAGCCAGAGCCATTCTACAGACTTCCAGTGTCAAAGCAGAAGACCAGTTCTGAGATTATAAATGAAGCCAGAAGTGTTCTACGAACACTAAGAACTCAGAGGCCATTTACACCTGCAGAAGATCAAAGGGAACTTTTTGGATCTGGATCTTCACGGGCTCCTCAAAATAGACCTCCTTCAGTTTTTAGGTACTGTGACTTTAAGATTTTTCAAACATCCTTTAGCAGCATGATTTGAATCTGTAATTATGTTTCTGGTGATTTTTCTCCTGTGTTAATCTGTATTCCTAATCGCATCCTTTGCCTTTTTCTAATGATGCTTACTGTTGGTGTTAATCTGCATGTCCCAGAAGTTCCTGTGGATTAGAGCTACCAGAAGCAGTCATTACACTAGTTTTGTATGCAGAGAATAGTGTAAAAAACATGGTCTGTAACACACCTTTCTTTTTAAGACAATATTTTAAAAATTGAATAATCTTTATATTTTTCTCTAGAAACTGAGAAAGCGTGTTTATTTCATCATAAACTGTTCGTGTTTCAGCACTTTTTCAAATCTCTTAAATACAAAATTATAGCTCTTGAAATTAAAAAATGCTTACCTTTAAACAGAATTTTTAGTACTTAAGTATTTCTTTCATGTCTATGTATGACTTTACTACCTAACATGATTCACAGAATGCAATAGGTCTCTGTCTTTTTACAAAAGAAAAAACTGTTGTACATTGAGCCTTGGATATGATCTTTCATATTTTCTCTCCCTCTCTCTCTCTTTTTTTTTTTTTTTTTCTTTAAATCTGTCTCCCCATTCATTTTTTAACTCTCCTTGTATGACAATTATTTAATGGCTGTATGGAGGATATATCAGCTCTATTTGTAATGTTACGTGCGAGGCATGCCAGAAATTATGCTAAACCATGTCTGAATTGTGATACAAGTCAGTCAGTGACCATACTGTGTTCAGGCACTCTACATATCTTATATTTCATGTTACATAGTGTGCCCTTATGTAAGACAAGAACCTGAGAATGATTTGGTTGTTCATTGATGATCAGGTAATAAGATAGCTCGGGCTGGCATCCATGCTTGTTCTGTATGTGCTACAGCAAGGATTGTGCTCATGCCTGTACAAACCTGAGTTTTCTGCCCTGCAATGTTCTGCAGCTTATGTCAGATAGCTTGGGTGCTAACCATAGTTTTGTTTCTGCATGAGGTTAGGCTTATGTTAGAGAACTGTTACAGATATGTATGAAATAAACTGTATTGTGACAAGCATACATCTGCTTTATTAATTTATGATTAATTTCTTTATCCTAGTCTTCATGCTTCCAGTTTTGATTTGGCTGAATCAAGACCTGCTTCTGGTGTTCGTCTTAGCCCACTGGATTATGTGAGTACTCTGGATGTAACTCTGTGCAATGCTGACATAAAAATATGTAAGAATTTATGCAGTGTGATGTAATTCTGGAATTTGATATTGTTGAAATAGGTTGAGAGAAAAAGAAGTCTGTCATAATATTAGTCTGAGACTTATAAAGTCAGCTTTGTCATTTTTTAAAAATGAAGCTGGAAATAATGTCAACTATACCAATATTACTGTATTGCATCAAAATTATAAGTGACATTAACAAGAATTAGAAGACGGAAACTTTAGTCAACTTTCTCATTTAAGATTACTAAAATGCAGAAGGTCACAAGCATCAATATGAGTCAACAGTGTGCCCTTGCTGAGTGGCATTCTGGTTTGCTTTATGAAGGATGTTGCTGGCAGATTGAGGGAGGTCGTCCTTCCCCTCTGTTCAGCACTAGCAAGACTGCACCTGGAGTGCTGGGTGCAGTTCTAGGCTCCTTAGTAAAATGGTGGTACAGAGCATCTGAAGAGTTGGTCCAGTTAAACCCACAGATATAATGAAGGGACTGAAGCACCTCTCCTATAAGAAAAGGCTCAGAGTGATGGAACAGTTCAGTGTAGAGAAGAGAAGGCTCAGCGGGCTTCCATCAATGTATATGAATACCTGAAGGGTAGAGTGCAAAGTGGACAGAGCCAGGTTCTTCTCAGCCATGCTCAGTACCAGTGGTGCCAGGATGAGAGGCAGCGGGCGCAAACTGAAACACGGAAGGATTCCTCTGAACATCAGAAAGCACTTCTGTGCTGGGCAGGTGACAGAGCACTGGCAGAGATTGCCCGGAGAGGTAGTGGAGTCTCCTGCTTGGTAAGATTCAGAAGAAATATAATATTGTCACAGTCATTTGTTTCATGTCCAGAAGAAGAAAGTGTGCTAAAACAGTGAAGTATGCTTGCTGTATATATCATTTCTTAGGTGGTATACTAAATGTGGTATTTATATCTTGGGAAAGTAGGAAAAAAATCCTCAACAATTTCCAAGAAATGTCATATCTTAGTAATTTTGATAAAGTAATAGGGTGTTTACATCACTAAGATTAAAAATACCATACCTACATATAGAAGGAATATATTTAAATTCAGATTTAAATGCTGGTATTAAATTTTTGTTTAGTTTGTGTGTGAGTGGGTGGAAAAAAGGAAGGCTTTTTTCATTGATCTTATCAGTAGTTAAGCTATCTTTTTCACACACTGTAAATGTAGAGCTTGTTGTTGCAGTGGCTGTGGGCGGTGGAGTCTCACCTCTTGGGCTCTCTTCACTTAAGCTCCTGAGGGTTAAACTGAAAACTTTCAAATGGATTCTTTATCGAAGAAAAGAAAAAAAAAAAAAAAAAAAAAAAAAAAAAAAAAAAAAAAAAAAAAAAAAGAGAACCCAGGCATTGAATGGTAATATATTTATGTAAAGCATGAAAAAAATTTTAGATGTTTAGAATGTTGGTCATATACTCTAAGATGCAAGATACTGACATGAATAAAATGAGAACTTGCATGTTTCTGGATCTGCGTGACTTGTCACAGTGTGATAGGAAGTGGTATATGTGATAGGAACATGTTTGAAGTGTTTTGGAAATGCTACTTTAGCTCTCAAAAAGAAATAAAGAAGGGATTTGTCTCTAGAATCACACACTGCAGATAATGTTAAATGAGTATTTCTGAGGGAAAGAATTTCAAGTTTCAGTTACTCTACTGAACAGCTTAGGTTAGTTGGTTAGTTTTTGTTTGTTTTTTGCATCCCCGAGTGTTTGCTTTTAAATGGTTTTCTGGGGTAATATTAGTAGAAGTGCTCTGGCTTGTTCAGTGAGATTTCATCTTTAGATTTTGGATGTGTTTTCTTCATGAGTAAACCTATGTAACTCTTACTATTCTATTCTGAATATACTTCTTTTCATATTTTTTTTTTTAAGTTTTACTTAAACAAAAAAAAAAAAAGAAATGGTGCTTTTATCAAAATTTCTTTTTATCTTTATGACAGAAGCCAATACTAGTCATTTCAACTAAGGATGAAGATTCTTCTGTTTCCCTTCCAAAGCCTGCTGTGGATGCTGCAGAGGTTAGGAAAATCAGCAACGCTAGGGCACAGTTATTTAGAAGAACTTCTCAGGGAGATGCCTTTCCCGCTAAAATGGCTCCGCTGGATCACCGTAAGAATCTTACTTCCTGCAAATATAACTGCATGATGTGTTTTGATATCGTATTAATTACCATATTAAAGAACCGTCAAGTCCTTTCAGAGTAAATTTTAAAAATACTGAATGGCTTAAAGCCAGTCCTGAAAATATGATTTCCAAAAATGGTACCGGATTTCATTTCTGAAAATAAGTTGGAAGACTCTCAGATGCCTTTTTTTTTCCTATAGGTTTTTAAGTAATTGAAGCTTTTTCCTGCAAGTTTTCTTCAGTGGGTTAAATGATCAGTAAATGCTGAAATATTTAAAGAGATAATGAGATGGCGTCTTCTAAGGAGATTCTTTGATGAATTCTTGAGCGTAAAAGGAAGAGTAAATAGGAGTAATAAGTCTTGACAGGTCTCCAGCTACATCATATTTAGTGTTAAGTTTCATTAGTGGAGACTTAATAAAGGTCACTAAACATGTTGTTTAAGTCATTTTCTGTCTGCAAGAAAATTACTTTTGCGATCTTGATTTCCTGCACACTAACTCATTATGGAATGTGCTAGAACTCTGTCTTTAATGAAGACTCGTTTACAAAAATGACAATTTCTTCCATTGCCTTGGATTATTACTTTATATGATAAATTGAATATCACTTTTAAAACCTTATTGCAAAACAAGTCTTATTGAAAAAGTACTAAATTTTACTGTGTTACTGTGTACTTCTTTTACAAGAATCCATTAGCCCTGATATATTGATGCTACTAATTGAAGAAGTTGAGAACCTAATGTAGCTATATCTCTTATTGCCTCTTCTGGTCATTCTGGTGTCCTGTAAATGTTTATGTAGCATTTGATTTCTTCAGTTTCTTTTCATAATGGGTAGATATTGAGATACAAGTTTGCCAGTTACCTTTTGCTTGCCTTCATAATATTTAGATCCTGAAAAATAATCAATTCTTTTATGAGGTACAATCCTCCTGTCTGTAGGGGAAATAAAAAAAGTTGAAAGATTGAAAACATAAAAATAAAGTTAAACCTTAAAGGAGTGGTGTTCATAAAATATACTTTGAATGCTTTGCTGAAAATAGTCTCAAGTGCTCTCACTTTTCAAACTGATGAGAGAAATTTTTGATACTGTAACATGAGAAACAAGTAGTTCATTTTGAGCTCCCTCCTGTGTATTTATTGTGTAAGAACACTCCTACAAAATGTATTCTCTTTGTCTGTTTCAGATGAAGAGAAGCTTGATTGTGAAGAACCAGCTATGATGAGTAGTCTTCACAGAACTAATAATAACTGCTTAGCAGAGCAAAGGGCATACACACCATTTAATGACAAAAGCGGGCAATTAATTTGTAATGAGCATAGTGGTAAACCGGAAAGGGAAGATGTTCTAAAAGGCACAGCAGGAAAACTTTTATTTCAGCTAAAAGGTGAAAGGTCAGTATTGTTTCAGTATGGTAGTGTGCTATTTCCACACAGTCTTTCTTTCTAGTCACTCTATTGTGTGAGTATCAAAATGTTCAGAATTGATGGAATTTTAAGGTATTGCTAAAACATTAAAACAAAACTTTGTTCACATTACTAGACAAAATATTCTTAAGTTTCAAAAGACTAATTTGTCCAAAAATAGTAGATAGAGAGTTGCTTTATGTACAAAAACTTCTTTTTTTCATCATCATCATCTCAAAACTAACTTTTCTAGTAATTGCATTTAGAATATTCGAGTTTAAATTCAATTATTTTTTTCCTAGTTCAAGCCTGTTCTTTTAAGATATTACGTGTTCTTGCCTCATCTCTGTTGATGAGTAGAGGTAAGATTTCAGTTCTGGCTTTGAGGATATATGTTCATACATAAAAATAAGCTTAAACTCATTGGAAATGCAGGCAGATTTTTATATTTTGTGGGCTTTGAATTTTTTTTTAATTCTTTTTTTTTTCTGTGATCAAGCAGCTGTAACAGATTAATGAGATTTACATGCATTTAGTCTGATTTTCTTGAACCTAGATTATATCCATTCTGTAATTCAGAAGTCTTTTTTTTTTTTTCTTTCTTTAATTCAGATCTGAACTCTTGCACAGGAAGGAACATTGCACTTTGTGATCAGTAGATGTATCGATTGCTGCGTTAGTAGCTGGGCAGACAGCTGTGAATAATATTGACATATCTAACAATCTCTAAAGTAAAGAATAAATAACACTTAAACTTCATAACACATCCCATAAACAATTGGTCACTGTTTAAAATAAATGTTTGCCAGTAAATATCTTCTTTCTTCTTTTTATCTATCTCATTATTAGGCTTATGAAGAAATTATTTTTCTGGATATTCTAATGCTTCTTCTTTATTAAGGAGAATTTTCTTAAAGTTCTAAAATAAAAAGCTTTTCATTAATTTACTTGGTGATGATATCAAATACTTCAGAATGTGTTGTCTACTGAAGATGTTCTGGGAACTGATATGTAGCAGAGCTATCATAATGTTCTTCTTTTATATTAAATTGAAAGCAAAATTAAAAAAAAAAAAATTTTAAAAGACTTGAGACGAGAAGGAGCAAACAAGAAGTTCCATGATTATAAGGGGAAGGAGAAGGATGAAAGCTCAGAGAAGGAAAAACTGTGAGCGAATATATGTAAAACTCAAAGAAAGCTTTGGTGTGAAATAATTTTCTCTCATTAAGATCAGTGACCCCAAGGACTTTCTAGCTAATGACTGTATGAATTATCTCACTACATGAGTTACTGAAATTTGACTTTTACTTAGTAAAGCTATGGCATGAAGTAATTTGGTACAGCAGTTGAAACAGATAGTTAATGGTGTCCGAGTGTCCCTAGTAAGAAAAGGTCATTTGCTACTTTTACTAACTGGAGAGAATGACCTTTCTTCTGAGTCTTAATTTTAAATCTTGAAGGTCTGCTTAAATAGGTAACTTAGAGTTCATTGTGCATTCCTGCTATCTGTTCATAAGGTATGAGCTTGTCCTTTATAAGCTTGAGAGTTCCACAAGTTTTTGTTTGGATTTTTTGCTACTCATGCTTTTCACAGTTACCCATCTTGAATGACCATAATCTCTTTATGTGCCATAATCACTGTTTTCCAGTAGTTTGAAGCACAGAATGTTGTGATTTTTACTTTGAAAATAGTTTCAGAGAATTATTGACTTCTGTTTTGAAATATTTTTGAGTTGGCAAAAAGGCCTGTTGCTGACAAGTTTGCTCATTGCAACATACAGTCTTATGGACATTTTCAGTTCAGATTCTCAGTGTAAGAGAATTTTGAGAACACAGAAAAAATAGAAAGAGGAAAATGCTGTTTTCAGTTCTTCAAATATCCTTATGCGCATTTGAAGGATAGGTTATCAATGTTCCTTTTTCATAAGCTCCACTTGTTTAATTTCTTTATGACTTATTACGTAATTTTCTGACTCTCATAATTATAGTTAGGATGCTAATGATTCTAACCATAATAAGTGGACTTCTAATGCTTCTAGCTTGTTATGTGTTGTGTTCAAACTAGGGAGAATAATACTAAAGGTAGTTGAATCTAACACATTACTTCAATTAGATAGATATCAAATACAGAAAAATGTTTTCCAATCTTGTTCTAAGATTTTTTTCAAATCTGTTTTCTTCGAAACGGAAGAATATCATAACATTCTTCCCTTTTTTTCTGTGTTGAACATAGGGTCTGTGTTTTGGGTGTGCATGCTATCTGTACTTGAGAAGATCATTTTTGCCAATGCAGCCTATGAGATCTGCCTGTGCAGCTTATACCCCTGTGCTGGAGGTCACTAAGAATATTTAGGAACTCATATGGTTTTGAATACCAGACATACCTGCAATACTACAGTGTGCGTGAAAATAATGCCAGGTGCTTTTCCTTTACTAAAGTACAGATGTCCCTCAGGCTGTTTTCCCAAATATATCAGCCCAAGCAGTTCACGCCGTTGTATGATGGATTGGCTCTAGGTAATCCCAGCTGCTCTCATACATTAGAAGTCATTACTAAGACTTATGCCAATAAATGCAGTAGTTCAGTACTCACGTGATACTACATGAGCCAGGCAGGCTTTGATCTATATCCTGTTCTCAGTTCAGAGATATCATTCTTCATCTGACAAGGCAGTTGAAAGGTATTGCAAATCTGTCCTTCAGTATATTTCCTTGAGTTTCTTCTAGATAGGAGTTGTATAGACAAGGTTCCATCGCCATAGAGGGATCATTGCAATAGGGCTTTGGTGTTCTTTCTCAATAGAACATTATGTCTGTGAGGTGATGGCTGTGATTAGATTACAGCTACTTCTGTGCCATACATACTTAAAGCATCTTGTACAAAGTTAAATGATATATTGCACGTTA
This sequence comes from Tragopan temminckii, assembly GCA_028571105.1. Classification (NCBI taxonomy): domain Eukaryota; kingdom Metazoa; phylum Chordata; class Aves; order Galliformes; family Phasianidae; genus Tragopan; species Tragopan temminckii. The sequence continues at coordinate 53,031,750 of JAOWBP010001760.1, read as the reverse complement.
TATTCAGGAGCAGACTGAACTTACAGAAATGTGAAAACTTTATTAGTCCTGTCATCCTTCATTTTAAGCAGTTGTGTAAACCTCAATTCTATATCCTAATGATTTACAAACCCTTGCAGGAATTATGCATGAGGAAATATAGGAAAAGGTTTCTGAGACTCCTCATTAGACTTTGCCTACTTCTCCTATATATGTACCAAAATAATTTTTCTAATAGTTGTTTTTCTGTTAATAATGAAACTGTAAAGCATGTAAAAATAGTATGGCAGTTCCCTTTTATTAGTGCTGTTACATTTATTTCAAAGGGAACAAGCAGGAAGTGCTTTGTTCAAGCAAGAGGATTGTTCACTTTCCATCTCAAATTCTTTTGTCCCAAGGGCTGGTGGAAAGAAGCAACAGCACTGATGAAGTCACTGCTGCTTTATAAAGGGGCTTTAAACAAACAACGACATATGAGAAGCCCCAAGACTTCTTAGGGAAGAGTTATTTGCCATTTGGTTTACAATAATGTTTTTTGAATAACCATCTAATTATAATAGAAAAGGTATATTAATTTAAGCAGATCTGAATGTTTTGATGTGTTGCCTCTGGAAAGCAAGGAGGAACTTCTGACAATCATAAGCAAGCTGAGTTTTCTTTATATCTTTATCCAGGCATTGTGTCTTGCCATCTATTGTGATTGCTACAGAAATGAAACTTATAAAATGCTTTCTGCATTCATATATTTCAACGAAAGTGTCACTGGGAATGGCAGATTTGCTGATGAAGAGCAGCCGTTTCCCCACTGAGAAAAGATGAATATTTTTTGCCTCCTCCTCCTCCAATTTCTCAAAATTCTGAAAGCTTAGATGACATTTCAGGGCTCCTTAGAAACACAGATGCCTTCAGCAGGAAGAGCTTGGTGGCAAACAGTTTACTTCTGAGTGGCCTGATTTGTGCTTCTATTAATTAAAGATTTTTATAAACATCTACAAAAGGATTAGATGGTGCTGTAAGAAAGATGTAGTATGCTTTATTTTCTATCAGCATTGCTGTCCTTAGTAACTACGTGTTTGACGCAGTCCTAAAGTATTCAACAACTTCTTCTGCATGATTAGTTTCTCTTTTCTGTACTTTTTAGAATTCTTGTAAGCTTTAATAGGAAAAAAAAAAAACCTTAAAAAAAAAAAGCTTGTAGACAAATGAATATTGGAAATAATTTCTACCTGATAGCTTGAACTGGATTCAAAATATTCTTTCCTTTTCTCCTCAAGGATGAGAAATTCTACAGAGGAGATAGAATGGATGCTTCTTTCAGGAAAGAAATCTGTTTTGCTCTGTTTGAGTTTTTGGAATTAATAGCATCGTATGAATATCAGCTTGTTGTATAGTTTAGCTGATATTGCTGCAGATTATCCAGATTTCCTTCAAGATTTGTCTTTTCTCATTATGTCTGTCCTCAACTTTTTGTGTTCTTATGAAGACGTGGAAACAGGAAACTACTCTACTCCTAAATAATCTTTTTCTAGTTGTGCTTCAGTTCCACTGGCTGTTAAGACCATTTAAGAAGGAAATAATAAAGTGGTGAAAAAACTTTCACAGAAATTTCTCAAGTGTTGACAAAGAAAATGTAAAGCTTCCTCCTCCAAGAAGGTGTCTGTTTTTACATAGCTTTAGAAGATGTTGAGAGAAAATTGGAAATGAAAAGCTATTTTTTTTTTTTTTTTTAGAATAGAAATTGTATAGTCTGCTGAGGAAAAGAGCATCAAGCAGCAGTTATCTGTGAGATTGACTCATGAAGGAGTGGAGTTGAGGCTTGTTTTTACTACCTAGTACAAAAGGCGTCTTTCCACTCTAGTCCTTAAATTCAGGGTAAGGTTATTAATCTCCACATTTAGGAAACCTAGGTCTTGAGAGTCCTTATTACTAATTGAAATTGAGTTGGCAGAGTGGATGGGTGTGCCATGGAAGGAGTCAAGAAGGAAGGGCAATTCACAATCTAGGTAAGGCTTTAATAATAATGAATTTAGATTGACATTTTCTTTAAAATAAGAATGCTTATGCAAGATTCAAGTAAGATAGATGAAGGTGCCGTGGACTGAAATATATTTAGGCTTTTATTTTAGGTGTTGTTTTTTTTTTTTTTTTAAGATTATAATTCATCTATCCGTTGTCTGCTTGCCTAAAGATACTCTTCCACAAATAGGTACTGTTAAGGGTATTTTTTTATATTAGGTATAAAATGCAAAGACTGTGAAGAATAAGAAAGATGAGGATAAAGTGTTTTAATCATCTTCTATTATTCTTGTAATCCATGCTATTCAACACGTACACAAAGTTCTTTAATAGCCTGTGTAAACAGAATACTGTATTCTTTTTATTGCTGGAGCTGTCGTAAGTAATGGACTGTGCTCATGATTGTTTTTATAGAGGACTTGTTATTTGTTCATCTTCAGGATGACTCAGAGTGTAGTTGGCCTATTTGTCAACACACTCTTGCAAATTATGTTACCTTTGTACTATTATCTTTTCTCTTATCAATAGTATCAGATTCTCAGTTACAGTTTTTACTCCTTTTCTTCTTTTTCTTTTCTGGTGGTAAAATAATTTCAGGACATCTGTATCATCAAGTACACTTTTTCAATTATTTATATGCACTTGAAAATCGTAACCAAGAAACAGGACTGATTGGAGATTTATCTAATTGGTTTAATACTCTAAATTATGCTTATTTTAGCTGTCTGCAAGTAATACACTGTCTCCTTTATGTTTACTAAAAGAAAAGTAGTCTTTAGAAATTGGGCTGTTATTCTTTTTTTCTTTGAGGCGTATTTATTACTTGTTTCTTTCTTGTGTTTATATCTACAGTGTTTGTCTCCTGCAGTGACATCATAGAAAGTTTAGTAGTTGAGCTAAATAGAAATACATTCTCATAAGTAGCTCAGTGAAGTAGCACTTTGTATGAAAAGATAGTGTCTTTTAGGTACTATGTTATGAGTCAGGAGGAAATCGCCTTGTTTAAAATAAAACAAATTGAAAACCATATTTCCTCTTCAACCAATGAGTGACAACACAGAAAACTTTTGGCAACATAAAATATCTGGATAATATAATTAAGTAATAATAAATAGATTAATAGGAAATGCAAATATTAGTTGGCACATGGGAATTTTTTCTATCAGAATGAATAATGAAACAAAATATTCTTTTTTCTGATTCTGCCAAAAGATAAAAACAATTCCTATTAGTTGCTTAGTTTCAAAATATCAATTGGATTTTGTAATGAACAAGATTTGCATAACATACAGTGTTTTTTACACGTATAATCTGAATAGTTTCTTAAGTACCTATGTAACTGGTCTTACCCTTCAGGTTGGTTTATTATTATTATTATTTTTAAATGCTTTTTTAAAAACATTCTAAGGCAATCTTCACGTTAAGACAAGAATTACAGCAGACTACATGGCTGGAGAGACAGGCTGAATTTCTGGTCCACTTTTTATCTCTAGTATTCAGTGTTTAGATGACTTATTTCACTATGGAGTACACCTGTTTTTATTAGAAGGCTTCAAGTAGAGTGTGTGTGTAAGCCTAGATCCAGCAAAATTGAGAGCCTTTGTGTGTGATGCTGTGTTGTCATGTTTTGTTGTTTCCAGGGTGTCAAATTCTGGTTATATTTCAACTGGTGTGAAATTTGAGTTGAACTATGGATGTTAATTGGTGCTCTGTTGCTGGAATACTGAGTGCCCACATTGGTCCTCTTGTATGATTTTCTGGTCTAGTCCTCCTGACTACTGCTTTTCTATCCAAGTGATTTGAGTGGTTCTGCTTCAAACTCAAAATGTGAAATTTTAGCAGCCGTAATTTCTGTTGCAATGGAAAAACTGTTGTTTTGCATCTTAACCTCTAAGTTACCATTGTCTTCGTGAAGCACTCACATTAGAAGTATCTGGCTGGTATTTTTTGATGTTGTTTTTGTTGTTGTTTTTATAATGGATAGCTTTTCTAATTGTATATCTAAAAGAAGCAAGGATAATGATCTTGAATAGTTGGCTTGCAAAGTATAATTACCCCAATGGAAGTTAGATGTTCAGTATAATTTTAAGTGGTGCATATTTATTGAATCTTGGGGAAAACATGCAGGACTTAGTACTTAGTTTCCCTATAAACATCAACAGCTCTAAGAGCAGTGTTGGACTGTTTAGCGTCTAACCCATTTCTGCCTCAAGATAACTTTTCAATTTAATGAATATTCTAGCACAGATGGGCAATATTGTTCATAACCAGTGTGACTGAGTCTTGTGTGAAATAAACATACAGCACACATATATGCTTCTGAGTTGCTTGTTTTCTTAATGTTTACTCAGTAAAATTTGTAGCATCTCTTCTGAGTCAAATTTGCAACTGTTGATTTAATGTTTTGTACAGCTGTAGCCCTTCAATTTTTTTCTGACATCCAGAAGCCTTAAAAAAGTTGCCCTTCCTCTAGGATAAAGGGGGAACATTTTTGTGTTTCAAAGGCTTAAGCTCCTTATCTGATAGAAGCATTCAGTTTTTCTATCAATGTACCACTGCTAAGCAGGAAATTATGTCAGATATATGCATTGTTTATTTCTAATACTGATAGAAAATACCAGTGCTATGTTTCATATCTACAAATGCTGTGCAGGGATTTAACATAAAGAATTCATTTTTCAGCAGTGTTTTTCTTGGAGGTTTGTACGCTTTGTGGAGAATGAAATATCAGGTGTTTAAAATTGGTGGATCATCTATGGTAGGTCTATCTAGGCCTCATCTGGAGTACTGCGTCCAGTTCTGGGCTCCCCAGTACAAAAAAGATAGGGATCTCTTGAAAAGAGTCCAGCGTAGGGCCACAAAGATGAGGAAAGGCTGAGTGAGTTGGGTCTGTTTAGCCTTGAGAAGAGAAGACTGAGAGGAGACCTGATCCAGGTCTAT
>JAOWBP010001760.1:52996091-53006988 GCA_028571105.1 Tragopan temminckii | reverse complement strand
ATAAAAATGAGCAACGTAGGACTGGAGCAGTTAGGGAAAATGCAGAGGTAATATTGTGACTGCAAAAATATCTGATTTCTATGTTTGGTAGTGACAGACATGCTCTGTTGGTGCTGTTGCTAGAATCTATTACCATATGTTAGGAAGGGAGTCTGACTTCCCATTTCACCTTAAGCTTACAGTTCTACTATGAGCTTGTTGTGTCAACAGGCAGGCAGGTTGGGAAGCTTCTTATGTTTATTTCTTTCCATTATTCACACTCTTATATAACTGCATGTGCCTCTATTAGAAGTCAGAATATTGACATTCATTTAACTTGTTGGAAAACAGGGGTCTGAGAGTCAAAAGGAGAGTGATTTTTTTTTTTTTTTTTTTTTAAATCTTTTGTGGAAAAAAAGTGCTTTCATTCATTTGTATGTTATTTTTGTACCTTTGTAGCAAACTTTCTTCGTACAATGACTTCTGTGCAGCTTTAGCAGACTGCTCCAGATGTTACATCTTATTTTTAGCCCTACTAAACAAACACCAGAAGCAGCAGGTCAGTTTTTTTTCATCTCTTCATTTTTATATATTAATCCTCTGATGTGTCTGTGCATTACTGTGTGTAAGCTTGTTTTCAGTGACCTACTTTTAGGCATTTTCCAAATAAAATTTTTAAGTGGTTGATGGCATTTTAAGTAGTAAATAATTGAAATGAAATCGCTTAGATTAAATATTCAAAGCAATACAGAGGATAGACAGTTGATTCATTTATCTGTTGGTTACATATGTCTTTTAGATACTTAATTGTTTTTCTTAGTTAAAAAAAAAACAAAAATTTTTAAAAGAAAATAGTTTGTGTATTTGATAGCAGGAAACTGTAGGGATTTCTTCTGCCCTCCTCTCCTACAAAAGGAGTGTGAATTTTCCAGAGCTAAACAATTTCAGAGCAGAGGAAAACTTGTTCCTTGGTAACTGCATAAGGTATCAGAATGTCTCTCTTCTGTTAGAGAAAACCGTTTGCCTGTAAGGCTGCATTGGAATCTTGCACCTAGAAAAACATGTTTAGAGTTTGTTAAAATGCCTCATCCTACTAGCTAAAATTATACGAGTATATTTGTTACCGGCTTCATTAGAACTTGAAGGCTCTTTTGCTCTATTTTCTTGCTCTATTGTAGGGATCTTTCTTATGTTTACTGGAGCACTAGGCTCTGGGGACTTGGTGTAGGATCATAGTTTGAAAGATTGCCATGTTGGTAACAGCACTGTGCCCCATTTATGGCAAATTACACAGCTATATTGCCAGGTAAGATTTAAGAAGAAAACTTCTTTGTAAAGCATAAATATTTCAAAAGTGGAATGAGGTTTCAGAACTTTGAGCATAAAGATTATTTTTAGAAGTAAAGAACTTTCTTAGCTGCTCCAGTATCTAAACTGACTTGAGCACATTTAGCTAGCCTACACAATTTGACGCAAGTTTAGTAACGAGTGGTCAATTGTTGGAAGGTCCTTTTTGCTGCTGTTGTTGAAGACAGTTAATGAAGGTAATGATATCAGCTATGCTGACCAATTTATTCCTTCTTTTGCCAAATACAAAAATAATTTCTCCCTTTCCTGTTTACCTGCCTCTGTTTTCTGTGATAGTACATACGGAAGAGGGAGAAAGATTAATTACTTTCATCTGTTGGTTAACGTTTCAGCAGCGTTCCTGAGTATTTCTGGGTTCATACTGCTCTTGCATTGTGTAGTCTATGAAGATATTCAGTAAAGGACTACATAAATAATATGAGAAATCTTGAAGATGTTATGTTTTACTAGATTTGTAGCTATACTTCTTTGTGAGCACTGTATTAAAATCTCAACAAATGATGGTCCTATGGGAGTAAGGAGCTTAAAGCGAGTAACATCTTCCTTTCAGCCTTCATCTGTAATTTTAAAAGGAAATGTTGACTTGATAGTTTTGTGTCATAATGAATTCTAGGCTCATATATAATTTCAAAATTTTTTCAGGTAATTGTCAGAATTTAGCTTCTCATTTGTTTGCTTTCTAAAGTAGTTTTGTCACTAGATTAGCCTTAGTTTTTATATTAAACTGCCTATCAAAATACAAATTAGAGAAAAAAGAACTTGTATATTAGAACAACTTAGTTATTATATTATGGTGATTATGTTTGCAATGTCTTCAGAATAGTTATTTCTTAACTGCAGTTTTTAATCAAGCATGCAATTGCCATTTGTCAGCTTAGTGAAGCCCTGCAGAATCAAGAAGAGGGCCGTGGGTAAGGCACCATTTTTTTTCTGTACTCTGTAATAAACACTTGAGCTGTGAGAAGCATGAGTGCTTTTCCTGGGGTACAGTTGGCACTGCTAATCCTGTAAAATGCTGACAGCTAGTGAGTTATAGAATGAGGTGGTGTCTGTTGAAAAGTAAACAGCTAACAGCAGTGTGGGTAAAATTGTTTGCTGTGTGAAGAAGTAAAGAGGAGAATAAATCAGCATTATTAACTCAAACCATTCAAAATCCTTAGGACTGAAAACTGATATGTTAAGAAAGAGGAAGTGTGTGTGTGTTTTGAATTTTAAGGTTGCAAAGTTCATGTTTTTTATTTACTGGCAATCATGACAGCTAGGAACATACTGGGGGGGGAAAAAAAAACACCAAAAAACTTTCTCAAGTGCTGTGACTTCAAAAATAAACATTAAATATTGTGAAAACAAAAATGTGAGCACTGGAAATGGGACTAATGACTTGCTCCCACACCATACGCTGAATTCCACAGCTGCCACCCAAATAGTCTCTGTTCTTCTCACCACACTACAGTTCCAAGTCTTTTTAATTTTTTGTTCAGCTCGTGCTCTTCTTGAGTAAAGGAGGCAGAAGGAATGGGAGAGAAGGAATTTCTCTCTGTGAGAAAGACTTTGAAATTGAGTTGGCAGGACTTGCTTAATTCCACGTGTCGTAATCTCAGGTAAGGAGAGGAGTACTGAGGATTGAATAAACTGGATCTGCAAGGTAGCACTCGGGAGTTCAGCAGTGCTTTTCTGGGCATCTGAAATGTATGTTCTGTTGGACCAACTTGTGGTCAGTTTTGGAGCTTACTTGTGTGAAGTAACAAAAAAGTCCTTGGTGGTTGCCAGATGCCATGAAAGCCTATTAGAAGTGTTCTTGTAGAGCATCTATGTTGTAGGGCGAGTTTTGCATGCTTCACTTTCTCCTCTGCTTTGTAGTCTGGTGTTTTGCCATCTCCAGGAATCTTTGAACAAGGTGCTGTTCCCCTTACCCAGATCACTATCATTCGTAAGCTTTTCAGATAAGCTAAACAAAGTTTAGTGTTCTCAGTTTGTGGTTGATGTTACAAGTCATGAAGAGACCGTGCTTTTGGCACAGGGAGATTACCTAACTAGGGCAGTAGCTTCTGTCAGTAGGTCAAACACTGCCTGAGCTTAGGTGGCCTTGTGAAGTCCTGCCAGCACTTATGTTATCTTCTATCAGTATGCAGTTAAGAGTCTGTTTTCATTCTAAAGTGCACAAATGCAGAGTGTGATACTAAAATCTGCATAGAAGGGATCTTGTATTTTTTGTGAAGAAGAGTCTCTTTATACTTCAGTTTAGCCTACTCTTTCTAATTAGAAAACATTTGTGAAGCATCTCCATCACTAGATGTAGCAATTGCCTGCTAAGTAAAAGAATAATCACACTGAGTCTCATGAAAGGTTCATCCAGCCTAGTATCTATGCTAAATAGTGGTGAAAGTCAGATAGCAAAACCAGAACAAGACTATACGATACTTCCCATGCAAACTTTCCAAACTTCCAGCTCTTTCCAAATTGGAGAGTTCCTTAGCCAGATGTGGTTCTCTTGTTCAAAATAAAATTCAGTGGTGGTCTTTTCCACAAAGTTCTAGTCACCCCTGCAGAAATTGTTATGGAACTATATATCGTGCATAAACTTTTAAATTTCTCAGCATCCACTGCGGAGGAGTTGCTGCACTAACTAACTGTTGCACAAATAATTTGTTTTAATTTGTTTTGAATTTGGTTTTTACTATCTTTATTTGATACCCTCTGCTTCTTGTTTTGAAAAGCTGAGGAAAATTTAATCCCTAGTTGTTCGTTTCGCACTACTTCTAACTTTTTTGACTTTTATCATACAGTCTTTGAGTTCCCTCTTTTCCATGCTAAAAATTCCTTGCTTACTTAAGAGTCCTTGCTTGTGTAGTGATTTCTGATACAGATTCCATACCGTTGTGCATCCATGTAGTGTTTCTCTGAGTTTTTTACAATCTTTAGTCCTATATTTTTTTGAGATGAGGGGACTAGAAGTAGCTGTTCAGATATGACCAGATCATAGATTTCCATGCTTGCATAAATTTGTTTCTCAGTGAAGCTAAAAATTTGATTTGCTTCTTTGACCTTCTGTGAGTACTACAACTCTGAGGAGAATCCACAAAATCTCCCTCCAGGTGGTCATGGTTGGTTCAAAGGCTGTAATTTTGTCTTGTTCTGTTTCATTTTTATCCGCATTTGAATTTTGTCTGTTATTTTATTACCAATTTATGCTCTTCAGTCAGCCTTTGTCTTTTCTATTTTGAATATATTACTGTCATCAACAAAATCTACTGTATCACTGCTGTCACCCACTTTTCAGTGTTTTTTTATGAATATGTTGAACAAAACAGGTCCCGTCACAAAACTGGGTGGAATTCTGATGGTGCTCTGCAGTTGCAGGAGCCATTAATGTATTGTTTCCCATCCTCTGAACATTTACTGGTACAGAACATTCCCTTCACGGTATGACTGCTTAGTTTCACTAAGATTTTGGTGAGGGACCTTGTCAGAAGTTTTCTGGAAAGCAAAGTAGGTTCTGTCAAGTGGGTCTCCTTTATATCTGTTGATCCCTTCAGAGAGCTCAAGGATTGGGTGTCAGGACTCAGGAGTCTTAAAACTGGTTGCATGTATCTGACTGTTCACTAATTGACTGTTCTTTTCAGTGGTTTCTTCAAATTCATCTGGTATAGACATCAGACTTGAATCTCTTGGATCCCTTTCTAATAGTTGGTTTCATGTTTGTTACCTTTCCAGTTCTGAGACATCAAGGCAGTTTTGAGTGAGAGGTTGCTCATCACTGTTAGTCATTAAGCTATTTAGTTAATGAGTTAGAACTCTTGAGTGATTATCTCTTCCTGATTTGTCACTGTTTCTTTCATCAGTTTTTTCTTTAGAAGTTTGTAATCACTTTGGTTTTCAGCAGATCCTCCGATGAGTCTTCCTTGGAGAAGAGTATAGCATTGAGATCTTCTCAGTTTCTTTCATAATGGGCAGGAATCAATGTAAGGAACTCATCTAGCTTCTCTGGAATTACATTTTCTTCAGTGGATGCTCCTGATCATCAATTAGTTCTGCCAGTTCTGGCAAACACCCTGGTCCTGATATGCATGAAATGATTTGTTATTATTTTTGTATCTCTTGCATCAGCCAGTAGAACTGCACTAACTAACAATTATAATTTGCATGCTGTTTTACCTGTTTGATTTAACAATCAATTTGTCACAATTTACTCTATTAAATGAGGAATAGGTTGAAATTGCTTTGTCATCCTCTTTAAGGAGATGTCCACAGTTATTGGGTTCACTCTGCTTGGATCTGCACAGTTTTATTCCCAAGAGCATCTACCAAGCAGCAAGTATCAACTGAGTTTCGTGAGCAAGCAGACTTGCTCACTTGTGAGAATTTTTTTTGTCTCCCTTTGAAAAAAAGTTATGCTTTTAGGGCTGTTGAATATCCTTTTTGCTCTTAGGATTGCCGCAGTTGGGAAGATTGCTAAAGATAGAACCTATAAATGCAGAGAATTTCTCTGCTTTGTTTCTAGCATTATTTATTAGGAAAAGACTTATCTGTATACCCTGATTGACCTTTCTGAATGGTTTTTTGCCTGGCTTTTGGAGAACTTTGTGATGAGCTCCCAGGAACTCAATATCTTTTTCAGTCAGTCATATAACCTAATAACTTAACACAACCAGAGGCTCTTAACAAGAATCCAGTGATGCAGCCATTTTTATTTCAGATTCAAGTTTTTTTTTCTTAAATGCTTTGAGAGTATTACTGGCACTCTGCTCAGTGGCATCATCAGAGATACTGGAGATTTTCCATTTTTTCTTAATTATTTCTATACTTTAGGGGCGGGAAATGTTTGTATTTTTGTGTGAATAGCTTTGTCCCCAAAGAAATGGCCATCAGTGCTGTGTTTATTGAGCTTCCTGACTCGCTTTTCCTTGCTTTTCTCTTCTGTGCTATCCCTTGGTTGGCTGTTTATAGGACTGCATGATACATCAGCTCATAGAACCAACACAGCTTCCAATAATTTTAAGAATGGAGGGAAAAAAAGCCACAGTAAAAGAACCCCAGTTCTTTGCTGGGTTATGATCTATATCATTTCTCAGTCTAGTTTGTTGAACAGCCACACAAATAGTTTCTCAATCACAAATAGTGAGGAAACAACATGGGGCGGGAACCAAACTGCATATGGCAAGTAGTGTTAGTGCTGAAATGCTTGGCAAGGTAATCCTATGAAATGCATTTCGAGATAATGGTACTTTTCTGCTGTGTTTACGAATACGTATTTTCAGTTGTATTCTTTTTGCCCGACAGTATCTCTGCTGCACAGTAGTGTCCTGGATAATTAAAAAAAAAAAAAAAAAAAAAAAAGGCATGAAAGGAACATAGAAATTAACCACTGGAAAAAGAAGAAAATATAAGATTTATTTTTCACAGATTTCCTGCATATTTGTAACCAATCATTCATTCTTTCCTGAATATTTTTCCAAGAAAGAAATATCCATTTTAGAATAAATATTATAGCAACCTGCTGATAAATCTGAATGACCACATAAGGTCTTTCTCTACAGTATAATTTTTGTGATGGTGTGCTGAGTTGATAGTTTATTTGTATCTTCCTAGTACTCTGTGATGTATAGTTCATTTATTTAGATCTGAAAGCAAAAAGAGGTAAGTAGAATGCAGAAAATGTGATACGGTGAGGAATCTAGAACTCTGTAGTCAAGCAGCCTTCATTGGCGTGTACTGAATGGAAACCAAATGTTTTGGTGTACCAGAGGATACAGCAGTGTAAATGTAATTACTGGGTATGTGAACATTAGACTAACAGGTAATAAGGAGATATTACTGCTTGGATGACAGATACTCTTAAAATGTGCTGAAAGCTTGCAAACAGCTCTGAAAAGAACTATATAAATGATTAATTTATTTGCTTAATTGTGAGGTGTTTTCTTTGGAAATCTAATAAATGTTTAAGGTCAGACTATTAGCAAGTTGCCTATTTCATAGAATTGTAAAGGAAGACCTTCTTGTTCATAGATCATCCTTTAACTTAGAGAGGTGATAGCAAGAAATAGTGGTTGAAGCAGTAGAAATTCAAAGTAGTAATAAGAAGGAATATTTTAACCAAGGATACCAGTAATTATTAGAGCAATACTATGGGAGATACAGTTTTCAACTTTTTTCAGTTAGTGATTTCTGAAATATTTTTCAATAGAGCATTTACTCTGCTTTTCACCAAATGTTGGTCTGTTGACAGAGTGATGGCTTGATTACCTTTCCTAGATCTCCAGGTGTTGACAAACCTAAGGACATGAGCTCTTCATTGCTAAAAGGCATTAAGTGCAAATGAACCCTTATCAGAAAAGGTTACCTTAACAGGATTTAGGGTATAAAAAAACTATTAGATATTTTCCTGTGCTATGTGGTATAGAGAAACATGGATTTCCGGGCAACCTGCTCTAGGTGCTTCTGGTTGAGCAAGGGTTTGAATGCCTGTCACTGTGGTAAAGCCTTTCCTCTCTGCTCCTTGCTTCAGGTTTCTCAGTTGCTTCTTAATTTGCTTATCATAATTCTGATATATTCTCTCCCACTCCTTTTTTTTTTTTTTCCTTTTTTTCTTTTTTAAATCAAGTTTCACATTGGGTGGTTTAATCAGGTGTTTTCACAGTCAAAATGTCACTGCAAGATGAATCCTTACTGTGTTAGCTTCAGGAAGGCATAAGTGCTGTTACTTTGTTGTTAGACTATCAGGCTCTGCAAAGAAAGTCTTGACTTTTCTTTCCAAGGATATGTAAAAAACCAGAAAGATAAACTTGTTAATTCAATTTGAATGAGCAGTAGATGCACTTTATACAGTACCTGAAGGGGACCTACAGGAAAGCTGGTGGGACTTTTTACAAGGGGCATATAGCGAAAAGACAAGGGGTAATGGTTATAAACTGGAAGAGGGTAGGTTTAGACTAGTTGTAAGAAAGAAATTCTTCACTGTGAGGGTGGTGAGACACTGCAACAGGTTGCCCAGAAAAGTTGTGGGTGCTCCCTCCTTGGAGATATTCAAGGCCAGGCTGGGTGAGGCTTTAAGCAACCTGGTCTAGTATGAGGTGTCCTTGCACATGGAAGAGAGGTTGGAACAAGGTCACAAGGATTGCATGAGTTGAATGGGACCTCAAGAGATTATCAAATCCAGTGCCCACACTAAAGCAGGTTCCCTACAATAGGTCACACAGGTAGGCATCCAGATGGGTCTTGAATGTCTCTATGGAAGGAGATTCCACAACCTCTCTGGGCAACCTGTGCCAGTGCTCTGTCACCCTTACCATAAAGAAGTTGTACTGCATGCTTATATGGAACTTCCTGTGTTCAAGTTTTAGGCCATTACTCCTTGTCCTGTCACTACATACCACTGAGAAGAGTCTGTCTTCATCCATTTGCCTCCCATCCCCCTTTAGATATTTTAAAACATTAATCAGATCCCTCCTCAGTCATCTTTTTCCCCAGGCTGATCAGACCCAGGTTACTTAGTCCTTCCTCATTAGGGAGATGCTCCAGGCCATTTATCATTCTTGTGGCATTCTATTGGACTCCTTCTAGGAGATTCCAGTCTTTTTTTTGAACTGGGGAGCCCAGAACTGGACGCAGATGATCTCTAAAGTCCCTTCCAACCTTCCAACCCTTCAACATTCTATGATTCTATGATACTTCTGGGCAAATGACATTTTTTTTTTTTTACCATTCCTACTGATTCTGTGTAACATGGAAAAGCATAATTCATATACAGCTGGAGATTCAGTAGGAACCCTAATAGGAGCTGCTGGCATCTTGATTTCTCGTTTCATACCGCCCCTCCCCTTCTGATGGATCCAGATGGACTAACAGGTATTTGGCCAACGTGTATGGATTCTAGAATGGACTTCCTTCCCTTGTTTTTCTTGTTTTAATTAGAAATTACTGATCTAATGTTTGTCCTTTCTTACTCATTAGTAAACCTGTGCTATTTGTAGGTCTGTTCATCATGATATACGTGGAAAGGCAGATACATTTTAATTGCTAAGATAAACTGCTGTCAAGTTCTGTGACTCAGCAGGTACACTGAGTACCTTTGGTACTAGCACAGTGCAAGAAATAGATTTTTAGAGTTAGAGAAATAAAGAAATTTTAATACCAGTAATAAAATTATATGACTCCAGATGTCAGAAGACTACAAGTTTGATGTTGATGGAGTAAGCGATGCCTTTCCCCCTTTAAATATGAAAATATTACAGATTCTTGACAGATGGGAAGAAAAGAAGAACATCACTTCTCCTTCTGGAGCTCTTCTTGACATGTTTCTTCAGAGTTGTTTTTGCAAGTGAAGCTGTGTGGTTTCATGTATGTCTTTCCCATCAAGTTTGGATGCCCTCTATGAGCAGTGCATTTCACATGAATGCCTCTACATAAAAAGATGAAGTAACTGAGTATAATTCCCACCTGTAATTTGCCTTTCATGCCATACATACTAAAACCTATATATTATATAAATGAATGTAATAAATAAACAAATGCTGTAAGATGAGCCAGCGGGAATGAAAACCAGCATGGATCAACAGGGAATTTTTTCTGAGGCTCTGGAAGAAAAAGAGAGTCTCCTTCCTATGAAAGAAGGGATGGGCAACTTAGGGAGAATACAGAGATTTTGTTAGGATATGCAGGGAGAAAATCGGAAAGGCAAAAGTCCAGCTTGAACTCAACGTGGTCATTGGGATAAAAGAGAACAAAAACCAACTTTATAAACATATTAACAGCAAGAGATGGGCTAAGGAGAATCTCCATTCTTTACTGCATGCAGTGGGGAATGTGACCACTGAGGATAAAGAAAAGACTAAGGTTCTCAGTGTCTTCTTTATGTCTGTCTTTAAAAGCCAGAACAATTATTCTTAGGATACTCTACCCCCTGACCTGGAAGTCTGGGATGGGGAGCAGAATAAACCCCCTACAGTTCAAGTGGAAACAGAGACCTACTACTCTACCTGGACTGTCACAAGTCCATGGAGCCAGACGGGATGCACCTGAAGGTGCTGAGGGAGCTAGTAGAGGTGATTACCGAACTGCTTTCCACCATCTATCAGTGTTTCTGTTCAAATGGAGAGGTCCCAGAGGGTTGAAGGCCTGCCAATGTGACTCCCATCTACCAGATGGGTCATAAGGAGGATCTGGGGAACTGCAGGCCTGTCAGCCCGACCTTGGTGCCGGGAAAGGTTATGGAGCAGATCATCTTGAGTGATATCACATGGCATGTGCAGGACAGCTGGGGGATCAGGCCTAGCCAGCATGGGTTCATGAAAGGCAGATCCTGCTTGACCAACCTGATCTCTTTCTATGATCTAGTGGCCCACCTGGTGGATGAGGGAGAGGTTGGTGAATGGTGTTAAATTCAGCTGGTGACTGGTCATGAGTGGAGTTCCCCAGTTATCTATACTGGTGCCTGTCCTGTTTAATATCTTCATTGATGATCTGGATGAGGGGACTGAGTGCACCCTCAGTAAGTTTGCAGGTGACACCAAGTTGAGAACAAGTGTTGATATATCTGAGGGTAGAAATGCCC
>JAOWBP010001760.1:52970745-52986938 GCA_028571105.1 Tragopan temminckii | reverse complement strand
AGCACTGGAGTGCCTTAGCCAACTGCTGCACCAAGACTAGTAGAATAATCTTCCAGAGATCCTCCTGATCTATACAGCACAATAACTAAGGCGTGGATGTACAGTAGCCACTTATGCTTGACCTAACTGAATCCTATCTGAGTTAAATGTACAATTAATGGACACCTTTAATAGGTATGTGAAAGAAATAGGTTCCCCCCATGGTTTCTTGTCATTTTGATAGCTACTTAATACTGCAGAGAGAACAATCTGAGGTATCGGTGCTTGGTATAACAAAGCTCCTGTGTCTCCTCTCTCTGAGAGTTCATTGTTAAAGCACTTTTACTGTAAGTGAAAAGATCTTGAAAAACCACTGTGGATGCAACACTTGTGGCTTTGATGTTCAGATAATAGCGGATCCAGCTTAATTGGAGCAGCATGAAAGATCTTGTTCTTACACTTGTAGAACAGCTGATACAACCCACATTTATTAAACAATATGCCAAACTTTGAAATGCTTTCCTGTTCATACATCACATAATTACTTATTTTATACTGTGTAAACAAGACTTTTTGTCTGCTTATCTTTCCTTCCCGTGTTCTGGTTAACTTTCAAAATTTGAAAGCTGAAAAGTGGGAATAAAAATAAATTACAGGTTGATTGAAGAATAAATGTGAGAAATGTCTACTATATTGAATTTTATATAAAATGGAATTAGTAGAATTTCTGTTATGTAGAATTGTATAAAATACAGAATTGCCTGACAGTTTGTGAAGCAGGAAGGAAAAGCTAACAGTATGGAATGAATCTAGAGAATACACAAGTGGTTACAGTCAGGATGACCTCCTTAAGAAAATCAGCCCTATGGATTTTTGAAAATTAGGTTATTGTACCTATATATAGTGTTCCTAATAAAACAGGAGATTGGTCTCATCAGAGGGATCAACTTAAAAAAAAAAAATTAGAGCATGATTTTTTGGGTTTTTATCAGATGCCTGCCAGTTTTCTGCAAACCTCATTTTAGTTGCTTTTCAGTTCCTGGTGTTTTCAGCCACATTTGAAAGTGCTAGATATCTTGTGGTTCCTTTCCTCATCACTGGATTATAAAACTCACATTGAAACAGGGAAGTGAGAGAAAGAGGGTGCCATAAGGTCGAGGAAAAGAACAGCAATGGATTAACGTTAGAGAGCTCGCTAGGGACAGCGGCTGAAAAACAGCATTTATTTCTGCTCCCCTAGGACTTGTGAATGATGCTGTTTGGAAATGGGAACTCATGGACTGTATGTAAACTGATGGAAGCAGAAAAGTTATAGCTTAACTTCAGTGTCCTGTATGATCTATCCTGCATTTCTTATCTGTGAGGAGGTGAGACTAGGAGAAAGGCCTAATGGTCCTTAATAAAACTGGCATTTCTGAGAGGAGTCTGTTGGGAACTCAGGCTAAGAAAATACAAGAAGGGATGAGATCTGCAAAACAGTCAGACTTCACTGAATCTAAGAGGTAAATCTGTGAGCTGTGAAAACAACAAATTGCTTTGGATGTCTTCACGTTAGATCCTCTGATGTATAATAAACTGTAAGCATTGGCAGAAGATTTTTCTGCTTTCACATTATCTTTCCAGGTGGACTCTGGTGCCTGGTAAGGTTGGCTTGCATTGCAGCCTTGGCTGTAGTGGTAGCTACAAATCTGGAATGGTCACGTATTGCCATGAAATCTGTTGGAATTGAACATCTTTCATTTGATTGTATTTGTGACATATCAGATTAAAATAGTTCAATTGGATTAACAAGTTATTTGATGTCAGATTCAGGTAGGCATATGCACTTATATACAAGCAAAAGGCATGTACTAGACTAAGTGAAAAAGAAGAGAGTAGTGTCAGAAGTTTATTAATGTAGAATTTTCCTGCAACCCCTCATAGAATCTGTGCACACTACTAGACTGCCTAGATCTTAAAGGACTCCAGAGAAAACTATATGGAGCAAAAACACTGTTTGTGTTTGTTACTGACAGGTTAGTTGACTGCTTACGAGACTTTGGGCCAGCAGACTTGGAACTGGCTTGTTTGATATGCAAAACCCTCTGGAACTACAGTGAAAATATCACAAGTGCAGCCTTGTGCTTTGGAGAAGATACTGACACATTGCTGATGCTGCTCACATCACTCTTAGGTGAGATTCACATTGGTGATGTCTTTTCCTTAATAAGTGAAATAAAAGGAGCAAAATCAAAATGGTATTAAGTGGTATAAAACGGTATCTATAAGTGGGTTGGCCAGTATACACTGTCCAGCAACACAGTGGTTTATTGACATACAGCACATTCCCTGAGATTTTGCAGATTGCCAAGATGGAGTTGGCCACTGTTACTCCCCTCTTTAGCCTGTCTAATTGGCATGCCACTTGTGCTTTTCACCAGCTGCCCTTTGGCCTGCTTGAGCCAACTGTCAGCACAAAACATGCTTCTCTCTGGATATAAGCCCTTCTGCCCTCAAAGGTAATTGTAACTCTTTACAGAAGCAGCTCGGTGCTGCTGCACAGCATATGCTGGGCTGTCTGGGGAATGTGGCTGTCCCTTCAGAGGCAGAACTGTGTGACAGGGGTCCCTTACTGCCCTGCTTTTCTCATTGTGATCTCCTGAAGTGCAAGGACAACATCCTGACGATTTCTCTTCTGCTCCACGAAGCTGGGGAGGGTGTGCCCCTTCTCCACAAATACATACACTGGAAGGTGCCTGCAAGTGAATGTTAAGGCCTGAACTCATTTACCTAGTCGGATCTTTGCATCTGCATGTTTTTTTTTTGCTTCAGATTTTACAGTTTAATACTCTTACTTTTTCTTCTTTCCTTTATGAGCACTATTTTGGCTGTGTTTTTATTAGAAGTAGGTCATTTGAAATTACCTTTCAAAAAATCTTTAAAATGTAAAGGAAATTGAAACAGGCCTTAACTAGATTTGGTTTTAGGGGGAAATGAAGTAAAAGGTCATGCTTGCTGTGGAGAAGGCTGCGTGTGAGACCCAGATACAAAGTGAGATCCCCGTGATCTGTTTTGTTTTGGACAATGGGTGGTTCTGTGAGGATTTTCTTTTCTAGTTATAGCGAAATTACTGTAATTCACCTTTACAAGCCATTGCTTTCTCCGGATCCCTTGCTGTGATATTATAGCATATCTTAATATGGGCAGGAATTCCATCTATTTACCTGAAAATACTCAGTACCTCAAGATCACGAGTGCTCTATTTAATATACTGCAATGGAACTGGAAACTTTACAGCCATGATCATACTTAAATTTTCTGGCATGCAGCAATGAAAGTATATCTTTGTTTTGGATAATTCTGAAATATTTCTTCCTCTACATTTAACGTTGCTTATTCCAGCAATAAATTTGACTGCAGAGTCCAGGCTGTGTAGCAGTTGGAATTCTCATTAAATAGTACAGCTTTCAGGATCTGGACGCTCATGCACAATCACCATTCCAGTTACAGAATGTAGCAGCAATTAATTACAAATAGGTGAGAAATAAATCAGAAGGCTGGTCTTCCTGCAAGCTGTAGTCAGAAGAGTAGCTGTAGGAAAAAAAAACAGCTCATCTTACTCATTGGATCTGGTTCCTCTGTGTGTTAATATCTTAACAGATTTTTAGTAATAGCATCTGGTTACTATTGTGCTACATCTTCCTCCTCCCATTGTATCCTTGAACTGTCATCCCTCTGATTCTATCATTCAGGAAGCAGGAGGCAGCTTCTGACAGACAGTGAACTGTACTTCAGCATTGGCACACCCTCAGGAAGCTGAACAAGTACCGCATGGCAGAGCAGATACCTCTGTCCACCTGCTGTGCTTGACCTCTTCCTCTTTATTTCTCTTTTCCATACCTGGGACAAGATGACAGGAGATTGGAGTGAGCCAAAGGGGAGTGGAAATAGCATGAAAAGATGTGAGGACCAAGAAAGTGGAGCAAAGACATCACTTTTCTTTTTTTCCCTGCCTATTCCCAGCAGCCTGAGCTGCCGTGGCACTGCTTTCCAATAACACCGTCATTTGCTTTTCTCAGCTGCTCTCGAATCTTGTGTCACTCTTTTGGCTCAGAGCTCCTTGCAGTTGGCATTTCCTGGCCCTGCGCAGTGGCTTTGCCTTGCCCCACTCCCTCAGGATTAGCAAATGGAAATGAGTCTCCATCCTGAGAACATCCTTCTTGTCTGATCATTCAGTGAAGTCTCCTTTCTCTTTCTCTTCTTACAGACATTTCTTCTGCTCACTTGTACATCCCCTTTCAATTCCAGGAGGTTTTTTTGGAGTCATAGTACCTGTGAATTCTTACAAGGCCAGTGCTCCTGATGGAGCTGTAGGGATGGGGAACCCTTGCAGGCCGGAGACTGTACACTATTTTTCAGCTTTCCCTGTGGCATGTGGACTCAATGTGCATGTCCTGTTCCTGGGCGTGCAGCCAGCTCATATGCTGTTTGGCCAGTATCCAATTTTGCTTGTTTTGAGGAGGGTTGTGGGAAACTTCTATTATCTGAAGATGCGCAGCTTGCATGTGGGACACTGGCCCTCACTGATCCCCCAGCATTACTCATGTTCTATTGTGAGAAGTTTACTGTTTTGTTTTAACACTTCAGCTTTGGAATGATTCTGCCCCTTCTTGCTGTAGGCTGGTACCAGTGATTCCACATTTTAGACCTATAAAGACACAGTCAGCTTCTGGATAGGAAGTCATTTCAGGAGTAGGCAAGGCAATTCTGCCTGAAGAGAAAAACCATAATCCCTTATTTTTCTCCTCAGGATCTCTCACTGCTCATCTGCAGAGATTCATTTTGCATATGCTGGGCTGATGTGCCATTAGTAAGGCAGGAGCCAATGGGCACAAGCTGCAATAAGAACAATTCGAATTAAATATTAGTTAAAAATAAATAAATAATAAATTCTACTCTGTCAGGGCCAAGCAGAGGAACAGGTTGCTCATAAAGACTGTGGAGATTCCATTCTTGGAAATTCTCCAAACTCAGCAGTAGCTAGACTAGAACAATGTGATCTAAGGTGCTCTGTCTGGGCATGGCTTGGCCCAGGCGTCCTTCAGAAAGCCTGTCCAACTTAAATCATTTCATGGTTCCACCAAATACAGATCTGATGTCTTAGGCTGGATTTTATCTCTGATTACATGGTTTCTTCTTGTAGAGATGTGACAATTTCCTTCTTGAAATAATGAGTTTTTTTTTCCTCTTTCTTTTTTTACATTGAAGTCTCTTAAGTGGCATCTTCCTTCTGTGTAGAATGCCATGTGAGACTAACATCTCCTTCACAGTCAGCAGGTCTTTAATTTTGATCACTGAGAAACACTGTAGTGGCTCGGAAATGTAATATTGTTTGCTGTTACTGGTAACTTTCTGTGAAATGGAGCCATCCCCATGCACGTGTAACACAGTTTCTTATAGCTGTTGCAACTCAGGGTATCTGCTCTGCACCAGCAGCCTGTCTTTCTTTTACACATGAATAGTTGCTATTAAAGTGTTAACTCAGTGTGTGTAACCGAAGTTTCTCTCCAGCTCCAAGCTGTCTTTTGCTGCTGTGAGAGTGCAGTAAGCTCTGCTTAGGTTTAAGAGATTGTGAATCTGCTGCTTTCATAGTCTAGGACCAAGATTAATCATGCTGCCTGTTAGTTGGAGGATTACATCTTCATTTTTGGCCCATTTGTGGCCTAAGTGCTGTCAAATATCCTTTCTGGATGGAAACGTTTGTTCAGTGTTATCACTTGTGTTTGTAGATTCCTGTTGCAGGAGTATTCTACTGGCTGCAGACTCGCTTCTCTTTTTCTGTAAGGATTTGTTACTTTGTCACTTGCAGGCAAAACAGAGGGGGAAGAACACTCGATGATGTCTTCCTTTCATTCCTAACATCACTTGTCTCTGTTAAGACTGCCCAATTATTTTATTTATGCAGTTTGTGAGTAAGAGAGGCCATCAGTAATATATTGACTGGTGTGGCTCAAATGCCTTAAGTACAGTAATGGATATAGCTTGATAAAGTCTTCAGAAACCAGATTGGCAAAGAAATTTGTGCCACAAAAAAAAAGAGCCATAGTTAAATGAATAGGATTACTGACATTAGCAAAATTGCTTTGGGTAATGCTAAAACTGGTGTAGTTTCCAGGCTGATAGTCACAACAAATGCTTGGGCTCAGAGCCACAGCTGAGCTGTGGTGTTGAGAGAAGATTATAACCTGCTATGTGCTTTTTGCCATTTTTCTGACTTCAGCATCCTTTATTTCCAAGTAAAGCTATGTCCTTCAGACAGTGATGCTTCATTTTTTCTTAAGTGTAGAATTGATTTGAAGCTGTGAACAGGCACCTGATAAGTTGTATGCGCTGTGGTCATAAAATACATCATTGGGTGAGTTCAAAACTGATGATGATGTTTTCCTTGGTTACAGATGAAGAGCTTGCGTTGGGCTACGACCTCGACAGAGGGGACCACCACAAGCTATACTGGGAAACAGAGTTCAAACCTGTGGCAGAAAAACTTCTGGACAGAATTCAGACCCATCGCTCCTCTGTTTCCACTGCGATCATTACTGCATTTTAATCTGTTTGGGGCTTTTTTTTGCGATGTAGATTTTACAGATATATTTTTGCAATATATGTTGCCATTGGTAAGTGTGTTGGACAGCACAGGAAGTTAATGTTTAGAAAGCTGGTAAAGCCTAGTATTTATATAAGGGATACTATCTTTTAAAGGGGCTTGCCTGAAATTTTTGCATTGTAATTACATTTTAGAATATATTTGAGTTTCTCAAGCACCCATTCAGTAAGATTTTTCTTGGCTGGCAAAAAGAAAGAAAACTATTTGCTGAACCTCTCATTTTAAAAGGGGAGTTATCAGTGGATACCTGGATCCTGTGTGCCATAAAGGAATATTGCTTGTTAGAAGCAATGTCTTACTCAAAGACTTGGACACACTTTTACTTTATATGAAATTCTGCAACAGAATAACCCAAGTGCTAGGGTGGGCATACTGGAGTGTCACATCATGGGATTCACTCTTCACACTGAAGGCTCTCACAGTCAGGAGGAAAGTTGCTCTTCAGAGATCCCTCTTTCTTTACCTGATGCCATGTGGTTGGAATGTCTCAACTCCTGCAGTGGCGCTGGCAGGATGCAGGCCAGCTGTTGCAGGTAAGGGGCCTTTCTGAATTAAAGCCTTATTGCAAAATACCCATGCACCCAACATAAGATTTCAACTTGATCAGGTGTGTGCTTCCTTCAGCTGTTCTTATGTTCCCAGGAGCTGTGTGTGCCAGTGCTTCTGTCTGTCCTGGCATGCTGTGTCCTCTGGGCTAACGTCTCCATCCATGGGGCAAAAGCAGGGCAGCCCCCTACATTATGGTTGCTCTTGGCCTGTTCATTGGCTGTGTGGTAGCCTCCGTTGCTACAATCTACAGAAGAGAGCTTAGTACGGTTTAGCTCTGACAGCAGTTCTGCTGAACTCAAAAAGATCTGTTCCTTATCATTGATCTATTCCTTATTGTTCTTTCTTTTGCCGTTTTAATTTTAGCTAAAGTTGAGAGGGGAGATAAACAGCTTCAGTGCTCCATTTGCTCCTTGGCCAAAAGAGTGGATATGATTTTCAGGCATACGAAAGAAGGCACGATGGGTAAGAGAGCGCTGGAGGCATTTGTTCTTGGCATTCGCATCAAGGCAGAAGGCAGGAGAACACCATGCTGTGTGGTGCAGGGTGGGGATGCAGCGAACAGACCTCGTGGCTAAGTCCTGTCAGAAGCTCTAATCAGAACTGAGAAATCCTCAGTGTGTCTGTCAGAAGGCAGCCGGAAAGAGGCTTCTTGCTCAAGTCCTTGTGATGGCAGAAATGTAGGCAATTAAAATTAGTTCAAAGAAAATGTTGGTTATTTCAGTAAATGCAAGTTATTGCAGTAGTTCAAGCAACTGAACTGTAAACAGCAGTGTAGGGTGTCCTGTAGCACAGCAGAACGGGATGTCCCAAACTGGAGGGAGAAGCTGGGACAGCCCATGGGTGTTACCTCTGTCCCTGTGTTAAGGGTTTGTCCTGTGACAGTCTTAGGAAGAGGCACACATAGGAATACTAAGGAGGGCAGAGGACAGCTGAGGCCTCAGAGAACCCGTGGAGCCTCCCAGGTCTGTGTCTTTTCCTGAGCGAAACTCTTAATAATTGTAAGCCTCAAAATGCTGAATTTTTGGTGTATTCCTATGGCATCTTTTATCATCTGGTTGTGTTTATGACAAACCTCAATGCAGGAGTTCTCTTGTGATGTCAGGAGCCATTTCTATTTAGAGACCAAGCACATAGCCTCTTGCACTGTTGTTATTTTTTCTGCCTTGGGAGAGTGTGTTCTCATGCACATGTGCAAAGTTTTGAACTGAAACTGTGAAGATGTAAAGCCAGGGGCTGCTGGGGAGGACTGTGAATTGCCCTTGGGCAGATGGATCTGTCATGCTCCTATGTGTGGAGAAAAGAAAATGCTGATTTTGTTATTTTACTAGTGCCTCATGTGGACCCGTGCAGCAGCCGTTAGCTCCCACCCCTCCTGCTAGCACAGGCTGGGTGTGTTCATGCTGTCCTGGGAAAAAGGCCACAGCCACACCGTCTTCTTCCATGGCCTTTGGATAGGTTCCCCCACCTACATCTTTTGGAGTGAGTTGAGTTGCCGTCACTACTTGCCCACGATGCGTGGGGAGCACTGAGGTATTGTTTCTGCATGCACAGAAGCTGCTGCACTGTGTGGCCACGGGCTGAGGCTCTGCAGGAGCTGCTCAGGGCTGACAGCCTGCAGCAGCCACTCACACATTAGTGTTTGCAGAGGTGTCGAGGCTTCTTCCTCACCCGCAGCATCACACACAGCTTCTGTGCCGTGCAGCAGGAGCCAACAGCCACATTCCTGGAGTGTGACTGTCACTGGCACCTTCACCATTTTCACGTGTATAAAGATGACACTGCTCTTAACAGCCTTGCTCCTCTTCTTCTTAGGACCTCAAATGCCTTAACACCATTCATGGGAAAGCCTAAATGTGACTCTTACTCTCAGGTAAGCAGCTCTGTGTGTAGTTAGGATTGGCTGTGAGCACTGTTTGAAAATGTGGCAGGAAGAAGTCCTTTGCACACACAGTTTGCTCTTCGAAAAGGAAGAGGGTGCCTGCATACGCCAGCTTGCGGCTTGAGATTTCATGCTGGAAATGGACAGGTGAGGCTTTGTGGAAGTCTGCATGTCTACCTCTGAGCTGATAAATGACCAGCAGGAGCAACAGATGCTGCAGAAAATTTCCAAAGTGGGAAGACACTTTTTTTTTTGGTACGTCTTTAGGCATAGCTTAGTTTTGTGATTTTTTAGACAGGAAAGTTTTGCTCTGTTTTTGGAACATTAGAAATCCTGTATTTTTAGTTAAGAGGAAATAGCAGATGCTTCCTGTTAGTCACAATTTTTGACAGTTTATTAATCTTTCTCCCCTAGATCATTTTAAATGTTTCAGCTTCTTGGACTACACACCTAAAACTGTTGTCAGTGTCCTACAGCAGCAGCAACCAGTTTGAGCTAGCTCAGTTCTGCTGGTGGAACTGAGTACTTCCATTTATTTCTTGCCTTACTATTATAAGTTTTGACGTGTGAGGTTACTAGAACCCTGTCCCAGCCAGCTGCAGGAGTGCGTCCAAAGCAGTCTGTTACAACTCTGTGGCTTTCAGTGAGGCCTTTGAAACCCTCTCTCCCAGTGTCCTTCTGGACACATTGTCCATCTGTGAGATAAACCTGTGAGGAAACAGAAAACCCCATACAGCAGAGCACGCCTGAATTGCAGGTAGAGAACTAAGGGAAAGAATGAGGGAGGATAGCGGGCAGATTGATGACAGGACTTCCTAGTATAGTGAAGAACTTCATTTTTTAAACTTTACCTCCCCCCTGGCTTAGACTGTTGGAAAAGTCATGGTACTTTCCGTACCTTTGCTCAGTTACTGTTTCAAACATTTAAAACCAGTCTTTAACAGAGCGAGCGTGTAAACCAATAAGAGCAGAAATGCAAAGTTAAACCACACAAAAACACCAGGAGGAAAATGTTGTTATCTTTATTTAAAAAATACCAATAATACTGACATATTTAAAAAGCAATTCACACTCATACAAAAGTATTCATGTGTTCTCCAAAACCACTGTATATTCAATGTCAGCATTTTAATCATGTTTTGATTTACTAAAAATAGATGGTTTTTAGCCTAGTTATTTAAGCAACTGCAAAAAATCAGTAAGACCAGCGTTGGGCATGTAACGCAGTAGGACTGTTTGGCAGCCTAGAACAACATTCCCATCCCTTGTCGCAGCCCCTGAGCAGGGAGCAGCTCACCCTGAAGAAGCAGGACGAGGGGCTGCGTGACACCGGACGTGGTCAGATCTGTACAAAGCTCTAAGGACCACGTCCTCTTCTTTCCATTGCACTTTGGAGCTCACCAAATAACGCCGAACGAATGTCCTACAGCATCTTAAGGCTATGCTATTTGAGAAAATAGACTGCTATCTTTCAAATCATCAGTGTGGACAGAGGAGGTTTAGTTCTGATTAAAAATAAATCTAAATAACAAGGCTTTTTGGAAACCACGCACAATAAAGGCTCAGACAATAGCAGTGCTCGCTTTCACTTTGAGCTCAGCTTGGAACAGCCTCTCTGTTTGCTCCACCAGCACAAATAGCAGCATCAAGATTTTCTAAAATTATTCTCGTAGGGAAAATAAATGTTATCAAATCCCACTTCTTTTCACGCTCCAACTCCTGTTGCGTTTGCCTTACAAGATCTATATAGCTGTGGTTTGTGATATTGCCACAAGTCCATAGAGCGTCCCGTGCTGGCTGAAGCCAAACCACCCCCATCGGGCAGCACTTCGGCACAGCCCCGTCTTTTCAACTGCCAAGCGTCCACTGCCCCATGGCAGCGGTGACATTCCAAACGTGGACAGAGCTGAAACTAAGGGAGTTATGGCACAACGGGCATCTTAATTTATAGCTACCATTGGTCCTGAGGCTTCGTATCTTCCTCTGCCATACTGCAGCTGCGGAACATTCCAGCGTCGACAGGCAGCTGGAGACATCAGGTCATATAGCGAGTAATAGCTCTCAGAGCATAAAGTAGTTCGGCTTGCATCCGAGCTTCTACCAGAAGCAAATTTACATGGACCTTTCAAAAGGAAAAGAAGTCACTCTTCAGCAGAGTGCTCACAGAAACGTACTTCAGTAAGAGGAAGCCTGTAGGGCTGTGGTTTTCAGATTAGCTTTTGCCTTAGCAGTGGGGGAGAGCTTTTGCGTGCTTCAGCTACCCAGAAAACTAAATTAGTTCTATCAGTAAAGCTTGCCGCAGGAGGAAAGATTTAAGAGGTGCTCCACTGCTGCAGCACAACGCAGCGGCGGGGCACGGGGGTGTTCAAGTAGGACCAGGGTGGTAAGAAGAGGCGGGTAACCTATAGTAGGCCAACTGCTTTAGCTGGGAAAAAACCAGACAAGCTTTCAAGCACAGAAGCCCTTCAGCAGTAGCTGACTACGTGCAGCTTGGAAACAACTGTGGAAGTTTAGCTTGATTTAGTTTATTAGTTGAAGGCAAAAGGGTGGTTGGTACCTGTGGAGCGGAGGGGGTTGTTAGCAAAGGAAGAGGTGGTAAGGTCGTTTGCCCCTGTGGGTCAGAGAGAGAAACACACAGCTAATTACACACAGGTAATTATCGCCTGGACAATGAGGGGTGGGAAGCAGCAGTGAAGCACGGGGGAAATCTTGACGTGCCGTACAAACTACTGCCTCTGCTGAGAGAGAGCTTCCCGGCTGCTACCAGAGGCAAGAAGTGGAGTTGCCCAGCCCATCTCTCAGTGTAAGCACTGTGCTTCTGTGGAGGGGAGACGAAGAACCATGTGGTGGTGGGGGGTGAGAAATGTTTGGCCGACAGTTTGTTCCGGCTGTAATGGCTGTGCCTGGCTTCCCTGGCACTGCCTCCATAAGGCTGGTGGGAACAGTTGCTGAATGCCCGCAGGCACACGTACATTTACAGGCTTTGGGTTTGGGCACAGAGATGCAATGTTTGGGGCTTTAAAGAAGGGTTTATGTGCTTGAAAGCTTGTAAGTCTAACAAAGAAAAATCATCATTTATAGTACCCCTATTACAACAGGATATCTCAGCTATTTTCACAAGGAGTTAAACCGTTATCTAGCAAACAGCAAACATTCAGCATGAAAATTATTTCAGTCTGGGGAGTACTATTTTCTGAATGTAAGCAGAAGCCCAGTACCAGCGTTAGCCACATGCTGGCTGGGTAGGTGTGCTGGTAGCAAAGCTAACAGATCTCCCACCCCTGCCCTTCAGAACGCACACAAACTGTACCTTCTCAGAGTGTTCAAACTGCCTCCAGAAGCTATCATACATTCTTTTTGTGGTCTTTTCAGGAGTGCAAACCACAGTCTTGATATAAACTTTAAAGCTGCGGTCCAACAACTGATTAATTTCACCATAGTCATAATCGTCGTATCTGTTCGGAATTGAAAGAAACACTTTCATTTTCAAGAGGCAGTTATTTCACTTGCGTTTTTTTGTAGCTTCCTATGAGAAAAATTAATTATCGTATAATTTGTACCACTATTCAAAGTTTAAAAAGAAAACAAAAAACAAAAAAGCAACCAAACATGCACATATTTGCTTAATAAAAGTTCTGCTTCGGTCAAAAAAAAAAAAAGCCAATGGTAGGACATCTGATATATATAAAAGAAAGGAAGAAAACTGACCTTATTCCAAACATACAGTGAATATAGTTCCAAATAGCTCGTCTTAGCATTGAGGTATCCACATCTTTGTGCATGGCCATTGTGTTGTAAGTCAGATTATAAGCAATGTGAAACTTCTCATCAAGTAGCTGTCCCACATCTGGGTAAAGACGATTAACCAAGGAATAGCCGTGGTCTTCCCAAGAGTAATCCTTAGAACAAGAACAAGTACAGATGTGAACTTGTGAAGGTCTGGTGCTTTAAAGTCATTTATCTCAGGGCAGATAACTGTAGGGGTTTTGTTCACTTGCTCGCCTTCTCACCCACGGTGCAGTAAACTACAGCACAGCAATTTCTGGATCTGGTATGTGGCACACCAAGCAGAGAGCAGTCCTGTGAGCAGCTCCATCCTGCTTACCTGAGCTCGAAAGGTGGGCACGTGCATCCCGTGTCTGGAGAAGTCCTTGTAACCATAGCTGGTGTCCTCAAAGTGACGAGACACATCTCTTGTTGGTGCCGATTCTTCATCTTCTATTAATTTCAAACAGAATTCCACACAATTTCATTAACAACAAACTGGAATTGGAACTATTACAGAAGAATGGGAGTTTTTGTACTTTTTAACACAAATACAGTTTCACCAGACTACCCAGATTAAAAATGTTTGGTATGGCTTAGTACGACTGCACCTATGCTTTCAAAGAGGAAGCTCCTTGAAAAACATCCAGATTCTTTCTTACAGACAAGCATCTTTTTCTCCCTTCTTTTGTGTACATCTCTTCAATTCTGGCACTACGTTGCTTTTTTTTTTTTTTTTGCTTTTTTTTTAAATGCATTCCCAGAAGAAAACAAGGCGGTCCCAATCTCAATCCCTTCAAAGTAATGGTACAGTGTTTGTGACATCTAACACCTTTTTTCCTTCTGCAATGGTATGTGTGTCTTCAAGCAATTTGGAACAGTATAAACATATACACACACTACATCTGCACTACCTGAAGAACACACGAACATGCTTTCTCTCTTCTCTCTTTCAAAACGTGTAGCCATCTCCTCCTGGCTGGCTTCCTCTTCATCTATGCACTCCTGCAGTTGCTTCATTTTCTCCATAAGAGCTTCAACTTCACAGACAGACTCTGTAGTCTTGAAAAAGAGACGCAAACATTTCATTTCTCTGTGTAACAAAAACTGACAAGTATGGCAGAAATCATCAAGCCAGAAAATTTAAACAGTTTTATCTTTCATTTACATCTCTAAATACTGATTTTTCTAGGAAACCAGCTCTTGAGAGAAATCTGTACTGACCTAAGAGTTCACATTTAGTCATCACCTTTTCTCAGTCAGATCCCTGGTATTTTTGGTAGATTTTAAGAGTCACAGCTTTTTGAAACAAGCGGTTGTACTAAAATTGAAATAATTTCTCTGACTTAATCTAAATGTTTAACAACTGAAAAACGAGGGGCTGTAACAGAAATTCTGATAGAGGAAGTAACCACAATTTACTGCCCAACTGTTATTTTTTCTCCTCCTCTGCTCACATATTGAAGAAAACACTGAAGAGAACAGTTAGAGTGAGTGTAAATGCATATGCAATGAAGTCTCAAAGGCCAGCTAGCAGGACATAATGTTATTTCACAAGAATTGTTTCGTCACCACCACAATATACCATTAATTCAATATCTGATTCTGTAAAAATCCACCTGTAAAGAGCAAGATGAAGTTATCTTCAATTTATACTGCTTTCCCCACTTCCTCTTTGCCTTTTGCAGTCAACTTGCTCCTTCAGAAAACCAGCAAGCTCATCAGACAAAATCTAAATGCCATCTGCGCGATTACAGTAAAGTCTCACCCCGCAAGGAACCCATGCTGAAAATATGTTATCAGTGCACTCACATCATGCTTCTCACCAACTGGAAGCAAGCACACATCAGTGAGCACAATGCCGCAGGCAGGAAGCACTGTTTTAGATACAGGGTCAGAAAATGGTGAAAGATCTGGTGTGTGATGCATCACAAACACCTCAAGGCATCAAACGCTGCACTCGAAGGAAGAGCCAACTTTCCACCGTGCACGTGGAAAAAAAAAAAGCATTCCTGGTCATGGCTGCTCAGGCCATGCATCGCAGTCTAGCTGAGGTCAGCAGTAGTCATTCAGTTAGGTGAACAGATGAGACACAAAGAGCAGACAACAGAGAGATTGTATCTCTGTCTCTTCCTTCGGTGGCTTCCCGCAGCGTCATTTCAGCACCTCCTAAATGTCTCTTTTCAACTGGTTGCTCTTCATCTAGATTAGGCTAAGCCATCCCACTCTCACTGAACAGAAAGGCATCCTCTGTGTATTCAGTTCACAAAGAAACTACTGCTACTGAAAGAGATTGTTTGTTCAGACAGACACTTACCGGAATACTTGCAGCTGGGTTGGCATGAATGTCATCCACCCCGTGGTAGCCATTTGTGATATCACACAAGCAGTAGTTGCTGACAGAAGGTGGCCTGAAGGTGTGACCGCCTTCGCAGTCGATCTCTGGGCTGATTCCGCAGCCAAACGTGAAGGAAGCAAGGGAGTGGTAGTGTGTCAGCAGAACAACAGCGTGGATCAGCTCTGCCAGGGACCAGCTGTTCTCTTCTGTCTTCAAAAGTTGCTTTAAAAACAATGCAAGACAAAAGCACTAACTTTAAAAAAGGGTTCAGGTGATTCCACCTTCGTGCAATTTATCAACACATTTCTTTGCCCGCTAAAATTATTTTTCTATATCCGCAGTTGCTTCCTAACTCTCTGCTTCTGCTAGCATGTTCCGTGTCCCAGCTGCAAGTGACCTGGGGTTAAGCCACACACAGATGATTTCTCTCCCCTCTCCAGCCCCCAAACAGCTACTGAAACCGCTGCAGTTTCTATTTAGCACCATATGGTTTGCACCAAAGCCAGGCTGAATTGTGCTGAAATCTCACACCTCTAATGAAAAGGCAACCACAAGAGTTGCATGTTTCTTCTGCTGGTCCTTAGAGACTTGGAAAATCCTGGCAACTCCTGGCAAACCAGCAGTGTTAAAACCTAGCACCAGGGCTGGCCTCCCTCCGTCTCGTCCTTGTGGGTGGAATGCTCTACATTTGGTAAGAAGCTTCGAACCCCCACTTCCCCTTCAGGCAGGAAAGTGTGGGAGGTTTGGGGCCTCCTGGCAGAGCATGCATCCTATCCCAGCCTGCTGACATGCCCCCGCTCTGCACCTGGCAGGCAGCGCTGAGCAAGCCCCAGCACCTGCCTCTGTGCTAGGGGGAAATGGAAGGGCAGAGGAGGAAAGCTTGCTCCAGCAGCCACCGTCAGGACAGAGCATCCCTCACCCTGTCTGGCTGAAAAACAAGCATACGTTCACATTACTCCCTGAAAGATTTACCTCAATATGCTCCTTGGTGATAAGCCAGGGTCGGTGAGCCAACATTTTGTTCAGTTCTCCCAAATTCT
>JAOWBP010001760.1:52943668-52963396 GCA_028571105.1 Tragopan temminckii | reverse complement strand
TGGATATTTATAATATCTATATATCCATTGACTGTACAGATATTTATAATATCTATATATCCGTTGACTGTACAACAGCAATAATTGTCGTGAGGCTTAATGTAGCTTGTGCAGAAAATGTTTCTCAATTGCTTATGGTGTATTGTCAGATGTAAGAGCAGACAAATTGAGCAGACTGTGAAAATAATCCTAGCAGAGCTTCAAATAACAGAAGTTAAACTTTGTTGTTGCTAAGAAATGTGAAATTACAAGAAACAGTAATACCAGTTGCAGGAAAAACAACAAAAGCGTACAATATTGTTAGCTATAATCATTCATTATATATCATCTGATTAAGAGAACATGCTGAGTAATATTTTCCAAGACTTGCCCTCAGATAACACGATACTTCTTGGCAGGGTAAGTCTTCCATATTGATAAGTACATAGCAAAGCTCTTTGTAAGTTGAGAAAACAGTTTTAAGATCTTTGCTGAAAAGAGCATATTCTTCCCTCTGCTCACTGGAGCCTTAAATCATATTAAACCTCCCAAAATGTTCCAAAGGCTTTCCATTATCTTAAAGGGGACTAATCTGTTGTTTTCCTGAGTGTTTCCAATAATGTAATGAAGCAATGTTAGGAAAACCTGAAAAAAATAATAAACTGATTTACAACGTAATAGTTTAAATTTCAATATTATCCTTATTTGGATGTAGTAGTATTAACTTAGGCAGATGCTACTCTCTGAAAACTAGTGAGAAATAAGAATGATTGATTGTTGCTAGCTAACTGTTAAAATCATATATAAAGCATATATAGCTGCGCCCGTAATAGATGATCATTTAATCTCAAGGGCTATGCATAGCTTTCAGTCACTTGGGGATTTTAATCGTCTATTGAGATGTCAGAATTCCAAACTTCTGTTAGCCTTCAATTCATGGGATTGATAAGGCATGTCTTCATGTGACAATTTATCTTTATACCCTAAACTTGAAAGATCTTGAAATGTTTTCCAGCTCATAGAAGTTATTTTTGTGCAGTAGTTAAGAATTGCTCAATTGCAGTTTTGAAATTCTTTAAGGATGAGAAAGTGATGAAGAAAAGATGTTTTCAGTGACTGAATACTCCTTATCTTCATCTCATGCTGTGCTAAAAGTTTGACTGCTCCAATTTTAAAGCTATCTAATCTTTCGTGTGCTAAAGCATATGAAATCATGCATTATTAGAATACGAATTACAAGAAGAGCTCATTTATTTGGTGTTATATATAAC
Organism: Tragopan temminckii; assembly: GCA_028571105.1. Lineage (NCBI taxonomy): Eukaryota > Metazoa > Chordata > Aves > Galliformes > Phasianidae > Tragopan > Tragopan temminckii. The sequence goes on along the minus strand of JAOWBP010001760.1, from coordinate 52,962,146 downwards.
CTTTATCTAAAATGCATTATGGTTAGAAAAAATAATTTAGAAATATTCTCTAGTTCTCAAATAAATTTTTCTTTCAGAGACCAAAATTGCTTAAGATACTGAGATGTTTTTTTTGGGGGGGCGGGGGAAGCTATTTATTTATTTATTACAAAGTCTGGAAGCATCAGTGCATGTTTTGATACTTGACAGTTACTTGGATGTGAGTGTTGTGCTGAAGGGATCTTTGTTAATGGGAGATGCATTCAAGTGAGCATACAGACCTCAGGAGTCTTCCACCAGCAGTCAAATATCCTTCAGAAATACAGGTTCTTCAATTTCTTAGAACATGTGGAATGCATTACATTAATTTCACTGTTGCATCCAAGGCATGTATGAATATCTTCTTTGTATACACATAGTTGGAAAGATTGCAGAAATCTTTCAGAGACAAACTCTGTTTAAGGTTGAGCTTCCAACTGGAAGTAATTTTAACTGTAGCAGTAAGGACTTCTATTAGTTGATTTTTTTTTTAAGAGTTTGGTTTTTTTTTTTTTAAGTACTAAAATATACTAAATGATACTAAAATGATGCTTATCAGTTTGCCAATAAATTGAGACTTATCATAGTGGAATGCTGTACTTGAGAGTAGTGGAAATTTCCACCTTGGAGAAAAACACAGGATACACAAAAGGCAAAAATGCTTCCTAAACTGTCATTTAAAATGAAGTTCCCATTTTCTAGCCAAAGGGTGGCCGACCTGCCCAAGAGTGGTGCTTTCATGGTAGGTTACTTGTTTCAGGACAAAAACACAGTGCAAGCCTGCATCTAGGCTTCAGTTTAGTCACAGGACTCTGGGGTTTGTTTTTCGTTTTCAAGTGTCCCTAAATCTTTCTCCCTGTTCCTCCACTACTAGATTAATTATTTTCTGTGCAAGGGCTCTTCTTTCAAAGTCTTCCATTATTCTGTTTTGACCATAGTGGGGAACTTATCCAAGCCAGCAGAAAGGCAGCCTTTATCATGAGAGGCTGCTCATGAAGTGGATGGTTTCATACATTACTGTGGGAGAATTGCCTTAACACAGCCTATTCATGCTGATGTGCCAGGTGCATCCACTTACGCAGCTCAGAATGCTGCTACCACCACATCCTGCGCTGCCAAGGCCATTATGTGCTCTGAGTGATGGAGCAAGAGGCAGGACTCGGGTCTTCTCTGCTGGAAAGTAGAGGGAGAGAAACCAATCTTTGTCCCTCAGAAAAAATCTGCTTCAGAGAGCCTGTTAACCCTCTGCTGTTCTGCACTGCCAGGGCTTCAGGAGGAGATGGGGAGGAAAACAGCATGGGCTTAGAGCAGGGCTCTCCTCTGCATCGTTGCCCTGAGATGCTGTAAAGAGGACAAAAGGAAACTTGGATATAAATAGAGAATGACATTTTCCTTGCATTGTCCACAATGAATACATTTGTAGATGAACAAAATCATTGGAACGAAACAACATGCATGCTTGCTGCTGAAGAAAAGCCTGTTTGTGCTTAGTACATTGGAGACATTGTTTGGAAATAGTTCATCCTTTTGTAAATATTGCCTCTGCATTGGTGCCAGGGTCGCTCTTGGTTTGTGCTGTCAGCTGAGTAACTATCAGTCCTGCACGTGCTGTGGGAAGAGCTTTTAATATGGGCACCAGATTTAAAAGGAGAAAATTATCCTTGTAAGGACTGTCCTGTTCATTTGTAGTTAATGCTGTTCACTTTCCTCTTGTTTCTCCCAGGCTTACCCTGGTTTTCCTGCAGATAAAGTAGGGACTGTTGTGTGTGTGTGTGTGTGCATCTGAGGAAACAAATGCTTTTTCCCTTCTCTATAGAAGTTACACAACAGCCCTGAAATAAGGATAGTTAAGCCACAGAGGGGAATAAAAGGGTGTTTAATCCACATCACCAGAATTTGCCCCAACCCTCAGGTTCTGCCAGTGTGTGCTCAGATCAGCAAGCATCCTTTTTCAGACCAAATCCTGGAAATGTTGCCTTTGCTTTTCACCAGCAGTGATGTTGCTACAGCAGTTCTGGCTGTGTCCTCTTTTGCTTGTGCAAAGAGGCCCAATTCTGCCGCTGCCAGCAGAGTAGCACTGTGTTGGAGATTCAGCCCTTGGGTTCATTTGCTTGTTTGCTGGAATGATGTGCCTGTGACACTGTTTCTTCTTTCCAGAAGTTTTGAGAATCCAACAAAACAAATAGCTCTGTCAGATGCAAACTAAAATCTATGAAATGAATAAAATATGTTCAGCACCTAGTGAAAGCCTTCTTGTATCCCTGATGAGAAAGCAGATCTGATGAAAAAGACATGTTTGTATTTGTGCCCAAAACCAGCTTTTGGGCATTATAATATAGGAAAAAAAAATCAGAGTTCATTAACATACTGAAGTAATGAAACAAAACTTTAAGAGTGCTTGTGCAACTCCATTGGTGATAGTGAGAAGGAGCAGGTGCAAGTGAGACAGAATGAAACCACTGAACAAAAAAAAACTTCCTGTGATGTGTCTCATCAGAACACTTGTAACCTGAGCAAATCCTGCAGCCTCCCTTCAGTCAATGGGAAAATGGCCTCTCCAAGCACAAGCAGTGTGACCTGCTGTAGGATGCTACTTGGGACTGAGGTGACCTGTGGTACAAAAGCAGTTATTCCTCTCTCACCAATGGGATTTCAGACAGCAGGCATGTACTGTAGGTGTTTAAAGACAAGTGAGATGAATCCAAGGTTTTTTGCTAGCAGATCTGCACTAACAGATTTTGGCGGTTGCCTTGGATGAATATGTTAAGAAGTGAGAGGAGCAGTATTGCTGCAAACAAGGGTGGATCTGTTGGGATTTTCAACAGGCAGTCTGGGAGGTAGTTTTCACTGCTCTGCTACTCAGGCAAAAAGCATTTTACAAATGTGTCGCATTGGCAGCTGGGGAGCTTGCAGGTGTGGGGTGTATGAAGGACTCAGGGTCAGCCTGACTGTACAGGCCAAGATCTGCCTCCAAAGAAGGTCACTGGTGATGAGCAGCCTGTGGGTGACCCTGGCAGATCAGTCCTGCCTCTGGAGGACCTGGCCTCTTCCTTTATCTCAGTCATTCATGCCTTGTTCTGTGCCCTGATCTGTGTCATGTGGAGTGTAAGCCATTCCCTTGTGATACGGTCAGTGAGGCTATAAACTGATGAAACCCATTGTTAAGCAAGGGTGTTAAAATCCAGCAGCAGGTTGGAAGGCACGTGCTTTCATAAGGCCAGGCTAGACAGGACCTTGGGCAGCCTGATCTGGTGGGTGGCAGTCTTGTCCATGACAGGGGGTTGGAACTGGGTGGGCTTTGAAGTCCCTCCCAAACCGTTCCAGGCCTCTGTGATTCAATAATTGCATGGTTCTGTGATTAAACCCCTTTATTTTGTCTATGTGCAGTTGGGTACCTGCCTGTCTGAGAAGAAACCAATGTCGTCTTTCCAACTACACAGTATTTTGGAAGACAACATCATAGAGAAACCTGATTTAGGAAACCTTCCATCACTGAATTACCTTTATATAGGCAGTTGCTAACATACAGATCTCCCTAGAGGTGGCAATGCGTTTTGAGATATGCAATAGGTCTGGTTGGTCATATTTTGTTTGTTTTCCACTAGAAATGGGATTTCATATAATTTGAGTCAAAGAATATTAACACTTTTGATATTTCCTTGACTTCCAAAAAGCTAAGTCAACATGCTTACATGTGCATCTTATATTAAAATTGCAAGTATTTTATCTTGCCTTGAATGTGCTGTGCTGCCCTCATTTCCCTGCCTGATTAGAAATGGGCTTTTATTTCCAGAAAACGTCCTTCTCTAGGAGGGAAATTAATATATTTGTATCCGAGATACAGTTATCCATCAAGATAAACCACAATCTGAAGCTACGTAAATTGCAGGACCCTCCAGCACTTCATGATAGCAGGCAAATACAGTTATCCTATGACACCGACAAATGCACGAGGGGAAAGCGAGCTACTGACTTGCCCAAAATGTAGTCAATGGAAGAGGTGAAAATTATACCTTTTAAAAAATACTGTGATGTTCAGGCAATTTGGAAAATATTTCTCTGCCTTAAAAAAGGTATTGCTCAAGCTGAAATCAAATGTGGTAGGAGTGGTGTGAAAGGCTGCTGCAGGTTCTAAGAATAATGATGCCACACATCCTGAAGATTGCTGCGTTCTTCCCTCCCGGCTTTTATCTCTATGGCCATGTCCCAGAGTTGGCAACCTTCAAATCAGAACTCCGGATTTTGCAGTCTGTAGAATTCATTCATTTTGCTTCCTGGTACAAAAGGAGGGCTGGGCTGTTTTCCTGCGGGTTGCACTGAACCCAGCTGGAAGTTAAGGAATGTCAAAGCAGCATGCACCAGCTCCATACCTGGTCATGGTGTTGGGGTAGGTAATGTGAGTCCTGCTCTGGCCTATGGGTCTCCAGGCTCCTCTAAGACTCCCCTGGACGGATCACTGATGCTAAAACAATTCCTTCCATGTTATTGCAGTAATAAAGATTTTACATGTTGCAGACTCCTTAAAATGGAGAAATGATCTGCAAGGTGAAGATGAATGTCCAAAGACTTTACTAATTAATTGAGAATTTACTTCAATGCTTATAATAAATGATTTATTGGAAATTAGACTATCGTATGTCACCTCAGGTGCTGCTGATAAATACCTTATGCAAACATCTTTGATGTCACCTAATTCAGATTTCCTTGGTCTGCCATTCAACAGCTATTTGAAGCACGGGATATATTAGCAAGTTGTCTGCAGAACTGTTGCATTGTTTGTTTATTTTTCCAGATGCAATGCTATGGGCCCCTCCAGACTAAAACCTGTGTGCTTCCAGTGATAGTAAATACAGAATTTTAAAAAAGAAAAAAGTCAGGACATGAGTTTATAATTGTCTCATTATTAATGAAAAGTTTTGTGATTACATTGTACAAGGTGTTAAATGTTTGCTTTTTTTCCCTCCATCTTCATTACATAGCTTTCTGAGGTTAAAAGTTGAGAAGACTGCAGGAAGCCAACTCTGCTACCCAAACTGCTTTCATTTGAGTTTCAGACATGTGGGGCTCATTTCAGTGCAGCTGCCTGCATGTTATGCACTGCTGCAGTGGAGCCAGGATTCCACCAATGTTTCAACCATTTTAAAAGCATCAGAAAATCTGTGGGTCAAAGGAAGCCAAAATGCTTCAGCAGTCTACTGAGGTTGACTAGAAACATAAGTTTCAATGAAAACTCCATTTCTGTAGCACACATTGCTGTGAGTTACCTCCTTATGATAGAACTCAGTGAATTTCTCAGGTTCTGTAGGAAATTCAGAAGAATTAAAATAAATACAATAAAAATTGGAATAGTCTAATTGTATGCATCAAAGTCCCTGCAGCAAAGAGAAGATCAGAAAGTTGACAGTGTAGAAGTATGGACTAATTACTCCAAGCAGTGGAGGACTGAGCAGTCAAGGAGACAGTAGATGTAAGTATTTTCTTCCTCCCTAGTTGTAACTTTGCACCAGGTTTAGAGCTTTGATCTTTTCCCATACTTTCACTGAGCAGAAAGGAGGTTTATATCTCTGTGGGACAGAACAATAATAAAAAATATTGAAATACAATGGAGTTATTTCAAAATACAGTTCCTCTCAGTACTGAGTGGTTTCTTGCTAGAATATAAATAAGGTGTTAAATATAAATGTTCAAGAGAAAGCATTGTCTACAAATGAACATCTTATCTTACACCTTGAGAGTGATTTAAAGCAAGCAATTTTAGTAATAGAATTCTAGCAGTAGCCTATACTACAAGCTTTTACCACTGTCTTTAGGTGACAATTTGACATCATAAATGCAATATATTATTTATTGTAGCTTGTTTTTATCATGCAGGTGTCCCACTTCAGACCAGGGACCTTTGTTCCTGGCACTGTAAAAATTCATTAGAAATGCGCTCGGAGAGATTAAGATGAGTATCTGGCTACATCTTGGCCTTGATTGCAAAGGAACATGCTATCAAGCCTCCTAATAACATTTTTACTGATGTTCAACAGGATGCTAGAGGACAAAATTGATCTCTGTGCTTAAAAATGCTTGCTGCCACTGTACAGTGGTTAAAAATGTTAGCATTCATCATGCATGCAGCTAACCTGCTGGCAGAACACTGGTCCCACCATCTCTTCCTGTGTTTCACAAAGGCTATGCTCAGCATGGCCAGCCCTGCTTCTCACTGGTGCCTGAGCAGTAAGGGAGAGGAAAACTATGAGAGAGGGAGAGCCCCTTGGGGCAAAGGGGGAGAAAGGCTTGTATTGCAACCCTAAATAGAGTAGAACAAAATATGAAGATCTCCCCTGGGACAGGCAACCAGGTCAGATAATCCCATTCATTAACTTAGTCTTGATTTAAAAGCAATTTCTTTTAACGTTATTCCTATTGAAAAGCAGTTCTTAGAGCTATCTCCTTCACAGAACTGAAAAGTGTCTACTTTCAATTTTAGTCATGCTTATGCTACTTAAGTACCAGCTTTTCCTGTCTTTAATTTTTTCATGCTTGTATTAAAAACATCTCCCTCCTCCCCCCCCTCGTCCTTCTTTTGCTGGGTTGATGACCACAACCCTTTTAAACTAGTTTTTCTACAACAAGCTCTGCATTGTCCTGTACAGCTCTTTCTGCATTTGGTTGTTTGACATTTCCTGAGTTCAGGTGACCAGAACAACAGATGCTGCTGCAGATGAGATTTGGTACTGAAGCTCTCTCATCCGCACTTGTTATATCCAAGAACTTTATTTGCTTCTTTTCCATCTGTATCCCTCTGGTGGCCTGTGGGTCACCATGTGACCTTCTCAGACTCTTGTGTCTGTCTTGTAGAGCCCAGTCTGTAAGCTCCCAGCTGGTGCTGAAACTCTTTTAGATCCCTAGTGTGCAGGCAGCCTTCTTAAATACGAGGGCTGCTCTGAAAGTAATGTCTCTTATTTTATTATGTTGACACACGATGCCAGAGGTAGATGTTGGGGAGTAGAGATGCTGATTTTTATGAGTGCAGCATGCAGGCTCTTATTCATCACTGGCAGAAATGCACAGCTAATGGTGGTGACTATGTTGAAAAATAAGGTTTTGTAGCTGAGAATTTGCTTTATCAAATAATGTTACTGTGCTCTTAGTTGTAGTTTCCAGGGAAATAAATAGAAGACATTCTTTTAAGAATAACCTACATACATTTTTACCTGCTTTTCATTACCACAACTGTCCACTTAAAATGGGCAGTTAGGTCTTCTTCTGTAGAGACTGTGACTCACAACTTGTGCTGTTAGCATGTTTCACTAGTACAGTTGAAACAGAGGTTGTATTGATCACAGGGGTGAGTAAAGAAAGACTTGGAGTGGGACCAGAAAAGGGACACGGAGATGCCAAGAGAGCTGAAGAACCTCTCCCATGAAAACAGGCTAAGGGAGCTGAGCTTTTTCAGCTTGGAAAAGAGAAGGCTCTGGGAACACCTCACTGCAACCTTCCGGTACCTGAAGGGTGTTTATAATCACTAAGGAGGGGGACTGACTTTTTACACGTTCTGATAGTGATAGGGCAAGGGGGAATGGTTTTAAACTGAAAGAGGGGAGATTTAGCTTAGATATTAGGAAGCAGCTCTTTACTCAGAAGGCGGTGAGGTGCTGGCACAGCTGCCCATAGAAGCTGTAGGTGCCCCATCCCTGAAGGCACTCAAGGCCAGAATGGATGGAGCCCTGGGCAGCTGAGCTGGGGGGTGGCAGCCCTGGTTGCGGCAAGGAGTTGGAACTGTGTGAGCTCTAAGGTCCCTTCTAAACCAAGCCATTCTGTGATGATTCTGTGACACTGTGATTAATGGCAAGACTAATCCTGACCATCAAGGTACTCCCAATTGCCTCATCTGTGAAACGACACTAGCAAAGCCTGCTGCTGCTTCTTTTTCAACCCAAGTTTTGCATGCGTGAGTTACAATTCTGGCGATAAAGCTCTTCCCTGCTGACTAACAATTTTCAGTGTGCTATTGCAACTACTTTACAATTATTAATAGATTCGATCTAAGAGGATAATAGGGGGGAAGACAGGTGCATGCACAGGTCAAAGCATAAACATGCTGTTCTACAGTCCACCTTCATCACTGCATAGCATGTTTTCAGCGATGCCTTCTCTCACATTTTTTTTTTTTTTTCCTCTTGGCCCTTCTGAAGCCTAGGGAGAAGGATGTGGAGCAAAGTGTTGTTTTCACCTGGTACAGCAGGTTCTGATGTTAGCTTTCTAGCTTTGATTGTCCTATGTTTTTAAACATGCCCACTGCTACCCATATATGCTAAAGGCAGAAACACACCCAGTGCTTAGAAAGTGTTTAGAAAAGATTTACATAACACAGTGACCATGTTTGTGTGTGTTTGTTTTTAAATTTGTTCCCTTTCTTTGTAATTCTGGGCAGCACAGGGATGTTTTCAAGGCAACACTTACCACATCTCCACCTTCCTCCAGCCTTTGTGATGTCTGTAAACTTTGCAACTTTCATTCATGCCTCTTTCCCAAATATTTTTGAGAATGCTGCTTAATATCAGGCAAGGACTCTGCTAGTTGTCTGCCATCACTGGGAAAAGTGAGCAATTGTTTCTGTCCTATACTTGCTATCTTTTCATGCGTCTCTTGTGCGCATGAGAACCTGCCTCTTCACTCATTTCTTTGGGATGCTTTAGTAAAAGATGTTGAACATCTTATTTTAATTCCTTGTAGGTGTTTGAACCAGATCTCCTTTCCCCATACAGAGGAACTTCAGGGGGCACTGTTTCCATTTTCTGAAAGCTGCCTATTTCTTTCCCAAAGTTATACTTACTCATTCGTTCACTGATTTTGTGTTGGTCTAAAAGTGTAGTTACCTCTAACTTTCTCTAGAGCCATGGCTAAAATATGTACCATGTTGGCCAATGAAAGTTTTCTCAAGCCTATCTTTTGATGCATTTCATCCCGTTTTTACATATATATATACATATATATATATATATAGCCCATCAGATAGATGTTTTTTTCTGTTTTCTTCACTTGGATGTAACTTAAGGTTTTTATAAAATGGTGGGGTTTTTTTTGTTTGTTTTTAAACTTGATGCAACCTTACAGTCATGTAGCCATGCTCACTTTCTTTTGAAGACTTCATAAAATCTCCAGTGTGTACATATATGTGTATATATATATATATATATATATATATATATATATATATAACCAGCCCTCAGCTGGACTAGAAGTGCAGTACAAAAATCCCAGAGTAGCAAACTGCAGGATTTAGAGGCTCTCATTTTTGTTGGCCTTTTCAGCTACGTGCTAAAATTTCCAAGCAAATCCATATTTCACCACCATCTTTGAGAGTGAGCATCTCTGTGAATCCTTCAGATAGAGGTGAAACCACAAAAAATTCCCACTTTCTTAATTTCTGGGTGGGAAAACTTGCACAGATAAGTCTCTGCATCCGTGTAGAAAAGCAGCCACCTCAAACAGCATTTTAGATGTAACCAAAGCTACTAATTTACAATATTAGAGAAAAGCAAAACAAAACCAGAAAAACTGAGACTGCCCATCAAGAAATTGGATCAAGGAAGCAAAGGATAAAAGGGGATCAATGTAAAATAAGAAAAATGTCACAAAGCTTTCCTGAGAATTGATTATGGCACACTAGCCAGACATTAAAAAATAAAAATAAAAAATAAAAAATTAGAAAAAAAAAACACCTATCTTTCCACATCAAGGAAACAAGTTGACCTAATCTGACCAGATTTCAGGGAAATATTTTTAGTATATTAGTTTGAAAAAAATAATCAGTTAAGCCACGGAAGATAGCAACTACTAAATGAACTCTAATAATGAATGTGAGTCTGTGAAGTAGTTTTGAAGAACTGTCAAGCTAATGGCAGGCTCCTGTTGGACTTCCTTAAGGAACAATCCTAGATAGACTATGAACTATTTTCACTGAGTACCTTAACCTAGGAATTAAGTGTATGATCAGTTGGTGACACAAACCTCGAGCACTGTTAGCACAAAGGGGGAATTTCATACAACTAAGAGCACAAAACCTAATTCTGTTTGGTATATTTCTGTGCATGCATTGCAGCTAAGAAAACTTGACCAGTGGGGTTTATCTTTACAATGGAAATACCACACTTAGGAGCTTTTGCTGGGTTTGGTGTGCGCCAAGTTCCGGGACACTGAATCAGGCCTATAATATGAGTTTTGTGCCCTTTGTTGTATGAACAACAGACAAAATCCTCTAACGTAATATAATTCATATTTTTACAAGTTATTCAAGAGTTCCACTTAACTCTTGTGCATCTTGATCCACCTTCACTCTTACAGGAATAACCTGTAAACTGGAGATCAAAGTACAAGTTCAACACAAAAAATACAATGCGAAATAAAGTCCATCTCTGTTGATTCTGGAAAAAAACTTCAAAATTTGGTCTCTTGCTCCCAGAGCTGTCAAATGAAGCCAGGGTATGGCACTGAGTCAGAAATACTGCACGACTTTATGAAGACTTACCTGAAATAACACACTGTGATGTGCCTGAGGTAATGTAATACTAGAGACAACTCTGCTTCATGAGCCAAGCTAGCTCATCTGCAAGGCCGTGCACTATATCAGGTGCACGTACTATCTCACATCCACAGTTGTGCAAAGTGTAGAGAACAAATCTGGACATGCCTGAAAACTCACAGGAAGCCCGAGGCCTGGATGAAACTGATGACACCCTTCTTATAAAAAGTCTTTTGACACCCTTGTCATGCAATACCAGTAATGGTGTAAAGTTCAAGGTCGTAAACTAAGAATGAATAACAAGAATTTTGCTATCAGTATCCATAAAAAAAAAAGGTAAAGCAGGTGTCTCAGTCAGTCCTTAAGGCCTTTGAGACACTGATAGCATGCAGGTCTGCAAAGAATAACAAAAGTTTTTAAATATCAAAATATTAGTTCCAGCAGGAATAGGAAGGTGTTAATGCTACTCAAAAGGCCCTGACAAGATCTTCTCTGGAGTACTATGCATACTTCTAATTTTGCATCTTGAAGAAGATCTATTGCAAGTGCAAAAGGTGCAAAGAAAGGTTAAAAGATTGGCTGGGGAAAGGCATCCTCTTCTGTGTCAGGTGTAGCATTGCTGTTTGGGCAGAGTTGAGGCTGAGTAGGTTATAGCAGCTGACAATGAAAACAAATCAATCTATGAATGCCCAAGGAGTGATAGATTGGAAGGGACTTTATCCTTAGGGGGAGAGAAAGGTTATTTAAACTGAAAAAGATGTTTACAGAACATGAGGGCATCAGTTGGTTTTGACTACTTGTTATCAGAAATCTGTAACCATTTAGAGGAATGGAAATTAGGAGCAACCTTATGACAAAGGTACTTTCAAGATGGAGTTTGATACCTCTGCAGATAACTTGCACAGTACAACATGGCTGTCTGCAATAGCTGGGATCAGAATTCATGGCCGAGGAGATCTTCACCCGTCTTTTCCATGTCAAGATCAGCACTGAATACGAAAGCTTTGATTTTCAAAATGCATATCAAATTTACACATTTGCTACCAGCCAGTTTATCACCACCTGCTATCTTGTATTCAATTCTGTTACACAAGAGTGTAAATTAACATGGAGTGCAATCCTCATAATTATTGTAGTTGGGAGAGCAAATGGAGCTGTGCATATGCAAGTATCTTATTAGCCATGTAGTGGTTGCATACACTTTGAAATACCCTGTTCAACTATGAAATCATACCGACTGCTTCAGCTTATACAACAGTGTGTATAGTTGCCTTTCTTGCATAAGGAGAATTAGGCCTTCTGTTTTAATAATACTGCACCATTCTGTTCAATTCTTAGCCCTTAATCTTGCATCGCAGTAGAACACTCCGGTAGCAACAAATAATTGTATATTTTTCACACTTTTCATTTTGTAAAATGCTACTTCCTGACCTCTGTGAAATGCATACAGTCAGCTACCTTGACGCATAATTAGATTAATCTTAACTAAAAAGTATCCTAGTGTAGCCGTAACAGTAAAAAGAATATGATTTTACCTCCTCAGGAATTTTAATTTTCAGCCTTCTTTTCACATGAGAGCTCTGTTGTCTTAGTATGTCACACGTAGTTTCACCAGTTCTGTTTGTTTTAGACTGAGACAACGTGGCCTTATTAGCTTCTTCTATCCCCTTCGGTTTTGGTGGGGTCTCAAACCACATAAAGCCCTAAAAAAGCTGAGGGCAAAATTGAGTGGGTCTTTGCTCTCATTGGCAGCATCTTCCCCTTGTGCAGTGCTGCCACGGGTGTCTAAGGAAGCTCTGCAAAGGGAAAGAGAATTGCAGGCTGCTGGCTCTCCATGTCGGAGAGGATGCATAAACTCCCAGTATCTTTTTTGGATCTGCCAAATGTATTGCTGGAATTTCTGGGATACAACATCATCATTTCAGCACTTCTGTAATTTACAGACAAAGAAATATGAAATAGGAACATAGCTTGGAGGACTGGACATAGTATGAGGTCATGCTGCCTAAGATTGGCCAGCTACTTGCCTTTCCACTCAATTTGTAAAGGCAAATATGCTCATTTCTGAATGTTCTCTACTTCTTTTAGATGAGCATCAGCAAGACTGATAAAAAATAGTTTGTATGTTTTTGCTTGGAACTTCTCTCCAAAAAATGAGAATTTACTTTGCTTGTATATAGTAATTAAGAATACTCATACTCAATAATTAATTTGGGGGTTAATTTTACCTCTCCCCCCTCTCCCAGTGCAGAGATCTGCATACTTCTGTACACGCACATACGCATACTCCATTAAAATTACATCAGCGTAAGTATGAATATCATGAACCAAAAGTTTGGCATCTCTACTATAGTGAAAGCTGACTGCCACCTATGGGCAGGAGTTCATGTTAACATATTTAGCTAAAATTTTAATATTATTCTTTGTAATTAATTCAATTTGTAATTGTTCTAGTAGGACAGAGCTTCAATTCATTTGCTATATATTTGTCCACGGGAATTGCTTCTCGTCCTCTGAAAACTGAATATTAAAACCAGCTTCTTTATGAAGGAGAATCAGCTTTGCGACGATTAAAAAAAAAATGGGGTAGGACGTTCTTATTTCTGTTATCCTGAATAAGGAATAAATAGAAGCACCCTACTTCTCCAAGGGAAGAAAAATGACTCAATGGTACACAGACAGGCACATCAACAAGATAATGCTGTATTTAATGATTACTGTAATTTTAAAGTTTAGCCATCTCAAGGTTGTAATATTTTGTTGACGGCCTTCTTTTACTAAATACGCACAAATAGCCTGGTTATGCAGTCCCATGAAAATGTGTATATAATTAGTATGTCATAGTAATTCTCTATTCAAAAATTTTCATTTTCCAGAGGAAAATGATGGCTAAAGTGAGTGAAGAGAAAGAAGAGCAGAAAAATGTATGGCTTGATTATGTAAGCCTTGATTTTTCTGATAATCAGTGCTCATTTAGAAGAGAAAAAAGCAAGTGCAGACTGAAATGTCAAATTCATTGTATTAAAAATCCTGTTTCTAATTCAGCTTCCAGGTACTTAAAAGCAAATAGGCTGACAATTCTGTATATTTGATTACAAACAAGAAAAATGCTCGACTACAGCTACTACAATGTAGTACACTGCAGTAAATCGGGCATCCCTCATCATCTCTCAGAAATAACATACGTAAACATAGCTGGAAAAGTTTAGCAAATTCATACATATATATTCATTTGGGAAAAAAAATCATTCTGCTTCAATCAACAGAAGGTATTTGTAACCATAGCATGCTTCTCCTTTTGGGAAAGGAGCGCAGAATTTTTGAGAGAATAGAGACAGAAATGAACTTTAAAAAGGGGAAAATACATTAAAAGAGATAGAAACTAATAAGAACTAAGAATGAGTTTGATATGATGAATTTTTCAAAATCCCCTTTTTGAAGTAATTTTATTTCTGGGCCTTCTCATTTGTGTTCTACTCTATTAAATACGATAACCAGCCTATCTAAAAAAAAAAAACACAACGTATTACATTCATGCTTATCTCATGCATTTTCACTAAGTTTTATTACTAAAGTTCCGTTGTAAACTTAGGAAATACTGTAAAAGCAGCATACACCATTTTGGTATCAGACGTTATCACGTCGGCATTTCATGCTTACCCTACGACAGCATAAGCACCCTTTATCATCTATGGAATTCTGACAGTTATGGTAAAATATTTGTACTTAGTACACAAGGGGATTTTGTAACTAATGTAACTACATTACACAGCAATTTAATTCTGATACATTTTGCTTCTTACTACCGAATTAAGATTGCAAAAACAGCCTGACTTTCCTGTGTCCGACTGGTAACATTTCCTTGCATTTTCAAACCACAGTTTAAACTGAACCCACTTGGTCTCCTTGGATAGAAACTTCATAGCAGACAAAAATTACTCTTTAGTACGTTTGATGAATCCAGCTTAAAACCAAACACGGGACTGCATGAACATCTGTGACAAAAGACTTGCCTCGGCCATTCTCTTCTTTCTTTTTTAATCTCCCACTGAGTACAGTTTAGTAGGTTTGCTATTTTATAGTGCAGACCTCTCCCTCACCAACCTACAGCTTGCAAAAAGAATATAAAAATTTTCCATGTGTCAGAACAAAACCTGAGCAGAATAGAGCTGAGCCTTTTAAAATGGGTGCTAGTAGGAGAAGGGAAAGCAACAAATAAGCTAGCACCCCAAATTTCCAAGAGTAACAAAAAGGAAAAAAAAATAGGGAAAATGACACCGAGGATTGTTAAACTAATAGATCAGTTACTAGAATATGAAACAGAAGTGTCCTTTCCTGGTGATGCTTCACTGAATTGCTACTTGCATACCCACACGAGTATAAACTGACAGCAAAATTTTTCTTAATGTAGGCAGTATTACGAATGTTGAGATATTCCTGTTTCATTATCTTTAAATCTGAGGCCTTGTTAAAGAAGAGGCTACTTGGAAAGATCTCCAAGATGCTGGCAAACCCTGCTCGGTTTCTCCTGATTTTCTTCCGTAAATGATCTGTTTGACAGAGGGGGGAAAAATAAAAGAGCAAATAGCAGGCAAAGCACCTGATTCTTTAAAGGGCTTGTTATTAATTCTGCACCTTTACAAAAAAGATGAGGAAAATTCCACTTCCCAAGTAAAGAAATACAGAACGTTGTAACATCATAGCTTTAAAAATTATTTTTTCTGTTCTTTACACATCGCCTCAATTTCACTTGAATGCTGCTTATACTGTGTAACACAGATTTTACTTTACATAATATTGCTTAGTGCCTATATGGATTATTTGTTACCTAGTAACTGTTAGACTGGTCATTAATTTTTACTATGCTAGGTATTTTTCACAACTTAGTTATACGTCTGCGGTTTTTTTTGTTTTTTTTTGTTTTTTTTTTTTTTTTTACAAACTTTCAAAATATTACTGTATTCTGGTCTATTTCACTGTGATTTAACACTGCAGAAGTGCATCCAGATACTCATAACAGAATACGCTTATAGGCACAACTAAACAAAAAGCAGATTAGCCTGTGATGCAGTGGAATGAATGGGACTTTCTTCTAATGGAGAAAAACCTGTTTGCTCATAATAATTCAATCTATAGCTGAGAAAGGGAACAAAGCACCTGGAACTGAGTCAGTGTGAATTCCAGCAATGCAATGAGCTTCACAAAAACGGTGGTTACCTTGTTTTTTAACTAACCACGCTGAGAGCTGACAGCTATTAACAGTAGCAAGGACTTGCATAACAAGGACTTGAAGGAAGGCTTAGCACTATCCATGCCAGAGTGATTTAAAGAGAATGAAGGCATGTATTTCTTTATGATGCATTATGTAACAACATAGAGGGCAATCTGAGACATTTGAAAAGATATGGGGACCCACATATGATTTTACACTTGTTATTTTAGAGTGCTTATAACCTAATGCTTATGAAACACCTAACTTAGGAATGTGATCCTGTAAAATGAGTTCAAAATGTTTTCGAGGACGTGTTTTACGTTTTGTACGTGCTTAGAAAAACATACTAGGTCCTACAATTCATTTTCTTCAAAATTCTGCAATGTACGCAATCTCAGATAAAATTGTCAAAATCTACAATAGCTGGACCTTCTGGTTCACATTAGTGTGAAGAGAAAACTGCTGTTGAGCTGACACATTGATAGATTACGAGTTCTGCTGAAGAATAGCTAAAAATGGTGATTCAATCTTGTCGCTACTATATAAAAAAAAAATAACAGAAGTGGAGATGTTACTCATGATATCATGCCTTTTATCAAAACCCTAAAGGGTTCTGGTGCATTGAACACATTCTCCTTCTGAGAGCTTTTTGCTGTATAAAATATCGGTGTAAGTAAATGAAACTAAATTGGCCTATTTAAAAAAAAAAATAGGATGAGCTTTTGTGCCCTAAGTTTATTTAAACAAGGAAATAAAGATTGGAATATAAAAGGACTGCCTTTTATGGTGGTGGGTTTTTTTCCTGTTCACAGGAAAATAGAGATTCTAGTCTTGTAAAGATGAAACGGAGAGCTGCAGGATTATGAAACAACTAAACACGAAGGACAAATCTGACTGAAAGAGACAGAGAATATTATTGCAATTATTTAAAACTTAGCTGGGTTAGTTCCTTCACTAACTTAAATCAATTCAGTTCCCCTGATATCAATGGGGTGATACAGATTCATCCAAAACATACTTGGCATGTAAGATAATGCGTCACCTTCTGTTAGGACACGTAAACATAAACACATGTGAACAGGACTCTTTTCTATCTATCTCCTTAACCTTAAATACTCAAAACTGTACTTTTAGAAGAGGCATTTATGTACTTCTGCTATTTTACTTCTATATCTTCATTGGTATGAATCTCGTGTGGTCATTTACACTAACATAAAGTCAGGTCCAAATGCTGACTTCAGTCCTCAGTGCTCTGTACTTATCTGTGCTGCTGCAAATCACCAGGAAGGGCTAAAGATGGCAGGGAGCCGGGGCCTTGCTGGCTGCTGTCTTCCTCCCGTGAAAATCACCGAGCGCTCCCACTGCTCATTTCTGAATCACCCAAGGCGTCCTGCAACAACAGAAGGGAAACAAGACTTCATAATCCTCATCCTCACCGATGGGAGAGCAGGTAAGGGGGAAACAGAAATATGGGGAAGGGGGGGCTGGAGGGGGGAAAGGAGGATTTCTCATTGCACTCTCCCCTTTCCCACAGAAAAAGAAACCCTAACACAAACTTCATTATATCATCAAGACATAAATGGCATGCACTTCAGATTTCTGATTTCAAGGTTTTTTGGGGGGGCGTTCTTCAGATTTTTATTTTATTTTATTTTACCAGGGCCTCTCCAGTGCATTCACAGCTTCTCCTACAATAATGTTTCTGGTCGTATAGAAATTTTTATCTCTGAAAAACATCTCCCCACAGAACCGTGACGTAAGCCCTGCTCTGGGTTTGGGGATGGAGGGGGAGACGAGCAGCGAGGCACAAAGTTCAGCATCTCCTCCTGCAGCACAGCACAGCCCAGCCAGAATCCATGATGAAATCCCCAACTGCCTCAGCCCCGCTCTGCTCGCTGCCTTATGAGGTGCGCACTGAGGAATCTGGGATGTTTAGGCAGTGTGTGAAGACACCGTGGGTAAGGGGACGAGACAAGCCACAGAAATGCGGAGGGAGAAGCAGGAAGGAGAAATGTTTTACGCACTGCTGTGCCGGCAGGGCAGACACTCTCCCTGGGAGCCCGCTACCAGCCAGGCGGGCGGGATCCTCTCCACAGCCCTCAGCGCGGGGCCCGGCGCAGCGCTCGGCCCTCAGGGCGGGCTCCGCGGGCGCTCCTCTCACGGCGGCGGGAAGGGCGGGAAGCGGCCGCCGTGCCTCCCGCTTCCGGCAGCTCCCACAGCGGCGTTACCTCCTCGGCTGCGGCTGCCGGGCAGCCCGTCCCGGCCCGCTCCGGCTCAGGGCGGCGGAGCTCCCCGGCGGCCGCAGCGTCCTCCGTGGCCGCTCGTCAGCCCCGTGGCTTCCCTCGGCGCGGGGGAAACCACGGGCGCGGCTGCCGTGGCCCCACGCGCAAAATCTCCGCTGTCAACAGACCCCCTCCCTCCCTCAGCGAGCAGGAAAAAAAAAAAAAAAAAGTTAAACGGAAAAAAAAAAGCGGAGGGTGGGAGGGGAGGACACGGGGAAGGATTAAGGGAAAGAAGGAAAAAAAAACCCAACAAAACAACCCTCTCCCCGCTTCCCGCCCGCGGCTGCCGCACCGGCGGGCGGGCGGCGTGCCGGGCGCACCTGACAGCCCGCGCCCCGCGCTGTATTTCCCTCCCTTAGCGACAGGGGAGGCGCGCGGCGGCCATTGGCGGAGAGCGCGTCGCGAAGCGGTGCCATTGGCTGCCCGCTCCGCCAATGGGAAGCGCTGTATCCG
>JAOWBP010001760.1:52918155-52930810 GCA_028571105.1 Tragopan temminckii | reverse complement strand
GTAAGTAACTTGGGAGCATGGTCACAGCGTTACTGGAAGAGTACTTCAAAAGGCCCTTAACAGCCCCAAAAAAGGCTCTTGGAAATCTGAGAAGGTAATAAACTTCCTTGCCTTCATACTGACCATCTTAAAAAAGAAAACAGTAAGTAGTTCTGAAGCATGACCTCCTTTCACAGATGGGCTGAGCCATTCATCCACATGGCTAATGATGTTATTCTTTAAATAAGCTTTTATTCATTTATTTGTGAAGGAGTCAGGCTCACTTCTAAAATTAAGATTGCATATTGAAATTCATAAAATTTCGAGGACTTCAGCAGCAACAGTGAAGATCAGTGAGGATGGGAAATGTTGGAAGCTTTTCAATTTAAATTCAGTTATTATTTTAATAATGCAAAATTAAATTTCTTGAACAATGTTAATAAAATATTAGCTCAAAAATATGCATTGGTATTCACTGGAAAAGAATTTTGAATATGAGTATTGAGAGGCTTTAAAAATCTTGTGAAACCTCAATACTCTGAAAACTACAAAATTCAGTTCTAAGCCACATAGTGTTTGAATACTTATTACCTTCTTCCTACTCCTCCAGAAAAGGTACCTTTTCACTAGCGGAGGCTAATTATACTATGCCCACAAGTTAAAATATTACTAACCTAGGAATACTGTACATGAAATACAGTTACAGATAATTATAAAAACTTTTTAGCAAAGCTCAAGTGCACAAACTTGAGGGCTTTTTTCTAGAGAAAGCTCCCTGCAAGCAGCGCTCAATAGTTTTAATATTAGTAGAGAACACTTAGTGAAGAACAGCTCATCATTCAATAGCAACTTTGCCACTCTTTCTTCAGTATTTTGTTTTTTTTTAATAAAATAAATTTTAATAATACATTTTAATAATGATTTTTAATAAAATGTTTTTTAATAAAACAAAATGAATTTGTATAGGGGTTACATTCTATAATGTAAAGTAATTACGATTTTAAAAGAATAATTACAATTTATAAAGAACCATTAATACACGTAGCAAGCGTCATATCAGTGTAGAAGGCAAGCACAGAACTCATTCAGTTATTCTGAATTACTTGATCAGTCTAGAAGCAGTTGTACACTTAACTTTATGGAATTAAACTACTACGAATACTACTGAGACAACAACTACTATCAGTTCATTTCTGCCTTAATATTATTTTAACTGAATCCTTCATCGTTGGTGTAAACAATTAAAAAAACCTGCAGTAATGTTACCTGCCAAGATAACACGGTAAAAGCTGAAGTGGCAATTAAAAAGAAAACAAAATAGTACATGGATATCCAAAAAAGACCTTCAATGGTAAGAGGCAAGTATGAGGCTTTGGCTTCATCTTGAGATAGAAATATTTCAGCTCAATATATATTTAAGCCTTTCCTTAAAAGATACATTATTCTGAGCGTGCACATATTAGGAGCACAATTTGCTTCCTCTCACATGAATGTCCTCCAGTCTGAAGACTTCCTCAAGCTTATTGAATACACCCTCCATTCTCCACTTATGCTGCTCACAGAATATCAGCAACATCAAGATCTGACCTGGAGGTCAGAACTATCTGGGCTTCTAACCAGGTTTCTCCTGTAATGATCCCACTGGCAATATTCCTCTTCCTCCTAGCCTAACAATAGTATCACATTGCATTAAACAAGTTGCCAAATTCATGATGGTATTGACTAACAGTCACATCTATGTACAATTACACCTGTTGAACTCTCATGTTATTTTTATGTTTCAGAGCCTTCAAGACAACAGCCATGAGTATTTACAAAATGCCTCATCATTCCATTATACCTCCAAAAGCTTAGAAGCAACATCATTGGAAAATAGCTCTCTCTCCCCTTCTGTGTCAGAACTATGCTGTTTGTAGCCTACACAACATTAAGCATCACTGAACCACAGCACTGGAACCTGCTGATACCCACAGTGAGGTATTTATTCCTTTAAGGAAATGGAAAAGTCACTGGTAGAATTCATACACGAACGTACAGACTAGATTTAGTGATTTGAAAACAATACTACAGAAACAAGGATTTGCTTCTGAAAAAAAAAAAAAGAAAAAAACGAGAACCCAGGATAGGGTAGTTTATGAGACAGAATGACTTGTAGATATGCTGCTCTTCAGTATTTCATAAAGCAATTCATCAGAAAGGGAACAAATACTTATTGTTATTTGCCGCCAAGATCAATAAGAGTGAAGATGTTCTTAAGGAAATCTCCTCAGTAATAAGTTCTTATTCTAGAAGGACACGATGAGGAAGAGATCTGTAATTAGAATAACTCTGGCTCTCATTCTTCTAAATGTAATTTTATTTTCAAATCCAACACTTTCTTGTTACACACTAAAACAGTGCCTTGAAGACTTACTCATGTGCAGCCTCTGCAGCACTTCCACTTAAAAATTTCACAAGTCAATATACCTACTGCTTTTTCTGAAAATCCATGAGGAGTCATTATAAACTCAAATCACTTTAATTGGCATCAGAAGCAGTATAACATTCAAACTAAACATTTTAATTTTTAAGACATTATGTACTATTCTGTTTTCCTCCAAGAAAATAAAGCAATCAGGATTACATTAAACAGTTATTGATATCTGATATTAAACTGTAAAACTAACTGTGAGAGAAGATAATAAAAAAAATTAGTTTTGCCCATGACAACAGAAGCCTAAAGTACTTCGGTTTCAAGCAACCAGTTAATATTTAAAATCCAACAGTTAACTGTATAATCATTACCTAGTAACTTTTTTGGATGTCATCTTGGGTAGACAAGGAGTGCAGCAATATCAGTGTAGATGCTGTATTTTCACAATTATTTTCATAATCACAACTGCTGTCTCTTAGCAACTTCTAAATATAGTTGAGAATTTGATAAGTGCTCTATTTAAGCTGTTTTAGGAACTGTTCCCACTTGAAGCTATCTTTTCCACGCAGTCCACAAAATAAGTTTCTGTTAAAATCAACATAATAGATTGACTTTTCCTCAGCTATGGAAATTAGTTCATTATTCAGCTTTCTGTTTGGAAAACAGAATTTATTTGAATAAAAAGATTGCTGTCAAACAGTTTGATCATTTTTTCGCAATACCAAAGATGATAATTTGTAGGACTGCTTTCTCAAACTTTCAAAGAATGTTGCTGCCCTTCAATTGCTGTTTACCCAAACCTCTGTCCCACTTGTACAGTAAAAAGCCTTTCCTCATTACACTGGATTTCTACAGTGTGCTTTTCCTGCTGGAGCTTTTCAGCCCCATATCTGTTCTAAATTGATAACAACTTGGGTGTTATTTAAACATCTCTTGTGTAACGTTTAGAGGTCCAAATAATGGTTATATTCATGAAAGAAAAACAGCCTGCTAAAGGAGCCTGACCAATACAGATTAACAAATTTCTTCAAGTGTTAGGAATAAACTCCTAAGAACCACAAAGAGCTTCAACTACCTTCATGGCTGTAGAGAGTATCTAGTAATAACGCCAGTTTCTTGTACAAGATCTTTCTTGAACCTGTCCCATCTTGTACTTTTTGTTTCATCCTTACAGACTCTAGTGTCAATGAGTTCCACTTCGTACGAAAAGTTTTAAGGCAGAGCAGTATTTAATGCAACAAAACTACTTCTTTATCATGCAGCAATGACATATACTTCATTTATTCTCATTCAAAAGGGAATCTATAAGTCACAGCATCATCTTCATTAATAGTTATTTTCTATACATAAGATAAGCAAGAAACACTACACTGCATCACAAAGGCTAGAAAGAACATGTGTTTATCACCTATAATCTTTTCAGCTGATTTACTGTTTTATGCTAACGTCACTAAGCACAAAAATACACTCTACTCACCAAATAAATTGCTTGAATGTCCTTGCTTAGATATGGGCTTCAGTTCATTTAATCCCCATGCATAACGCTTATAATTATCCCAGGCATATTTCATCATCTGTAGGGAAACAAAAGCAGGATTATAATGTTGATTTTGCAAGAAGCCACAGCAAATACTGACTTGACAATATTCTCAAAATTAAACATATTTAATTCAATGCTTCATTAAATTCATGTTCTATGCATTAGAACTGTGAAATATTTGCACAATAGCACTATTCTCTGGATGCTAGTGGTGTAGTTACTATAAGAGTTCTATGTCTGCTGGATTTACCTGTCACTGGTATTTGCATGCTTACAATAAACAATATTTAATAAATGAATTTATGTTATAAATTAATTCAAGTACGATTTTCTTTCCCATAAGCATACATCTCTTAAACTGATGGAAATATTTTGTTGTTGTTTTTTATTCTAGAGCAGAAATTTTTATGGTCAAAATTAAGAGCAATTCACAGGAGTTTTCAGTCTGGCAGAGACTTTCTTGCATAAAACTAGCTGATGCAAACTTAACACAGCTGGTGAGTAGAATGAAGCTAGAATGGGGCAGACAAGACATCTAGGAGAGATCTTGAGATTATAATGATATAATCTTATATAAGTGCTACTGAATGCCTCCATAGCTACTCTGATATGCCATTTTGCACAAACAACCAACAACTTTTACAACTAAGCATGACTATAAAGATATGTTTGCCATACAGAGTTGCACCACAAATAAATACTGCTTTGGAAAACTCCCTCAGGGAATTCAGCACAAAGCTCTGCAATAGGAACAGAAGACATTCATGTCAGAAACTGGCAGCAGATTCACTTCAGGGCACTAATCATTCTCTGCTACCATGATCAACCAAGACCTAGCTTAAAGCTAGGGGGTGGCTGGTATATACAGCCAGGAGATGTCCTGCTGTTCCAGCAGGTCCAGCATCTCTCTTGGCCAGCATCACCTTTAACTTCTGCTACAGAAGAGTCTTCTTCAAGGGTCACATCAGCAACCTGAATTTATTTAAGAGCAGGAGAGACTATGCCACTATGTTGCCTCTCCTCCCCACTTCCACAAAGCAGAACTGAGCTAGAAAAGCCAGAGGTCATCTTCCAGACAAGAAGTGATAGTTTCAGACCTTTTCAAAGATACTGCTTCAGGCTGTCAGCTGACAGCACTGCTCTGCCCTTGCTTTCAGACCTCTTCCCGAGGCCATGCATGCCAAGGATAATTCTGTTAAATGGCAGTTATAATCCTACATTTAAAAGCAACAGCCTTAGGACACACTGATAATGGTAATCCTCAGCTTTCTTTCTTCCTCTTTCCGTTGCTCAAATTACATAGAGAAATCACGTCAATTAAAAACCCACATTAGGCCAGACCATAATAAATGACAACAGATTTTCTGGAGTACTGCTATGCCTGTGGGAAAGAAAAAAATATATTCTTTGCTATTTATAGAAGCATAAAAGTGCATCTATCCCGCAGAAGAATTCAGGAATGCTAATTTACCGTAGAGCATGTACAGGGTCAAGTTCACAAACGCAAAAATTAGAGTCAACATTTACTATATGAGCATTTTCAACCAGAAGGTGTGCCTGGTGTCAGATCTCAGCTGAAAGGCAGTAAGAGCCTGTGTGGGAATGTCTGCAGGCAGCAGGGATGCACCAGCTGGCAGGAGCCACATCCCTCACTCAGCTTCCCTCTGGAACAGGCATTTTGTCCCAGCATAGACCTGGCAACAGGCAGCCACATCACAGGCTTTATGTCTGTGTCACAATTCCAGCTCCTGGTAAAAGGGAGGCATATGGCTATTTTCTAATTTACCAATTAATTTTTCCAGCAATTTTACATGTTATGCAAGAAAGATTTATTCTGCTCTGCAGTCATGCGCAGGTCCTGCATGCTCAGCTTTATATATTAGAAACCAAATTCTCAAAGATCCCTGATCTGCCCTGAACCTGACATTTTCTATGCTTTGTCAAAGTTTAGTTTCTTACAAAATCACATTGGAATTCTTTCACTTAGTTTAATCTCGGAACACCACAAGGAACTGTATATTTATTTATATCAAATTTATAAGTAAATGATCTGAAAGTGACTGAAGATACTGATTGTAACAAAATAAAGACTGCACAAGCCAGTGATCTTCTCCCTCATTTTAATCCTAGCACATCCCTATTCCTTCCCTTGCAGAAGGGGTGGTGGTTACCTATCACCACACCAAACTTTTGCAAATTTTTGTTTTGAGAATAATTGTTGTCCTGTCCCATCACCAAGAGTATCAGAGTAACCAAGCAGGAAATATAGGAACAGTTCCAAACCTAGTTCAGCTAAAACACTCACAAAGTGCATGACACTACAAGATGTTCCCTCCGTTGCCTTTAGCTTTTCCAACTGATTTACATTTTGATCATATTGCATTTTAAATGCAAATGTGCGCTCTTTATAGAAGCCATTTTCTGTTGGTCAACCATAAAATCATAAATGTTAGAAGAGACTACCAAGATCATCCAGCTCAACTATACATAGTAAGATTAGAAGCTAACCCACACAGTAGACCCTACCTTCTAACAGTAGTTACTATTAGATTTTAAAGAAACACTCTTATTTCTGAAAGTCCTGCCATTTTGCAGAAGGTACCTGCTCAGTATACTGGACACAAACGTAACCACTAGCAACCAGACACAAGCATCTGCCTATGTAGCAAGAAGTTACTAGGATTCGGTGTTGCTGTGCAAAGAGCACACAGATAAACACTAGTCCTGAAAACACACAAACAACCACCACCAACAGCCCTTGGCACTGCCAGACCACAGAGTCACAGTTTGTGCTTCTGACTTAGCAGTCAGTCTCAATTTCTAGGATTTGGCACATCAGAAGGGCTTTATACACTTTCACCCTGTAGAAATCAAGATTCCTACAAACAAGAACCTCCAGTCTGCTAATAGCTTTATTTTCTACTGAAGAATGAGAAAGTTCTAAAACACTGCATAGCAATTTACATAGATCCAAGCTAATTAAGCATTTGCTTAGGTCAGACTTGTAGCACTGGAAGCTTAGAAAAAAATTATAACAATTGTTCGGAGAAATTCAACTATCCTTGCAGTCTTCACCTTTCTGTTTGTGTGAGACATCCCCAAAGAAGTATCTCCAGATGGCTTTTTTTGTTTGTTTTTTTTGTTTGTTTCTTTTTTTTTCCTGTCATCAAGGCCCTTCTGGCTCCTTGAATAAGTGCTGTTGAGTACTTGAAATTTTAAATAGATCTCACCTTTACTGAGAGCATCTATGTAACAAGAAGTTCCTAGTGATGAAGAACATCACAGATCGTGGCCAGATGATTCCAGATACCCTCAAACTTCCCTACAGTTTAACTAATGAAATGATTTCACTTGAGTGCTTTCAAATAAATTCCTTATTAATCCTCCAGGATGTCAGTAGGCAGAATTACATTTGCATGGACGTATTTTCCTCAGTTCTTCTAGCTTTGCCAAGACATATTCATTGAACCTAAAAATCTAGATGAGCCTGACAGCCCACTGAGAAACCCTAAGTCTACATTTGCAAGATCCCTTTCTGAGCTATGCCATAGGCCATTCAGAAGAAGCTGCAGCTGAGTGCTTGGCTATGTAACATCCCCCTTTTTAGTAAGCTGGCCGCTTTTACATCTTCAGAACAAAATGATGCAAGAATTTTTACTTCAAAAGTTAGAAAATATTGAAATACCATCTCATCTCTGTTGGAGGATACCTAAGTGTGCTATTACACAATTATAATTGGTATCAGCAATAATTTGGAAGAAAAAAGTGAGTGTGACATTATTCATGAAAGGATCTGTGAATTTTTTTCCCCCAAAACACTTCCTTTAGAGCTAAAGATAATTTTACAATTCTTCTCGACCGAAAGAACATAATTAACTAAAACAAAACAAAAACCCACAACAAAACAATCAACAATAAAAACACAGAACAAAACAACACAAAAACCAAACAGGTTTGTTCTCCCAAAGCAGAAACAAAGACCTTTATAACAGCAGCTGAAATGCTGGCCAAACAAAGGATTATGATCATTGATTACAAATTACCATTTGTTTTTATTTTAGCTACTGCCATCTTCCAAAACACCGTAACATAATGTCTCAGAAAGACATATAAGCCACTTGAAATGTGCAAAATAGATTTCTACTCAAACAGGAGTACCCAAGAACTCAGGCATGAAACACTGCTAGAAAATGAGTGATGCTGAATCAGCACAGTAATGGTATTTAGATGCAAACTACTGCAGTACTATGTGGAATGAAAGTAAGAACGTCGTAAGATCTATCTTCAGCAGTTAAGATGCAAGCTATGGAGATGTCAGAGAAGATACCAGGAAAATAATTTATGCACCTTTCAGAACTGCAATATTAAAGAAAAAGCATTCTCACAACATGAAATAGCACCATGCCAACCCCCAGCAGAGTCATTTAAACCATGCCAAGACTTCCCAAGAGAGGGAAGCAGAGGACTAAAATGGTACTGGACATCCAACAGAATAAGACCCTTGAGAAACTCTAAAAGAAAAAGCCTTTAAAAAAAAAAAACAAACATAATAGCTTGCTTGTCTACTCTATTAAATCTTTATTGTTAGATTAAAAAAAATCTTCAGTCTACACTGAACATTTTGCATGTGTTTTTTTTTTTTTTCCCCTCACCTTTTAAATTATTCCTAAGCAGAGACAAATGTTCATTAAGTCTAGTTTCCCTGAAGCTTCTCTCCTTCCTGTTACTGTAACTAAAGCTTCTTAATTCTTTCACAGCATCAGTAAGGGAAACGATGGAAGTCCCTAGAATTAGTAAGCAATGGTTAGACACACTCCACTTAAACTTTCCTCCTGTACAAGACAATTCACATGGGTGATACCCGTATTAAGTCTGGCATTAACATTCCTCATAACATGGTGCTGTTTTGAATTTGTGCTTAAAATAACGCTGATAGCACAGCAGTGTTTTGTCTACTGCAGAATTGCGAATGCACAGCAATAATGCTTCCTATTTTTCCAGTCCTGCCTCTTCTCCCCGCCTGTCACAAGTAGGCTCGGGGACTGGGAGGGAATGCAAGTAAGATAGCTATCCTCGACCGGCTGAAGCAAGACTCCACAGCACCTAAGACCACTCAGGTCTGCTTGTGGATAATGACAAGTGACTCTTGTATCTCTCATCCCCAGCCCATCTCCTTTCCTTCCCCTAATAAGGCATTTTTACCTCAACCCATCAGCTTTCTCACTTTTGTTCTTCCCACTCCTCCCCAGGCAGCCGTGTGATGCTTGGTTGCTGAACCCAACTCAACAAATCTCACGTGGCATCCCCAGCGTATGAAGACAACATTACATTAACCAGTGGCAAAACCTCAAGTTTCTTTCCATGTCCATTACTGCTAACCCACTGCACCTAAATAAGGCTCAGAAAAAAACAATTTTCAATTGTTCTCACAGTTCTCAAGTAGTAGCCAAATTACTATACAGCTGAAAAACTTCAAAGCATTCCAGAAATTGTTATTAGTAAGCTTAACAGTACCTTTGAAGGTATTACAAGGTCACCAATCAGGATTTCTCTGTGAAAAATTGTATGAACTCCTTAAGCTGACTCGCAATCAGTTCTCATAAAATCATGCTGCATACATGAGCTCTTTTCATACGCTTTTATGGAATTCACTGCTAATCATAGTGAGTAATCTTTGGCAACACTGCCTGTCTTCTTGGAAGTTAGTGGAAATACTATGTCCATGCTTCACCATCTTTGTAATGGCAATTAGCATACTATTAGATCTCTAAAGAAATACAGACTATTTTGCTGAGTTTATTGACCTTGTCTTGAATAACCTACATTTTGAAAACAAGCAGCAAAAGGATTGTTTTGTATATCTCAATACATATTGCTATTTCTAGGATTAGGAACTGCACTGTGAAATCATTTGGAAGTTTCTCTTGTTTCAGAGCATACCCATTTAACTTTTGTCATCATTTGTTATTATTACTTTGATAGTACTTCAAACTCTTCATTTCAATATTTCTTGCAGTTCTGCAGGTAACTGTAATATGTAACAATGTCTCTTCCATCTGGAAGTATCAGTTAATAATAGCTGCCTTGAATTTCCTCAGAAAACTAAAGCAAACACACACACACACACACAGATTTTAAAGTAACTCTTCTCTGTAATTACAGCTTTTTGCCTGCTCAGACTTGTTCTAGATCAGATTTCTAGGTAAAGATGTAAGGTGCTCTACTATCATTACTTCTTTGCTAATTACTTGTAGTTAATCTTATCAGAGTAGATACGTGGATACGTCCAAGGAGTGATACATGTCTGGGTGGTTTTTTCTGTTGTCTTAAGCAAAATCTCAGCTTCCTGATTGAAGACCAAGAGAAAACTAGATACAGAAATCAACAAATCAGTTTATATTCAGATCCTGTTTTCTGTAAGTAGAATCATCTTTAGAATTTGATTTGAGGTTAAAAATCAGCACTTATAACCAAAAGATCTTTATTCTAAACTCTTCATTTTATAGTTACTCTCTCTTCTACCGGAAACAAAGTAGCAAAAAAATCTCAAATATCCAAAGAAAGTTCATTTGATTGATTCATATTTGATTCGTATACTTTCCCTGAATCTGACAAAACAAGACAAATGATAACATACTCCCTTGCTCTAATGGCAACAGAATTTTGTTTTTCTACTTCAAGATGTGTAATATAAATCCTGTCACTATGAAATTTCACATACGTATATAGCCACTTCTTACCTGTCAGCAGGAAGATTATTGCAAATTAGGAGTTTGACAGATTTCTGGTGTTTATAACCTCATTCTCTAGTGCCACTTCCTCAATGTTAAATGCAAGTTACATGCACTCACTGTGCATTTAACAGCCGTTGCCCAAGAGGGACCAGACCATTCCTCCTTAGCAGGTAGATGACATGCACACTCAGAAGCATATTCAGACTGAGCTCCTCTGACGACTTAGTGATAGAATTTGTCCCCAGCCAAGTAAACCCCAAAGGAGGCTCCTGTTTTAGCTAATGGAATGGTTGACAAGAACCCCCTAGTTACTGTTTTCCAGTGGTAAGTGGTTAGAGATTTTGGGAACATTTAGGTGCTTGCCAAAATGTCTTCATTTGCCTTCTCACAGGAATGAAGGACTGAGAAGTATTTAACCATTCAGTCTCAGAAGTACTTCTGAAAACACCGTCCACAGCATATGACACACAGCATTCTGTGAGTGAAAATACCTGGAGACGTAATGATGTCAATAGAACAAGGCTAGCCAAACCAATTTACAGGATTCTCTGTTAATATTAAAAATGCACATTGCATCATGAAATGTTTTATATGATTCTGTCTTAAAAGGATATATGAGCAAACTCCTGCATTTCAGAATCCCATAAAATAATTTATTGCCCACACACACATGCAAAAAAAAAAAAATAAAATAAAATAAAAATAAAAAAAATTAAAAAATCCAAGTTCTGCATATTGAAAAGAAAATAAGAGGGAAAATAAAAACATTAAGAACTATTCTGAGGATTAATTCATCACTTGTACTGCAAAGAGCTTCAAAATTCTCATATGGAAAGCCTGACAGAAATGCTAAGTATTATTCCCACATGTGTTATATTAAGTTACAGATAAGCTTCTATTCTTGTATTTTCTACTCTTCACAGTAGCTTGTAAGCCTCTTTAGCAGCGTATTAAACTATTCCGCTAATATTCATCTTATGCTGCTGTGGGCATCATTTATTAACCAAGGGACCAAGCTGCACGGCGCTTCATTCTTATACACATTTTAAAAGGATAAATTATTCCATTAATTCTATAACATGAATTCTAACCAAAAGTTAACTAAAGAGAATGGGAAATTTGAAGATAAGGTTACTTTCTACACTTCTTTCATTACTCTCTATTTTGTTTAATGCACAGGCACACAAAAATAAGACTGTTTTGTACAAAAAACAATTAACAAGAACACAAGCCCTGATGCTGTGATATGTCTGCATAAATAATAAAAATAAAGAGTTCATTTGAAAATTATTGTACAATTAGCCAGGCTACTCAGTGGTAAATTTTTTACTCATTTATCAGACATATATTTATTTACCAAACACTGAAGCACATCTACAGCTATGAATTTCCTGAACAAGTGAAGATACACCTAAATGTATAGCATTGCAGTAAGTCAGAGCTGGGTTACAACGCTTAAGCTATTGTGCAGTTCAATTCAGTAAGAGTCATAGGGCGGTAAGGCAGGGGAACTTGCAAAGAAGCCAGAGCTCACCTCCACACTCCAAACACTGGTATTGCTCAGATCAAGGCTATATCAATGGTCTGCTTCTCCTCTAAACAATCCCGACACCAATAAGAAAAGCAAACTACTGGTTCCAGCACCAAGGTATCCTAGTTGAGAACTTTTGCATGTCTAAATGAAACTAAAGAAGGCATGAACAATGCACAATCCTCCTCATGAAGAACACTGTCCTAGAGTTCTCAGAAGCCTAAGATCTGGCTAATCACAACTAGACGAAATTATCAACTCCATGGAGGGAAACACGGGTCAAAAAATAATTAGCATGTAGTTATGCATGTCCATTATTTATTCTATCTTAAACTAACCAAAGCTGGACAAGCAGACTGCTTCTAGCTCAATTTTGGTTTAATTTACTCAACTTCAGCTTTCTTTTGCCTGATGTATACCAAGCAAAAAAAGATATGAAAGAAGTCTTCATTTTCTTT
>JAOWBP010001760.1:52890259-52918055 GCA_028571105.1 Tragopan temminckii | reverse complement strand
CAGACCCTTTTTCCACATTTCATGGACCTTCTTCTTCCCTTTGAGTTTGTGCATGAGCTCCTTGCTCATCCACACAGATCTCCTGCCACCCTTTCCTGATTTCTTGCTCACAGGGACGCACTGATCCTGAGCTTGCAAGAAGAGCTGCTTAAATGCTGACCAGCTCTCACAGGCCCCCTTACCTTTTAACACCCTAGCCCACGGGATGGCTCCAAGTAGGTCCCAGAAGAGATCAAAGTTGGCTCTCCTAATGTCCAGGGTAGCAATCCTATGTTTTGCTTTGCTTCTTCCACTCAAGATCTTGAACTCAACCATCTCATGGTCACTATAATCCAAGCTGCCCCTGACCTTTACTTCCTTGACAAGCCCTTCCTTATTAGTGAGAATAAGGTCCAGCAATACCCCTCCCCTCGTCGATTCCTCAACCACCTGCATCAGAAAGTTGTCTTCAACACACTGCAGGAACTATCTGGACCGTGCTTGCCTGGCCACGTTGCTTATCCAGCAAATATCTGGATAATTGAAGTCCCCCATAAGCACCAGCACCTGGGATTGTGACACTACTTCCAGTTGCTTATGGAAGGCCTCATCAACCTCCTCCTCCCGATCAGGGGGTCTGTAGTACACACCCACAACAGCGTCACCCATACCAGCCTGCCCCTTGAATCTCACCCACAAGCTCTCCACTGCTACCACTCTCCCCCAGGTGGAGTTCAATACATTCTAGCTGCTCTCTCACATCAAGAGCAACTCCACCACCCCACCTCAGCAGCCAATCTTTCCTAAAAAGCACATAGCCCTCCATGACAACGTTCCAGTCATGCGAGCTGTCCCACCACATCTCTGTGATTGCAATGAGATCATGGCCATGTGACCGCATGCAGATCTCCAGCTCTTCCTGTTCATTTCCCATACTGTGTGCATTAGTGTACAGACACTTTAGGGAAGCAGAATCCTCCTGCCCCTCTCCATCCCTTTGAACTCCACACTCATCACCCATCAAGCTCTGTTTTGAGCCTCAAACTACCCGCTCAACCCCAGTGGCTGTCATTTTGTCCTCTTCTCCCTTCTTACCTAGTTTAAAGACCTTTCAATGAGCCCTGTCAGTTCCTGGGCTAGGATCCTTTTACCCCTTGCAGACAGGCGAGTTCCATCTGCAGCTGTCATGCCAGGTGCCCAGTAAATTGCCCCATGGTCAAAAGAAGCAAAATTCTTGTGTTTGCACCAACCTCTGAGCCATTTATTTACAAGGAGGATTTTTTTGATCCTCTCAGTATCCTTCCCTGCCACAGAAGAGATAGAAGAGAAAACCACCTTCATGCCCGCTCCATCAAGTACCCTCCCCTGAACCTTGAAGTCACTTTTGATAGTCCTCAGGCTTCTATCAGCAGCAGCATCACATCTGTAATCAGATAGGCAAATAAGACCAGGAAGCTTTCTAGAGATATCCCTGACCCATGCCCTAGGGAGGCAGCACACTTCCCTATGGGTGGGGTCAGGGTGACATATAGGGCCATCTGTCCCACTCAGAAGGGAGTCACCTACAACAACCACCCTTCTTTCCTTCCAGGTGGAGGCAGTCTTGTGGCATGAAGTCGACTGCTTCACCCAAGACAACCTTGCAGGTTGATGACCCACCACACCCTCACCTTCCAGGGCCTCAAACCTATTTTGCAGAGGCATCAGGGGAGCCGAGCATGGTCAAGCTGAAGCTGACTGCAATAACTCAGCTGTTTCCTAATGTGTATAACAGGAAGGTCAGTCATCTGCAGGATGATGCTCTAGTCTCCAGGCCTTGCTTTGATGACTTCTCAGACCTAAAATTAAATGTTTGGTGAAGAAGATGAATAGAATGAACGCTGCCTCTGTACAAACGACAAATGTAGCTCACAGCTAATGCTGAGCCATGTGCTTTTGTACCCCTTTGTCTAAATTAATCTTGATTTCCCTTTATTAAACATTCATGTAACTTAAACAAGGTCTAATAGGCTGTGAACTCGCACCCATGCCCCCTACAGTGACGATCAGCTACTTTTGTGTAAGGTGAGAAACAAGGATTTATAATTTTTTCACATTTGTGGCTCTAACCCTGACAAATTGCCTTGAGGAGTAAGATGAAGGATGAGGCTGAAATGGCTGGATGCTGAGTCCAAAACTATACTCATCAGTTTAAAAGTTCAGTATTCAGTGATTTGATTTAGGACAGAAAACTAGATACAGACAGCCTGCAGACTGACTCCTGGGTTATTTGTATAAGCAAGTACACTGTGAATGCTATTTGTTACGGCAAGCTCCACTTCTCATGTGATACTGCTAGGAGTTTGAAGTCTCGTCTGCTGAGAAATTGTGGTTTATAGCTGCTCATTTTCCAGATAAACTGCTCGGAGGCAGAGAGTGAACATATTCAGAATAATACAAATACCAAAAGAAAAAAATGTGCCTGGCCTTGCTCACTTTGTGTACTCTTCTGTAGCAATTAATGAACAGATCTGCAGTAGTATATTGCTGTTTTTCATCTCTCCTGTTGTCGTCTTTACCTTACAATCACTATAAACTTGAAAGTAGCTGAATAAGGTCTTGTGGATGCTGCTGTCCAGGAGATGTCCAGCTACTTCATTGTTCGGCTCCGTGCTACTCTCTCGCCCTCTTCATAGTACTGTTCTGGAAGTAAGGGAAGTGCTGAATGACTCATTAATTTTTTGATTTCCATTTGTCTCTTTAAAAAAATTTTAACACTGAAAAGACTTCTCAGAACTTGTGCCTCCCTTAGCAGTCAATCTTTCTATATAGCAATCTCTTTGGCTAGACTGTATTTTTCTGAATTCTTAGCCACCATTTATTATCTCTTCTGCATTGAAACAGTCTTTAAAAATAAGTTTAATTTGTTTCTGCTGTGTTGTTGTAACTTCTCCTAACATCTATGGAAATGCCTCTGTGGAAATAGGAGGTGCCCCTGAAGTCCAAGTCTGAAAGTGATCATGGCAAAGAAGAACATTAACCTACTGTACAGAAGTACCTGTAAGTTTTTGTTCCAGAGATTCTTACAACAGATAAAATGGAAAATAACCAGAACTGTTGGTTTAAGAGAAGCGTTTACTCTGTATTTCAAACAGAATTGCAAACATGCTGGACAAGAAGACTTTTTACTGTTAGAACAGGACATAACAAAACACATGGTCTAATGAAATGTTAATTAGTCTTTCTTGGTAAAAATCTCATGATGCTGGATGTCCTGAATTACTGAAATAAGGGCTGCGCAGATCAGTCACCTGTACTCCAAATGTTTTTTTAAATGTCTTCTTTATACAGTGCTCCAGCTTAAATTTTGAACTCGTCCAGTTTTAACAGTCTCCAGGAATAAAACTGAAGTCTTGATGAACTACCAAATTGCTGTTCCTGTTCTTTTAGGAGGGGTGGGATTCTGCTCAGATGATCCAACGTGTTTAGGAGCTGCTGTTGCCTTCATGACCTTTCATGGCAAAAGAATAATCAATCTGACTCAATTCCTGAGCTTTCCAGTTAGTACATGGAAATTAGATCCATGTGAAAGTGATTGTTGGACACCAGTGTGGTTAGGATGAAACAGGCAAAGCATCAGAAGTGCCAAAGATAAATGGATACTAATTCCACATGGAACTCCCAACTACTAATTGGGAGCCTCTTGGAGAGAAGTGTTGTCTCTTTCAAAATACAGTAAGAGCAAGCTGGTATTTAGCGAAGAAAAGTTTAGCAATGTTCAAGGCATTTCCCTTATTTGGAAAAATCAGGAAGTAATTTCCTATATGCTATGAACTCACAGATAATAGCTGCATCCTCTGGGTTTATGGATTTGTATGAAAGAATAAAAAAACCTTACATGGCCCTGTACATATTGCTAAGCTTTATAAGCAGAGAGAATGAGAGAAGACTATACTGGAGCAACAGGAAGATGTCCTTTGTTACGTGAGAGGCTAAGGTTTGCATCCCTACTACAGAGACAAGTTCTGAACTCAAATACTCTATATGAATAAGCACAGGCTAGGCAGGTTTGGTGAGCAAGTAGTGGAAAACTGGAAAGTCAGAGTTTAGTAGTGTGCCAAGTGCAGGCTTGAGTTGCTACCCAAAAAGGCTTGATGAATTTTTTTCCTGGTTGAGGATACTTTAAGCAATACAGATTATTCCCAGCTTGATTCCGCCATGTGCATTTTCTTATACAATATCCTGCAGTAGCACTTCTCATGGAGTAGACAGTGACTGAGAAAAATTGAGGTCTTGGGAGATTCATGGCACAACCTTTGTGGGCTTAAAAACGCTTTCCTTAACTTGTGAAAGCATAAATAACTTGCAGTATAAGTGCTCTTCTTATTTTCAGTCTCATATCTGGGAGCCAATTGCAGGTGATTCCTACTTCTGAAAATGTGAAAGTGCTGTAGATTGCATGATATTATCTGGAGTTACTGACTATATGCGGAAAATACTTCAACTCTGGCAAAAATTCCACAATAACATCTTCAAATATCTCCAAATCCTGTTATCGTTAAGCCCTATAATAAACTTCACTTATCCCTTTGTTATTAAATAAAATATAACAATTGGGAAACACTGGCCAACACCATACTAAAACACTGTAATGCTATAACATGATGGAAAGTACAGCAAAAGCAGCAGGGTGGCAAAGTCCTTAACCACAGCAAATGAGGACAAGCACAACTGCAGCAGCCACAGATACAGAAACAAAGGAAAAAAAAAAAAAACAAAACTACTCACCTTCAGAAAATCTCAGGTAGATAGAGCTCTCCAACAAGCTACCTTTGTCTCCACTGCCAGCCCTTAAATGAGATCTGGGAAGGGGTGGATCCTGGCTCCAGCCCTTCCAGTCACTCAGGTACATTGCATGCAGCTGAGCTCCCCTGGGTTGGCCCTGCCTTCCCACCAGGTGTTCAATCACTGTTTCAGGCCCTGACAGCATTTCCGCTACAGGTGTTCAAAGTGGCAACAGCTAACGAAGATGGAAGTCAGTGCCACAGATGTATATCTATGCCTGGGATTTAGAGAAATGGACATCTGACTCCCATACTCATTTACAAATGATTAACAAAGACAACAAAAGTTTACAAATGATTAACAAAGACAACAAAATGTTTATATTAGGTTTTACAACCTTTCTTCAGATTTATCTACCTGAAGTGAATATCTGATACTAAAATATCTGCAGCAATCTAATAATTGGTATTTGATCTCTTGAACGATATTATTACTTCATCTCTTAGAATAGAGATCCGATTTTAAAAGCCATTATATAAATTAATGTATGAATAAAACAAAAAAAAAATCTTCAAACTCTCTTTCTTGATCTTGTGTGTTCATGAATTGGACTTTAACCTGTTGATTCAGTTAAACACCTGGTAACAAAATAAGTGGCACTCCATATGTGAGAGCTCTTTTCCCAGACAGATAAATTACCAATTGTACAGAATAAGTTGTATACAACTGTATTACTATTTACATCTGTCCTGGTTTGCCGATTTTTTTTACACTGTTCTGCAAGAAATTGCAAATCTTGAACTTCATTGCAGTAGCATAAGAATATTTAAGCATCTTTTAGATACTTAGCTTTCTGTAGGGGCTACAAGGAAGGATAGGTTTGTGGGTAAAGCACTAGCCGTGGAATTATTCACTTGATTCTCTCCTTCCTTTTTTACTACGGACAAATTAAACAGGCTAAGCATTTTTTTTTCATTAGGGACTTCAGCAATGTTGGTTCCTTTCCGTCTTTCCCATGTAGGCTATAACTTGAGACAGAAATAATTTCTTACAAGTTTTATACAAGATAAACTAATGTCTACTTCTAGGCAGGCTACAAACCAAGCTGTTTCTGCTGCTATTAATTTTTTTGTGTTTTTTATATATGCCATTTAAGATTCCTTTAGGTAAAGCCTCTCAAATATGTGGTTCTGGTGTAGTCTGTTGGTCTATAGCCCTTTCTCTTTCTCCTACTGGTCCCCTCTCCAATTTTTTTTCCCTTTCAGTGATGTTACTTTGCCCAAGTCTAGAGGACATAGGTGTGTAAACACTGAAAAATTGTGTTGCTCTTGTTCTCTTGCAGCGGCATAACCTTTGCCTCTGGGAGAAGTCATTCTCTTTAGAGGAACTATTTGCAATTACTTCTACTTTCTATTTTCCATGTAATGCTCATATATACTCTTCTTAAATTTTCTGTCCTATATATGTAATTCGGAATAGAAGAAACAGAAGATCCTCAACCTTTTTTTTTATTATGTAAATTTAAAAACATAAATCACTTATAAATTAAAAATGGTGGTGTACAAGAGGCCCTTTTCATCTCTAGAAGAGTACAGTAGTATAGTATTAGTACCTTTCTTCTAATTTTACATGAAATTGAATGATCAAAAAAATTTCAAGCTTGAAGGCCTTGCGAGTGATATTTTAGAAGTCTGACAGTCTTTGAGAAAACCCTATTTCTTGGCAACTGGAGGAAAAAGTAATTCTTTCCTTTGCTTATAATTGAAATCCCATTCTACCCATTTGGACTTTGCAAAAATTTTTTCTGTTTCACTTTAAGGTCACAGGATTGGTTACTTTTAATTATTTTATTGTTCTCCTGTTTTTCCTGCCTCTTCAATCAAATGGCAATTAAGAGACAGAACAAGATTTCAGCCAGAAACTTGTTACAAACTATTCATGTGAGACTTACTGACCTGACAAGGACAGAACTGCCTCCAAGATGCTATCACTTCATTTAAAGATTTTTTTGAAGTGCTGAGTAGCAGCGCTATCTGTGAATTGGAGATATTGCCCAGTTTGCATCAGTTCTAAATTTTCCTTCAGTTCTCCCATAGGAAGAGTGTAATCTCACCTATGCCTTTCCACAGCACACTACTTTTTTGAAGCCTGCCTACACCAATCTCCCTCCTGGCCTCATCAGAAGTAAGAGGGATCTTTAAGAGTATCAGCAGCTGTAATTTGCTTCTACTCATTTAAATTCAGAGGTCCTTCTGGAGTTTCCATAAGCTTAAGGG
The DNA here is from genome assembly GCA_028571105.1 of Tragopan temminckii. Classification (NCBI taxonomy): domain Eukaryota; kingdom Metazoa; phylum Chordata; class Aves; order Galliformes; family Phasianidae; genus Tragopan; species Tragopan temminckii. The sequence continues at coordinate 52,911,036 of JAOWBP010001760.1, read as the reverse complement.
AAAATACTATTACTCTGTTCTGAGTCAGATTTGCAGTGTGAAACCATCTCTCCACTTACACACTCCACACATTGTATTTTACAGCCATTGTCTTGATTACTAAGCTGCAATTGATTCACTAGGCAGCAAATTGAAAAATTATCTCTACGCTTCTCTGTAAAATTACCTCTGATAGCAGGTGCATTAGACAGTGCTTTAGTGCTAGCAGAAGGTTGTCAGGCTATTGCCATCTCTGCCAACTAACACTCAGTGCTAGGCAAAAATTGAAGTCCTGAAACATTCTTAGGAGCTACAGCAACTGACTGATTCCCTCTAAATAGTGGAAAAGTACAGGATGGCATGTTGAGAGAGAGGGAAGTAGTCAAGTTGCTATATTGAAGTAAATTCTGTGCTTAATTGGCCTTAGGAGTAATGGTGATTAAAGGGATCTCACATCAAAGTTGGTTAGATAGAGCAATGTCCTTTCTTATATCAGCATCTATGGATTATAACCCCTATAGTGAACTTCTTCTCACTCGCGTGTGCCTCTGACATCTTCATCAGGAGGAAGAGGCACTCCATAAAACTCAGGCAGTAGCTTTAGGGCAGAGCAGGCAATAGCTTTGCACAGTGCATGGTGAAGATCTAGTGCTTAGTGCTATAGGTGTTGCAGATGCTGAAAGTACAAATAAGTTTGCCTGTGTGTCTTTTTTTTTTTTTTGGTATCTCCATGGATAATAAAAAGGAGTTGTGAAATGACTTTTTTACCAGAGTACAATATTTTCAACTATTTTGACCAGATAAATACATATCTTTGAGTTAGAATGTAATTGAAACAAATAATTGAGATAGGACAAAAAAAAAAAAAAAAGGTGAAACACAGAATTGTTTGAGTTGCTGCTTTTATAATGGGAAAATACGCAGCTAGATCAGGTTGCTCAGAGTCTGATCCAGCCTGACCTTGAACGTCTCAAGGGATGGAGTGTCCACTACCTCTCTGGGCAACCTGTTCCAGTGCCTCAACACCCTTAGTGTAAACATATTTCTTCCTTATATCCAATCTAAATCTCCCCTCTTTCAGTTTGAAAATATTTTCCCTTTTTATATAACAGAGCAGAGCAGAGCATGCTAAATTGTCCATCCCCATCTTTCTTATAACTCTTTTTATGTACTAAAAACCTGCTGTAGGGTCTCTCTGGAGAATTCTCTTCTCCAGGCTGAACAGACTCAGCCCTCTCAGCCTGTCCTCATAGAGGAGGTGTTACATCCCTTGAATCACTGTGGTCTCCTTCTCTAGGTGTGCTCTAACAGGTAAATGTTTCTCCTGTACTGAACACCACCCCACACCAAAGTATTTTTACTCTAAGGGTGTTGAGGCACTGGAACAGGTTGCGCAGTAAGGTAGTGGACACAAGCGATGTCTCACCAGCATGGAGCAGACAGACAGCATCTCCTCCCTTGCCTGCTGACCATGCTTCTTTAGATGCAGCCCAGGATATGGTTGGCTTTTTGGGCTGTGGCTCATGTCCAGCTTGCCATCCATCAGTACACCCACATCCTTTTAGGTAGAGCTGTTCTCCATCCTTACATCCACCAGCATGTATTAGTAGCAGGGGTTGCTGTGACCCAGGTGCAAGACCCTGCACTTGGATTATTGAACTTCGTGTGAGTCACCTGTGCCCACTGCTTGAGCCTGTTTAGGCCTCTCTGAAAGTCATCCCATCTATCAGACAGATTGATGGCACGACACAGCCTGGTATCATCAGCAAACTCGTGGTGGGTGCACTCAATCCCACTGTCAGTGTCAGTGATGAAGCACTGGTCCCAGTACAGAATCCTGAGGTACACCACTTTTCACCGATCTCCATAAAGACATTGAGCCATTGACCTTCACTTTCTAGGCAAAATCTTGCAAGCAGTTCCTCAACTGTCAAACAGTCCACCCATCAAATCAATATCTTTCCAATTTGGAGAGAAGGATGTTATGGAGAACTATGCCAAAGGCCTTAAGGAAGTTCAGATACATGGCACCAGTGGCTCTGCCTTTGTCCACTGATGTAGTTATGCCATCATAAAAAGCAACAAGGTTAGTCAGGCAGAACCTGCCCAACCTGCTGGTTGTCCTATATCACCTCCCTCTCTTCCAGGTGCCTTAACATAGCTTCCAAGAGGATCTGCTCCATGATCTTCCCTGGCACAGAGGTGAGGCTGAGTTCCTTGGGTCATCCTTTGTACCCTTCTTAAAAATGGGTGTGATGTTGCCTTTCTTTTTCAGTCACCAGGGACTTTGCCTTATTGCCATGACTTTTAAAATAGCACTGAGTGACTTGGTGACTATATTGGCTAGTTTCCTCAAGACTCTAGGATGCATCTTATTGAGACCCATTGATGTATGGATGTTCATGTTCCTTTGTTTTGCTTTGTAGGTTCTTAATCTGATCTTTGCTCATGGCAGGAGGGGTATTGCTCCCCTAATTCATGGCTACCAACAATTCAATACAAACTTTGCTCTGGAATTTTAGGAGGGGTTTTGGTACTGAAAACGCTGAGCTGGAGAAAATTAGATTGTAAGTGTGATACTTACATTAACATTTAAAAATGTTAAATTAAATTTTTAAACCTTTAATTGAGTTAAGGTAGTGGTTTCATATAAGAGATAAGCAGGATGAAATGTCTTTCAATTTAGTTTCTAAGAAGATGTATTTGAAAACAGTGGAGCCTCAGGCAGGCTTGTGTTGAGAGCCAGAGGGAAAAGAGGATAAGGTCAAAAGGCTGGCTTGATGGTGGTGGTATGTTTTTGTTTAATTTGGAAAATGAATATATTTGCAAGAAGGAACAACGAAGGAGCAGCTCTGGGTCAGAGGACTAGGAAAGTTCTTGTCTTCTGAGAGCTATTTTGAAGACACTATTGAGCAACAGGAGGAGAAAAGCAATGCCTGCCTTCTTAGGGTCAATGAATAGAGATTATTTTTACACAAGAGTGCTTTTTTTTCCTCTAGGAAAAATGCTATCATTGATGTAAGTGAAATTGTTGGTTCTATTCTATGGTAAATTGCACGTACCAATGGGGATTCATGTGAATATGTGCATTACTCACATCTCATGGGGAGTTTCTAGGGACTGTGATTCTAAGGTCTCCAAGTGAATTCAAACCTATTATAGTTTCTACTGTGCTCCTTTAGCCTCAGAAGTCTTCTCACAACTACAATGTTTTTATTTAGGAAATCTTCTTTGTGTGCTTAGGCAGGTGCGTGCTTGTATGCTCTGGCCCTTACAGCTTGTGAGAAGGCCACAAGCACCAGCAGAAGTGACCTTCCTAAATTGAAGATGACGGTGTTTTTATCCTTCTGCTTGGCATATCTGGGAGCTATAACAGTAAAACAGAAGAATGTCTTCTTTTCCGTCCTTCCCTTTCACTTCCCACCCAAACAGAGCTTAGCAGCCTGCCAAAGGGTGTTTGGCTCCAGCAGTTGTGTAGTGACCCCTGGCCAATTTATAAACTCATCCCTGCCCTGGGAAGGAGGGGCTGACACATGCCCTTGTGTTTTCCTTGTGCTCTTTCAGTGCTTTCTGCTTACTTTTCTTGCCAGGCACTTTGACATCCTGACTTATTTTACAATTACAGCAACTTGCTGCTGAGAGCTTAATGAGTATGAAAGGGCACTTATGATTTCCAAACATCATAAGGCAAAATAGTGCTGTGGGGGAGATAATCTAAAAATGAACAGAAACAGTGGAACACTGAAGGGTGAGCAGGGTGGTGCAAAGCCATCTAGAAATATCCACCTGCCCTGAAATGACTTCACCTCACCTGAAAGTCCATCTGTATTTCAAGTGTGCCTAACGGCTTTAAAAATGTTGGTGCAGTGCTAGCACAATGCAAAATCTTTTCAACCTGAGCTTGCTGTTTTATGGTGGGATATTGTTAATGCTTGGAAACCTCTTGAGAAATAGTCTGCTTTCTCTGGAATCCAGCTCATATTAGCAAATGAATGAATGCTTACCAGTGAGGTGGAGAAGATCCTATGCCTTCTTACACTAGCAGGATTTTCAGTGCTTTTGAGATATGCAAGGGAAAGCACATTCCTCCAGTTGTTTCAGAAAAGTACAGTACTCAAACACACCCCAAATGCAGGAAATCTACATATGTAACAGCTCTTAACTTCTAACTAAAGGCTGTCATAAAGAAAATGTGAGCTAAGAGGCAGACCTAATGACTTTAAAAAGCTAAACAAAATCACCAGAGCAGAAAGAATAAGGTCCCCATGAATGTGGGGTATCATCTTGGAGTTCTGTTCCTTTCTTGATGTGCTAAGTGCAGTTGAGGGTACATTTGCAGGTTGCTCTGAAACCAGTGCCTCCTGTTTATTTCCATAGAATCTACAAGAGATACAAAGAGCACGATAACACGATTTGATAGAGCAAATTCTATCTACAAGACACTTTTTTTTTCAACCTAGTCATTGCCATTAGCTATGCATTTTCACCAGTGATGAACAAGAGCCTGAATGCCATGCTCGTAAAAAATCTGCACAGCCATCTGGAATGTGGCTTGCCTTTCATGTCACTGCTGCCACTGCTGAAACTCAGCATGCCTTGCTGTGCTCACGTCCACTATTTGGTCTCCATAAATATTCAGTGAGCATCAGTGAATGTCAGTGGGTGCAAATTTTCCTGCGTGGAGGAAGTCAATGACATACTTTTGATTGGTAAGCACTTCCATGTCAGATGCTATATTGTCAGACTACTCCTCTGCTGCTATCTGTTGCATGGTAACAAAATGTAATGGAATATTGGCAGGAAGGTTCAGCCTCTTCTGCCATGCCACCAACATCTACCTATGGCGTAATGGGCCAACATAATAAAATAGGAGGCCTTACTTTCGGATCAGCACACACAGAAGCCAGCTTTGCTGAGACCCTTTCTCCTAGCCCAGACTGCTTACCAAGGGTTTCCCTTCCCTTCCTAAGTAGTGGCGGGAGTAATCACAAAGTTGCAGTAAGCATAGTATGCTCAGCGTGGTTCACTATGCCTGGGAAGCAAATCATGATATCTTGGGCTCTTGTAACTCATTTGCTGCTCTCATGATGTAGAGTTTAGCCCTCAGAGACTCCTAGGTCGAAGTTACTGTTGATATTTAGAATTGCTCAGAAGGACAGAGGGTGGCAGCACAGCGCTGCTAGAGCTCACTCACACAAATTACAGAGCTGAGGCAGCGCAGAGTGGGTGTAAAACATTTCATGCACAATTGTTTCTAATTAAATGCACACTTTTTGTTGTTGTTGTTTTCTTTCACAAAAGGTATTGCCTGGTATTTTATTATTTTTTTTTTAAATTTTTGTTTTAAACCATGTCCTTGACTTAAGCTTGACTTAAGCTTAAGTGGTGAAGTTGAAAACCATGGGTCATATATGTAGAATATACAAACAGAGACAAAAATTGCCTGTAGGAGGTTAATCATGAAACTCCAACTTATTAAATGCTATAAAATTACTGCCCGTTCTGATGATGAAAGGAACATTTCTTAACATAAGAAAGAGTAACAAGTGCAGATGATACTGAGGCTATGGCAAGTTCTGAATTGGGGAAAGAGTGAAGAATCTGCAGTGAGAAGCACTGTAGGAAGTAGGAAGTGATCAGGACTGTGGAAGAAGATGTGTTTCAGGAAGCCTTATAATAGCTTCAGTTTGCACATTTCTCCCATGGAGAAACAAAGTTAAGATGTTGCTCAATGTGCTGCTGGAAGAAACTGGAATTTTCTGGTGCTGAGGACTAAAATTTACAAAACAAACAAACAAACAAACAAACAAACAAAACCAGAAGCCACAAAGCCTAAAAATCTAAACCTAAACCAAAGCCTAATCTACACCTACAGCCAGATTTGGAGAATTCACACAATCCATATTCCTCTTTCACGTTCCCAACTAAGTGAAATGAAGACACTTGGCTATTGATATCATACTACTAGAACATGCATGGCTATCACATTACCCACAAAACATTTTCTCTGTTTTTGTAGGAAAACAATAAGCAGAATTACTGAAGCATCATCAGGAATTGTTAAAAATGATAAAAGGCTTCCTGCATGAGTGTCAGAAATTGCTTTTTTAAAAGAAGCTATCTTAGCTTTGAAAGGAAGCCTTGCCCATTTCCTATGTGAATAGGAAGCGTCTTTGTCTCTTGTACTTTGAACGAGATGGCAGACACAAGTTTTGGAGCAGACTGATTAAAGCCCGAAGTTATGTATTTATCAGTTCTATATTGTTTTAAATTGGTGATGTGATTTGAACCTGTGTTATTGATTTTGTTATCTCAGACTTGTAGAAATTTTCAAGTTACACCTGTAAGTGCCAAATTGCTTTTGATGGAAATCTGTGAAGGTAAAATATAATTTATGATTTGTGTTATAATAATAGCTTAGTTTAAAAAAAGGAAATACTTTTTTTTTTTTTTTTAAACACACATGCACAGGACAAATTTTACAAATGACTTTTTCCACATTCACTTTATTTACCACTTCAGCACTTCACTTAGATGAGATGTTATATTTTGCTTTTATGTAGGTTAATTTACTTAATCTTGTCTTGACATGTTTTGGCTAATCAGAAAACGAATCATAATAGTTTTCTGTGTGCAGATGAAATTATTTTATGCCTGATAATCTCAGGAGAGGTTACTTCAGTTCTGAATCTTTTCCAGAAGGCTAGGTAGCTTACAAGGAAGCAGGACCAATGTGCATACTTATTTCATATCAATTATGATTTTAGTTCAGAACAATGCAAAATAATGTCTCTGAGCTGAAGATGTCATATTCAGGGAAATTCAAAAGCTTTTTAGGTGTGGAAAAATTACTCCCACCCTTAAACAATAGAAGAGCTTGGTAGACCCAAATCCAATGAAACACAGAAGAATGGAAAGAAAAAGCAGCCTCTTCTACTTGACTTTTGCTTGTATTTGTGATTCCAGTCACTCTTTAGAATCTGTTTCTAACACCATTGCTGTTTTTTTTCTTACTCTCTTTTGGCTGGCAATGCTTTTAACTGTAAAAAAGAGAAGGGCATCTCCCACCTCAATTCCTTTTGGATGTCAGCTCTCTTATCTTTTCATACAGGCATTAAAAATACTGAAATGACAAAGGTCAGCTTTGAACAGACTAATTTATACTATTAAAAAAGAAAGTAGTATTAAAAAGTCAAAACCTGATTGATAGAAATCACAGCATGCATTTTCATTGGAACTGTACACTATAGAATCATAGAATCATAGAATTACTCAGGTTGGAAAAGACCTTCAAGATCATCAAGTTCAACCGCATGTGTATATAAAAAGAATCTGAAATATTTCTGAGAAAATCTTTGCAGTTGCCTCTCTTAATAACAATTTGATAATCTCCTGCAGTTGTGTTAGCAGTGATGGAACTGATGTATTTATTTCCCTGACGTTACATTTCTTATTTACAGTCTGATCTTGACAAATTAGAAATAATGTTGAAAGACATAGGTCTGACAGACCATTTGCTGCAAATGTAGTATTCTGCCCTGCATGAACCATTGTTTTAGAAAAGCTTTCTTTGCTAGAGGTTGGGCACAGCATGCAGTGTGTTTCTCCGAAACATACAGGTAGCTATTAATTGCATCTCATGACACACACTTCCATCTCAGCAGGAAGGGGTTATACAAGCTAGGAAAGAACTTGGTATCTGGCAGGTTTGCTTTCTAACTGTTAGAAAGCAGTAAAGTTGCCCTGACTTGAAAGGTAGAGTTCCCCAATCCGGAGAAACCTTTGTGATGGAAAAGGTTGTGAGAGACACAGCCCCGGGCTGCAGTGTGGTGGCACTGGATGGCGTTGGCAGGCAGATGAATGCAGTAGCGGCCGCCTGCATTTCTTTGCTGCAAATGAAGTTTTCTTAGGCGGGTTCAACTTGTGCCAAGAGGCAGAGCAGCTCGTCAGGATTTAGTGAAGTTATTTTAGCCAAGCTCAGGAAGACTCTGAGCCCTGTGCCCTTAAGTTCTGAAGATCAAGAAGCATTCTGAAATAATTGTTCCTGGTGGAGACTGTAATGAGGTTAGGATAAACACATTAAATAATTGTAATTCCTTATTGTCTAATGACACCATTTAAAATAGCATTTGAGATCCCAGGTTAACTGGGTTAGATCAGCTTTCCTCTATTTCATCAAAACATCTATTCATTCCTGAGAGATGAATCATGTTATAACTGACCAAGCATAAGTTTTCTGTGTTTCAGCATAGCAATCTGGCTATAAGACTTTCCTTTGGTGCCATATATATCGATAAGATATTTCTTTGAGGGCAACTTATAATATAGTTTTCAATATAAAAATGTTAGGTAGGGCAAAAAAACCAAAATCTTTTGAAATTATTCAAGAAAGGAAGATCTTTATGAGCTGCTATATCAAATCTAGGCAGACTAACTGCAGTCCTAGCATCCTGTTAGTAACTGACTCATGGCTGAATCCTTTTTTTCCCTACCAGTCCTTTGAAATCTTCTTCCTTCAATTAGTCTCTGAAAAGAGATCAATAAAATAGTTTTCTCTTGTAAGAGTAAAGATGTGTCTAGACTTCACAATGGATAAAGTAACAGTTTGCAGGAATGATGAAATTCTCACTCTCAACCGTTGTAATATGTCTGTGGGGCTCCTAGTGTGACTGGACCATCCTCATGTGATGTATGTTTATCTACACAAAAAAAGCAGGATTTTCTCTTAAAGCATTTGCAAACAAACTAAAGAAGGCTTACGAGAGCAGTGATGATGAGCGGAAATGCTGTGCTATGTTCAATCCCATGATAAGGGTAAATTTAAGTATTTGGAAAAGGGAGCTGTTTAAAATAAGCTTTTTTTTTTTTTTTTTTCTGTTCTCTTACTTTGACTCAGACCCTAAATTATGTGAACGTAGTCAGGAAATTTATTAAACTTTGAGTTTTCACAAGCATTGTTCTGTAGTTGTTCATCTTTGTAATGAACAGTGAGTCTGTGAGAGACTTTGCATCTTTTTCAAAAGAAAAAGATAAAGATAATAGTGGAGGCACCTGAAACACAGAATGCATGAAGATGACCAAACCTGTTCTTCCTAAGTAGTTACGAGATGAATGAGGTCTCTGCAAACCGAACTCAGCTGTAAGACAAGTGAGTCCCAGAGTAGTTCCTTCTGGAAGAAATTGTAGATATGCCTCCCCTAAGCTTGAAGATAATGCAGAAGTTGGAAAGTAAGAGAGTTTTATGCATGGACAGTGAAAATGTCTTTCATCTTGATGACTACCCCAATTGTTCAGATAAGTTAAGCTCCTTTCTTTCTGATTTTAAGTACAAACAAATTTGACAAATAGAAATTATGTGCAAAATTCATCTAGGTCCTGTAGACCATAGCTGTGTAATAATGAACAAGCTTGGACTGCAGAAAATAGCAGCCCGGGAAGGCTACCAATGAGATCTTGATTCTGCTACCATGAAGGCCAAAACAAGGTCCTTAAGGTGTGCAGTAATCTGCCCGATGTCATGCATCAGGTGCATGGCAGAGCAGAGAATGGCACCTCTTCCACTTGGAAAGGTAGTGTATTCACTGGCATACTCCCCAGAGAGTTAGTCCGGATATTTATTCACTAGTCATAGCTACAGCAGTCACCCTGTAGTTAAAGCAGATGACTGACTTCACCTACTTAATGATGTTAGAGCTAGAAAAACATTGCAGATCTCCTTATTCCTCTCTGTTTGCCTTGGCTTTCTCAGCTTCACTGGGGAGATAACAGCAACATTGAGATAACCAAATATTTGTTCAAATGAGTACATTTCTTAATTAGCAAAGTTCTTTGAAAAACTGTCTATGGTAAGTGTTCCAGCAACAAGAGGAAGCCAGAAATTGTTTCCTCTGGCGTTTAGTCACCTCTTAGGATGAAGCCACTAATTTCTCCTCCTCCCCATTTAGCACACACATTATGTAAATAATCCTAACAATAAGCTGTCTGGAGTATCTTATTGCTTAATTAATATGGTTTAAATATTATGAATAAATAAGATCACATTCAGATTCTGAGTATAGTAAAGTAAAGGGGATATGATCCAAGATGGAGTTTCAACTCCCTTCGCATCTGTTCCTCTATTTTGTTGGATTAATTTTATGTTCTAAATTAAATTATTCTTATGAATCTCTTTCCTCTGATGTCTGCCCTCCTCCCCTCATCTTCTCATCATCTGTCTGCTCAACTCCTTTTGCATAGGGAAATAAAAGCCACTTGACAGCCCAGCTGGCTGAGCAGGACTGTGCTGCTCCCTCCATTCCTCATGGGGCTTCTGAACGTGAGAGGTTTGGAAATCTCTGGACTGGTTGCTCTCTGTTTTCAGATAAATGCAGTCTTCCCAACTGGCATTCATTGTTATTTTGATCCATGTTTTAATTAAAAACTTGGGAATTTAAGATCAGTTGAATTGGAGTTATTTTTTAGTAAAAGATCCTGGTCTTCCTCTTCTCTCTGCCCCCAGATAAAACGCAAATACAGGAAATTCTCAAAGCCTTGCTTATTTCTGCTTAGTGAAGGAGAAAAAGTTGTTAAAGATTTATTTTCTTTACCTGGTTCTCACAAATGCGCATTATATATATAAACAATAATTTTGTTTTCCTATCTTATGACCTTTGTCTGCAGGTAAGCTTTCTTTTTTCCCTCTTTTTTCTGGTGACCTGGAAAATGTGGCCACATCACTGTTTCTGTAGCCAAAAGTTATATACATATATATTGAGGTTTCATTTTTATTTCCCTAAATTATAGATCCTTAATGGAATGAATTGACCCTTTTTCTGGCTGGGAAAAGGAGCTGGCACGCTCTGTGTTTAAAGCTATCTATAAATAGTCTCTCCTTTTTGTATCTATGCATTTTTAAGTACTTAGTCGTGTAATTGTCATTGAAACTCGAGTGTTCCATAGTTGGGAAAAAACTTTGTTAAAATCTTCCTCAGGGTTTAGAAAACCCTTGGAAAGGGATAAACTAACACAGGATGACTAAATGGAATTTTAGAAATTAATTACATGTAAAAAGTCACTGTTTTTTTAGAAGCATTGTCAGCCCATGGTCTCAGTGCTGCCATGTCTCAGTGGCAAAGACTGGTCTGAAATGTTGCAGAGGTATTGGATGCATTTAAAGAGTGAAAGACAAACACAAATACCTCCTTTTATCTCTTCAGGTTTTTTTTATTTGTTTGTCTTCACCTTTTAATTTATTTAATATTATTCTTGCAGTCTCACGTTGCAGACTCTTGATTACACAAAACTGCTTGTAGAGTGGTCTGTACGGCTTTACAATTTTGCTGTTTCTTTCAGATCATGACAGTGTGGGTAGAGGGAGAATGCAGGAGGATCCTGAGCCTGCTCCCATGTGCTGTACCTGTTACTTCATGATGAAATATCTTGAGTCTGCCTGCTGAAACTGAAGATGCTTTTTTTTTTTTCCTGTTTAAGAAATATTAGCCATAACTTCTTTACTTCTGAAATTAATTTCTTTCTTCTACCACTACTTATGCTTATCTCTTTGCCAGCAGTGAAAGAAACAGCAACTTAATGCAAAGGAAATCACACCTGATTTATTCACGCTTGTATAAACAGCATGTATTTCTTCACATGCAGGTAAATGGAATTATAAAGACAAGACTTTGTGAATAAAATTTTGAGAAATGAGAGTTCACTAGTAACTCATTTACCATGACAGGAGATGAATAGAGGTAATTTAGTCTCGTAAAAGTAAAATTGGCTCATGTCTTACACAGGAGTGGGAGAAAGAATATTGTTTAGTGGCTGGAAAGCAGCACAGAGTTAAGAATTGGCAGCTGAGGGGGATTGTCTGCCTGCCTGCATAACCTGGGTGAGTCATTTTGTGTGCCTGGTGTAAGTGCTCCCTTTTGTAAATACAGGTCTAATTTTTTGGTGAGTTCCTAGAGGGTTTTGTTCTTCACAATGTGAAGCATGAGAAAATAGGACTCAGTGTGGTGCTGGTCTATTGCTGTGTTTTAATAAGAGTTTCCCTCTCTCTTTTCTGCTCCTGTGGCTGATATATTTGCTCTGTAAGTGCTTTTCAGCCTTCAGATCTGTCCTGGGCACAGTGAGAGCGGAAAACAGGCTTGAAAGTAATCCTGAAGGAAAAGCAAATATCCCTTGGTTTTAAAGATATATAATAGTTAGATGAAAAAATTAGGGCCTGCAGGACTAGGCATGATGAGGTTCAGATGAAGTACAAGATCCTCTAAGGTACCTGCTTGGACAAATAAGCAGGACTGAGGGTACAAATGAAGTGTGCCTGGGAGGATATTTCCTCCAAAAAAACCCAAAAACCCAAATCAAACAAACGGGAAAAAAGCACAACTCAAAAAGCAAAGAGAGACTGGGTAAAACTGCATGAAGAAATTCCCCTTGTTACCAGTTAGAGTGCTGGGGAAAATCCTTGAGCTAGATGACGGTCAGGGCCACTCTGTGGTGCTGGCTGGCCAGTGGCTCAAGGTCTAGAGCCACCAAGGACCTGAAGTGGGATAGACCGGGCAAGAAGGAGGTGGCTGCAAAAAATGTGTGAAATGAGCAAACGGTTTTTCATAAATTGTCTGGAGCAATTTGTTTCCCACTATGTAGGAAAAACACAAAGGGTTTTGTTGTGGTCGGTTTTTATTCTTTTTTTGTTGTTGTTAATTTTGAAGGTGAGACAGAAAGAGAAAAGAAGGCTGTCAATGTGATCTACCTAAGGCTGTCGATATGGTCTACTTAAGACTGCCAATGTGGTCTACCTGGACTTCAGTAAAGCCTTTGGCACTGTCCTCCACAACATCCTCATGGAGAAACTGACTGCCCATGGTTTGGATGGGCGTATGGTCTGCTGGGTGAAACACTGGCAGGATGGCCGTGCCCAAAGAGTTGTGGTCAAAGGAGTTAAAACCAGTTGGCAGCCAGTCATGGAGCGGTGTCCCCCAGGGCTTGGTACTGGGGCCACTTCTTTTTAACATCTTTATTAACAATCTTGATGAGGGGATTGAGAGCACCCTCAGTAAGTTTGCAGACGATGCCAAGTTGGGAGAGAGTGTTGATCTGCCTGAGGGGAGAAAGGCACTACAGAGGGACCTGGATAGACTGGACTGATGGGCCAGGATTAACTGTATGAGTTCCAATAGGGCCAAGAGTCGGGTCCTGCATTTTGGTCATAACAACCCCAGACAACACTACAGGCTTGGGGAGGAGTGGCTGGAAAGCTGCCTGATGGAAAAGGACTTTGGTGTACTGATGGACAGTTGGCTGAGTATGAGCCAGCAGTGTGCCCAGGTGGCCAAGAAGGCCAATGGCATCCTGGCTCATATCAGGAATGGCGTGGTAAGTGGGACTAGGAAGTAATCTTGTCCCTGTACTCGGCACTGGTAAGGCCCCACCTCAAGTACTGTGTTCAGTTTTGGGCACCTCAGTACAGAAAGGACATTAAGGTGCTGGAGCAGGTCCAAAGAAAGGCAACAAGGCTTGTGAAGGTCTTGGAGAATATGTCCTATAAGGAGAGACTGGAGGAACTGGGGCTGTTTAGGATGGGGAAAAGGAGGCTGAGAGGAGACCTTATTGCTCTCTTCTAATACCTGAAAGGTGCTTACAGCGAGAGTGGGGTTGGCCTCTTCTCACTGGTGACAGGTGACAGGACAAGGGGAAATGGCCTCAAGTTGTGCCAAGGGAGGTTTAGATTGAATATCAGGAAAAACTTTTTTACAGAAAGGGTTGTTAAGCACTAGAATAGGCTCCCCACGGAGGCAGTTGAGTCACCATCCCTAGATGTGTTTAAAGATCTTTTGGATGTGGTGCTCAGGGGCATGATTTAACAGAGGGTTGTTAGAGTTAGGGTAGTATGGTTAGGTTGTGGTTGGACCTGATGATCCTTAAGGTCTTTTCCAACCTGAGTGATTCTATGATTCTATGATTCTAAGAGGTTTGAGGTTAAACTGGGTGGGTGCTGACATAGCCTTTGTTCTTAGAAGGGTCAAGAGTATATGCTTCATAAAGATCTGTACTATCAAAAATTCAATGGTTCCACAGTGCAGGTAGTGTTTGTTTAATGGTGTTGAACAGTTTAAATAACAGAAGTGTCTGTTTTCTGCCTAAGAACGTAGCTTTCAGCATTTTCACTCTCTTAAGAATGAACATTAATACTGATTGATTTCTATTTTGGCTCACAAAAAGTTACTCTTGGTCTGTTGGAAGACTGGTTATAATAATCTAAAACGAGGTTGCTAAATCTTACGTTATCATTAATTACCTTAATTATATGGTTCTGTTTTCATTTTGGAGATGTTAGTTTCCCTGAGTAGCAATGATGAGCACCAAGCTGTGTTCTCTTAAATGATTAACACATTATTTCTGGTAGCTGGAGACTGTAAGATGACTTGTGTCTCTTTAAAATGTTCCCCTGAATTACTCAGAAGATGCTGCTGTGTCGATAGCACCCTTCTGCTTCTCTGCTTTTAATCTGTTCATCACGCTGCAAATCTGTAAATAATATTGTTTACAACAGTTTTTGGTTCATTGCTAAGCATGACAGCTAGCTTTGGCCTGGGACTTGCTGAAATCGGCAGTGATCACTCTGGACCAGCACTAATCCGATCACTGTGCAGGCTGGGCTGTGCGATACCACTGGGATTTCAAAAGCCTTTTCAAACCTAGCTAGCTGTAAAAGAAGCTCAGAGGCTGGTCTGGGCAGAAACGAAAGAACCATACGAGCTGGAGGAAATACCTGTCTATCCCAACATTTAAAAGGTCTGCGTGCACCTGTCTCTAAGATGTTTACTTCAGAAAAGACTGTAGCTACGTACTTAATAGCAAAAGGGGGCAGCAAGGGGTTAGAGCAGGCTGTGGAGTCACTGAGGCTCAGCAGAGAGCCAGAGAGATGAATAAAGACTCCTGAGTGATGTTTGCATTGCAGAGCAATGAACAACCCATGACTGCTCTCTCCAGAGCCAGGGGGGTGGGGGAGGGAATTACTAACACATGGGGTTTGTTTCTTTTGCTGTTTTAACATAGAGTAAGACAAAAATTGATTGTAATATAACATGCATTTTAATAAGCCAGTGAAAGAAAGCCATGCAAGAATATTCTCAGCTTTCGCAGGCAGGAAAATTCTTTCACACTAACAGCACCCACAGGTACTGTGGGAAAGCACCAAGCCCATGACCACACTGTAGAGTGGGAGGTGAATTGTTGCACAGTGAGGGGACAGGAGGCAGCCTATAAATTCTGGCTGATATCAGAGTAATGATATATACATATTTTTTCTGGCTGTAATTATCTGGTCATATTTTCAATG
This sequence comes from Tragopan temminckii, assembly GCA_028571105.1. Taxonomy (NCBI): domain Eukaryota; kingdom Metazoa; phylum Chordata; class Aves; order Galliformes; family Phasianidae; genus Tragopan; species Tragopan temminckii. The sequence goes on along the minus strand of JAOWBP010001760.1, from coordinate 52,895,735 downwards.
GTTGACTTCTACCTTAGGGTAAGACCTAGGATCTTGCCCTTGCTGCGTGTCTCAGGCCCTAAGGAAAAGGAATCTCTGAAGTGTTAGTTCAATTTCCACTGCAGTTCCATTCTTGGTCTGCTTGATGATGACTCAAAGAAGTGCAATGAAACTGATGAAGCATCTAGAGAAACAACTTGTATGAGGAGCGGCTGAAGGAACTGGGATTATTTAGCCTAGAGAAAAGGAAACTCAAGTGAGACCTTATTTCTCTCTGCAGCTACCTGAAAGAAGGTTGTAGTGAGGTAGGATCAGTCTCTTCTCCCAAGCAACAACTGACAGAACAAGAGGAAATGGCCTCAGGTTGCACAAGGTTTCTGTTGGATATTAGGAAAAATTTCAGAAGATTGTGAAACATTGGAACAGGCTGAAATGGTTGAATCACTATCTCTGGGTTTATTTTAAAGACGTGTAGATGTGTTGCTTAGGGACATGGTTTAGTGGTAGACTTGACAATGCTAGGTTAACTGTTAGGCTTGATGACCCCAGGGGACTTTTTCAACCTAAATGATTCTGTTGTCCTTACCCTGCTTTGTGGTTTCTGCAAATGGAAGTTTATGATGTTGTCTCTTCTCCAACATGGTGCTTTCTGCAACTCATTTTGACTTAATCTTTTCACCACTGATCTCCTTATGCCCTTATCTTATTTGAGAAATCGACCAGTGACTTAAATTTATCATATCTTCTATAGTAAAAAACATTTCAGGAAGAGAATGTGTCTGCATAACTTGTTCCACGTTTAAGGCATTATAGAGTATGAATGGTGGTTATTAATAATGCATCTCAAAAGGGTCTCTTATCTGACAAGTGTAGTTTTATTTTAATATATAATATTTATGTTGTGCATGTAAGTGTTCTGCAGTATATTTTATAAAATTAATGGATTCTCAGAAAATGGGAGTTCAGTATTATTCCTGGCTGTTAAATCTCTACTGAGAAATAGAAAGAGGCTGCAGGATTTTGCATGCAAATTATGAAAGGTGGAGATTATACTTTATAGATGCTAGCAGCCAGTGCTGGGAGATTTTGGAAAAGAGCCGGAGATGTGATGGATGAAAATATCTGAGAGTGATGGAGAAAATAAAGCTCCAAATTTCATTGAAGCCATTCACGTGAAGACATGTACACTTTAACTAAAGAAGCCAAATATCAGTTGAAATGAAGTCACTGATTTTTTTTTTCAGCTGATACAACATAGTTCTGAATTATAAGAAAATGTATAGTTTGCTGAAAGTGAATAAATCCACACAGTGTTTATCTTCTAAAATAACTGCGTTTTAAAAATAGATCATCCGTAGGATATTAATAAAAAGAAAAGACAAAGCACCTATGCTTTCTTTTCATAGTGCTCCCTAGGCTATATCTGCTTCATAAATTTCCATGTAAAATTGTATGAAATGTTTTCTCTGGGTGAAAAATTGACTTCGCTAAAGTACACAGAAATGGGAGTTTAGCTGCTGACTTAAATTGAGCTGGTTTTCCTCTTGTATAAGTTACTTTAAGAGAGAAAAATGCTCACTGATGCAAGAAAATTTCCAGTTAGCCCACCGTGATGACAGTGTATGTATAAAGAGAGGAGACTGAGTGCCTCAAACAACTCATGATCATGAACAACCAATTAACCCTACAGTCAGAAAATATCCAATCACTTCAATGTGAGGTTGTTTCTCCTCCTCCTTTCGGCTTTGTACAGAAAGTAATGAGAATTATATGCTGAGGCTCTATGCTAAAGTCTGTCAAATCTTGCTGCAGAAGTGGATACTTACAAGGATTTCTTACATCTGTAAATATAGTGTAAAACACTAACAGTCTGCAAGATCTTTCTTCTTTATTGAGAAGCATTCAATTTTTGAGTTAAAGTAATATGTGGACAGCAGCATTTTACTGGACAAATGTATTTGATTTCTGATCCAAGAAACAATTGTGGAGTACTTTGCTGGTTATTCAGAGATAAATGTTAAACAAAATGCCAAGTTATTTTTTTCTCTGTAATCTCAATTTCCTTTAACCTAATATAGTTTTTCAGATCTTTAGATGTGGGTGCAACACCATCTAGCTTCACTCAAGAACTGAGTCCCGCAATGGAAATTTTACCACAGTAGTCAAAGGCCATTGCAGAAACTGGACTGCACGGACCCTTCCTGGCTCAGAGACCCTGGGGAAGCCTGCTGAGTAATTGTTCATTATGTAGGTCCTGCCTTATCTTCTCCCCCTTATTTGCATCTGTGGGTGTCAGGAGAGAGGTGATCAATAAGATGATAAACTCATTTTTTCCTGTCTCTGTCCCATTGGACCATAAAGTTGTATTTTAATTAGTTTTCTATCTGTATTCTTACAGTGACACTTACGGTAGAAAGGTACTCTGAGAAAAAGAGGAAATAAGTTTTCTTAAGAGACTTGAAGACTTTTCCTAGCATTTTTCTTTGAAGTTCCTGTGCTCTCAGCCCTCTAATTATCCTGCTTTCTCTCTGTTCTCCTGGCACTGGTTGCACATGACCCAAGATACTGAGCCCAGGTTCCTGGGCTGCATGAGCAGAGGGTTGTTTTTGTGCAAGTTGTGCTTGGCTTGTGCTTGCTTCTGGTCAGTGTCTGCTGTACTGTGGCTCCCAGTCAGATGGATCAGTGTGGTGAGAGTTGGTTTTCCACTGTAAGGGCAGTGGAAAATGCATGTTTGAAGCTACTTCCTGGCAATTTCCTGCTAAATGAAAGTACTGGAGAAAAATAAAGCAATGCTCTTACTTGGGATTCAGAGTTTCCAGAGAAATTCCCTGGCTGCAGCAGGCCTTAGGCAAGCTTGCTTCCTTCTGACTCTGGTTGGAGAGGTGTTGTTTGTGGCCTCTGGCTTTGTGGCAGCTGAGACTCCTGAACACCTCGATCCTGTCGCTGGGCCCTGCTCAGACAACATGTAAGTAGGCACCACAGTGGGACAGAGAGGTCCAGGAGGGTAGGACACGGGGTGGCATTTTACAACTTCTACTGACACTTGACCTGCATCTTTCACTGCCCATGTGAGTACCTGAGCCTCTGGTTGTTTGGATGGATTTTCTGGTCAAAAGATGACAGTGTTTGTTACAGGAAAAAACATTTCTAACTAAAAGTTACATTGAAAATGGTGCACTGCCAAGGAGCTATAGGTTCTTACAGATAGCAAATCTACTCCCTGAGCTAGCTGTGCCCTCAGTTTCATGTATAGCAGCAGTGAATAGAAGACATTTCCTTATGATTTGTACCATAGTCTCAGTAGGTTTCAGTTCTCTTCAGACTAAGCAGCAGCCCTTCCTTGAACAGAAGATGCCTGCTACAGTTTAACGCAGCAGGTGACTGACTAAGTACCACCCAATCATTTGCTCACTCTCCCCATTCACAGTGATATGGGGGAGAGAGCTGGGATTAAAAAAAGTAGAACTTGTGGGTTGTGATAAAACTATTTACTAAGATATAGAAAAGGAAAAGGGTAGTAGCTATGACTGTGTGTATATACATGTGTGTATGATTTACTAAGATATAGAAAAGGAAAAGGGTAGTTGGTATGACTGTGTGTATATACGTGTGTGTATGTATGAACGTATTTAACAAGTGGTGCACAAATGGTTGCTTGCCACCTGCTAACCAGTGCTCAATTAGCCCCCTGAGCAGCAAAAGAGCCAAATGAATCTGCACTTCAAAACTCTTTCTGCTTGATGTCATATGATATGGAATATCCCTTCAGCCAGTTTAAGTCAGCTGTCCTTAGCAGCAGCTATAAACAAAATATAGCATCATACCAGTCACTCTGAAGAAACTGTCCCAGCTGAAACTAAATGCTTCAAATTCACCAGTGATGGCTCCAAAGTGGCCACAGCCTCCTTGCTACGTGCTTCCAGGACAAAAGGCCATGCCATTGGAGTCAGCTGGGTTACAGGTGAGGGGCTGGGAGAAGGGAGGCCAGGGGACACCAGTGACACAGGCAGCCATGCCAGTTGGCAGCAAACTCTGCCTTATACAGGCAGAACATGAGGGAATATGTCCCTGGTTACTGAGCCACCAAGAAAGAGCTCTAAGTCACCTGAGCTGGCTCGTTAAGACTCTTCTTCCTTTCCAAGAATCAGCACACTAAACGTGTCTGGATGATAAATTCCTTTTGTGAAATTTTGAGTCAGTATGTCTTGCACTCCTTAGGCTTCAGTGATCTGATGCTTGTCAGCTCCTACCCAGGATGGCTATGGAGTGTTGAAGCATTAGTCTGTTGTTGCTGACCTTGCCATTTCTGGGTGGTATCTTTGGGATGTTCCAAAACCCTTATGTAGCTGTAGGTTGAGCAGTGTTATATAAACTGCGGTGACTGGAATTGCTCATGCAAAATATGTTTCTGTAGCTAGTCCTGTTTCTGCTTACTTATGTACCATGGAATTGTAGCTTAATATTTAAAGTAACATAAAATGCACGCAGTTTATTTATTAAACATTGGAGCCCAAACACATTCAAATGGAAATACAAATCCTTGTATATACTTTGGGTATAGTTTTGCTCCTCCTTTTACTTAGTCCCCACTGCTCTGCAGCTCTTTGCAGTATACTTTTGAAATAGGCTGCTGTAATATTTTAAATTGCAGGTGGAAGGAATGGGACAAAGTTTAAGATTCTTGTATGCAACATGTAGCAAAAAATTTTCACACAATTTTTACCGTACAATTGGACAATAAAAGCAAGGGTATTAATCTATTTTTATTATCTCTTTTCATAGAATCACAGAACTGTTAGAAGGGACTCTTATAGGTAATCTAATCCAGCTCCCCTGCAATGAAAAGGGACACCTACAGCTAGATCAGGTTCCTCAGAGCTCTGCCCAGTGTGGCTGTGCAGCTGTGACCCTGAATGTCTCCAGTGGGGTTATCCACCACTTCTCTGGGCAACCTGTTTCAGTGCTTCACTGCCCTTACTGTAATAAACTTTTTTCTTATATCCAATCTAGATCTCTCCTCTTTTAGTTTGAAATAATCTCCTGTTGTCCTATCACAACAGATCCTGCTGAAGAGCCTACCCCCTTCCTTCTCATAGCCCCCCTTTAGATACTGAAGGGCTGATTCCAGGTCTTTCAGATCTTTTTGTAAGTTGAGTGATTTAAAATGCAAGGAAGAAGTTGTACTAATTTGTAAGAACTGGGAGAAGATGTTGACTGTCTTGAGGGCAAAGAGGCCTCACAGGAGATCACAAGTTAGAGGGCTGGGCAATCACCAATTGTAAGAGGTTGAATGAGAGCAAGTGTTGGATTCTTCTCCTGGGAGGGTGCAACCCTGGGTATACATACACAGTGGGGGAGAAGAGGCTAGAGAGCAGTCCCGTGGAAAGAAACCTAGGAGTGTTGTTTGATGACAAGTTGAACGTTAGTCAGCAGTGTGCCTTGGCAGCCCAAAAAGCCATTTCCACCCCTGGTGAGGGAAGGGATTGTCCTGCTCTGC
>JAOWBP010001760.1:52864397-52878691 GCA_028571105.1 Tragopan temminckii | reverse complement strand
TCCATGTCTGAGGAGGCCAGCTCTCACTTCCCATTTCTCAGATGGGATACACTCTCCTTTGCCTGTCTTTTCTGCCCCAAAGTATCTAAAGAATCCCTTCTTGTTGTTTTTCACGTGCCTCACCAAGTTCAATTCTATCTGCACCTTGGCTTTCCTGATCCCATCCCTATACTATAGCAAATACACTTCACAGAACTTATTTCCACATCCAAGACTCAAATACGTCATATTTTCACTTTCCATTCACATGCACCAATACTCAGCATCTTGAGCAGAATATTCAAATATGACCTTGATCAGGGAAATATTTGATAAAGAAAAATCACAAGGTATTTTTCAAGTATACAATACCAACAGGAGATGAGTCAGTCAAAATCATCTTATTTCATTTAGTAAATCTCTGGAAACGTGAGTTTATATTACTGATTTAAAATGATTACTTACTTTTCAACTGCTAAGCAAAATCCAGATTTTGTTCAATAGCTCACATAACAAGATACTAGAATTTAGTAAGAAAAGAAACCTCTAGAACATTACCTCTACAGCTTCCCATGCCCACTGCCTGTACTTTGGGTCATGAGTAAGCCGCCACATGTACATGTAGGTCTCTATGACTTCTGGTCGTAGGATGTAGTATTTTTCATTTTGTCTTGTAGCAATGGCCTCAACTCCACCATCAAATCTGAATGCTTCTGGCCCCAGTTTCATACCTACCCAATACAAAAACATATGCTGAAGTAAAGGCATTAAGAGGTTTCAAATCATGTAACTTGCCAAATTAACTATCATTTCATACCACACAAGGCATGCTACCTAAAATGTATGTAATTTTTGACAGATACTAAAGCAGCTTCTTTTTCTAATATTTTGCAAATAATTCACAGTGCTGAAGAGCTATTTTTTATCAATGCCTTAAACAGAAGTTCCAGTTTGAACAGCGATGTTAACATTTGCATTCTGAGCAGTTTTATATAATTAGCAACATATTAGGTGTTCCTTAAAAGATGAGGATATTCACTTTTCTCTGTTAAACTTGATAATACACTCTGTGATCTGAAATGCTGCCAGGGTTATTTTTATAAGACGAAAGAAATTTCCTGCACAGAGATTCACTTTCTTTGTGCAATTCTTTATTTGCAGTATTGTACCAATAGAATTGAGAATAAAATATATATTTTTGGGCATAAAGCATAATTAATGATGCATAATTGAACAGATCCCCTCCCTCACTTATATATGGCTATGAAGAAATTGGCAACATGGGAAAAAAAAGCTGTAATGTTAGTTACTACAGTGAGCAGCTATAATTCAGATGTACAGAAATTATTTATGAAACAAAGCAGCCATTCTTAAAGTTACTTCTGAATCAAAGCATTTTATCAGAGAAAGGATGAAGAGTTTTTGCTATGATTCAACTTCCATTCACCACTGTGAATTAAACACTGATGGCTGCCTTCATAAAACCAAACTCTCTGATACTGTACTTACTTGTACGATCATAGGATTCGTGGCAAGTTCTAGCAATTTCAGCACCAAGCTCAATGTGATGGCCTGTCTTGTCACTAGGTGCTCCATCTGCTCCTAGAGCAAACATGCCTCCAGCAAAACAAGTCAGATGTCCCATCTTGTGTTCAAGCAGTCCACCCTTCCACTCAGCGATGTATGTCAGTCCACTACTTGATTTTCGAATGAGGTGGGTCTCGATGGCCTGTGGAAGCACATTATTTATTACTATTATTATTATTATTATTAATCATCAAAAGCATGGTAAAGCATGAAAGACCAAGACAGATAACAGAGAGACCTTAAGACTGTTTTATATGTCAGTTGTTTTTTCTCTGTGTTGCCTTTGCTTATAAGGTAAAATGGATGAGCTGGCACAAATTCAAAGTGTAGCTAAATCAACATAGATTAGAATACATTGGTAATGATGATTAACACTGCCACAACTTTCAGCAATTTACACACTATATCTCACACAAAAGGCCTAAAAAATGAAATAGCATTTTAATATTTTTCTTCTCCTTTCTAATTTGAACATTTTCAGATAATTTCATTTTTAATGGTGATTAGCAATTATTTTAGCTTCCATATTTCCAAAATGAATATGTTTATTGATATAAATTAATGTGTATTATATGCAGGTCTAAATTAATATTCAAAACATCTGAGTCAGTATACTAAACAATGCTGGGCTTTAGGGACTATACGGCACTCCCAACCAAGACCAATGAATTTCCCCCCAAGATTGAATTCCTCCATAATCAAGAGCAGAGACTCAGACTTCTAGAAAAAAAATAATAAAAAAATAAAAAACCAAAAACTAAACAGAAGAAGAAACACATCTCCGGGAAAGAATTAGAAGTGGGTGCTGATAGCAATGTCTGGTCACTGATTACCAAATCCAGAAAAACATCCATATGTTTTCAGAGGAACAGAATTAAAACAATGGTGGTAATGCAGGGGAGCACATTAATTATAAACACACAGAGAAATTAAGTTATTGCCTTTAAAGGGTAGTGTAGAGGAAATTAACATCTCTATCACACATTCAGTTTAACCACCAGTGTTCAGGTTTATTCTATTGAAATCATGAGATCCAGAAACAGTACTGAGCATGCATTGTACAAGAGAAAGAAAATTAATAAAGTATCAATACAGAGAACTGTGAATAAAAAATCCAGGATTAAAAACAATGTGTAATAATGAGAAGGTATTGATTATAGTTATTTCTTCCCATTTAAACATCTGTAAAGGTTGTTTTATAAAAGTCTTTTGTTTCCTCCTGGATTATGTACTTTTAGCATTGGATGCCAAGTGAAAACATACCTAAATTTTAAAGCATCAGTAAATAACGAAGTTTTCTGTATTTTAAACAAATCCTGTGTAAATCAACCTATAGAAAGAGGAATTAAACACAAAGGGGGAAGGGATGAGAGATGTATTCCTTAAGCATCCAAACAACATACTCCACTGTGGAAGATGAAAGAATTACAGGGGTTAAGGTGATGTGAAGCTAACAGTGGCCATGTATTCCAAGCGCATTATTAAAAAGCTTTTTTGTCATGTTGGGAAACTAGTAGCGGAATACCTAGGTACAGCTTTTTAAAATAATGTTCTTTGAAATGTGTTTTCTTTCAGTTATCTCATTGTGTATGAAGTACTTTAATTTATAATTAAAGAACTGATAGAACAGAGTTCATAGAACCTGCTACAAAATGTACTGCTGCATAAACAGGTGAAATTTATAAGAAGATAGAAATTATTGGAAAACTTCCAACATCTTTCAGTGTGCTGTTCACATTTTTATAAAACAGTTTGTGTACTCCGAAAGGATACCTTATTGCTAGAACACACAACAGTTTTGTGGGAAATAGCTTTCAGACGACTGAGACATTCTCAAGGATAAGTAATCTAAAATCAAGTTCGGAAATGAAAAAGTTTTAATTTAGTGATGCTTCATTAGGCCGTTCAGCAGGGTATCTCCATCTCATCAAATCAACAATTCTGTTAATGCCTGATAGCGCTGTTGGTCACTTAACAGTCGATTAAGAATTTATTATGAAAACAAACAAATTAAAATTTGATTGATAAATAAATTTATTTATATTGCCTTTTTTTCTTTTTTTTTTTCTTTTTTTTTTTAAATGAAAGAGAGACTGGAGCATTACTGTACCTGACAGAAATCACAGTGGTCATACACATCATATGCATTCAGATGTACAAGAACAAAACCAGACACCAGTAAGCCTTTCAGTGTTATGTTTTTTGTTCCCCCTCTTTTTTTTTTTTTTTTTTTTTTTGTCTCTGGTTAAAATGTCAAACTGAGATAAAATTCATTGGAGAAATTTTAAAATCAATTTAAGAAGCCAGCATTAGAAAATAACCTGATGCTAATTGATATTAAAATGTTGCAAAATATAAATAATTTCCAAATTGGTCATCCTTTGGAGAGAACATTATACATTATACTGATTTTATTAATGAGCCCTATTAAGAACTAGTTATCTTCACTATGTAAGCATTTTATTTAAAGTTATTTTCATTGTGTAGTTGTTTTATATATTATGGACTCTCAAATTGCCTTGTTATTCTCACTATAATTGCAGAACCTGAGTGCTAGAGTGGCTCCCTCGGCCACTCCCCATAAGACTTGTGCTCCAGACTCCTCACCACTTTCGTTGTCCTTCTCTGGACACACTCCAGGGCCTTGATGTCTTTCTTGTAGTGAGGGGCCGAAAACTAAACACAGTACTTGAGGTGCTCAAAGAACTTGATAGTAAAAAATATTTAGCATTATGAAAGATCAGCATATTTAGAAAGCCTCAAAAACGTAAATGATTTATATATTAATAAATCTATAGCCTGCATGAGTACAACACTTAAAAGAAAACCCCCAACATAACTATCATTAATGTATTCTCTGAAATTATAAACTGTACAGGTGATAACTATCAATTAATGTATTCTCTGAAATTATAAACTGTACAGGTGACAGTATTTACTTTAAGATGTATGGTAATGCCTCCCTTTTCCCCACAAATCCAGCTTAACTACAGTTGGATTTCAGAATTTACTTTGAAATATTGATAAAGCACTACTTCTGGAATAATGTAGTGTTTTTGTAATGCATTAGCATATTACAGTATTTTCAAGGTAAATAATAAACAAAAATCACTAATCTTTCAATTATCAGTTCAGAATCTATATTCACAGCCATTCAATATCCATTCACTGGAATTTTTAAACAGTTCAATTCAAACATTTTAATACTTTTACAGGTTAAATCAGTGAGCACTTTTTAAACAGAACATAAAACTTTTTTTTCAGAGAGAACTTCACACAGCTTTTAAGTGCCATCAGGACAGACTGAACAAAGATTTTTGTTTTTTAAATAAGCTTGAGTTCCAGAGAACAAGGTTAAAACACTGGTTGGAATGAATGGACAAGTGTTTAAGGGTAAAAAAATCTGAAGACAAAGTTAAGAAAGTAGTAGGATGAGGAAGAAATACTATCAGTTTAAACAAGAATATAACAGGTGTCTGAACTTGAGGAGTAGGATGAAAAACTTGGGCTTATGAGCTCATAGCGAAATGCTGATTGCTATCTGCAGTGCTGTAGGTGAAGTTCTGGCAAGGAACTGAAGTAGCTAAAACAAATCATTATAAAAGAAGATTAGGTAGCAATTTGATAAGGATCCACCCAAGTGAAAATTTCTATTTGGCAGAATTAATTTTCAATTTCATACTCAGAATCAATTTACTTTTGTTTTGACATAATTATCTACACATTTCAAAAAGGCACACATTTATTTTAAGCACAGCTCTAGTATAACTTAGAGCCTGTCTACAAATAACCCCTTCTGAGTTTCAGTACTTGTAAGGTTGTGTCATATTTTCACTATAGAGACTATTATTTAATTTTACTGCAATGAATATGCTCAACATAAACTAATAGACAACATCTGCAAAAAATTCAAAAGGCTAGAAGAATGTGAGCTTTTATTAGCTGATAATACATTATTGATGGCTAATTGTTAGGAGCCAGCACAGATTTCCTTTTAAGTAAATGGAAATTTCATGTAACTGTTTTACAGAACGTGTTTCTGCAAATCAATTAGAATTTTTTTTTGTATCAAGGTAATGCAGAAAACCTGTGCAACATAAAAGGTTGCAAAGAAAAAGTGGCTGCAAATGCTTGCTCTTGAAGGGAACAAGAGAGGATGCTACCTGCCAGTGACTAGAAAAAAAAGATGTAGATAATCTGACTCCAGACTATCCCTGACAAAAAAGGAAATGAAGGAAGGGAGGCTAAAGAGAAATAAATGCTTGCCAGCTATTAAAACAAATACATTCACTTCATGTAAGGGCTGTATGGTATGCGGTTTGGAGTATGCCTCTAAGCTCTCTTAGCCAGACTAACTCTTACGACTGATTCAGTTCCTGGAAATTTTTTGTGTTTTTATGCTTTTATGCAATGCTCTGCTTACAGTCCTCACTGCAATTAAGCTTTTAGCTAAATTACAGAATCACAGAATCACAGAATGGCCAGGGTTGGTAGGTACCTCAAGGATCATGAATCTCCAACCCCCCCGCCATATGCAGGGCCACCAATCTTCCCATTTAATACTAGACCAGGCTGCCCAGGGCCCCACCCCAATCTGGCCTTGAACACCTCTAGGGACGGGGCATCCAAAATTGTCTTTTTTTTTCCCCATCTTGTGGGAAATTATCTCTCTGATACAATAACTGTAAAAATGCTTGAAAATTCACTTAGAAACACTAATAGCCCCTTCTACATTTTGTAGTGTGACTCAAGTGCACCTTGTAGTACTGGCATCTTTCTCATCAGTTTACATTATAAAATTATACCTCTGCCTATCTGTTTCTTAGTTACCCATTTCCATTTTCACCCACACAGTTCTTTGGTATGTTGGTGCCCTCCCTGGGATCTCCAGCACTATTTGTGATTCAGGAAAACAGGATTCTCTGATGCTAGTCTGTCAGCTCTCCTAACCTCCAGGGACTGCAAGGGACAAAATGCAGTTTACACACAGTCTTTTTCTCACCTCTTCCTCTTGTGATTGAGAGAAGTCCTTCATTTACCCTTTGAGTTGTTTAGGATGTAGAACTGGATTGCTTATAGAGCAAAATGGATGACATAGAATTTAAGTAATCTCAGTGTTCAAATGAGTTAAGAAAGGAAAAAATATCAACAAGCTTATTGTTAGTAGAGGGTATTCTCATGGTGGATTATGTCACCAAGGATGAAAAGTGTAGACACAGATGTAGGCTTCTCAGTAAAAATGTCTTGTACCTAAGAAAGTCGCTAAATTCAAAATAAACACACAATACAAAAAAAGTTAACTCTGCATAAGGAGAAGAGATGAGAAATGATAAACCACAAAATACAGTGAAAACTTACACTCTACTTCTTCAAGCATGTATACATTTTAACTCTCCTTTTACAAAAACTGCTTTATTTTGATTAATGAGTTTCAGCGACTATATCCATTTAAAGAACAAAACCCAGGCATTTCCTTTCCTACCTCAAGATGTCACTGTAGCTGGACATAAAACTTTCTTGCAAGCCAGAGCTATCCATTTCCCTTCAGTAATAAATTTGAAACTTCAAAAATATCATCCTTGTTTTCAACTTCCAGGGCTTATGATGTTTGCCTTGGGGATAATTACAGCTCTGTATGCTTCTTTATAATAAAGCACAATAAATTATCTCAGTCCACACTTTTAATACATTTTTCTTCCCCTAGGGATCTTCTTAAACAGTATTTTGACAATTTGAAGCAACGATGAGCATGAAAGAGAATTCTACAGTATGGTATTTCTAAGAATTCAAAAGTGGCAATTTTCTTGCTTTTTATTTTAGTATTTATGGCCTGTATGAGTACAATTTATTGCTTTGAACCAGCACAAAGCAGGCAGGTCAGGATCACTGTGGTTTCACATACTTTGAATATGTATGTCACATGACCGTTTTACTGACTTTGAGTTTCTTTCATCATCTTCTCTATATTGAGTTGATCTAATGCAATAGGTACTTTTTTTCTTCACCAGTCCTCACAATTCATACAATGTGTCATTTATCCAAAATTCCCATGAATTTATTTCTCATTCCAATGAGAAAAGTTTGAAATTTCCATTATTCCATTATTACTGCCATTTTGAAGATGGTAGAAAACACATCACACAAGTTTTTTCCTAAACTTAAATTTTGTATTGAACTTATGTAAGTATGACAAGACACATGAGTCATGTGAAAGCATACTGACAGAGTAGCTAGCATGAAATAGGAAGTTTGACCCTTTGCTACCATTAATTCAAATGATTCAGCCGAAGAAAAGTATATGGTTTCCACTTGAGAATCCAACTTCTTACTGAACTCTGCTTTTCAAAGATGAAAACTGAAATCTGAATACAGAAGAACTTTCATTTGTTTTAAGACTATATGAAAGAAACATTTTGACATAAGAAACACTGTGAAGCACTTACTGCTTTTGGACCTGACATGCTACAAAGACAAGCTCACATGTGAAATGAAATACGAATGAAGTAAAGGAGATACCTACATTTTCAAAATGGAAAAGTTGGCAAGCATTTAACTACTATGATACCTACCCATCTGATCTCTAAAAGATGATTAAGTTCTAGAGGAAGGCTGATAATCTACTTTTGCCTGAAAATCTACTTATGTATTTTTGTCTGTAAAGGCCTATTAGTGTCTCCAAGAGCACCAGTGCTCTTGCACTAAAGGTACTTAATGCTGTCTGCTACCAGAAGGCAAGATTTATTCACATTCTTCAAACAGTATTAACAGAATAGCATGAATCAAAGCAAGACTCCAAGTCTCTCTCAAAAATTTATATTTTATAATTTATCTATTTTTTGAATGTTCTAGAATAAATATCTGTCCCTCCTGGCAAGCTTTTTTGCTGTATTAGCCTTTGGGAAGGAAAGAAAAGCAGTGCAAGTATTAAGGATACAGCTGCTCAGACATGACAGGACTTTCTGATGACAAGAGCAAAGCCCCAGGCAAAATGGAGACAATTTCTCTTGCAAGACTTCTCTGGTTGAAATCCTCCTTCAAGAGCTCGAACAACTGTAAAGCTTGCTGCTTCTCATGATAGTCCATATACAAGCAAACAAACAACAAAGTACTTTGTATAGTCCAAAACATGGAGATTGCATAGTTCTAAGTAAATCATTAACATAAAAATCTGCAGAAGCCTTTTATAAGACTTTAGAAATTTTGCTTTCTGTTACAGTCTCAAAACTCCTCCCATACTTCTGACAGTAGAGGAAATCTAGCTTGAGAAAGAAAAAGGAGCATCAAGTCCTCTGGATGTTCTTGCCCCTTAAGCATAATGAATCTTGTGTTTCTGCATAATGCAGCTTTAGTATCACTACACACAGAACACTAGTGCAGCAGTATGATAAATAGTTTTAACAGAGCATCTGACAAACTATGTAAATAAACCACACATTTATTCATTCTCATACACTTAAGTCATAGACAAAATGTGTTCCTCCCTAAAATGAGTCCACAGTCCTAACTGCTTCACTGGGAAGATTAGCTCCTATTCAGCCATGCTGTCTGCTGATGCAGATTTATTCCATTTTCTGTTTCCTTGAGTGCCAAGAAGTGCTAAAATAGTGAATGTCCAATTCATTAATGTACTTTTTTTCTGGCTTTACTCAGCATGAAAAATTATTCTGAGTTGTTGCAGTTCTATCATTATCCATATCAGTTATGTAGTTTTTAGGGTCACTGTAATAGCAAAGCAAATCACTTTGAGTGACTGAGTGGAAACTGCAATCAACCCAGAGCAGCCACCAGCCTGTCACCACAGTTAAATACACCCTCTTGAAACCCTGGAGATGAAAGGGTCCTATCTGCCAATATCATGTTTCATTTTGCTAACAACACATTGCTTGGTCCCTCACTTAAATCAGAAAGGAGTCTGCGTGGTTCTGTTATATTTATCTGAATGGCTGAACTCTTGGACAGTTCTTAAAAATGTTCGTTGCTTAATGTTGACAATTAAATACACCACCACTACTTTCAAAACAAGTAAATAAATAAATAAATAAATAAATATTCTTCACATAGCTTCCCTGAGTATATATCAAGGTTACTCTCAACTGTTATTGAGACAAAAAAACAAAAAAGAGACAAAAAAATCCCAAACCAAAGAGTTCCTCTATAGTTTGTCTGAATACTCAAAATTCTGAGGCAAAAATTGGCTTTTTTCCCTTTAATACCCCAAAAAGTTTATGACATTCCTTAACAGCTTAATCCAGTCTAGCAGAAGGCTAAATTTCGGGAGTGTGCTGCTGAAATCCAGCAGAAAATGGCTGCGACCAGGTTTCACACCACCTAGCCTTTTAGCTATTTCTACCATTTTCTATTTCCACATTGTCAGAAGATAACTACTTCCCACGTCACAGCGTTACTTCTAAGCAGTTGTTATCCAGTGAGAGAAATTAGTAAATCTGAATGTCTAAAAGTACGCCACCATTTCTGCAGAACACAGCTGCTTTCCTCTCTGATACCACAGGGCCACTGCTGGCTGAACTGAACCAGCTTGGGAGCTGCTGGTGAGGGTTTCCTCCTTCTTCTATAAAGTTCTGCTGCGATGAGGTTCCTCTCACTTCAGAGCCCTCAAATATGGTGCTTCTTCAGAAATACACTTAAGAAGGAGATGAAGACAGTGTCAGAAGGAGAAGTACTTAGAATATAGAAAGCTGGAGGCAAAGACCATGAGAAAATATAATACAAAAATTAGGAACAGATATCAGAATGTCAAGAGGGTGAGACAACATATGAATAAAAGTAATGGGAAAACTACTCTTCAACTTTTAAAATGAGGGTTGGCATTCAAGAAAGGAGGATTTGATGCAGTTGCTTGTGACTTGCTGTTGCTAGACTAAAGTGAATCCAGAAGGTTCATTTTTGCTCTAAATTATCATACTATTTTACTAAACCTACTCAGTTTTCCCTCAGAGATCAACTGCGCTAGCTGAAAAGAGATAAATATTTCCTGGATGCTTGCAAAGGCTGAAAGTTTGTTCTACGGTCAGTAAAATCCTCAAAGTAGGTAACATGTTCTATAACTAGGAGATGTTGCATGCTTTCTGTTTAAACTAGCTTAAGAAGATCTCTTCCTTCCTAAATTATGTGAAGGACATTATATAAAATAATGTATTACCTTTCAAAAGAAAAAAAATAACATACAGTAAAAATACATACACTTATATTTATGCAAATTCTAGAGTTTATGAATCTCTCTGATGGTCTTATAAATACATTCAAATTGTGCTCTGGTATTCAAAACAATATCTCTGTCCCTTTTCCATGAGAAATAAACTTTTCTCAAAATAGCATCAGCCAAATATACGCCTCACTCATGGCAAATAAAATGTTTTTAAGCATAGTTTGGTATCTCATTGTATATTTTCATTTGTGGTTTCTGGATAGCAGGAGATATTGAATTAGGCAACAAGTCCTAACGTCATGCTTTTAGAACTTGCTGGGAATATGCAGGAACAAACGGCTGGGAATAAGTGTGCCATTCCCTTTGGTGTAGTCTTAAAAAGAAGCTGAAAGCATTGAGGGAAATTAATCTGAGAAAATACGATGCAGACTCAGAATGCCCAAAATGCAGAGGCTTAGTCATGAAAGACTGCAGTTTGTGCAGACACTTAAATTAAAGCTAATTTAGGTAAGTAAAGGATCAATAGCAATAAAGCCAATTTCAGGATGGATTTCAAAATAGACTAGTCACTCTGGTAAAGAACCTCACATGTCAGTGGCGCCCAGTCTGCAATTTCTATGATACTGCAGCTGCGCTGATGCTGTTATCTGGACAAGCTACATTACAACATCAAGCTATTCCTCCACATGCTGCATGTACTCTTTCAGCTTTGATACAGATGAACTGCACTACAGAAAGTGGAAAATACAAACATAGCTCACCTGCACAGACACACCTCACCAGCCAAGAAGGCTGCAAGAGCTGTGCGGCCACTCCTGGCCCTTTCCTCCATTGCCCAGGGAAGAGCATACAGGCCTCTCCCCCACTCATGTGCCTTGCTCAGGAGTGATCCAGACCCCTGAGTCTTTACCACCCACCCGAAATCTGGGATAGAAGCAGGGGAAAGCAGACAGACACTTTAGAAGTATCACCCATGGAGGTGTGTGGCTGCCCTTGGCTCCCTATTGGTAGTGGGCAGCAACATTCCTCTGTGTTCCCTAGGGGGCAGGGAGCAGGATGCACAATATCACTGCATTAGCAATATTCAGCCTGCAGCATCTTCCAGAAGAGCAATCCCCCTCTTTTTTATTGCACATGTCTATACACTAGCACTTACCCTGTGTAAGAATGCATTTAAAAGAAAGAAATGACATTGTTAAACCAGTGAAAGAAGACTTTGAGGTGGTTCAAAATGCCTTTCACAATAAGATGAATTGATATTGTATTACCAGATACTTTGTTCTTGCTTTTTGGCTGCTAACCTAATGGCTGAGCTATTACACTATCACTGCTCTTATATTATAACTTCAAATATACTGAAACCTAATTTAAAATCCACCTTTTGCTCAGTTATAAGTGGAAATGAGGCTGACCGCATCCAAATCTGCACTTACAAAATTAAAGGCAGGATTTTCTTAGCAGAGGATGCTCAGTTGTCAAATGTACTACCAGCAGGGATCACATCCTCCCTCAAATCATCACCATATGACTTTTCTCTCTAATGAAAAAAGTACTTCCAGTGAGTCAGGGCTGTATTTTTTAATGCCACCACTTTTTGCTGTGTGGGAAGTAAAAAGAGACTTATGTCTCTTCTCTAAGGACTGCATTTCCAGATGTATGAAAGAATAAGCAGATATTACTTGGCATCTTGAAGTTTTGTCTGCTGAGGCACTGTACATACATACAGTTAATAAGAGATAAAAGTCCCAGACCTAGAGAGCTTACAGTCAAAACAGATGAAAGGATGGGAAAAAAGAAGTAATATTATCCTCTTTTTTATACATATGAAAGCAAAGAACAGAGAAAATGGGTCATTTGCCCAGACTGCAAGGGAAGCCTGTAAATATGGATTTAAACGTAATGCTTCACAATTTTCAATCCAGTGTCAAAAAAATATTATTTCTCCAAAAACAGTATATTAAAGGAAATACCATCAATAACAAAGCAAATTGCAGACTAGCAGGATCATAAATAAAACAAAGCATTAAAAAAAAAAAAGTACCAACGATTCTGATTTTTGAGAACTTTCTCCTGTGTCCAATTTGAATAACTGTCTGTTTCACAGAGGTTGGCAAACGTATGCCTCTTGTAACAAAAAGGCATTGTAACAAAATTCATTCTTCTGTTAATATTATCTACCATAATACACTGATCCCTATTTTGACTACAGTCAAAATACTGTAAAAATAATACTGTAGTGGCTGAAGTATAAGGCTGTAACACAAAAGAGGAATTAGCTACTGAATATATGGAAGGAAAAAAAAAAGATATTAAGAGTCTATATAGAGAAAATTCAGGGAAATACTGAACATCTACCTGAGAGCTACTTCTAGATTCATTTCTGTTGCATACTTTATGACCATTTTTCAGTTGAAGAAAATTTGCTATACTTCAAGACTCTCCCCCCACTTCCTTCAGTAGCCATATTCCTCTCCCATTTATATTTGATGAAGTCTTAAAAAAACCAAAAACTAATTCATTTTAAAAAAGCACACTCTGGTGACAAACACATAAATCTCTCACATTGTTAGGACTATTAGAGATTAGATTATTATGGCAAGGAAGATTTAAATCTCTCATTTACCTGAACAGCGTCATAATACATTTTCTTGCCTTCTTCATCTGTCTTGTCTGACATCAGCCATGCCTTCAGCAAATATTCATAAAAGCTATCCCCAAGCCCTCCAATGGAGACATGATCTAAAAGGCAATACAGAAGTTCAACAGCAAGTCCGTCTTTAGCACAGACAATAAAATACAATTATAGTTTGTAATCGCAGTAATGCATTTAAAGATGTCTCATTGCTGACTTTTTCACAGGAGTTCATGGAAAAGAAACAAGAATTTATAACATTTACTTCATGTTTAGTAGTCTATCTCATACAAAAATGTATTAACCCAATTTGTTTTTTTATCTTAAAAATATATATATTTAAAAAAAAAAAATAGAAAATGTTGTGTAATTTGAGAAATACTTTCCCCCCTTACCATGTAGGCATTGCTTTTGTTTGTTGTTTATCAAATGATGTGTCACTTAAGACACATCGTAAAAAAAGCCCAAATGTTTTAGTTCCCCACTACTGAGGCAGATTTATTATTTATTTTATGGTATTTGAAAATGTCAATCTCTCTCTATGCTTAAATATACTATGATGTTTTTCAATATCTAGTTGGTTGTCAGGACTCAGCAGTGGTTCTGTAAGAAAAAAAGACTTTGTCACATGTACAGAAGATTATTGCTCTCACGTTGCTTTATTCTGTCCTATGCTTACTACATGAAACAGTGTGGAACTACAAGCACTGTAATTATTTAATTGAACCCATTTAGGACTTGGTACTGCAAACACAAGTCGAATCGCTCAATATCATTGCACCATCCACAAAGAAATTATTGGTGGTCTTAGTTGCTTACACAAAGTTGCACTAGCTTCCTCACAAAGAGACCCTAGAAGATTCTTGGCAAAATTTTAAGGGGCTACCGTATGATTTCAGCATAGATCTCCTGAGTACATAAAATACTACA
>JAOWBP010001760.1:52836043-52864297 GCA_028571105.1 Tragopan temminckii | reverse complement strand
TACATAAAATACTACAGCTAGAGAGTGTATTTCTTTAAGCTCCGTTAAACCAAGAGCACCAAGTTTTCTTTTTGAAGTTGATACTGCCTTGTAACATTAAGGGACTTCGCATGTATAATGTCTTCTCTGAAAGTTTTTCAAAGTGTTTTACTGGGACTAATCATTTATAACTGTCAGTTTTACAGTAGGGAAGGAGCTTGACAATTTCATCCAAGACATCCAGGATGGAGATGGGGATACACATATTGCACTGCAAGTCAGTGAGTCGTATCACAAAATTCTGGGCATGAGAAAAGCAGAACATGTTCAGTGTAACCCAGGCTCATAAAGCAAGATGCAGGAGAGTCAGCGGTACAGACCTCAAGCTTCCCAGTACCTCACTGATCTTAACTTCAGAGTTATGCCTCTGGTAGAATTCAAAAGAACACAGAATTTATTTATTTTGGGACTCTTTAGTGTCTTCTCTTCATTGAATGCATCCTTTTGCCTACTGAACTGGAAAGCCATGCAACTGCAGAAGATAAGAATTTTTTTTTCTGTTCAAATTGTATTAGGACTTCTTTCTATTCCAACTTTATTACAACTATTTTTTTCTTTCTCCCATAGCCCATCACATACAAAAAATAATTTACTTTTCCCAATGTATCCTGTCCCTTTGTCTAACAAATACATTGTGCCGTCAAATCTGGATTACAAGCTGCTTCCCCCCCCACCCTTCTGAATGAGATATATTAAATTTCTGTAAAGAATATACCATTTATTTAATTAAATGTTCATGATCCAAAAGGAAAGGAGGCTTTCTAAAAAAATGAGAACATTTTCTATGATGGAAGGCTGATCTTTGAACAGCAGCATTTAAATGACCTTTACAGTTTCCTAAATAAATTACCATAGAAACCTCTGACATTTGCAAACTAAATAGCACACGCATAGTTTCATCAATAATAAGCCCTGTTATTATATACATTATTGTAGTAGACAAATCCAACTGACACATGCTGCAGCAAATCACTGTCAATTTACTGTCAAAATAACAAGGGCTAAATGAATTTACAGGAACAATGGCAGTGATCCAGCAGCGCCCTTCACAGTTACAGCATTACTAGAGAAGAAATGTTCAGAAACTACTCCCCTCACCCCACTTGACGTTTGAGAGGAAATGTTTCTGTCTTGTACCAATTACGGGTCTAGGCTTTCTTTTCCTGTTATAATCAACTGAAAACAGACTTGAAAAGCAGCCTCAAATAAAATATCTCTCAAGTCTTATATTCTGATGGTCTACTATGGAAAAAAATCAATGCCTGTAAACAGAAGCAATTGAAAGAGAATCAGAAGAGATGCAACAAGTAAGGATCAAATTTGCTTTTGCTGTTTCAGCATGGTAGGAACTGACCTGCATCAACATTTGTGTTCATCATTTTCACGTGCTGGAAGCTAATTTCTATGTCAATACTACAAGCTATTGCAAAGCAAAGGTAGTATAAACTGTAATTGTTACTGCATATACCAACAGAAACCGGCATCCAGTGTAGGAGAGGAGTACATAAGACACAATTACATTAAAAACAGGGAAACGTGAAAGGCTGTGAAGTATCATCAGTATTTGACTACTATAAAACAAATACGGCAGAGCCACTAATGGTGGCAGCTGCTAGCAAGGATCCCCTCTTGTTCAGCTCACCAAAAGTATAACTGCATGATTGCAGAACTAAGCTTAATGCCATACCTGGACTGTCACAGATCAGTAATGCTCCTTGGGGCACTCTATACTATTGCACTAAATAAGGAAGTTGGATGCAAATTAGGGAAACTGTTGGCTAGTCCAGCGCCAAAAAGCTGAGTTTCTGTGGTTGACTGAAGCCAGTGAGGATTTGAAGTTGGCTGAACACAGGGTCACGAAGGCTTGAAGGTAGTCTTCTGATCAAACTCAGTGCTTACGGCTTTAGAATCGACACTTCCAATGGAAAGTGTTACCATTTTACAAAGCCATGTTAAACCAACATGGGCAACCAGCAAGCACACACCTCAGAGCCAGTACAAACACTCCAGCTGGTTATGAGCCTGTGGCACTGCAAACTACTGTATCCAAGAATTTCCCCATTTATTTACCTGTTTCTACCTGAGCTTGGTCTAACCAGCCCCAGCAGTGATAAACAACAGAACTGTATCATCTACCTATGTGTTTTCAGATCAAGATATTTCATCTTGCTACTTTTCTTTAAATAATAGAGGGAAGGAAAAAGTTAAATGACTTTGAGAGTGGAAACATGAGTGGAATGATTGCCAACTGAAAGTAAGCAGGAAAAGTGGAGAAAGAAGTAGGGTCTCCGAGATTGTATTCCTGCACATTGCTTTGGCTTTGAACATAGGATAAAGACTGGAGAAGACAATGTATAATGCATACAGACCCAGTCATCACAAAAGAGCAAAGTAGTTCAAAGACTTCAAATGCTTCTAATTTTGCTGTCTCTGGTAATGATTCCTGGAGAATTAATGCTATGACCGTTCTTTCTAGTTTGCTTCCTCATTTGTTGACATTAAACTTCAACAGAAATCACAGCTGATACTAAGCACAAAAAGTTGGTAGTTTTTTGTTTGTTTTTTTTTTAATCCCCAGTGGAGCCACACCTGACTAAAAGTGTGGAATTTGATTCAGATGAGATGATAATGTTTCCTTAAACAGCTACTTTAGAGAACACTTATGAATTTCCAATAAAATTTATAGTCCACAAATTCCTTTTCAAAACTACATATTCAGATGCCTCCCTGCTTCCACAAGCCATATTGAAAGCTCAAATAAAAGCACATTAAAATACAGCAAGTAGGAACATTATTTTTAAAGATGCATTTTTTTTTGCATTGTGTAACTCAGATACAATACAAAGAATCAATAAAACACATATTAGTGACTGAAAGAAATTAACAACTGCAGACAGCAGTCTGACAGCTCATAGTTCTGAAGAACTAATCTACTTACGCTGGCCCCATTGGCCACTGCTGGGATTCAAATAGTTGGGGTAAAGGCCTTCTGGTTTATCCAGGCGACTTAGAACTTTTCGAATATTCATTACCTATTGGAAGGGTACAGAATACTGAGCACTAATACATTTTTCCCCAAAATAAAACAGCATCAGTACAAAAGTCTCAAAGTACGAATACTTCAATGTATACACAGTGTTTGAATATCTCTATGTAATCATATTATTATTAAAAAAAGATCCTCTCAGCTGACATCATCATGTAAATAAGCTTCAAAAACCTCTGGAGTTTCTGTGCTAGCTGTTAGTAATGAAACACAATAGAAGAAATCTTCAAAGTTAAGTTCTTACCACACTGAATATTTTGCCCCTCCACAGTGTACTGAAATTCATGGAAGCTAGCTGCCTTAACTAAGCTCAGCTACTTCAGCATTATATTCTCCATACTCGCAGATCAGAAATGGTATTAAATACTTAGGCTGATCACCTAGTCTAGATGCAGAAGTGAACTGTAAGGCAATTTTGTCTGGAAAGGAGAACACTGCTGGAACTGAGCTTCTTACATCCAAACTGCCCAGAAGAAACTGATCCAGCCCTGAGCTTTCCATCAGCATGATTAAGGAGCTTGCCACAAATAAGTGGCCTGGATAAAATGACAGTTCAGATGCTTTGCAGCTGATGCATCCAGTAGCACAATTCATTGCAAAGCATATGAAATAATCTAGACTGAAATTTAACTTTCACAAATAATTCAAAGATGGCACCTGAGAGAAACATGATAATGATAACCATAGATCAGAAGTAGTAACATAAAAGTTCTGATTGCTTTATTTTTACGTCCTTAAAGTTTAGTTGCTAAGACAAATGATAAATTAGCTCACACCAAGCCCTAGAAGGATTTCTACTGTGTTACACAAATTGCCTTCTGCATCTTGATGCGGCTTTGCTAACAGTCAATGTCTAAATGCAGACCTAACTTAATGAATAATATGAACACTTCCATGCAAAGCTTATTCCAGTGTTTCTTTTTTATCAAGTGTACCGGACCTTGAACAGCTTGTCTTGGTGCGCTGTGAAGTTTCAGTCTCTAAAGGGTTTTAAGAGCAGCTTACATAAACATATTTCCTGCTTTTTGCAGCTATAGCTTGATTCCACTTTGAAAAGAAGCATAGGCTAGAATTTTTAACACACACACACACACACACACACACACACACACACACACACTTTTATCACTCTTTAGTTGTCTCTTACCAGAAGAAATGTTAAACATTATATTACCACAAATGTCACAAGATAATTAATTTATCCTCTACATTTGCTTGTGGATGCTTCTTGCCCTGTCTGCCCCAAAAATCCAAATGGAAAAATCCAAATCTGAACAACCAAATCTTTCCCTAGAAATATTAGTCTAACATGTGATTTATCTTTTAGAACATAATTTTTAAGGAACAGTCTAACCTTTTCAGCAAAGACAGGGTTCCCAGACAGGTGGCTCAAGTGTACAAACTCCAGATGCAAAGTCCCAAATTCTGCCAAAATGCTGCTGCCACCAGATGCCCAGGGCCAATTTCGACCGATTCCACTATTCAAGGGAAGGGGGCAGAAGAGAAACAGAAAACATGAGTATCTTACACAATGCTAACAAAATATGTGTAATAGATACGGTTACTAAAAGAAAACAATGAATTTAAAACATCTGTGTGGGAAAGCATGCTTCCAGCAGCCTTCCATGGATTAATCATAGGACCTCAAATTACTCCAGTCCAGCTTTGCTAAGGTTTGTAAGATTACTTCTCCCAGCAATCCAGTGTTCTAGCTTACATATAACTCCAGTGCATGTCACCGTATCAGTGTTTCTCAGTATAACATCAATAAAATAAATTGCAATGAAAATCTTCTCAGACCTCACCTGTTTTCCCTGTATTTACCACAAGCTGCAGTTCTAGTTGTTCTTATTCAGAGAACAAGTAGAAGGACAAGTAGAAAGACAGACTCAAATTACTGCATGTATACATCACAAGTCTTAACTTAAAAATATATGCAGCATATCTTTCTTAACACCTAAGAATTTAACTGGAGTAGGACATTTAGGCATTGGACGCTTTTAGCAGGATGACTGTCAGTTTTAATTAAGACACAAAGACATTTCACGGTAAAATTAAACTTGGGAATTGTACTAAGAGTAGATAAAAGCACATTTATTGCTAAATCCCAAATACAAACTAATGCTGGTTGAAATTCAGAAGAAAAGGGCTGTTAAAGTTTCATTAAAAAAAGAAGTTTTTTCTCCTTGAAATTTTCAGCAGCAATATTCAGATCTCTCCTCCCAGCATTAAAGAAAAAATATGAAAAATAAATTACTAAAGAAAAAACTTTCCTGAGCTGGATGAATAATAGCATATAAGATCAGCACAAATGTTTTTAAGTGCTAAGTCTCATCTTTATTTTCAAGTAGTAAACAGCATTACAGACATATACGCATAATTTAACTTTACTTTAGCACATGAGCAGTCACTAGAATCATCAGTTAGCACTTATACAACCATGAAAAGTGGGGACTCTTCCTGAGATAAACTGTTACTCAAATGATGAAAATAATCCCAAATCATTAAACTTTAAAAGCAGAATAAAGATGACAAATAAAGAACATGTCTGTGTTCTACTTAAATGCCATGGCTTTAAACCTCGCAACACCTTTGGCAGCCTGGCCTTGAGCTGAAAGCAGCTTTGAAGCTCACTGAAGTGCCACCAAAAATAAACCCAGAATATTACCTCCTGACAGATGAACTTACATTGCCCCACTTCTGAAGTACCATAGCATCTGCCAAATATTTCCCCATAGGGATGCTCCACATTTTTTTTCCCAGACTGCAAAGAACACCACATTAACTGAGCTTACGCGAGCGCTGAGTGGAGAGAGAACTTGGCTGAGCAAAAGGGAAGGAATCAGTTGAAGCTCTCCTGCCTGACCATAAAGACACAAGGACTGGGACACATGGAGATCCTCTGATGCACGATTGCCCAAAACTCCAAAGAAGAAAAATGTTTCTAATCTTGCAGAGAAATTCAATGAGATAACCAAGTCAGGATTCTGCGAAGATGCACACAATCCAGCTTTTACACAACAGTAACAGAACAACAGCTTTTTGGGGTCTGAATATCACATTTTAAGAGCAATTTTACAAAGAATAGAGTGCTTTTTACATTTGATAAAAACAAAAATGAAGAAAGCAAACCCAACTGGCTTGCAAGCTTTCTGCGCTTCAAATACTGTGGGTAAAAAGTTTTCCAAATGGTGGCATAAAAACTTAAGATATTATCAAAAATAAGATTAAGGTGAGTACTGCAGACAATCTGGAAAAACTTATCTGAAGAACTGACATCACCAGACCAGTCATTCATCTGAGAAACAGGCACCTTCTCAGGGCCATACTGGTCCATAATCCTGTCTCAATGCTGACTTCTTGAAGAAAATATTTTAGCTTGCTTCCAGATTACCCATACTAAAAGAGTTGACATAACACATTACTGGTAAACAGAGCTGACCAGAACAAAGTGAAATTTTCCAAGGTTTTGAAAAGTTGCCGTATTGTGGTGCAACTTGCAAAAGCCCATCATTTTTTCTATTAAACTCTTCAATAAATCTCAAAATGGAAACATTGAGTTGTTCCTGCAGCAATGCATCAACCAAATTTGGCAGAAAACATATTAAGTTCCTACCTGTGCTCCACCAGGACTTCTGCTGATATCAACACATTCTGTCAGAACATTTTGATGTACTGTGTTTTGTTAATCAGACAACTTTCCAAACATAGCTATCAAGAGGTTTTCTGCATGCAGCAATGTTTACTTGAGCATCACTGCAAGGTTTATCATCAGTGGAAGATTCTCTTGCTTAAGATGGCTTGAGATAAAAAGCTTACTTCTTTACTTTTAGTGCAGTACAAGTAGAAATGTCTATGTTGCATTTATGTAATTTTTAACTGACTTCATTTGGGACAGTTGTTTAGAAAAATATATATAAAGGTATTTCTGGCAAATCTGCAAAGTAAAGATAATATCTGCTTGTTTTTTTTTCTGAGGGGCATTCTAAGTAAACACTGACAAGCTTTTTTGAACAAGTGGTAGAACTGAAGGATTCAAGTCTTCAGATATTTTCCATGCATCCCTCAGTTTGGATGTCTAATATTCTTTCTTATATTTCATCTTTGGGAGTAACAAAGCAGATAAATGAGCATGCGAATGCAATAGCCACAATATTGCTTCTGGCTCCATTTAAATTTATGCCTACTTTAAGGTGATATTCAAGAACACACAGCTATGCAGATAGTCAGCTCCTGAAGAAATATTACCAGATCAACAAAGCGCTCAGCATATAGTATGCGAGAGATTTCAGACTCTCTGATGCTTTTTAACCAGGGAAATTAGACTTCATTTTATGTTTAATGGACTCTAAGCTTAAAAAAAAAAGGAAACAGAAGAGGGTGCTCTTTTTCAATCCCTCTAGGACTTTTCTCGATATCATATAATTTCAAAAGAAAACAGACCTTAAGCAACAAAGAAACTAGTGAGGAAATAAAATGGTGAAATGGAAGAATACTTCTGCGTCAAGAATGATAAAGAGTGAGTATATTTACAAAGCACAGGCAAATGGCACTATGTATCCTGGAGAATAATGTGAAGTAAATACATGGTAAATCTTACTTCAGTAAATCTTAATAACTGGCCACATTAAAATATTGATTTCTGCCTATACCTAACACCAATATACCCCCACTAAACCATGTCCTTTAGTATAATGTCCCTTAGTACAACATCTAAACATTTCTTGAACATGTCTAGGAATGGTGACTCCACCACTTCCCTGGGCAGCCTGTTCCAGCACCTGATCACTCTTTCAGAGACAAAAATTTTGCTAACTTCCAACCTGAATCTGCCCTGGTGTAACTTGAGGCCACTCCCTCTAGTCCTACCACTAGTTATGTGGAAGAAGAGGCTGACCCCCATCTTGCCACAATGTCCTTTCAAGTGGTTGTAGAGCAATAAAGTCACCCCTGAGCCTCTTCTTCTCCAGACTGATCAATCCAGTTCCCTCAGCTGCTCCTCATAAGACTTGTGCTCCAGACCCCTCACCAGCTTTGTTGCCCTTCTCTAGACACGCTCTAGGGCCTCAATGTCTTTCTTGTAATGATGGGCACAGAACTGAACACTGTACTCGAGGTGCATGTTCACCAGCGCTGAATACAGAGGAATGATTACTTTCCTGCTCTCAAACCATGATGCATTGCCCTTCTTGGCCACCTGGGCACACTGCTGGCTCATGTTCAGCCAAGTGTCAACCAACACCCCCATGTTCTTTTCTTCCTCACAGTCTTCCAGCCACTCTGCTCCAAGCATATAGCACTGCCTGGGGTTGTTGTGGTCAAAGTGCAGGACCTGCCACTTGGTTTTCCCATTTTCCTCAACCCATTAGTCTAGCCTCAGATAGGAAGGCCCTACTGAGGGCCTATCCCCCAGCAGATGGACACTTTCTACCAGCCTGATGTCATCTGCAGACTTATCGAGGGTGCATTCAATACCCTTGTTCAGGTCATCAATAAAGATATGGGACAGGACAGGCCTCAATATTGACTGCTGGGGAACACCACTTGTGATCAGTCACCTTATTTTCCTTATTTTCAGTGGCTACCCTGTCACAACCAGTAAAGGACTGAGATTCTCCTTAGCTCTCCTCTTACTGTTAAAATATTTGTAAAAACATTTTTTTTCCTTTTACCCCACTGGTCAAGCTGACCTCAAGCTGGGCTTTTGCTTTTCTAATTTTCTCCCTTCATATCCAAACAACTTATTTGTTCTCTTCCCGAGTTGCTCATTCCTTCTTCCATAGGAGATAGACTCTCTCTTTCTCCTGGAGCCTCAAAGTTTCCTGTTCTTACAGACTGGTTTTCTTTTCCACCAGCTCATCTTATATCACAGGGGGACAATCCACTCCTGTGCCTGTAAGACTTCCTTCTTCAGGAGTGTCAAGCCTTCCTGGACTCCCTTACCCTTCAGGACTGAACCCCAAAGGACCCTCTCTACCAGTGTACTAAATAGTTCAAAGTCTGCCCTCCAGAAGTCCAGGGTAGCAGTTGTGCTAGCCCTCCTTTTGACTTCACCAATAATTGCGAACTCCATCATTTCTGTTCAAAACAGCTTCCAAAATTCACAGGCTTCCAGCTCCTCATGTTTGTTGCACATGCTGTGTGCATTGGTGTAGATGTACTTCAACTGAGTTGCTTGCCTTACCCCCCATCTCTAGAGAGCCTAGTTTTATCCCCTTCCCCCTATCAATGAGTCCTGCCACCCCCCAGCCAGGCTAGGATCTGTTTCCCCCTTTGGGACAAGTAAGACCCATCAGCAGCCATCAGGCCAGGTAAACTGAGTAAACCAATCCATGGTAAAAAACAAAAAGAACAAAATTCCTTCAATTGCACCAGACTCACAGCATGTATTTATGAAATGGGTCTTCCTGGTCCTCTCAGAGAGGATAGAGGAAAACACCACCTGTGTCCTAACAGTCCTAACCATACGCTGACAAATACAGTCTGCAGAAAGAGACAGATACATAATAGTACGTGTAGAGGATGGAAACGGGGATCCAGGTATGACACTCACTCTTTCTATTACCTGTATTTTTCAGTTTTCCTCTGCTAATATTCTTTACAGCTAAGCGCCTTTTACATACTGACATCAGAGACAGAAACAAAATTCCTCCTACATCTCAGAGAGTAAGAAGAAGCCACACTGATTAACCTTGTGGTTTGAACTTTCAGACTAGTGCTAAAACAGCATCACTTTGCAGGATGCTGTTTTAAGATACTTGTAGCTATTGTGTCTAGAA
The DNA here is from genome assembly GCA_028571105.1 of Tragopan temminckii. Lineage (NCBI taxonomy): Eukaryota > Metazoa > Chordata > Aves > Galliformes > Phasianidae > Tragopan > Tragopan temminckii. The sequence goes on along the minus strand of JAOWBP010001760.1, from coordinate 52,854,433 downwards.
TCAAATTATTTATATTACTAGAAATTCATAAAATTTTTCTTTTCTTGGAAAATATTAGTACACCTTTAGAACTTATCTATTTATTATTATAACTAGAATTATGTGGTTATGTAAACTCTAAAGTGAGGATGTGGATCAGAACAGCATAATGAAGTAGGACCACTGCTGTTGTGATTTTCTCTCAGAAAATATGGGCTGCTGGTAACTCCACTCAGTATTTTTCCAGCAGATCACTGTTGTTTCTTTTGTGCATAAGAACAAAAAGTATCAGAACTGCAGCTCTTCCAAAGGATTAAAAATATCCAAAGAGAGGGAACCACAGAGGAAACAAATATTTTCAAGTTTTTTAAAACTACTGTAACTCAGAGAAACAATAATATTTGCAAGATTATTATTATTTTGTTAATTACATCACATTTTTTAATCACATCACATAAAGTAGCAGCTAATTTTCAACTGAAAGAAACAGTGAACCCACAGGGATACTGCAGAAACACTTCAGTGGGTCAAAACACCTAAAATTCTGGCCATCAGTGTGCACCACTGTTTCAGTCTCTGCAGACAATTTATTATTCTCCATCTTTTCCCAGAGGGTATCAGGGTGATTCCAAAAGTTAGAGATAGGGTAAGACTTCAAAATATCAATGTTTAATGCAAGATACAAAAGCATAATCTAAGAGTCAAAAACCTTCTGCAGAATTGGTCTGTAGAAAAGGTAAAAGGATAGAATAAAAGGGACTCAGCAATTTGAAGTGTTGAGGGCTGCTGTTATCCAAATCTTTAGGATTAATTATGAAAATAATTCTTTATAGCTCTTTTAAAAAAGCTACTCAGTTATGATGGTGGGTGGAAATACAAAATGCTATGACAAAAATTAGAATATAACACTAAGAAGAGTCCATTTAAATTCACCAGAGTCATGAGACTCAGCTTGGAGAAAATGAATTGCGTGGTACTTCCCAAAGTGCTATAGGAAAAGAAAATATGTCTGGAGAACACAACTGGAGACCTCTTTTAAAAGGAACCTGCATGAGCAGGACATCACCTAGCCTGGCCTGCAGACCCTGAGTCACATACCTCACTCCACTCAGTCAGCCAGCCGTTAATATCCATGATGGAGAGGGACCTTCCCAGATGGAGGTAAAAAGGAGGGAAAAGGTGACGGAAAAAATCACACAAACTTTCCTACAGCTTTTTGCTTATTTTTATCCATCTTCCCCTCCCAGTACCCTTAGGAGACACTTCTTGCTTTACCTGGAGGCTCAGCCCCTGAGAGTGTACATCTTATAGGTAGAAATAAAGTAAAATTATTAGCTGTTGTGTGAAGGAAAACATCATCCCCCATTTTTCCTCCCAAAGGAAGCCTGAATTGCCATTTGGTTATATAGGTATTTAGTAGAATCTCCTCAGATTATTTTGCAGGCATAATATAATTACTTTTCCAAGTTTCAGCTTTAAAATTATAACAACATGAGATTCATCTACATGGCTTATATCCAAGACTAGTGTAATTTAGCCTACTGACACTGTATATCAATGAAGAAACCAATTATAACTGATAATATGGAAATGGGAGAGCATACAAGTCCAAGGAAGTCCAAGTCACGGAAATTAATCTCTTCAAGAGCTCCTTTGATGATCTGTACAGGGAGATAACTGAATTAAATCACTTCATAGAAGAGATTTAGCTAAAGATGGAGTCTTTCTCTTCACTGAGTAAACCCAGAGAAACTCAACTCATCCACATCCAGCCTTTGACAGATGCCCACATCTCCCCAAGATTTCAATTAACTTCTCAGGTATTGGATGAATTTTATAACTCTCCGCACATTAATATAAATAGCAAAAAAGTAACACTAGAGGTTAACACTTTTTTAATGTCATTTTTTTTTTTTTATTTAATTCTAAAATAAGATTTTCCTAGCTCACAATTTATTATTAATGGTCCTTTTTTGGATGGGCCACCTTTTAAATGACATTTAAAAAAAAATATTGCAAGATAATTATTGAGCAGATTTAACTAAAAAGAAAAGAAAACCTTTCTGCAGTATTTTGGCATGGAAAGTAAAAGTCCATGAATTTTCTATATCCATATACCCAGCCAGTCAAAGCCGTACAGATGGTGCCACATGCTGTGATTTACTTAACACAGCGCATTATGAACATAGCTAACATTTCTATCGTAGATGTAATAAACGTCAAATTTACTATTTTCTCTCCATTATTTCAGTTCAGCGAGAAAAATCTCTAAGGGCATATTTCATTTCAGCAAAATTGCTCATTATTTCCATGTATAGCTCTATTTTATTTTATTTTTTTGTATGAAGAAATGCCTTTCTTTAATAAAAAAGGCAGTATGGCTACATAATGACTAGTTATGGCATTGCTAGTAAAATGCTTATACATTGTAGGAACTTTCAGTCTATTTCTTATCCTTATCAGTCACCACCAGTCTTTCATAACAATATTTTGATATAAGTAAATAAATTAAGTCTATTTAGAACAAACAGAATGAGGACAGTAAGGAGTCAGATTTTCATTTACATGCTCAATATCTATTTCTCATTTAAAAATATAAATATTTAAAAGATTAAGTTGCAATGGAGCCAAAGATGGCACAAACTATGTCAAAATGCTAAATAAAACTTACTTGCTTTCATCATTACTGGATAAGAAATGGATTCATAACCATTCAATATATTCTAAATAAACTTTGTAAAATACAAAATCCCTCAACATAAAATTAAGTTAATAAAGGAAAAAAAAAAATGTTTAATTGTTACTAGAACTGCATACTATGACTCCACTAGCTAAGGAGTCATTATGGCAGCAAAGAAGATGTTATTCTCAGATGTTATTTTCATAGAATAAGTAATGTTTCATGCATTATTTAGGATTGCCACCTCCAAAAATGGTTTCATAAGAATGATTTTTTGTTTCGCCCCAAAGGGAAGCATTTGTCAATATATCATAAAAATTAATGAAGAGCAGCTTCTTCTGTTCCCAGAAGCCAATGCTGATCCCTTGCATCCAGTATGCTAAGAGAGTGGTTATATCCAGTACCAAGCCACAGCTCAAACTGGGGAATTTATAGGGTGAGTTGGTGTTGATGCCTTTGAGAAGAGATTTGCTGCAAACCTCTGTGCTGTCTCCTTTCTTGAAAGCTTTCTCCTTTCTTGCAGCTAACTGACATTGCTATTCAGCTCTGGTTTATGACTATAAAAATAGTTGTGACAGAAAAAAAAAATAATAATTAAATTAGAAGCTTATACTTTTTAAAATAAAAAACAACACGTACCACAGAGTGCACAGACAATGCTAAAGGATAAATTACAGATTATTATTAATCTATTTCCTTCACACATCCTCTCCTCACAGGATACAACATACGGCATCTTGGTGTAAGGATCTGCCTTCACAGACAGTGAAATTGATGATTTATTTGCTAACGCCTCAAAGATATTTAATAATTTTCTGTTTTCTCCATAGCATGAATGAGCTGCACTCCTATCTTACGAAAGAAAGATAGGAACAGTGAAATCCCAGGCTTATCCAAGCCACTGGTACTGAGCTTTCATCACAAGTCCTTGCCTACAAAGTCAAATGGAGAACCTGTGACTGGGCTAGCTCTGTAGCTCTGTGTTTCTAGCCCTAGCAGCAAGCATGAAAGACCTCACAGTCCAACTTTTGCTATATTGCAAATAACTCTTTGCACTCCTGCATGATTCCTGTCTCCCTCTAAGCAGCATCAAGCCAGGCAGATAGAGCTGCTGGAGCCCTGAGTTGTCCACAGCATCTCTTTTCTGAAAAAGGAAAACTGTGACAACCTGGTTAAACATCTCTCACACAGCACCTCAACAGCTGAAGACAGCCCAGAAGGAAACTAAAATTAGGTAACTAGTCCACACGGCACTTTTTGATGTCTGTTTTATTCCTTGGTGCTAGGAGAATCTTTCAGGCAAGTACTAACAGCTGGTTAGTTTTTCATCTGTGATGATGAATGAATAACCACTGCCCCTGCCTAATCATTGCCCAGCTGGTTGCTTCCTGCTCAGCTGAGCTGCCCCCTCCAAAGACCAATCACTGCCAGCAATTACCTGGCGAGGTGAATCCTAGGGATGCTGACTTAGCAGAAGGATGCAGACAGTGAATTAGTGCCATCAGCAACTGCGGTGTGTAGACTAGCAACAAAAGTAGTTACTCAATTTTATAGTACTACAGGGGACAGAAACATTTCTATGCTGAAATGTCAGGCAGAACACAAATGGTTTGTATACTGTAACAAGTGAGATAATGAAGAGTTATTGGCCCAGGAGCTATTAGTTTGAGAACATTAATTTTCTCTGTTTGCCTAGTCATACGCAGTGTCAGCACTAATGTATGCTGATCTCCTGACAACTTTGTTCTGCCAGTGCAGGAGACACATCCATTTGTAAGGGAGGCACGTGTTCATCATCATCTGGCTGAAGGCTGAGAATGAGAGTAAGAAATGTCAAGTACTGTGTCTGACCATTCATAATTCGTGAAACGATTAGGACAACTCTGAAGAGATGCTAACAGAACAGCTCTGAAAACAAGAACCCTATTTTTCTTCATGAGGTCCATTGGGTTTTTCAAAGTTAATGTAGGTGGTACACCTCCACAGACCTAATAGAGAGACTTGTCCATAAAAGGGCAAGAGAAAAGGAAACACTCCCCCTATCAGTTTTAGGAAGATGGGACTGGTCAGAACATTTTAATGATTCTTGAGAATTAACAGGCTTTTTAGACACCTTAGAGTACCTATGCATGTTTCTTACATTATCAGAGTGGTTAATTTTTCCAAGGACAAAAAGCTCTCTTCCTCTCAACATTTTGCCTTTCCCCTTTGTTGAGAAATGTACCCAGCAACCTTTAAAGGTCTCCTGAAATAGTAACTATTTCCTTACAATACTTGCAGGCAAAAAATCAAGCTGCTAAACAATCATGCAGTGTGTTTCAAGTGGGCTCATCTCCCTCAAGGTGACTATTCCACTGGTGATCTCTCTGTAAACTGGTCAGAACAGACAGAGAGACTGAAGAGCACTGTTAATAGAAAAGTGGGAAGGAAACAGAAAGTGGATGTGGTATCAGCTTGTGCTGTGGCCTCCTTCAGGATTGGTTCCTACTTCTGAGAAAGGTTGTTTCAGTGGAGGTGCTGAAGGAGTGTGTACATCCAAGTCATGGGCTGTGACACACCTCTAAGTGCTCTGCCCAGTAAAAAAAACACTGTTCAATAACATCATTAAAACTTAATCTCATGACAGCAGGACCAGTCTGCATGGTGAAAAATTCTTGTTCATCCTAAGATCGGAGTCATGATGGCAGCTGGGGAATCGTGAAGTGAGTGGACACCAAGGCAAATGGAAACAGCAGCAGAGGGAGCAGGAGGAGCCAAGAGGCAGGTGGGGTCCGAAATGAAAGGAGAACAAAGATGAAGAAGAAACAGCCTCATCTAGCTCTGGGGAGCAGCAGAGAATAAGCAGAGGCTAGTGAAATTGCCTGTGGGAAGATCGTGCTTTACTGCATGCACCGAGGTCTTACAGCTGCTGAGAATGCATTCCTTCCTTGGGCTCTGAAAACCACCAGACACCATTGAGTACTATGTTTGTGATCTGATACATGGATTCTGAACATTTGGATCTAGCGATCTAGCGATGTGCCTAGCGGTGTTTAAAATAACATCAGCCCATTCATTCCAAGTATTCATCTGCTTTGTTTATGTCAGATTCCTGCAGCATTTCTCAGAGGAAATACACTGCATTTCTTTAGGACTTTACCGTCAATGATTTTACAACCCTTTCCTTGTGAGTATCTGCCCTATAACACTTAGCATGTTACTGCTACTCTAAAGGGGAATCAATGCTTATGGAACTGGTGAAGTAAAATAATGGAGTTTATGAACAGTGAGCTTGTGTATGCACTCACATGAAGAAGAGGTTGAGAAAGGGAGACATAACTCATAGGCTGGCCCTGTGAAATTTCAAATATCATTATTAGACATGGTAAGTGCTTAAAGGTAATTTTCAGTGTCACCATCTAAAACTGTACTTGCTAATGTAATAATTTCTGATTAAAGTTATCTATTTGAGCACAGCACAGTCCTACATGTGTCTGACAATACAGCACTGAATAAACTAAACAATTCATGTTTTTTCTTATTACTTTATGCACTAAAGGTTTAATTAATCAATTTCCAGAGGCTAAAATAACAAGAGGAAATACAGCACAGAAGATGAGGGCAGGGGATAATAACCAGCACAGAGTAGTTTTAATCAAGTCCCTGAAGAAAAGTGAAAATAACAGGAAATGAAAAGTCATGAATAGAAGTCTAGAGTTCTGATATCAGTGCAATAAGAAGGTGTTAGAACACAATTTCCTACTACAGCTTGTGTAATTCACTGTTAGCAGCAGTCAGTTCCCCCCTCCCAAACCTAAACAAACAAAAATCTCCCATTCCCCATGAAAAACTCCAAAACTGTCTCTGAGAAGTCAACTGAAAATGTATTTCATGTTTTCACTGGGGAGGGGGTTGAAAGAAGAAGAATTTTGGAAGAGTCCTTGACAAACACTATTCATGTATGCTCTCTTCCTCTCTGCCATGCCTTTTAAAGACAAATAACTTTGTCCAAGTCTTAAGCTTCTTTCAGATCCTCACATTTCATTCAACATAAGAATGCTTTCTGCCTTAACCCATTATAACCACTTAACACATTATAACCACCATAAGAGTGCAATCAGCACTCTTAACCTACACTGCTCCGTACATCTCTATAAAACTCTGCTTCCAGTTTTATATCACTTTTCCAACATTCAACATTTAGGCTAAGCTTTTTTACTTTTTCTTCTTTTTTCTGCTGAGGATTTGCTACAAATTTCTGGTCCCCCCTCCTCCCACCCCCTTGACATCCTGACTGACAATCAGATATTCCTCCTTCTAATATAGCTGTAGTTTCAGATATCGGACAGCTTGTTGCAAGACTTGCAGCTGTGACGTTCATACAATGATAACATTAACTTACAAATGCCATAGATTGCACTTGCATATGCACTTACAGATCTATATCTATCAGTCTAAAAATGTATAACACAGAGGCACCACTGTTGTTGAGGGATACCTCTCCCTTCAAGTGTCTGCTTTCACAGATTCTTAGCAGCAGTATGAAATGCTACAGAAACAGAAATCTGGCTCATTGAGACGGACAGCTTGTCTGGATAAAAAAATTGAAGTAGTCTTTTTCAGACTAGTGTTGCTACGATGTAATCTGTTTTGACAAATGCTTTAAGAAAAGTATAAATGTCCCTCTCATCCAGTCTGCTTCAATCTTCTTTCTCCTTACACACACATTGCTGTGTCACATAAATCCATTTATTCTGGAATCAGATAAATGTTTGGTTTTCTTAGTGCCAGTGTCTATGAGCTTGATCCTTACCCGCAACCAACAGAAAAGCTCCTGGTGGCTTCAGTAATGATCAAACATTAAAATCCTGTAACTGACATTAAAATAATAGCAGAGATGACAGGTAGTACAAATATGCAGGGAGTGGAAACTGAGAGTTGAGATGGAGAGGACAAAATGTATTTCAGTAACAACATTAAGCACAGATATTACTTATCCTATTAGGGAAGAAGCTGAGTAGTTTGTACACACAGTGTAGACTAAGCACAGTCTTTGGAAGTAAACACAAGGCATTTCTGACTGACCGGGTAAAATAATCCAGTATATAAATAGGAGTAGTAAATAGGAACAAACATTCATTCAGTCCTGCACTGAGAATTCATGCAGCCTAACTGAAATAACAGTATCATTATATAAATCCTTTCAGCTCACAACACTGAGATTTGGGAACTGGTTCTTTTCCTGGAAACCAGCAATACAAAGAAAAAAACTGACTCTTCTCAATTCTCTTCCCAACAAAGTTTATGTCATAGTTATGCACAGCTTTATCCTTCAATCTATTTGAGAATCCAAATTAAATTGAATTATTATAAAGGAAGTCCTTGCTTAAAAATAATTTACAAACTTATTTTCCCCCACTTTACACAAGACACATTATTCAGTATAATTCAGACAACTTCATGATAAGAAGCTACTGCTGTTTTTCTCAAATGACATTAGTTTCAAGCATATAACTAGTCTTGTAAAATGCACTGATGTTATTTACAATTTTCTGATTTTGAATGTCATGTTTATGTCCCAAACATGATGCAATATTGTTTCATTAAATACAATTTAAATTGATCACATTTTTGTAAATGAATAAACTGTCTCATTGTTCATGTGATTAAACAAGGGCTAAAATGCAATCAAATCTGTTAATTAATGAATGAAATAAACAGGAGTTTATCCTACTATCTATCAAGTATCAGACATAAAAACACATGTAATCTAGTATGCAACTGATTTTTCTCTTAGGGAGGAAGGCACCCTATTACAGCTTCTCCTCTAATAGAGTCTCTGCTACCAGTTATTCAGTTGTGTTGCACCAAGCCCCAAATTTCACCTTCAGTCTACTTATAAATTAATTAAAGCAACAAATATTTTTACACAGCTGCTGCTCATCTTACAGATGAGCTATTTATAAGAAACCAATGATACTATCTGAGATAGCTAAGCATAGAGTATACAGCTTAATTCTCAGACATATACCAGAAACTATGATCCAGGACAATTTGATTATACCACAAAGAGTATAAAAATGAAATAAAAAAGACAAACATTACCTTGAATGCTAAATAGAGTCAAGGCTTGTATTATTATTTTTTTTTATTCATTTTGTTTCTTAATCTTTTTGCAGTAATACATATTTTATATTAGGATACAATAACACTTTAAAGTAGTGAATATCCTGAAGAAAGGAAGAAGTTTTCTATTAAATTACCAAATAATTCAATTGAGCCAAAAAAGGCTGAAAGATATAAGCTACGTGACAGAGCAGAAGAATTGGAAGCACCAAACGTTTCTTCTAAGAGTAATACCTAAAAAAAAAAAAACTGCAATCCATGCATTAATAGTCTTGATCACACTTAAGTTATTTCCTGGAGGATTTTGTAAATGAGATTATTTGATAATAAAGGAACTGGCATTAAGTAGTGAAATAAGCTTTTCTTAAAATTAATAGGATTTTAATCAATATAGTGAAAATAATAAGGGATGAAGTGAAATGAGCATGAAAATATTACCATTTAAAATGATAGAACAATCAAAGGCATAGAAAACAGATTTCTGGAGTCATGCTGGAGACAGAATGTGTACTTTTTGTTCTTGCACCAGCACACAATTTTATTACACACATTGAAAAAGTAGCAAAACATTTGGTAAAAGGTTTGAAATGCTGTTTGCCATCTCTCACTGTTTTAATGGCTTAAGTGAAGAAATGTGCACCACACTTATTCTTCAAACTGAAATAAAGACCTTAACAGGAATGGAGTAGTAGATTCTGTAAAGATATGGCATACTGATGAGTCTTTGTGACACTTTTGAAAGATAATGTCAGATTAAATAAATATTTTAGAAAAGTGCAAAATTATTTCCTGTGTAATAGAAAGCTTTTGAGTAACAGAGCATCACTGAACTCATAAACCATCAAGAGCAACTATTTTACATCTCTTAAGAGTGACTTAAAATAAATTCTGTCTCATCTATCAAAATGATTTATTTCTTAGCTCTTATCATATTATAGTTTGGGGATTATGAGAGAAACACCTTGCCCAAAAGATCAGAGTAAATGCAAAAAGTGAAGCTGGCTCCCTTTTCTCACTTTTGTCTCTTTCCAGTAGGCGGATTTCCAAAGATCATCTTCAAGAGCTAGAAACCAGAGCCTGAATTGTCTTTGATATGTGGGTGAATTAGGGGATGGAATAAAAAAGGCCAACCTCTCCTCCACCCTGGAATAGGCAAGTACAAATAACGACATATGCTACTGCTGCTTTCTCTACAGCTCTTTTCTAATACTCCGAACGTAGAGAAGGCATGTTTACTCAATACATGACTGACGAATGACAAACCAATCAGGCTTATACAAAAGAGTTACAGAAGAAGAGGAGAAAATAAAGAGGTTGCTTACTTTCAAGAGGCTCAGTAGAGAATGAAACAAAAAGGACCAGGTACTAATGTGGTTCAGTATAACACAAAATTTATATAAATTGATGTAAATTAATCAAACAAATAACACTTGTTTTCACATTCTGTTATTCTTGAGTAGGGGAAACAAGTGTAGCCTACACTGGCAGGCTGAATCACCAGTTGTTCTGAGAAAACAAGTATTTTTTTGACTCAAAAAATGTTTATGAAAAAGAAACGTGAAAAATTCACAAAACTACTGAGCAATTTGCTGCATCCCCCAAAATTCGGAGAAGCAGGAATGGAGAAGAAGGTTTTAGGAAGTGAGAAGGATGTTAAGTGGAAATGCAAACAAGCCATGTCATGGGGCAGATTATGTGACTTAAACATGATCTCAGGGATGAAAGTTCTAAAGGGCTTGTTTTATTCAAAGATGGAAAGGTCTTTTTTTGAAATATGATCAATACCGAATACCAACAACATTTCAAGAAAAACAGGGTCAAATTTTAGAAAGCTTAGAGAAGAGTAAGTAACAAGAATGATTAGGAACAAAGAAAGCACTACACTAGGGCTGTTCTTGTTAACAGGCAACAGATTTGACATGGCAAGAGTTCTCTTCCAACATGTAAAAGGGAAGAAATCTTTCACTGAAATAGTAAAGTACTGAAATTCTAGGACAGACATCAGGAACAAACAAAACCTCCAGAACTCCCAACAGTGAAGGCAGAAGCACTGATACAAGCATGAAAACTCCATGTTGGAGATCTTGAAGAAATGGCTAGACGAACATTCATCTGGAAGAACTTAAGTGTAGCTTGGCTGTTCAACATTAGAACATACAAAGTAATTACACGAATTCTGCCTTAGTTCCTGTGACTATTTAATTCCTGAAACCCCTCAAAAATCATGAAATAAAGCGATAGAGAGCTAAACTACATATTCTTGATGGATTAAGCTTGTTTAACAATAGTAGTAAAATAGTAGTAAAATACTTAGAACATCCCACCACTGTGCATTTTAGGAGGAGGAGGGAAACAAGTAAAGACCATAAAGTGTTCTTTTTTTATTTTTAAGGTGAGCATCATCAAATTACACAATTCAGACAAACAAATCTGTCATTCACAAGATGGACTGTTTAGTACTTCACTAAGTGTAGGAAAAAAAGAAGCAATTTGAAGCACTACCTGAAGTTTAGTTCACCCAAAACCAAGTTTGTGAACTTCCACCTCTCATTAAAACCTTGGATGCTACTAAACATTTAAGCCTTCAAAGTCAGGTCTAAAAGCTTTTAAAACAGTTATGAATAATAAAAAAGTTATGCAAAATTGAATTAATTTACAAAACTGATTCCAGGTAGATAATAGAGAAAATCATTTATTTGTGACCTCAGTAGAAAATTATGAAGTGATGTGAAACAGCACTGCTGAAAGAGTGAGCATTCAACTATCTGTTAGAAAATATTAATTTGAAAATAATTAAGATCCAAGAGAAACACTTAGAATCTTCTTTGCTCCAACAGATTTCATTATCTATTAAGAATGCAATATGACATGAAATGGACAACGTGAAAGGTCAACCAGAAAGACTGTCAGATTTGCTGTACTGACTGTGGCTTACTGGGAGATATTTAAAACACACAAGCTCCAGCAAGGCTAAGTATTGAATCAAGACAGTTACATTAATGGGCCTTTAACAGACATACTATACATTTTTTTTATACTACACAGAAACCACACAACACAAGCACCATTACAAGATACATAGCATATGGCTATCATTAAAGCTCAATTATAATGAATACTTGCTCATTTATTTCTCTCAGAACTACTACAAGGAATGAAGCAGCAGTTTCAGAGACATCAGCTGGAAACAGTAGCCTTTCATTTAATTTGCAGAAAGATTGCTCTCTCCTATTAACTTCCTCATAAAGATGTGTCAGAGGTGTAACAATAAAAATGTAATTTTAACATGAAATTTAAACCAATGAAGGCAAATTTTCTGGAACAAAATGCTTAGCTGGCTCACTAGCCTCTCTTCATTTCCTTCTGAATAGCTCTCAAACTAACAAGCCTTATTTTTTCTTTACCCTCTGGTTATAGTGGCATTCGTGTGTCTTTCACATTTACTGCTAGGATTTTATTACGGCTTATTGGTAGGCAGTGGATTGTTTAAAATAGAGCAAACCAACTATTCTGGTGTATCTTTAAAAATTATGTTCACCCTATCCTCAGGTCAAATCTGGTCATGATCTACAAAAAAGTGAGCAAGGTCTGCTCATCAAAAAGCAGTAAACACAAAATTGCTTTATTTCTAATGTGAGATTTCAGCAAGAACGCAGGAGATACAGCATATTTTGGATGTCAGCCAGATGCATCTACCTAACACACATGATCCTCCTCATCAGTCCTCTAAACTAAGGAGTAAAAAGTCAGACTGCTTGCTTTCTTCAACAAGAAGAAACACTTATGAGTTCCTGGAGACTTCTGCCCTTATACAAGTCAGCCCATGATGAGTTACATATCCGTGCAAAACATGCTAATGGAATACTTCCTCATCAGAACACTCATTCTGAAGATTGACTCACCAGGTATTAGCTCCCTACTACAGTCATTCCAAATTATATGGCATTGTTACAAAAATAAATACTTCAGGTTTAGCCATCACAGAACTTGATAATCACTCTAACACAGGCAGGCTCATTGCAGCAAGAGGAATGCTCGGTTGAGTCTGTCTCACCTTCCTACAACACTGATACAATAATGGCAAAACATTGGTATGAATGTGCACAGGATTTCTAGCAACAACTCAATGCAAAACGGAACAGAGAAAAACCAGAAGGAACTCAGCAGATACAGATTGTTTAATAATCCTTATTTCTCCTGACAGAAGAATTGAGTTCTTTTATAGTTTCTTTCTCAATATGAATATCATACTGGCCATCACAGCAGAAACCGAACAACACAAAAGAGGATCACCTTTCAGTTATGTGCATACTGATACATACAACTGATAAGGAAAAGGAAAAAAAAAGTTTGTTTTTATAAAAAAGACAGAGAAGGAAAAAGACAATAAAGGCCAATCTATCAAACAGAATGAAAAGATTTCAGTGTTAACACTGCATACCTACATTACGAGGAAAAACAACTTATCTCTACTAAAAGCTTTGAGGCATTTTTATAGGACTGAATCTGCTTCTGGAAGACCTCCTGGATTTCAGAACTAAAGATAAATTTTATTGACAAGACTACATTATTTTGTTCAGCCAGACTGATTAAGCATATTTTCTCTTATCACTACCACTGTTCAGACCCTACTTCTAATTTTTGTTCGTTAACATTTGGTTTCTTAATAGACAAGAGGCACAGAGCACAGGGTCATTCAAGATGACCTTCATGCATCATAAAGATACTAAGAAGGGCACAAACACTCCCCCACTCAAGTCACCTTGTCATGCTAATTTAGTACAGCTACATAATTTCTATATTCCTTTTGTGTTTCTGAAAAAAAACATTTATGGATTGGTTGTGAAAAATGCAACCTAATATAACCATTAAAGTAATTGCATTGGTTAGGTTTATTAATTTGTCACAATTAAGTCAATAAGAGTTTCATTAACATCGTTATATTACTTGATTAGTTTTGAAAGCGATTATCCTAAGAACTCTATTTAATTGGAAGCTTCTCAATTTACAAGGTACATTAAATTCTCAGTAGCATTTTAAGAATATTCAACATATGCAGGTCAATTACCAGTAATCACTGTTTCGTACAACTGCTTCATGAGAAACTTTATTACAACACTGGAAAAGAATAAAAGGGGGTTGTAAAGAATACCTCTGCACTTCAGTTTACATCACTAAGTGAAAGGCCATATCTAACATCTAAATTGTGAAAACCATTTAGAAATTAAAAAAAAAAAAAAAAAAGAAGAAGAAAGAGCAAAGATTAGAAAACTGTTATCCACCTTAAAAGAGATGATAAATTGTCAGGACTGCCAAATCACTGAATTCCACTAACAGCACTCATGCCCAGTTGCACGTTAATTACCAGATTAGAAAGTTATAATTAATTTTCTTAATATCGCTATGCTGCTTTTCTTCCTTGAGTTAATAAAAACAGATTGCAATCAATCTTTGTTAATTCATGCTGCAGAACAGAATTGCTGTTGTTATTGCCATATGTGAAAAGCTCTGTGTGCGCAGTTCTTGGTGAAATATCCCAGCGAGAAGCTGTATCTTCTGACATTTAAATGAAGTTGTAATAAGGCAAATTATTATTATTATTATTATTATTATTATTTGACTTAATATGGGTAGTAGAAAAACTACAGTCTTAAAAATGCTGTTAACAAATTTTCTAATGACAGAAGTCAGAGACTTGGATTTCAAAATATACTGTATTTCAACATATTTTCAACTATAAAAGATGTTTTATTTGTAGTTGCATTGAAAGATTACACTGCTGAGACTTTTTAATGATTAAAATACAGTTGTGGTTAAAAAAGCATTTTTTAATTAGCTGATATTCTCATTAGAAACTATTAGAAGTGTTCCACACATGTCTGGCCTTCAAAGAGCACAAGCTGCAAGATTTATAAGAACTATTAAGGAAAAACAACTATAAGGATCACAGTTCACCAAATTTTTGATAAAGAGTGTTCAGATATAAAGAAGTCAAAGCTAATTAATGCAGAGTTCAAACAGCATACATTTTCTTGTTTCAGTATCCATAGTGGTATCAAAAGTTTATAAAACAGAAAGATGATTCAATTGTTCTTTTGCAAGGAAAAGACAATCAAGTAAAACAAATGAAACTTTATTTTCCTTTTATGCCTGAAAGATGTTCTGCTTCTCCAGTCTCGTTGTTTCTTAGAAATTAATTCTTTTCACTCCCTTTCCTCCCAAGATTTCTAAAAGACAAGAATGGATGTAGCACTACTGGAAATACAACATCATGGTTGCCCAAGAGCAGCAATCTGTGCTACTCAGTCTGATATAACAAAACTCATGTCATCAGCTCAGGTGCTAGAAAAGGAAGACTGAATATTCAATAGCTAATGATGGCTGAAAATGCATTTATATATGTATATAAATACTTATATATATATATATATATTAGTTTCTTAAGTGCTCTGGGGAGTGGTAAAAACCACTTAATTCTGTATTTGAGAGAAATGGGAGATAAGACATTATTAAGTCTAGATAGCCTCCAGTAGCAAAGAACAATTTTTTTTTTTACAATTTATTCTTTCTCCCAAATTTGTCTAAATCAGCCCAACTTGCCTTGTGCTTATATACAAATATATCAATATTTATATTGATTATATCTACATTGATATATCTATTTATAAAATATATATCTATATTACATCAGATTTCAGGTTTCTCTTATTAAATATATTGGATCAAGTGCAGAATCACAGTTCAGTAGAAGAAACAGAACAGAAAATGACCACTGGTATGCTTGTCCTCAAAAATAAAGGTAATAGAATTTAGATTAGAAGAGGGAAGGAGGCATGGAAGAGGAGCAGTAGGGTTAGAAAATACATAAATTAGACCAGAGCTAATGATAGATTGAATTATTTATTGATTTACTGAAAACATAGAAATAAAAATATTGGATGATCTCAGAATCTGGTAATAAAAAACTGATACTAAAAATGGCCACTTGCAACTTAGATTCAGGATTCAAATCAGGTCAAGAGGCATTATAAGCAAAGAATAGGAACTGCACCATCACACTGATGAACACTAGACAACTTAAAGTAAGAAATAAAGCACTTCTGCTGTCCGTATTCAATGCTGAGGTCATTATTTAAAAGCAAGGACATGTTCTGTTCTCAGCTGGATGTTTGAAGTTGGTCATAAACCTGAAGAAATACTACTAAAGAGCACCCACTCCACAGTTAGAATAGCTGGAGATGAAAACAAGAAAGCCAATAATCCTTCAATCACTTTAAGATTCCTGAAACTAAAGCAAGCTCTCCTAATGTTCCCAGATTGACTAAACATAACTGTACAATTAACAATTAATAAACTTTAGTTTATGTTAAAATAAATGATGTTTCAAAAGCTCTAAAAATTCTAATATCAGTCTGCATGAATAGTCTCACTTCTCTGATGAAACTGACTGATTTCTAGAGAAGAATGCATACTACTGTATGCCTGTTTTATATTTTAAGGCCCCAATATGGTATTAAACAGAAAATTGAGCTGAAAAAATATTTGATTTATTCATGAAAAGTTTTTTTCCTGAATGAAACCCTTCAGAACAAAATCACAGGCAGCTGTGGCTAGTCAGCTTAAAACTAAATAAGTTAAAAAAAAAAAAAAAAAAAAGGCATGCAAAACACCTGTCAGCATTGGCTCTAATAAAACTAAAAACACAGAATCAAAGTTTCAGAGTATTATTAGAATTATAAAGTGCTATAGAGAGAAGCTTCTATTTGAGATAAGTGAAATAGTTAATTGGGTGATATATGAAGCACCACATCTACAGGTAGATTTTCAGTCATTCAGCCAGATGATTATTGTTCAGAGAAGATTAAGGAGAGATTCTCTTGTATCAGCAGTAATAAGAAACCATACAATCACAAATAAATCTTTATCAATATGTATATATAAATGTTTATATATATGCACGTGTGCACATGTTTGTATATATACATATATATGTATTAAATCCATTTTAAAAGGATAGTGTACTTAGAATAATATTGAAGCAATTACTGTATTCTTAGTGAGGAAAAGAAAGTAGTCTTCTGTGAAGAAGGTAGAAGAATCTCTACTCGATTATGATTTCCGTGAAACATAATTAGCAATACTTCTTCACGCTCACTCCTTTAGGACAATTAGAATATTGTAAAATAGCTACAAATATTAGTCACATATTTAAACTAGTGCTTTTTTTTAGCATCTAAACTTGTACTTTCTTTTGGTACTAGGGAAAAATCTTGTTCCTGTAGCCTTGTAATGCTTAAGTATCACACACAATATTGCCAATCGTTTAGCGAGACTATCAAAGGCTTGGAATCCCTCTACTCTTACTTATCCACCAATTCATAGAGATGCGAGTAAGGGAAAAGCAAACAAACAGCCCAAAGTCTTTCCACTTTGAAATTATTATTTTTATGAAAACCCTGCTAGATTTGAGAATTTGTCCAGCTAAAAGTATCAAAGTAATTCCAGCTAAAATCACAAGTAAATCTTCAAATGTTCTTTCTTTTCTTCATGGCCATTTAAAAATGTCCCTAGTGAGAAAGATCTGATGGATTTTACAGGCAAAATCATGCAAATGTACATATATCAGATGCACAAAGTGAATAATACATGTCTTTTGGCCATCTGTCACTTAGAAACTTCTTAGGTAAGACAATTCTAGCATAACTGTTATTTAATTGAAGTGTTTCCATGAAGTGACTTGAATTGCAGTGACTGAGGAGTGCTTGTACTCATTTTGAGTATTTAATGAAACATGAAGTCTGTGTGACTTGACTTCCTTTTTTCTGAAGAAAGCCTTTTCCAACAGTCACATTTTGTCTGTAATAGGACTACATTTTGGTGGACACAAATTAAAAAATGGTCATGTATGATACAAGCAATTGAAAGGGAAATGATCTATAGCCAGTGCTAGGGGACTGTGCTTACACCAAAGAGTCTTGGTTCCAGCAGTCAGAGTGGTCAAGGAGGGGCAGCTCAGGTGGCCAAACACCGTCTCTTTACTTCAGAGAGAGACAACCACTCCTCAGACTGCCTCCTGCTGAATGGCTGCCTGGTGACTGCAGTGAGAGCTGGCTCACGCTGTGCTAGTGAGACATAAAATTATGTCTCATCTTCGGCTAGGCCCTGTCCTGTGTGCCTGTTTGCTCAGCTCTCAAATACACCTAGAAACTCAGCGCAACCATAGAGATCCAGGGGATCCCTTGTTTCTCCCGGTCAGCACAGAAATACTTCATGCAGAGAGCTCTCAATTATCTTGACAACATTAAAGGGATAGCAGCAGTTAGCTGCTAAAGAAAAACCACAAGTAGCACCAACATTTGTGTACTGATTTATAAAATCCTCTTTTCCACAAAGGCAATTTCCAAACCTTGCAAGCCTGTTTCTTATGGGAAGAAGAGCAGTTTTGATTATTGGGAAGCAAACTGAGGATCTGATAAAATTTCCTCGTGCTCCTCTTTACAAATCCTTATATCTTTCCCCATAAATCCTGGCTGTGTTTCAACCAGGGCCTGGCAAATTAGACACTGTCAAAGGTCCAAAATATCTGTCCCCAAAAATGCACCAATATATCAAACCCAAATTTTAGT